>CM065591.1:406873468-407528477 GCA_033119425.1 Bufotes viridis | reverse complement strand
CTCTGCTAGAGCCGCCCAGTGACGTCACGACTTGTATGCAAGTGGCGTGGGCGAGGCTAAGCTCTGTTCACTGAATGGAGCTTAGCCTCGCCCACGCCACTTCATGCATCGTGACGTCACTGGCGAGCTCTAGCAGAGGAAAGCAGTGAGAAGCCGCCAGCTGCTGCAGCGCTGCTGCCTTCTCAAACAGATGATCGGCGGGGGTCCGGTGTCGACCCCGGCCGATCAGATGCTGATGATCTATCCTGAGGATAGATCATCAGTTGTATCAAACTGCAGAACCCCTTTAAATAAAATGAATTGCAATTTAACCAACCTAGAATGAAACCTCTCCATGATATGCACAATTTTGGGGAGGACAAGCAGGAGTAGTAAGGGAGAAATCTCCAACACTGTAATGCAATACTCAGCCCATCCCTACTCATTTATATTTGAGGTGAAAATGTTTATGCTTCCTCAACCAAAAGCAAACTAAAAACAGGGAAATGGTTACCTCATCAACAGGACATTCGTTCGCCTTACAAAGAGCTTCTATAACCCTGGTGTCCGCTTCAGTCGGCTGTGACGTCCACGTATTCCTGTTCTGACCGCGTCGGGACGCACGGGTTGGTCCATTGACAGAAATCCCATTCACTGCACTCTCTAAAGTCAAGTGACAGCAGGATTAGTACATATTGACTTTTATATAAAAATGTTAAATGGTTGATTCAAAATAAAAAGTGGCAACTTTATCCCAAGTCATAAGTGACAGCTCTAAAAATATTAGCAAGGAACGAGCATATGGACGCATTTACGGTTCCTCATTTTCTTACATAATAAAGCAGCATGTGCATTTCACTAGTTGTCAGAATAAACATGAAGGGCATCTCTAACAAACTACACAGATTCTAAAGGATAAATGCATTAAACATGGATGAAAGCAGGAATTAGTAGGCATGTCAAAAATGATCAATGTATTTCAAGTGGAAAAAGGTGAGGTCTTCTTTTGTAGGGGTGAGTTATATTTTTTGGCACTATTTGGGGGTACATATATTACTGTTCTTCGCGTTTCCTTTCACACTAGGCTTGTTACTGTTTAAATACTGCTTTTTTTCCCCCTATGGGTCATCACAATTGGGACGGGTTGCTTTAGAATACTAATATTTTAAAGAATTATTGCAAGTGTAACACCTACAGGCACACTATGAGGCATTGTCCCTGGCTTGGCCTAAGAGACAGATGCCTCTGGCAGAACTGGCAGTCTTTGAAGCCAATTGGCAACCCACAATCTATTGACTGGAGCATCTAAAGTGGTTTAAAAGGCTGGAATCAGCGGTAACTTTAATCCAGGGCTTTTCAGTTGCTATGGTATGTACAGTAATCATGCAAGAAGGGGTTAAAGAGGATTTTTACTATTACAGAAGTTGTCCGAGCTAACCAATGAATGGGCCAAAAGGGAAAAATTTTAAAATTGGTCAATGTATTTTTTAATATGTATGTGGGTAGGTACAATATGTTAAACTCTTGTTGCACATGTACCTCATATCCAATTGTCAACTGACCCGATGGATTTATTTATGGAGATATATATATATATATATATATATATATATATTTAAATAAATGGACCAAAGGATGGGAATGTGCTAAAATAACAAATGATGCTTTGCACACCAGTTCAGTCCCAATCCACTCCTGCACCCGTTCCGACATGTCGGCTTGGTTCACATAGCTGCAGCAGTGACATGCCGTATATCCAACACAACATGTGCAACTTAACATTGCCCTCAGGTGTATACAGCACAATGCAGTTGTGGCAGGATCCCGCCTACATGCACCGCCGATCTAATGGCAGTGCTCGAGAGATCAGCATGATGTATTCAGCCATAGTGAACTAAAAAAAGGACAAAAAAATATTTGGGAACTGCGGTAGCAACTGTAGATCCTTGAATGGTGCACAGGTCAGGTGATTTATGGCCTAGCCAAAGAAATGTTAAAAGGTATCTGTCAGCAGTTTTGCCCAGGAGGCAAAACTTCACTGTGAAGTGCTCTCTGGATTGAAATACTTCACAACCCATCTGCTCCTGACAGCTGCAGCATCAAATCAGGGAGACCACTACAGAAGACCCTCAGAGCAGAGGAGAGTGGCTGTCAAGCTGTGCAGAGCACTTTACAGTTCCTCCAGGAGCAGTGCCCGGCAGATCAAAAGTTAAAATTTACACTACGCCCAATAAAAAAAGCTTCACAAGACTATGTTTGACAGATCTATTCACATTGCTAACTAGCTCGGTCAGCAGTTCTGCATAGTAAAAAAGTGCTGACAGACTCCCTTTAAAAGGGGTTTTCTGCTAACCTCATATTGATGACCTATCCCAGGGATGGGCAAACTGCGGCTCTCCAGCTATTGCAAATACTACAACTCCCAGCATGCAAAGACTGCTTACAGCTATCAGCCTACAGCAAGGCATGGTGGGAATTGTAGTTTTACAACAGCTGGAGAGCCGCAGTTCGCCATCCCTGACCTATCCTATCAGATGAGCAGACCACTGCTCATCTGATAGGATAGGTCAGGGATGGGCGAACTCAGGGCACCCTCACGGTCAGCTGTATGAAGAGACTGCGTTCTCTACACGCTTTACTTGTTCACCATCGACACTGCAGTGGCAATCAGTGTAATTACAGCTCCTCCATCCCATTCAAGTGAATGGGACCGAGCAGCTTTAATTACAAGGCTTGCAATGTCGACAGTGAACAGGTACACCGTGAAGAAAACACAACACTCAGGAGCGCTGTGGTCTCTTCACAAAGCTAGTTGTTGCGAGTAGGAACTCCGCCGATAGGATATTGATGACCTGTCCAGAGAATTAGTCATCAACTAGGAAAAGAGGACAACAACCCATTTAAAGTTCTAGATAACCCTTTCAAACACTGCAGTGACGACTTAGGCTACTTTCACACTTGCGTTTTGTGCGGATCCGTCATGGATGGATCCGTTCAGATAACACAACCGTCTGCATCCGTTCAGAACTGATCCGTTTGTATTATCTTTAACATAGCCAAGACAGATCCTTCTTGAACACCACTGAAAGTCAATGTAGGACGGATCAGTTTTCTATTGTGCCAGTGAAAACTGATCCATCGCCATTTAATTACATTGTGTGCCAGGACGGATCCGTTTGGCTCAGTTTCATCAGATGGACACCAAAACGCTGCAATGGAGACTGAACGGAGGCAAACTGATGCATTCTGAGTGGATCCTTTTCCATTCAGAATGCATTAAAATGCAAATTGATCCGTTTTGGACCGCTTGTGAGAGCCCTGAACGGATCTCACAAACGGAAAAAGCCAAAACGCGAGTGTGAAAGTAGACTTACCCATAAATAAGTATATTTATTAACTTAAATGTCTGACCCCATTAGTCAGTGTATTCTTCATATATAAAGCCAATTTTCACATTTACTAAGAATAATTCCAGTTTGTAACCAGTAACAGTCCCACAGTGAGATAAAGATGAATAATTCGAGCATAAAAAGTATAATGAGAACAATATGGTTATTGGGGCATTTCTAGAGGGAACATACTATATGGTTCCTTTAGAACATCTGAAGGTGACCGCTTGATAAAAAATTCCAGGACACACAGCAGCAACTGGAAGGAGATTACCAAGTCATCGTCCATCTGTAAAACCTTCCCTAATTAAAAAAGAAAACAGAAAGAAACTGATAAGTCCCAGCTCCAAAAAACAAGGTTATACACTAAGATGACTAGTCAGCTGTGAGGTTTAGGGGCAGTAATAACCTACCCGACCTCGCACCTGGATCATAAAGAGCCGTTTACTAAATTTTATACATTTTTCACATTTTTACCCAGACACAATATCAGTGTTGCAGTAAGTTATTTTCTATTCTGACAACTACTGTAGTGCTCTACCTCCCCTCTTAAAAAACTGTTTTTTCTGAAGCAGGTATCAGACTCTCTTCACATCTGCGCAGGCCCGATTATAAAGTCAATAGGGCCTGCTGGTTGCCAGCCACTGTGCAACAGATCTGGCAGTTCACCTCGGTTTTCACTGATGAAAAATTTTAAATTGTGATCAGAGTCACACACACTCTAAAACGGTATCAATAAAGACTACGGATTGTATTGCCAAAATGAGCCTCCACACAGCTCAGTAGCTATAACTATAAAAAAAAAAAAAAAAAAAAAAAAGTTATGGGGGTCAGAATATGGTGATGTAGAAAAATAAATAAATAAAAAATATATATATATATTTTTTTTTTTCTTCAAAGTTTAAATTTATGTTTACACTATTTAGACATAAAAAAAACCTATACATATGGGATATCGTTGTAATCGTACTGACCCATTTTTGCCACAAAGGGAATGCTGTGGGAACAATACCAGTAAAACGGTAGAGGAATTGCGTTTTTTTCCAATTCCACACCATTTGGAATTTTATTTACCACTTCCCACTACATTGTATGCTATAATTAATGGTGGCATTAGAAAGTATAACTTGTTCTGCAAAAATACAGCTATGTGAACAGAAATATAAAAAAGTTATGGCTCAAGGAAGAAGGGAAGTAAAATAAAAACATAAAAAACCTCCGGTATCCTAAGGGTTAAACGTCACATATTAGGCCTTATTCACACGTCCGTTGTGTTTATGGATCCGCAAATTGCGGATCCATAAACACACCTGGCCGGCAGCCCCATAGAAATGTCTATTCTTGTCCGCAATTGCGGGCAAGAATAGGACATGCTGTACTTTTTTGCGGAGCTGCGGCCGTAAGATCGGCGGCGCGCTCCGCAAAAACTGATGCGGAGAGCACAGTGTGTGCTCTCTGCATCATTCCGTGCCCCATTCACAGTCAATGGGTCCGCATGTATTCCGCAGAATTGCGGAATACATGCGGACGACATTGCGGACGTGTGAAGAGGGCCTTAAGGTTGCTTTCACACAGCTGTATGTGATCCTTGAAACACTGTCCATTTGACAGCTGCATTTCATCTGAGCAGAACTCATCTGTCCAACCATGCAGCGAAAGCCTTGTATTCACAAGGAAAAGACGGTAAGCCTGCCACCTGGCTGGAACTCGCAGCATGAGGACTCGTTTCCATTTCCGTTTTTCACTGACGTGTGCTGTCCACATTTTCAGAGGAAGCACACGTACCCATTGATTTAAACAGTGTCCGTTCACATTTCTTTTTTTTTCTTTTCTTTTTTTTTAATCAACTGACCGTTAGTGAGTAAAAAAAATAAAAAATCACGGGGATTGCACTACTTTGATCCGTGATGCGGACCGAGCACGCTCACTGAATTATATGGGTCTGTGAAAATCACTGAAGACCAATTGGAGATTCTTTGGAAATTAATCTTTAGCTGAGCAACTTCCGTGAATTACGGATGACACACTGATGGTAAAAACAAACAGACACACTGACCAACCACAGATCCTTCTAGTATGAAATGCGTTCCCTTTTTTCCCACGGAAATGTGAACAAGGCCTAAGGGTATGTCCGCATGGGACAGATGTACTGACAATCAGATGTACTGACAATAGCAGTGAAGTCGATGAGGAAAAAAAAAAAAAAATAATCCACACACTGTAGAGAGTGTCCAAACCGTAACCATACATAACTTGAAGGCAACTTTAAAATCACCTCGAATATTTTAAGCTTTAGAATTATGTCCATATTTTATTGTTAACCTGTACTGTTTCAACATTTTTTCATATTTTCTTCCACATTTCACTTTCCTTTACAAAAATACTTACCTTTAGCTAAAATGAAGGTGATCCAACAGCTTTTCATAATGTAAAGCTTATTCGAATCTGCAGTGGTCCTGCATGACAAAAAACAATATTTGAACAGTGCACTAACCATGGGCTATATTCAAATAATACACATTATACAGAGTCTGCAAAGGTTACATTCACCTGAAAACCAAAGAGAAGAGACAATTTACAAGTTAGCTCACAAAAACTGCAGGCGCATAGGGCTAAATTTTAGTAAACTAGAAGACATGCAGCGGTTTGGCAGACGTATGTTTGCAAGGGGTTAGAGTGTAACTGCTTTTTCATCTTTTCCCATTAATTAATCATTCAGGCAAATATAAGAACTGTAGAAATTCACTGATCACATCTGTATCAGTCTTCATGGCTGTCTGCTCACTGCAGGATCAGATTAAATAGAAGTCTATGGAAAGGGGTGGGGAGTCGGAGAAGAAGGGATCAACTGTGGCAAATAGGAAAAGGCAGAGACTGGTAGAAATTGCTGCTGGTTTCTAAGTGATTTCATCTAAACTGCTTCGTTCTGCTAGAGTGAATTGGAAGCAGGATCTCCAGTGTCTCCATATGTAAACTATGGGCACATGACTCTCGCTAGTAGCTTAGGGGAACAAAATAATAATTACAGATTGCTGAGAATAAAAAATTGCAAGTCATAATAGCCAGAAATAGTGTTATAATAATAATCTTTATTTGTATAGCGCCAACATATTCCACAGCGCTTTATAATCAGGAGGTTCAAGTACAAATTACCTGAAACAACAGTTATACTTTAATACAGCTGCATGTTCAGCCGATGTTAGCCGGTGTTCTATTAAAAAACCTTACCTTGTTAAAAAACGTTATCCCTTGTGACTCCTGCGCAGTGTGAGGGTAAGGAGATTTCACAAGATAAAAGAGCATCAGATCTCCTTACCTCTAAGAGGTGCACGCGCAGTGTCCGCAACTCAGGCTGTGCTGGCTTACATTGCCGCGCTTCCTCGCGCGCATGCGCAGTTCTCCCTGTAATTTTCCCTTAAGCGCACCTATGGTAGTACGCTTGCGTTGAGGCCCCCAGCCCTC
The DNA here is from genome assembly GCA_033119425.1 of Bufotes viridis. Classification (NCBI taxonomy): domain Eukaryota; kingdom Metazoa; phylum Chordata; class Amphibia; order Anura; family Bufonidae; genus Bufotes; species Bufotes viridis. Next base: position 407,521,647 of record CM065591.1, on the reverse strand, counting down.
CGCACCCGTGGTAGTGCGCTTGCGCTGAGGCACACACCCCCTCCTCGACGTCATGTCCGGTACGGCTGCGTCACCGGAAGTTACGAGGGGTGAGGTTTTTTTTAACGAGTTAAGGTTTTTTGAACACCGGCTTGGCTTCAGTCAATAGGATTATAGTGAAGAACATGACACATGAAAATATACTTACTGATTATTTGTCTGTTCCATAAAAATGTTGTCAAATGTGCTAAACACAAAACAAACAGCAAACAATTATTTATCTGAAAAAAATGCATTATTTTTACAATTACTTACCAGCCATGCTGCGGCCCCGTTGGGGTCAATTGCTGCACTACTACACAGCAATCTTTGTTCGTGCAACATGTATAGTGACCCAGATTGGCATGCAGCCCCAGCCCAACAGGAAATATATTTAAAATAATTACAAATGGCTGAAAAATGACTGAGGAGATATATTAACCCGCGACCACACCACGATGTTACCGTACATCAAGGTGCAGTGTAAGTATTTAGAGTATGGTGTGGGCTTCATACACAGCGGGTGCTGGCTATGTAGTCAAAGATAAAACCATCCTGGTCATTTAACCCAGACCCTGCGGTAAATAGCAACTGAGGCATCTGTGGGATCAGACAGAGGATAGAAGGATAGGGGTCTCTCTGTCTTCCAATTGGAATCACTATAGCGAAGTTACGGGGCTCCGATTGGTTGCCATGGTTGAATAAAACAAAAATGAAAAAATAAAATTAGGACATATCCTGAAGGGGTTAATGTAATTGGGGCATTTTTTTTGCATGTTCATAGGCAAGACCGGGCACTTCTACTGTTTTAGTAAATGCATGCATTCCCCATTTGATAACCATTCTGAAGCATCTTTTCTTAGAATCGGGTTGCACCAGTCCTAGGTTCTACCTCCTGGAAACCTGCAACTAAAACTGACACTTTCATTTTGATTCACGTTTCTAGAAAAGGGGTGCGACTTTCCACCAAGTGCATAGATTGCCTGTTCAGTCACTGTTCTGATAAATAAGGGCTCATGCACACAAACTTATTTATTGTCAGTGTCCGTTCTGTTTTTTTCAGGCTCGTATGCGGAACCATTCACTTCAACTGGGCCGCAAAAATAACAGAAATGACATTCCGTGTCCGCATGTCCATTCTGCAAAAAAAATAGAACATGTCCTATTATTGCCTGCATTACAGACAAGGACAGGACTGTTCTATTATGGGCCGGCTGTTCTGTTCCGCAAAATGCCGAATGCACATGGCCGGTACCATTTTTTGTGGATCTGCAATTTGCGGAATACAAAACAATAGTTGCGTGCATAAAGCAAATACTACTCTGCAGTTTAACTCAGACATACTATATAGGGGTACCCCAGTCTTAGAAAAGCAACTATAGATAGATAGACATCTTGATGGCGTTGGGGCCACTACAGTAAGAAGTAGACGGTAAAAACGAAAGGCGTTTAATGATTGTATTGCAAAACCAGTGCTTTAAGAAAGGAGCCCAGGGCCCCGAAACTAGTTGCTTTTATAGGACAATCAATAAAAGTTTTCGCTCCTTGCTGCGGTAGCACTTGTGCCATCAAGATGACTTCCTATCTGGGATGGTTCCTGAATTGGATCCTTCAGTCTCCAGCGGTCACCTTTCCCCTCTTTGGATATCAGCAGCATCTACATTATTTGGACACTTCACTACAAGCTCTGTAGAAGTGTTTTACCTGGGAAGGGCAGAGGTGTGGATTATTTCTACTAAATTCTGTAGGAAAATGTGTGTAGGCCGCCATTTTTTCCTATAGTGTGCAAGTACAACCACCGCTGCTGGATTGCATGGTGGTCATAACCCCTGTATATAAGCAATGTATAATACAATGAGAAAATGAATCCAAAGGAAGCAATATGGATAATAACAAGGCAACTTTCTCTACATGATAAATGCCATTTCCTGAAGTGAGACCGCCCCTTTAATGTTATTATCCTTTATCTCGGTCATGCAGTCTTAATAATGGTGATTAATTGTATGGTTGTTGTAGTTAACTCTCTTTGTACAATGATGCTAAATTATTACTTCTACTTGCTACATGCTACAACATATCACACAGTTTGCCGAATACTTCGTTTAGTAGAAATATTCCACACCTCTGCCCTTCCCATGTAATTATCTGCTCGGTGACGCTGTAATGTGCAGACAATGCTACTTAGAAAAAAAAAATCTTGGCAAATCTCGTCACGACATCTATCTCTTCACTTATCCGGTCCTGTCCCATTTAATAAAAAAGATGACAAATAAAAAAAACAACAACATAGGTTCTAAATGTGTTTCAGAGGTTTTGTTCTTGGAATTAAGAGACACGCAGAGTCACAATAAACACCATGCGTGTATGCACTAAAAGAAAAAATGTAATCTGTGACGCCGTTCACCCATAGATAGCAATGCCCAAAAGAAGCCTCTGCGTGAACATTGTCTAAATCAGTTAGGGTGCTTAGTTGAAGGGAACCATGGGTAGTACGATTTAGTGATAGGTGCCCAGTTTTATTCTAAGATGGGTTATTTTAAAGAAATCATACTTTTAACAATTCTCTCATTATTTAGTATAGCGGATACTGGTCAATCATGCTGAACTGGGCGAGGAGAAGGCACTTCTGCTGTGCTGGCAATTCCCACTGACTGGAAGCCAGTTCGCATGACAACTTTATTTTCTTGGTCAGTATGATTACAGCGATACCAAATATACATAGTATCGGGATTTTATTTTGAAGTTTTATTACTTTTGATAGACTTGAAGTTTTCACCGGTAACATTTTGGGGTATACAAGGCATTTTGATCACATATCTTAGGCCCCTTTCACACGGGCGTGATTTCCGCGCGGGTGCAATGCGTGAGGTGGACACCGCACCCGCACTGAATCCGGACCCATTCATTTCTATGGGGCTAAGCACATAAGCGGTGATTTTCACGCATCACTTCTGCGTTGCGTGAAAATCGCAGCATGCTCTATATTGTGCGTTTTTCACGCAACGCAGGCCCCATAGAAGTGAATGGGGCTGCGGGAAAATCGCAAGCATCAAGTGCGGATGCAGTGCGATTTTCCCGCATGGTCGCTAAGAGACGGGACCCGATCTTTATTATTTTCCCTTATAACATGGTTATAAGGGAAAATAATAGCATTCTCACTACAGAATGCTTAGTAAAATGTGGATTAAGGGGTTAAAAATAAAAAAAAATAACTCACCTTATCCACTTGATCACGTAGTTGCCGATCTCTTCTCTCTTCTTCAAGCATTAGCTGTCAGCTAAAGGACCTGTGGTGACATCACATCACATGATCCAATCACATGGTCCATCACCATGGTGATGGACCATGTGAATGGACCATGTGATGAGCTCAGTGACAGCAAATGAATGAAGAGATCGCAACTACGCGATCAAGTGTGAGTTAATAAGGTGAGTTAAATTTTTTTTTTATTCTTAACCCCTTAATCCACATTTTACTAAGCATTCTGTAGTGAGAATGCTATTATTTTCCCTTATAACCATGTTATAAGGGAAAATAATAAAGATCGGGTCCCGTCTCTTAGCGACCATGCGGGAAAATCGCACTGCATCCGCACTTGATGCTTGCGATTTTCCCGCAGCCCCATTATACCATGTTATAAGGGAAAATAATAAAATCTACAGAATACTCAACCCGAAACCGGACTTCAGTGATGAAAACATGCCAATTTTTCCCACGCGCGTGCAAAACGCATTAAGACGCTTTGCACTCGCGCAGAAAAATCACGCATTTTCCCGCAACGCACCCGCCTCTTATCCGGGCATCAAACGTGACGCCCGTGTGAAAGAGGCCTTATTCTGTTGCCATTTTTGGCAATGCTTTTTTTGTGCCGCTCACCATACGAGATAAATTACACGACCAATAGTTTAGATCATTACAGACGCAGTGAAGCCAAATATGTGGAGGTTTTTTTTTTTCCTTTAAGGCCTCTTTCACACGAGCGTGTCCGGATTAGGTCCGGATGCGAAGCGGATGCGTTCAGTGAAAACTGTGCGATTTCGCAGGCAAAGCCATTCAGTTTTGCCTGCTATTGCATTCAGTTGTTCAGCTTTTTCGCGTGAGTGATAAAAAACTGAAGGTTTACAAACAACATCTCCCAGCAACCATCAGTGAAAAACGCATCACACCCGCACTTGCTTGCGGATGCAATGCATTTTTCAAGCAGCCCCATTCACTTATATGGGGCCAGAGCAGTGTGAAAAACACAGAATATAGAACATGCTGCGATTTTCACGCAACGCAGAAGTGATGCGTAAAAAACAATGCTCATGTACACAGCCCCATTGAAATGAATGGATCAGGATTCAGTGCGGGTGCTATGCGTTCACGTCACGCATTGCACCTGCGCGGAAGACTGGCTCGTGTGAAAGGGGCCTAACAATTTGAAAGTAGCAATTTGAATGTAGGGTCGCCCATGGATTTGGCCCCATTCAATTGGGGAAATCTGCGAGCGTTAAGTGCATCAAGAAAGAAGATGCCCTTTCTTGCCACGGTTGGGAAAACATTGTGGAAATAATACCTGGTTTTTGATGCAGGAATCTGTCGACAAAATCTGCCGTGTGAATGAGGCCTAACGTTACTTTTCACAAAAGGATGCTGCCAAAGCAATTAGCAGAATGATTTTGCTAACAAGTTTCTTTTTATGAAAAATCTTATCCATTTATTACAAACCAACACACACATTATACGGACATTTGAATCTTTGGCATAGTATAATAATCAACTGTGTTCATGTAGTGAGAGAATGCAACAAGGCAATAATCTGATTTATAAATATAAAGACATTGAAACAAATTTAAGGCAAAATATTTTCCACCGCTATGTAAAATTTAACATAATTTAGTGTAACATTTACCTCTGAAACTTTTGGTACAAGTGGCATGTTGTTTCAAATTTTTTCTTCAGCTTTGAGACTGCATTGTCAACCTTGGTGCTCAGATTATCCATGTTCATATCAATTTGATTCAGAAGGCCAAAACATTTGCTGACACTGCAAGTAGAAACTGAATGTAATGTCTGCAAGAAATTGAGCTCTATATATTATATATATATATATATATATATATATATATATATATACACACATACACACATATATATATATACACACACACATACATATAATTATAAAGCTATTATAACACTTTTTAGCAAATACACAAAAGAAAAAGAAAAAACGCAATCTTGCAAACAAGTCCCTGCATTTTATAGGCCACAGTTATGGGGTCCTGCAGCACAAAATCTCCCCGATTGCCCCCTTAACAGTTAATTTAGGATTGAAGAAAAGCCCTCCTGCAAATGTCACTTTTTATTGTAGACTCAAATATATATATATTCCACCCTTTCCAAATTTTCTTCCCCATTTGAAGGGAGACAGGGCAGTAGGGAAAGGAAGTCTGGGTCACTAAACCTGCTTTAGGGCTCTTGCACAAACTTATTTTTCTTAAATCTTCATTTTCTCTCATCTTGGATGACATTTTGGGGCTTTGGAGCCGATTACTCAAGTTACAATGGTTTCAACATACAATGGAACCAATTAATCTTGTATCTTGAGGGACCACTGTACTTGAAACTGTGTGTTTGTTGTTCTAATCCCTGAGTGAACTGCCGAGGACACTAGGTATCAGGCTGGATAAAAATCAATGATTTAAAAAAAAAAAAAAAAAAAAAAAAAAATTGGATTTATTTGATTTAAATCAGATTATTTTTGATTAAATCGGATTTTTTTATATAAAATGCTTTTTGGGGAAAATATATTACCATCCAAAGGTTATTCCATCATGAAATAAATTAGTTTTTTAATTATGTAGAATAAGGCTGTATATGTTTAATTTTTTTTTTGTAAATAAATTCCATTAATCCATTCACAATGTCAGGCTCTTCCAGAGGTTTTTGTAAGATTATTGGGCAGTTTCTATGCCTACAAGATATTATCACAGATGCTGGGTTTACTTTTCCAGTTCTCAAAACTGAATTTGACTCAGCAGAGATCATAGGCCTCTTCTTCACAGCAAAAATGTAATAAAATGAACAGAGTTGCCACAGCATATGATAAGTTATACCAGCAAGAATTAGTCTTAGGGCTACTTTCACATTTGCGTTCGGTGCGGGTCCGTCCAGTACTTGTACAGACGGATCCGCACTGAAAATACAAACCAATGCATCCGTTCAGAACAGATCGGTTTGTATTATATGTGGAAAAAAATGCTAAGTCCCAAACGGATACGTTCTGACCCCCATTGAAAGTCAATGCAAACAGATCCATCCCCATTGACTTACATCGTAAGTCAGGACGGATACGTTTGGCTCAGCATCGCTAGGCGGACACCAAAACTCTGCAAGCAGCGTTTTGTTGTCCGCCTCCAAAACGGAAAGGAGGCGGTATGGAGCCAAACCAGTGCATTCGGAATGCATTAGGCTGAACCTTCAAATGGATCTCACAAGCGGATCCCCAAACGCAACTGTGAAAGTAGCTTTATGTAGAAAACTATGATTTAAATCAAGCCTTACTGACTAGTGATTTAAATCATGATTTAAATCAGTTTGATTTAAATCAAATCCACCCTGCTAGGTATACTGCAATGCCAACGTACTTTCAGCAAGTTCCCATTTTATCGTGCGTCTACTGCACTCATATAGATCAATACTACAATAACAGAAATGTGAAAATGAACGTTTACCTTATATTTAAAGCCCTTAGAAGCTCAGTAAACGTAAATGTCATGTCATCAGAGTTGACAGAGGCAATAAACAGGCAAAGTCCCAAAGCTTCAGTCTTCTGTAGGGTGTCCTGCTGACGAGCACAAATGAGCTTTGTTATAACAGGTTGGCAGCTTTTTGACTTTAAGAGCCATCCAATAAGCTCACACAAAGCCTTTAAAACTGAACATGAAGCATAAACCCAGCTATTTAATGACAAACATACATTCGGTCTGTAAAAGATCCCTCTAAATACCACTATTACATACCTTCTATGTACAAATTTGTACCAACATACTGAGCCAGGCCTACACAGCAACTTTGGTTACTCCATTCACTATCGCTCGGGAAACCTTTTCCCCATTTTTTTTTTCGACACTAGTTTAGGGCCCATGGAGATCAGAGTAAAAATACCTTTATTAGCCCTTATTAAGATCAGCGGTGTGAATAGGAACTTTTATTCTACTGGGCAACAATCCCGCAACGGCCCCAAAGGTGATCCCCCCCCACACTAAAGTGCTTTCGACAATGAGTTAATTCACAACCCTTCCCCTCACCTCTGAGTGACAAATGCTACAGGGCCTGGGAGCTGTGCCCCGCAGAATAAAAACTTTGGCCTATAAATTGTGCTTTTTTTTTTCTTTGCCCCAATATCGAAATTATTATTTTTTCTCTTTGTTCTTTTTCATTCTTGACGATCTCTCTGTAGGCTAGCACGCCACCAGAATTTATTCTACCCAATAATCACACATGAACCAGCCCAGGCAAAGGCAGTGCAACAACTACTTTGGAATCCCTTGTGAATCTGTGATGTTATGCATTCGCAATATTGCAATCGGGAAAAAAAAATAAAAAAATCCCTCCTACATGCCATTATTGCAGGTAACATATGACATGCCGGACAGTGCTGCAATATCACACAAGACCATACTGCATGCATTTAATCGCTGTGGAGCTCTGGGCTCAAATGTACAAGGGACCGATTAGGAAAGATTTTCCAATGTCAGTGCACCTAGACAATGGCGTAAACTGCACCAAAAATTGGTGCAATTTGGAACACCTTTATCTTGAGAAATCCTCTGTATATAGATCAACGAGGGGGTGTGGGTTACTGGAAAATTGATGTGGCTTTGTGAAAAACGAGGCATGGTATAGTTGGTATAGAGTGGGACAAAAACTAGATTTTTGTCTAACTTACCAGTAAAATCTCTTTCTCGCTCTTCCTTGGGGGACACAGGAGACCTTGGGTATAGCTCAGCTCCCTAGGAGGCGTGACACTAAGTAGAAACTGTTAAGCCCCTCCTCCATCAGCTATACCCTCAGCCTGGAGAGAGAGACTGCCAGTTGCGTGTCCAAGTAGTGAGAAAAGGCAAAGTCCAACAAGTGGAACCAACAAGCCAACTACCCCACGGGGTAAACCAAGTCCGGAAACCGTGTAGAAAAAAATTAATGAATGGGTGGGTGCTGTGTCCCCCAAGGAAGAGCGAGAAAGAGATTTTACTGGTAAGTTATACAAAAATCTTGTTTTCTCGCCCACCTTCCTTGGGGGACACAGAAGACCTTGGGACGTCCGAGAGCAGTCCAAGAGGGGAGGGACCACAGCTCCAAGGCGAAGCACCCGAAAGCACCACGGAACTGCCGCCTGCAAAAAAACAGGCGGCCCAAGGCAGCATCCACCGAAGCCCGAGGATGCACCCTGTAGAATCAGGTAAGGAAGACAAGTGGCTGCCTGGCACAAAAGTGCGACCGAAGCCCAATGTCTCCGGCCCAGGAGGCACCGACCGCCCCATGGAATGAATGGTGACACCAAAGGCAGAATCCTGCCCCTGATGCGGGAAGACCAGCAATAGCCATTGCGAAGAAGGGGACGAAAGCCACCCTGGAGGCCGCCAAACCTTTGCGCGGACCTCCTGGAACCACAAGGAGTCAGGGCACCGAAAGGAGCCGGTGATCTCCAAGTGAACTGCAAGGCCCGAACAACGCCCATCGGAAAAGTGTCCGTTCCCGGATGGGAAGGGCGACGGCCTGACGAGATGAAGGCAGATACCACCTGCAGAGGAAGGAAGGGACGGGAAAAAAAGCCCCATCTTGGGGAAGGACAGAAGACTCTGTGCAAGAAAAACCACAATTCAGACACTGTCTGAGAAACACAAAGGCCACAGAACACAAGGAGTAGAGGTAACTCCGACAACGGCTCCAAGGGAAAAATTGGAGCACAGAGAGCACAGGATGCAGTTCCCAGGGCGGTACCGGGGGACGGCACAGAGGAACCAATGAGCCACTCTGTGGAAGAAGGTCTCGACAGACCCAAGGGGGCCAGGGAACGCTGGAAGAGGACGGACAGCGCCGACGCATGACCCGTCAAGGAACAGAGTCCCAGTCCCAGGGAGAAGGAACGGAACCATGGGGAGATAAAGGCAGAGTGGAAAACGCCAGCTCCCCACAGAACCCCAGGTAGAATCCTAAGTGCGAAAATAGATCCTGGACGAAGCACAGCCGGAAGCGAACACTAGCGTACCCGCTGGAATCGCCTGGGCAAGCGGGAAAACACTCAACATGACCAGACTCAGACCAGTAACAGGCAGAAGAGTCCGACAAAACTGGACCCGTCGGCCCACGAGAAACGCCGTCCCGTAGCGAAAGGAACCGAAGAAATCCGACAGAAGCCAGGACCAGACAGGCTAAAGATCAAGTGGAAGGGGTTCTACCGTCCCGGTGTGGGAGATCCGAGGACAATCTGGACCGAAGGGTATTCCTCAAGCAAGGACAACATCAGGAAAGGATGAAGAAAAATTGCTGTAGAACGCAAGGTAGCTACTTCCAGTACCACAGGAAGATAGCAGTTGCGGAAGCCAAAAAAACGGCAGGGAAGAGAGAGAATAGCCAACCCGAGATGGTTGGACAACACCGCAGATCCGAGTGAACAGATCACCAGAAACGGGGGTCAGAGGCCATGTGCCTACCCGACAACGGCCAACATGGCAAGGAACAGATGGCAAGTGTCAAAAGCACTATAGCGACCAAAAGGTAGGGACCCAGATCCAAGCCTGAAGGCCAAGTAACCGAAAAGGCAAGTCTGCAGCATGACCGTCGCCCAGAGTGGAAGACGCAATCTGCACCCCAGCGGGAGGACCCCGGCAGACTCGGTAAGCGGGTGCACGGCTAGTACAGCCAGTGCGAACGAGGGAGATGGTATAAGGCCACAAGGAACACTGGAACCATCCAAGCGGACAACCATGCTCTCCCCCGAGGGGAGGGCAGTGAACCTGAGGCCTGGCCGGGGCGGAAGCCGCCGAAGAGGGATATGCCCCGAGCGGGAGCCAAAACAGAGCAGGCGAGAAAAGGCCGGCATAACACCCTCCGGCCGAAGGGAGGAATGGGCAACAAGGAAATCATAGCAGGACAGCTCAAGGCAGAGCACTCGCAACACTGAGTCGCCCGGCCCACCGCCTCGCAGAAGGCAAACGCCCCAAAGAAACCAAAATAGGAGGTCCCCGGACCATCAAGCACCCAAGAGAAGATGGGTGACCGTCCAGAGGACAGCAGCCGGAACCTGGCAGCAGAGCGGAACTGAAGCGCAGCAGGCGCCCATAGGAAGGACTCATACTACACAGCATCCAAAGAGGAGGAAATGGTAGTAGGCGAGGAACCGTAGTCCCGCCGGAGCCAATGTAGAATCTGAGGGGCGCAGCAGACGGCACTCCCTTCCATGTGACTGCTTGCTCAGGGAAGGAATACAGCGGGAGGACGAATGGTTACGCATCCAGGAACCACGAACGTTCCACAGGCGGAAGGGCCAACTAACATGGCGGATACCGCAACAACAGAACCGCACGATACAGTGCAAACCCGAGAACGAGCACCGTCGAGCTCGGTGTCAGTAGAGAGCCTGCCCGGGTCAGGCGAAAGCAGAATAATGTCATCAGAGAAGAGTGTAAGGCTTGCGGCTAGCACCGCGCATCGCAGGAGGAAGGGAGGCATACGTACGAGCAGCCTCGTAAGCAGAGAGAAGGCCCACTACCATGGGAGGAGAGGCCTACACGGCTCAAACCGCTCAAGTGCGCAAGAACATTCACGCACTGCAAGATAGTCACTCAGCGACAGTGGCCCGCCACAGAGTCCCACATTACCGACGGAAGTGCAAAGTGCCGCCTGGAAGGGAATTATGCACAAGACTAGTACGGTACGCGATGAAACACAAGCAGTCCACCCAGTAAGGGGGGAATGTACCTGGTAACCATAGCATGGTCACCATGCATCCCCCAAAGGGGGGGGAATACAGAAGGCCAGTACCGACTTCATAGAAGTAGGACATTCCGTATACCGCCCAGAAGGGTCATGCACATGGCCCCACCGTAACTAGTAGGAACGCAGGAGGTCCCCTAGTGAAAGGGGACGTGTGCGGGGTTATCCGCGGATCAAGTAATAGTACAATAATCCGCCCAGCACCGAATTCCGTGAGAGTGCGACTACTCCGCCAATAAAGGGGGATATGCACGAGTCCGGCACAGCATGTACAGGACGGCCGTGAGGCTCGTGAGCGTGCAACACACCGCCCATGGAATGAGGGGTGGTCATGCAGAAGGCCAGAGCAGTACACCCATGGAAGAGGGTCATGCTCATGGTCCGCAAGGTATTCGTGCGCGGACCTCCTGTGAGAATGCAATGTTTCTCCCGTGGCCAGCAAATAACCGGCGAGAGACAATCCCAGTCTGCGGGAGAGTATGTATGCCGCCTGAGTGGCCAGCAGCAAATCCGAGGAGAGAGCAGCATACCACCTAAGGAAGGGGGTCGTGCACATGGCCCGGCAGTGAATCCAGTGAAAGTGCAGCATACCGCCTATGGAAGGGGGTAATGCACATGGCCGGCAGTGAATCCAGTGAAAGTGCAGCATACCGCCTATGGAAGGGGGTAATGCACATGGCCGGCATTGAATCCAGTGAAAGTGCAGAATACCGCCTATGGAAGGGGGTAATGCACATGGCTGGCAGTGAAGCCAGTGAAGTGCAGCATACCGCCTATGGAAGGGGGTAATGCACATGACCAGCACCGCATCTGGTGAAAAAGCGGCAGTCCACCCATGGCCAGCACCGTATCCGGTTAAAGTGCCGTAGTCCGCCCATAGAAGGGGGACACGCACATGGTCAGCACCGTATCCGGTGAGAGTGCAGTATTGCGCCTACGGCGGGGGGGGGGGGGGTGTCGGGGTGGTGTCATGCACATGGCCAGCCCAGCACATGGCCAGCACCGTAACAGGAGAGGGCAAGGGGCCACCTAGAAGAGGAACGCGACATGCCGCCTATGCAGACGGCCAATACTACTGTGAATAGGCTGCAGCATCCGGCGCAGCCATTCAGTCACACATGTATTTTTTTATTTTTTTTTGTAATAAAAAACATAGTATCCCTGAACGGAATTGCGGAACGGAATTGCGGACCCATTCATTCCTATGGGGACACGCTATGTCCCGCCTGGATCTGGAATTGCGGATCTGCACTTCCGGGTCCGCAAAAAAATAGAACATGTCCTATTCGCATTTTCTATGAGAGTGCCGGCAATGTGCGGTCCGCAAAATGCAGAATGCACATTGCCGGTGTCCGTGTTTTGCGGATCAGTAAAACACACACGGATATGTGAATGGGGCCTTACACAGCCAAATCTGCCAGTAATAAACGATCATTTTTGTGTCCGCACAAAAGATTAAATTACCCGATGAATGAGCGTTTTGCTTGTACATCGGATTATTGGCAGTACTTCTACACCGCCAAATAATCGCTTACAAGCGTTCCTATGTACGCTCGTTAGTGATTAACTTTGGGATTTTTGACCCGTGTAAAGTGCCTTTAAGTGGTAGGCATCTATGGGATCAGTAAATCTGCTCCAATATGTTGCAACCTCACCAGGGCCGGTGCAAGGATTTTTGCCGCCCTAGGCAAAAGAAAAGTTTGCCACCCCCCCCCCTTATTCTTCACCCCCCCCCCCGTCATTCTTCACCCCTCCTCTTTTGTCATTTCCCCCCCCCCTTGTCATTCTTCACCCCCCCTCTTGTCATTCTTCCTTCCCCCCTCTTGTCATTCTTCCTTCCCCCCTCTTGTCATTCTCTCCCCCCCCCTCTTGTCATTCTTCCTTCCCCCCTCTTGTCATTCTCCCCCTTGTCATTCTTCCTCCTCTTGTCATTCTTCCTCCCTCTTGTCATTCTTCTCCCTCCCTCTTGTCATTCTTCCCCCTTGTCATTCTTCCCCTCTTGTCATTCTTCCGCCCCTCTTGTCATTCTTCCGCCCCCTCTTGTCATTCTTCCGCCCCCTCTTGTCATTCTTCCGCCCCCCTCTTGTCATTCTTCCGCCCCCCTCTTGTCATTCTTCCCCCCTCTTGTCATTCTTCCCCCTCTTGTCATTCTTCCCTCCTCCTGCCTGTAATGGCGTGGCCGAGCGCTTTATGGTCCACGGGTACAGGAGCTTTAGATTCCTGTACCCTGACGGACTGACAGGAAGTGCACAGTGTGTGCGCACTTCATGTCAGTCCGGCCGGGTACAGGAGACACATGCTCCTGTACCCGCGGCCATAAAGAGCTCGGCCGCGCTACAATGGACTGACAGGAGGGAGCGCTGAGCGCTTCCCTCCTGTCAGCTCCTCTCTTCATGCTGAGCCCGGGCGGTGCGTCCTCATGGACGCGCCAGCCCGGGCAGTGCTGCAGCCGTCTGAGGCTCAATTCAGAGCGCACGGGCGGCTGCAGCATGAGGCAGGGCCGGCGCTCCTAGCAGCGCCCCTTGCCAAGGGGCGCTCTACGCGGCGGCCTAGTCCGCTTATAGGACGCGCCGGCCCTGAACCTCACATGAATTCCGCACAAAGGTACTTACTACCTCAAACAGTAATAAGTAAGAAGAGGGCGTTTTACTGAGCTTATGAAATTATAACACATAATTCAATACACTAGTGGATTTGTTTGGGACTGCGACATTGAGCTGTGGATACCTGGGCGCACGCATGATAACCTGCAACTATGGTGGGTTCACAAGATGAACAAATTGTGCGACTTTCACAGTTTTCTACAAGATGTGCTGATTTATGGTCAGAGGAGTATAATCAAAAACGGACAGAGGGCTTATCATAGTTGCTTTTATTTTTGTTTTACGACCGGATTAGATTTATGATCGTTTGCACATAAATTAGAATTAATAGCAGAAACCTTTAAGAAATCTCATGGCCAATACATCTCTTACAAGCAACCATCTCATCTACAAACAAAACAGCGCCACTTAGTGGTCAAACTCACATTTTTTTTAAACAGAATATTAAAGAAAATCTGTTACCAGGATAATCGCTATTGAAGTAAAGCCATGGCCTAATAGCACTTAGTGACTTATTTCCAGATGTGCCTTTGTTCCAGCAATAGATGTTTTTTTTCCTCTAAAATCCATTTTTTTTAGTATGCAAATGAGCCAGTAAGGTGCCCAGAGGGTCACCATTCTAGCAGGTGGAGCCCAGGCATGCCTCCTGCCACAATGTGTCCACCCACCCCTCCGACATCACATTCAAGCCTTAACTCTGCCCCCCTTTTCCCTGCTCTAGCATGAGGGTGGGCTTGGGCACTAACAGGGGGCGTGCCTGGGCTCCTTCCTGCAAGAGTGACGCCCCTCTGGGCACCTTACTGGCTCATTTGCATACCAAATAAACTGGTCTTTCAGAAGATAGAAAACATCTATTGCTAAAACAAAGGCACATCTGGAAATAAGTGCTATTAGGCCATGGCTTTACTTCAATAGTGATTATCCTGGTGACAGATTTCCTTTAAAGTATCAGTGGATGCGATCAAATCCTCCAAACAGGATAACGCAATATAGTGAAACTCCACTTCCGTGTTTATGTTCTACGACAAGGAGCACTCTTCTGTGCCATTAAAGGGGTTATCAGATTTCAGAAACATCCCCCCCTAGTGCCGGAGCCCTCACAAGTAATATACTTACCCTGTTTCCCGTGCCGCTCCTGGTCCGCAACCGCGATGCTACGTAGGCTAGTCCCTGTTGGCCATTGCTGATGTTTTCATCCGTGTGCAGGGAGAAGCAGCAACAGCGGTGCAGGGACAAGGGGTGGCGTCGGGAGCTGGGTAAGTATATTACCTGTGAGGGGCCTGGCACATTTTTCAGAAATCGGATAACCCCTTTAAATAAAACAGAAGATTTAATAGACATCCACTAGTTCTCTATTCTGAATGATCCGATCCCCGTCTTCCACTTGTGATTTCATATGTTATTTCAATCTATCTGAAGCAAAAGTATTCTCAACAAGACAAAATCTGTACAAATGAAAAATCACTATAGAAGGACATGGACTTCACTAGAGTTCTTAACCACCTCAGCCCACCTAGCTTAATAAAGAGGACCTTTCATCAGGGTAAAAAATGTGTACTAAGTGTGCTGACATGTAGAGCGGCGCCCAGGGATCTCCCTGCACTTACTATTATCCCTGGGCGCCGCTCCGTTCGCCAGGAATAGGCTCCGGTATCTTCTGGGACTTGGTTATACTAGGCGGAGCCTAGTACACTTGGTTATAGTAGGTGTATCCCAGGCTGTAGCTCTGGCCAATCGCAGCGCTCTGCTCATATCCAGGGAGGTTTTTTTCTCCCAGGCTGTGAGCTGAGCGCTGCGATAGGCCAGCGCTACAGCCTGGGATGCACCTACTATAACCAAGTGTACTAGGCTCCGCCTAGTATAACCAAGTCCCAGAAGATACCGGAGCCTATACCAGGCGAACGGAGCGGCGCCCAGGGATAATAGTAAGTGCAGGGAGATCCCTGGGCGCCGCTCTACATGTCAGCACACTTAGTACACATTTTTTACCCTGATGAAAGGTCCTCTTGACCAGACCACTTTTTACAATTCTGCACTACACTACTTTCACCGTTTAAAGGGTTTCTGTCACCAACTTTTGACATTATAAGCTGTCTGACATTAGCTATGTGCTAATGTCAGACCAGCTTGATAATGTCTTTTTTATAAAAATCCGCTGTATATATAGTCTGAAAAACTTACTTTTATATTATGTAAATTAGCCTCTAGGAGCAGGGCGTTGCCTGCTCCTAGCGGCTCGTCCGGCAACCTGCTGGCACGCCCTTCACACTTTGATTGACAGTGCAGGGCAGCGATCCTCCTGCACTGTCTCGTTCTGAATGCGCGCCGCGCGCCGCTCTGTATTCAGCGCAGGCGCGGTGAGCAGAGGACAGCAGGCACCAGCGTCCTCTGCTCACCGCGCCTGCGCCGAATACAGAGCGGCGGCGCGGGCGCGCGATTTCAGAACGAGACAGTGCAGGAGGATCGCTGCCCTGCACTGTCAATCAAAGTGTGAAGGGGCGTGCCAGCAGGTTGCCGGACGGAGCCGCTAGGAGCAGGGCAACGCCCCCCCTGCTCCTAGAGGCTAATTTACATAACATAAAAGTAAGTTTTTCAGACTATATATACAGCGGATTTTTATAAAAAAGACATTATCAAGCTGGTCTGACATTAGCACATAGCTAATGTCAGACAGCTTATAATGTCAAAAGTTGGTGACAGAAACCCTCTAATGCTCCGTCATACAACTTACCACCCAAATGAATTTTACCTCCTTTCCGCACTTTGACTTTCTGAGCACCTGTCATGTTTCCTGAGGTACTACAATGCCCAGACAGTAGAAACACCCCACAAATGACCCCATTTCAGAAAGTAGACACCCTAAGGTATTCGCTGATGGGCATAGTGAGCTCATGGAAGTTTTTATTTTTTGTCACAAGTTAGCGGAAATTGAATTTAAATTTTTTTTCTTACAAAGTCTCATATTCCACTAACTAGTGACAAAAAATAAAATTTTACATGAACTCACCATACCCCTCACGGAATACCTTGGGGTGTCTACTTTCTAAAATGGGGTCACATGTGGGGTCTTTGTACTGCCCTGGCATTTGAGGGTCTCCCCAATCATTACATGTATGGCCAGCATTAGCAGTTTCTGCGATTCTCCTTAAATTGAGCATACAGGTAATGAGATTTTTTTTTTCTGTTCAGCCTCTGGGCTAAAAAAAAAATAAAAAATGAACGGCACAGATTTCATCATTCGCATCGATCAATGTGGATGAAAAAATCTCTGCCAAAAAACGTGCAAAAAAAAAAAAAAAAAAAAGAGGGGAAAGGACATAGGAGTGCTTGCGAAGTAAAGCTGCGATCGCTAATAAAGATCCAAAAATTTCAAAAGTGATCTTTATAGCGCCGCAGCGATTTTACCGTGTTTTTCAGTGATCAGAAAAAAAAAATTCTGACACTGCGGTGGGGCAAACTAAACGCAAGTGTGCGCACAAGATCAGGCCTGATCGGGCGAACACTGCGTTTTTTGTAGAGCCTAAGGTGACCGTAATGTACTGATATAGATCTGATTGCGATCAGTCTTGATCACTTACAGATACTATATAGTACTAGTGCTGATTAGCGACAGCGATGACGCTAATTAGCGACTAATCAGTTACTTGCCTGCGGTGGGCTGGGTGCTAACTACCTAACAAGTAGCTAACTAACTGGCATTTTGCGAAACGGAATTGCGGACCCATTCATTTTTATGGGGACAGACTTTGTCCCGCTCGGATCCGGAATTGCAGATCCGCACTTCCGTTCCGCAAAAATATAGAACATGTCCTATTCTTGTCCGCAATTGCAGACAAGAAAAGGCATTTTCTATATAGTTCTGGCAATGTGCAGATCCGCAAAATGCGGAAAGCACATTGCCGGTGTCCGTGTTTTGCGAATCAGTGGATCCGCAAAACACATATGGACGTCTGAATGGAGCTTTACAGGGGGGTGTAGTGTAGTGTGGTGCTTGATGCTACTTACAGAGCTGCCTGTGTCCTCTGGTGGTCGATTCAAGTAAATGGGACCACCAGAGGACCAGGTAGCAGGTATATCAGACGCTGTTAACAAAACAGCGTCTGATATACCTATTTGATGCAATTTATTTTACATCTACAGCCTGCCAGCGAATGATCATCGCTGGCAGGCTGTAGTATAACTTCATAGCTGCACGCCGCTGTGAACGCGCGCGCTCACAGGAAGTCTCGCGAGATGACGCGTAGATGCGTTAAGGAGGAATAACCCTGCTGCCCGCAGGAAGCATCCCTGCGTTAGGTGGTCGGGAAGCGGTTAATATTGTTATATTTTAATTGTATGGGCATTTTCACACACAGCGATGCCCATGAGGTTTAAGTATTTTTATTCTAAAGAGAACCCGTCATCAACTTTAGGGTCCATTCACACATCAATAATTTGGGTCCTGAAATTGCGGAATGGATACGGACCCATTCACTTTCAATGGGGCTGGAACGGATGTGGATCCGCATTTCCAAGATCCGCTTCAGCATTTCTGGTATTTTGGGGATCCGCAATTCTGTTCCTGAAAAAAATATAACATGTCCTATTCTTGTCCGTAATTGCGGACTAGAAAAGGCATTTTCTATTATAGTGTTGGCAATATGCGGTCCGCAAATTGCAGATCGCATATTGCCAGTGTCCTTGTTTTGCGGATCCGCAAAACACTTACGGATGTGTGAATGGGCCCTTATGCTGACCTCACTGAGGGCAGCATAAAATAGTGACAGAAATGCAGATTTCAGCGGTGTGTCACTCATGAGCCAAAAGTAAGTGGTTGCTGAGAACCAGCATCATAATCATTGCAGCCCAGGCCTGGAAAAGAGTCAGATCTACCTGACAAGAGTCCTGGTTATTATAATCTCCTGCTCTCTCACCTATCTGCTGATGACTGGCAGTTCTCTCCTAAAGAGAAAGGGAGGAAACTAGGTAGAAGACTGTCAGTCATCAGCAGGTGGGCAGGAGAGCAGGAATTTATGAATAACCAGGACTCTTCTCAGGTGGCCGTGACTCTTTTCCAGCCCCAGTCTGCAATGATTATGATGTTGGTTCTCGGCAACCACTTAATTTTAACTTAGAAATGACAGACCGCTAAAGCAAATCACCTGTCTCTACTTTATGCTGCCGTTAGTATGGGCAGCATAAAGTTGATGACAAGTTGCCTTATATTTGTAAAAATCTGATTGCCCATTGTGTTCATTGATGGCTATATAGCCATTATTGAACACTTCATTTGCAATATAACAATACAATGCTGCCACCTAGTGGCCTGTATTGGTATATTCCTGAAATAGACTCCGAAGCCTGTTTGAGGCTTTGGACTATTTCAGAGATTTAACAGGTTCCCAGATCTCAGCTGGGGAACACTGTTACCGGAACGGAAGCACGACTGATCAGATGCCGTGGTCATATTTGACCATGGCATCTGAAGGGAAAAATGTATGTGATCAGCCTTATTGCAATGCATTTACCTCACGCATTGCACCCGCACGGAAAACTCGCCCGTGTGAACCCAGCCTAACAGTCTTAAAACAATTACCAAATAATCACCAAATTATTTGAGCCTTACCAGTGTCCTATCTGAAGACATCTTCTCGTATGTCTGCCAGGCCCGCAATCTCACAGGAGAAGATATTTTTAGTTTCTCACATAACGCAGCAAAATCTTGGTCGCCAATTTCTTCCCTAGTATAAAAAATAAAAATGATGTTTAAAGGGAAAGTCCAGGATTTTATGAGCAGGAAGCAGTATAAAGAAAAAGATCAGTAGTCACCACCGGTGAGGCTAGCTGTACACAGCGTATGGCAATGACGGTCAGTCCAACAAATAGTGAATGGCATGGTAGTAAGCATGTGTGACCACCTCCTCATTGAAACTGCGTTATAGTTAATAGTGGTGGGGTGGGGGGCTGGAGGTCCCAGCAATCATAATTGGGAATGTACTTATACATTGTAGGAGATCAGACACAATTTTCTCCTTTTAATGGGGACAGACTATGTCCCGCCCGGGTCCGCAATTGCAAACAAGAAAAGGCATTTTATATATAATGCCGGCGATGTGCGGTCCGCAAATTGCAGAACACACATAGCCGATGTCCGTGTTTGCGGATCCGTAGATCCGCAAAACACACATGGACGTGTGAATGGACC
Organism: Bufotes viridis; assembly: GCA_033119425.1. Taxonomy (NCBI): domain Eukaryota; kingdom Metazoa; phylum Chordata; class Amphibia; order Anura; family Bufonidae; genus Bufotes; species Bufotes viridis. The sequence goes on along the minus strand of CM065591.1, from coordinate 407,501,858 downwards.
CTTAGGCCCCTTTCACACGGGCGAGTTTTCAGCGCGGGTGAAATGCGTGAGGAGGGCGCTTTGCACCCGCACTGAATCCGGACCCATTCATTTCTATGGGGCTGTGCACATGAGCGGTGATTTTCACGCATCACTTCTGCGTTGCGTGAAAATCGCAGCATGCTCTATATTGTGCGTTTTTAACGCAACGCAGGCCCCATAGAAGTGAATGGGGTTGCGGGTAAATCACAAGCATCCGCAAGCAAGTGCGGATGCGTTGCGATTTTCCCGCATGGTTGCTTAGCAACGGGACCCGATCTTTATTATTTTCCCTTATAACATGGTTATAAGGGGAAATAATAGCATTCTTAATAAAGAATGCATAGTAAAATGAAGAGGAAGGGGTTAAAAATAATAAAAGTTAACTTACCTTAGCCACTTGATCGCGTAGTTGCGATCTCTCCTCTCTTTCCCAGCATCAGCTAAGATCTAAAAGGACCATGGTAAGATGGTCCTTAAAGGGGTTCTGTAGTTTGTTACAACTGATGATCTATCCGCCCAGTGACGTCACGACTTGTATCCAAGTGGCGTGGGCGAGGCTAAGCTCTGTTCACTGAATGCAGTGAGAAGGCCGAAAAATGCTTGATTGTAAAGCTGAAACGTTGTCCTTCCTTTCACATGGGTGAATAAATCACATCTGTTTTCAAGAAGATACGCTTGGAGTGCTGTCCATTTTTTTCTTTGTATCCATTTGGGTAAGGACTCACACCCTGGACCTAGCACCCTTCTTTCATTTTTTGGACTCTCGGTGCCGCCATTATTTTCCTTTTTATATATATATATATATATATATATATATATATATATATATATATATATATATACGCATTATATAGGGTGGTCTGCCCAGTATATGGGGGGATATCTACGCAGTACATTGGGGGTCTGGGCAGACCACTATATATATTATATATATATATATATATATATATATATATATTCACCTAACAGAAAAAAATGGCCATCTGATCTGCCCTAGGCGCTTGCGCACTGGGCCGTAATATGTCCCTACCGTGGCTCTCCAGCGCATGCGCAGTGTCCCGTGTGCAGCCAGAATTGCGATGTGAGATTTTCCCATCCCTTGCCCTTTTGCGCATGCGCAGATCGTCCAAACGCCAGGAACGCCTACAACGTCACTTCCGGCGCGACAGGTAGGGAAATCGCACGAAGTAGGGAGATACCACGTTACAGGGGCCGCAAACCTAGGCTTTGCTTTATGAGATCCACAGGTTTCAGTTTCCCAGTCTATATCTGGGTAGTTGAAGTCCCCCATAATTACAGACCTCATTATGATTTGCGGATGAGTTCCACATTTTGCAGAACAGAACCTTCTCCCCTGTACAAAACAGCCCTATCCTTGTCCGTAAAATAGACAAGAAAAGGACAAGTTCTATTATTTTGCAGGGCCGAGGAACAGACATACGGGTGGTGCTGTCCGCATCTTTTGCGGCCAAATTGAAGTGAATGGGTCCACATCCAACTCACAAAAAATGCGGCTCATATGCAGACCAAAAATACGTCCGTGTTCATGATTTTCTGTGGACTCTGGTATATTAGGTGGTTTCTAACAAGCTCCTATCAGTATTTTATTATTGTTTTTGGCTCCATGTATCTCTACCCACAGTGACTCCACATGTTCATGTCCCTCACATATCTTCTCAGACTGTGGGCTTTAGACAGGACTTCACATAAAGGCAGACCCCTCCCCCTCTCTGGTTTTTACGATCCTTTCTAAACAGACTGTAACCCTGTACATTAACTGCCCAGTCATAGCTATCATCCAGCCATGTCTCAGTTATTCCCACTATATCATATTCGTCCTCACTAGTGTTAAGCGAACTTGTGTTTTAAGTTCTGCGTCCAAATTTCGGGTTATTGAAGAATCCCGTTATGGATTCCGCTACCACGGACCATAACGGCATTTGGAATCCATAAGGGGATTCTTCAATGAAGCCGAACCTTGGACAACACGGAGGACCTGGGGTGACGTCACTGTCATGTGATCAGTGCAGGGGGCGTGGCTCAGTACTGGATTGGATAAGAGGTGGTAGGCTGACACAGCTGTGAGGACAGTAACAGCAGTAAGTACTTCCTTTCTAGCAGGAGGCATCTCCAGTGTACTGTGCAGAGAAGACAGCCCTGAAGAGCTGCATCCCCTGTGCTGGAATACAAGGCCGACTACAAAGTGAATATATAGCATGTATAACATATAGTACTCAACCGCCTCTGCTAACCACCTGCACCAAATATCAGTTTGTGCACAGGGAGTGACATCAAGGAAATGAGACATGTCCCAGCAAGGGCCAGAGCTTCTGCATGGCTGGAGGCAAGAGCTGCTTCCTGACAAGCAGAAGTCTGAAGACAGCTGGAAGCCCCCAAGACCTAGTTCAGACTAGGAAGAAATGTCTCATTGTCTCAGCCCAGATAACCACACTGAAAGTGGACATGGGCCAGAAACGGAGATCTTTACCCCTTCCCACTGTGGATTTTCTGCAAAAACTTTGTTCTCATCAGTGTCTTATCAGTGGGTGAAAAGCACTAAGAAAATCATAATATTATAAGAAAAATTTCTGAAAAGCAGCCCCCACAGAAACAGTTTATGCAAATATAAGGGTCCATTCACACGTCCGTAAGCGTTTTGCGGATCCGCAAATTGCCGACACTATAATAGAAAATGCCTTTTCTGGTCCGCAATTACGGACAAGAATAGGACATGTTCTATTTGTTTCAGGAACGCAATTGCGGATCCCGAAAATACGGACGCGGATCCATTCCAGCCGCATTAAAAGTGCATGGGTCCTGAAATTGAGGAACAGATGCGGACCCAAATTACGGACATGTGAATGGCTGTGTTCATATCCTGGTTTTCATGCATGCTTTCAGAGCGTCACCAAACTACACAAATGTGGCATATACAGCTGAATATAAGGGATAGATATATATATATATATATATATACACACACACACATATTAGGGATGTCCCGATACCGAACATTTGCACAAGTACTTATACTCATGCAAATGTCCCCGATACCACTGCCGATACCTGTGCGCCGCGGCCTGCCCTTGCATCTCGCACAGCAAAAACAGCTTCCGCCTCCGCTGTCCACGGCTCCTCGCATGTTTAAGACTCCGCCCACAGCCATCCAACGTGACCAGTTCTGCATGTGGTGTGAGGAGGTTGTCTGGAAAGAGACTTTTCCCGCGGCTGCTATGATTCACACTTTCCGCAGCGGCCGCCACCGTCCCCAGCTCCTTTCCCATGTTCCTCATGACTCCAACCACAGATATCTGATCTCCAAATCAGAGCACAGGAGCGAGCAAGCCAGCCGCAGGAAAAGCCTCTCCAGAGTCCAGACACCCTCCGGCCTCCTCACACGCCTGCCAGGAGTTTCAAAAGTTAGAGGAACCGACCCTAGTAAGTATATAAAGCTTAGTTAGATTATAACCAGCCCTGGTGGTCACAGACAGAAAGAAATAAGAAATGGGTGGTGCGTTTCTTCTGTGGCCCTAGTCCTTCCCTTCCGGCCTGCAAGCTGCACATTGATCTCTAAAAGCAGGAATTAGGGAAGAACGTGTCCCTATACATGAGCAAGAAGAAATATACATTACTGTATGATGGCCACAAGACTATTATCGTGAGGAGGGAGGGGCTTCAAAAATTGTTGTTGTCTCCTTGTGGCCCCCACCCCCATACAGAATAACGTCTCCTTGTGGCCCCCGCCCCCATACAGTATAACGTCTCCTTGTGGCCCCCGCCCCCATACAGTATAACGTCTCCTTGTGGCCCCCACCCCCATACAGAATAACGTCTCCTTGTGGCCCCCGCCCCCATACAGTATAACGTCTCCTTGTGGCCCCCGCCCCCATACAGTATAACGTCTCCTTGTGGCCCCCGCCCCCATACAGAATAACGTCTCCTTGTGGCCCCTGCCCCCATACAGAATTACGTCTCCTTGTGGCCCCCCATACAGTAGAACGTCTCCTTGTAGCCCCCATACAGTAGAACGTCTCCTTGTAGCCCCCATACAGTAGAACGTCTCCTTGTAGCCCCCATACAGTATTGGTATCGGCGAGTACTTAAATAATAGTATCGGTACTCGGTCTTAAAAAATATGGTATCGGGACATCCCTAATTATACACACTCACCTAAAGAATTATTAGGAACACCTGTTCTATTTCTCATTAATGCAATTATCTAGTCAACCAATCACATGGCAGTTGCTTCAATGCATTTAGGGGTGTGGCCCTGGTCAAGACAATCTCCTGAACTCCAAACTGAATGTCAGAATGGGAAAGAAAGGTGATTTAAGCAATTTTGAGCGTGGCATGGTTGTTGGTGCCAGACGAGCCAGTCTGAGTATTTCACAATCTGCTCAGTTACTGGGATTTTCACGCACAACCATTTCTAGGGTTTACAAAGAATGGTGTGAAAAGGGAAAAACATCCAGTATGCGGCAGTCCTGTGGGCGAAAATGCCTTGTTGATGCTAGAGGTCAGAGGAGAATGGGCCGACTGATTCAAGCTGATAGAAGAGCAACGTTGACTGAAATAACCACTCGTTACAACCGAGGTATGCAGCAAAGCATTTGTGAAGCCACAACACGCACAACCTTGAGGCGGATGGGCTACAACAGCAGAAGACCCCACCGGGTACCACTTATCTCCACTACAAATAGGAAAAAGAGGCTACAATTTGCACGAGCTCACCAAAATTGGACTGTTGAAGACTGGAAAAATGTTGCTTGGTCTGATGAGTCTCGATTTCTGTTGAGACATTCAAATGGTAGAGTCCGAATTTGGCGTAAACAGAATGAGAACACGTATCCATCGTGCCTTGTTACCACTGTGCAGGCTGGTGGTGGTGTAATGGCGTGGGGGATGTTTTCTGGGCACACTTTAGGCCCCTTAGTGCCAATTGGCCATCGTTTAAATGCCACGGGCTACCTGAGCATTGTTTCTGACCATGTCCATCCCTTCATGACCACCATGTACCCATCCTCTGATGGCTACTTCCAGCAGGATAATGCACCATGTCACAAAGCGCAAATCATTTCAAATAGGTTTCTTGAACATGACAATGAGTTCACTGTACTAAAATGGCCCCACAGTCACCAGATCTCAACCCAATAGAGCATCTGTGGGATGTGGTGGAACGGGAGCTTCGTGCCCTGGACATGCATCCCTCAAATCTCCATCAACTGCAAGATGCTATCCTATCTATATGGGCCAACATTTCTAAAGAATGCCATCAGCACCTTGTGGAATCAATGCCACGTAGAATTAGGGCAGTTCTGAAAGCAAAAGGGGGTCCAACACCGTATTAGTATGGTGTCCCTAATACAGGGCTTGACAAATTTACTTGGAATCTAGGAGCCAGCTAAAAAAGTTAGGAGCCAGGCGGAGCCGCGTCATAAAGCTCCCAATAGATGCCCCCATAGTGCTGCTCCCCCCCCACTTCTCTATAGAGCCCCCCAATAATGCATGCCAGTACATAGGGCCCCCAGTAGATGCCCCCATAGTGTTCCTACCCCTGTTTTCCATAGTGCCCCCCATAATGTGCGAGTATATAGGGCCCCCCATAATGCTTCCCCTTTTCAATAGGTTATATGACACGTCAGATGCTGCCAGCGTCTAAGTGATCGCCACTTGTGGCCGCCATGACATGTGGAAACCCTTACAAGGATTACAGGGTCCGGAGGGGAGGGCAGAGAGGTCCGGAGGAGAGGGCAGAGGGGTCCGGAGGAGAGGGCAGAGGGGTCCGGAGGAGAGGGCAGAGGGGTCCGGAGGAGAGGGCAGAGGGGTCCGGAGGAGAGGGCAGAGGGGTCCGGAGGAGAGGGCAGAGGGGTCCGGAGGAGAGGGCAGAGGGGTCCGGAGGAGAGGGCAGAGGGGTCCGGAGGGGAGGGCAGAGGGGTCCGGAGGGGAGGGCAGAGGGGTCCGGAGGGGAGGGCAGAGGGGTCCGGAGGGGAGGGCAGAGGGGTCCGGAGGGGAGGGCAGAGGGGTCCGGAGGGGAGGGCAGAGGGGTCCGGAGGGGAGGGCAGAGGGGTCCGGAGGGGAGGGCAGAGGGGTCCGGAGGGGAGGGCAGAGGGGTCCGGAGGGGAGGGCAGAGGGGTCCGGAGGGGAGGGCAGAGGGGTCCGGTGGAGAGAGGCAGAGGGGTCCGTCTTGTCAATCTCTTTCCCCTTGTCATTTACTTTCTCCCCCTTGTCATTCACTTTCTCCCCCCTTGTCATTCACTTTCTCCCCCCTTGTCATTCACTTTCTCCCCACCCTTGTCATTCACTTTCTCCCCCCTTGTCATTCATTTTCTACCCCCCCTTGTCATTCACTTTCTCCCCCCTTGTCATTCACTTTCACCCCCCTTGTCATTTACTTTCACCCCCTTGTCATTTACTTTCACCCCTCCCTTCTTCCCCCTTCCTTGTCATTCACTTTCTCCCTCTTCCTCCCCTGCCTTTAGTGTAGCGTGGCCGAAGCTTTGTATAGTCCCACGGGTACAGGAGCTTTAGTTTCCTGTGCTCGGGCGGACTGACAGGAAGTGCACACTGTGTGCGCACTTCATGTCAGTCCGGCCGGGTACAGGAGACAGATGCTCCTGTACCGCGGACCACGGTAGGCTCGGCCACGCTACAATGAGGAACTGACAGGAGGGAGCGCTAAGCGCTTCCCTCCTGTCAGTCCCTCTCTTCATGCTGTGCCCGGGCGGTGCGCCCTCATGGACGCGCCAGCCCGGGCAGTGCTGCAGCCGCCTGAGGCTCTATACAGAGCGCTCGGGCGGCTGCAGCATGAAGGGGGCCGGCGCTCCTAGTCCGCGCCGGCCCTGCGCCCGGGCACCTGACAGAACGGGCTGACAACTACCCAGGCGCCAGGACCAAATTCCTGGTCGCCATGGCGACCTGGCGCCTGGGATTTGTCGAGCCCTGCCCTAATAATTCTTTAGGTGAGTGTGTATATATATAGCTGGCATAGACCAGTCAAATACATGCCATCAGGACGCCCTCTAGGCATCGTTTGCCAGGCAGCTTGCCAAGTATCCACCTATCATCCCACTTATCCTTTTACTGCCCTCGTTATTCTGGCACGGATTTAACCCAACGTCACATCGACCACAAGGTGACGCCGCTAACAAAACTGTTATTTTTGGAGAAATGACAGCACAAATACAGCTCGATCCTCAGGCCGTGCAATGGTCCCTTAGTATCAGGCCTCATGCACAGGATCGGATGTATTTTGTGGTACCGGCCATGTGCACCCCGCACTTACCCCTGTCCCTGATATAGAAATGCCTATTTTTGTCCGCAAGAATAAACGCTCCATAATTTGCAGAACGGCCGCACAGATGCGGACAGAACACGGATGACATCTTTGTGCTGTCTGCAGTTTTTGCAGCCCCAGAGAAATTAATGAGTCCCTGTCTGAACCGCAAAAAATAGGACCAAAGGGCTTTTCTGGGTCTTCTATATTAATGTTCTTTCGGCAGGATAGGTCATCTATATCTGATCGCTGGGGGGCTAACTTCTAGCAAGATCAGTTGTTTGAAGAGGCTGCTGAGCTACAGTGGACCCCCATGATGTGATAATGGTGACCCATCCTGAGGATAGGTCATCATTATCATTTTCTAGGATAACTCCTTTAATAATTGTCTGGAGCTAGGGGTTGGCAATATGGCCTAAAATTTATATCACGATATAATATGAAGCATGTGCGATATGCGATATATATTTTCTATATTAGAGAGGGGGGGGGGTTGTTAAACTTTTTTTTTCTCACTTTAACTTTTTATTTAATAACTATTTAGCCTCCTTAGGGGCTAGAACCCTTGTCCTATTCACCCTGATAGATCTCTGTCAGGGTAAATAGGACTTGACACTGGCTCTGTGCACACAGCAGCAGGGAGCTGACCATAGCAGCCAGGACATCAGTAGCGTCCTGGCTGCCATGGTAACCGATCTCGGAGCCCCAGCATTACACTGCTGGGGCTCTGATCACTGCCACCAATGTTTGGGGGGGACACTGTGCCACCAATGAATGAATAGAAACGTAGCCTGCATGTGCCGGCCATATACCATACTGGGCCTCTATGACTGCACTCTGCGATCCACCGCAATTAACCCCTCAGGTTCTGACGGGTTAATTGCGGCGGATCGCAGCAGGCAGTCATATAAGCCGGGTGTGGGATATGGCCAGCACATACAGGCCTATAGGATCTTTCATTAGGTAGCAGCACATAGGGGGCACTTACTATTATATCAGTGCGGGGCTCCGTTCGCCCACTCTGGCCCCCGTCACATGGTGGGAACACCAGGGAGGAGACATCAGCTTCTCTCCCTGGGCGTTCCTTCTCCCTGCCTGTGACGTGGCCACAGTCCCGCCCCTCTTCCGCTCTCATTGGTGGCTCTCAGTGGGGAGGGAGGGACTCCCTCCTATTCCACTGTGTCGGCTCAGGAGAACATGATATGCGCCATGTTCTACCGCGATATGGCGATATAGATAAATCTATATCGTGGGCACAAATTCATATCACATATTGTCTATATCGCCATATCGCCCCACCCCTATCTGAAGCCCATACTTTGTAAGCAGCAGCCAAGATAAATTTATGTCACTGCCACTAAACGCACCAGCTGCAGAAAACACATGGATCTCCGTGACCCTGCAGGGGTCTGGACACGGCCAGCAGTCACTGCATGTAATACGTGACGCCAGTATTACCAGCACCACACCGACAAGGAAATCGGCGAGACCAATGGGGCTCCAACAACCAGGTTTGCCCAATGAAAGGACACTGATCACAGACGGGTCCTTTAATTACAACCACATAGACCTCGATGTACAATACTTGTCTATTCAGTCTGGGCAATAGTTTTGTCATTGTAGGTGCAGTAGATGCTCAGCATTTCAAGAGTTCCAAAGGAGACATGACACTAAGGGCTCCTGCACACAACAGTATGGTTTTGCGGTCCGTTTATAACAGATCCGTTTTTCGTTTCAGTAGTGTTTCCGTTTCTCTTCCGTTCGTTTTTTGCGGATCGGAAACATATAATAATATTTTAACAGTAAGTACATTAAAAAATTGGGCTGGGCATAAAATTTTCAATAGATGCTTCCGCAAAAACGAAACGGATATGGAAGACGCATTCCATATGTATTCCTTTTTTTTGGGCAATAATAGGACATGACTCAAAATGTAGCCCCCCCAGCTTCTCATCAGCCCCCACCCCCCCAGCCTCTCATCAGCCCCCACCCCCCCAGCCTCTCATCAGCCCCCACCCCCCCAGCCTCTCATCAGCCCCCACCCCCCCAGCCTCTCATCAGCCCCCACCCCCCCAGCCTCTCCTCTTCATTACACTGCTGGGACTCCGATCGGATGGTGAGCTGGGCCTATTTTCAAGCAGGGGCAAATACCCAGGCGCCAGGACAAAATTCCTGATCACCATGGAGACCTGGGATTTGTCGAGCTCTGAAGTAATCACACATTCGCAATTTGGCGCACCTAGGTTTTACCCGACATACTTGCCAAGAAGGTGGAACTTTGCAGAAAGGTTGTTTGTGGTGTGGCTTCACTGGAAAGGGGCGAGTCTAAGGCCCCTTTCACACGGGCGAGTTTTCCGCGCGGGTGCAATGCGTGAGGAGGACGCATTGCACCCGCACTGAATCCGGACCCATTCATTTCTATGGGGCTGTGCACATGAGCGGTGATTTTCACGCATCACTTCTGCGTTGCGTGAAAATCGCAGCATGTTCTATATTCTGCGTTTTTCACGCAACGCAGGCCCCATAGAAGTGAATGGGGCTGCGGGAAAATCGCAAGCATCCGCAACCAAGTGCGGATGCGTTGCGATTTTCCCGCATTGTTGCTTAGCAACGGGACCCAATCTCTATTATTTCCCCTTATAACATGGTTATAAGGGGAAATAATAGCATTCTTAATAAAGAATGCATTGTTAAATGAAGAGGAAGGGGTTAAAAATAATAAAAGTTAACTTACCTTAGCCACTTGATCGCGTAGTCGCGATCTGTCCTCTCTTTCCCTGCAGCATCTATGATCTAAAGGACCTGTAATGACGTCACATCACATGGCCCAATCACATGGTCCATCACTATGGTGATGGAGCATGTGATTGGGCCATGTGATGCTGTGACATCATCACAGGTCCTTTTCCTACCAGCAAGCTAACGGAGAGGATGCCGGGCTTCGCGATCAAATGGACCAGGTATGTTAATATTAGTTTATTATTTTTAACCCATTCAGCACCGGGTTCTACATTAGGAAGATGGCCAAGGGTATTATTTCACATTATAACTATGTTATAATGTGAAATAATACCAGCGGGACAATTTCTGACCCGAACATGCACTTCTGTGAAGAAGTGCAGGTTCGGGTCTGGGTACCAAAAGTGCCGATTTGTCTCCCGCGCGTGCAAAACGCATGACAGCGCTTTGCACTCGCAGGGAAAAATCGCGGCGATTCCCGCAACGCACCCGCACTGTTTGACGGAGTGCACCCGCAACGCACGTGTGAAAGGGGCCTAAGATGCACAGTTTAGTGCCACAATTCTAGCATAAAAATCTGCTTCAAACTAAGCCCTTATTCACACTTCAGTCTTTGGTCAGTGATATCCATCAGTGATTGTGAGCCAAAACCAGAAGTGACGCCTACTCAGATATAAGGTATAATGGAAAGATCTGCACCTGTTCTGTGGTTCTGACTCACAAATCTGAATCTTTTCCCACAAAACTATATATCAATTTGCTCTGCTCCTCCTGCTATATAACGAAGAAGGACCGGCACTCACTTTCTTGACGATATGAAGAGACGTATGTGGGAGGAGTGCGTGCGTTTAAATCCTGTCTTGCTCACTAATGAAGTAATGAAGTCTGAAAAAGGCTGAGGCTTGAGCCGAAACTAGTCACCGATGACGCCTTTGAATAAAAGTCTCTTCATATCGTCAAGAAAGTGAGTGCCTGGCATTCTTCGCTATATACTACTGCAGGAATCAGCAACCTTCGGCACTCCAGCTGTTGTGATCTCTCCTCTCTTTCCCAGCATCAGCTAAGAACTAAAGGACCTGTGATGACGTCACATCACATGGTCCAATCACATGGTCCATCACCATGGTAAGATGGACCATGTGATTGGACCATGTGATGTGACGTCATCACAGGTCCTGTAGATCTTAGCTGATGCAGGGAAAGAGAGGACAGATCGCAACTACGCGATCAAGTGGCTAAGGTAAGTTAACTTTTATTATTTTTAACCCCTTCATCTTCGTTTTACTATGCTATTATTAAGAATGCTATTATTTCCCCTTATAACCATGTTATAAGGGAAAATAATCAATTCTCCATAAGACCCGAAACCGGACTTCAGTGATGAAGTCCAGCTTTGGGTCTGGGTACCAAACATGGCGATTTTTCTCACGCACGTGCAAAACGCATTACAAACGTTTGCACCCGCACGGGAAAATTGCGCATACTCCAGCAACGCACCCGCCTCTTATCCGGCCGTCAAATTTGACGCCCGTGTGAAAGAGGCCATAGGATTAGTAAATCTGGATCACTGCAGTCTATTAGTCTGCAACTCAAGGAAAAACAGCAAAAATCTAAATTTCCTTGTCTTGTGAGGATCAAGTAGCACAACTTTCTGAAGATGCAAAAAAAAAAACACAGATTACTGATTAGGGGTCGACCGATATTGATTTTTTAGAGCCGATACCGATACCGATATTCTGTGAACTTTCAGGCCGATAGCCGATATTTTATACCGATATTTTGCGCATTTTAATTTTTGGATTTTTTTTTCTGTTACGGTGTCCGACGCTTTTTAAAAAAAATATATTTTAATAGTTTGGACTTTTTGGTCACGGCAATGTTTTTTTATTTATTGTTTATATATTTTATATGTAAAATTGGAAAAGGGTTAATTTATACTTAATATTTTGGTGTTTTTTTACTATTTTAAATTTTTTAACTTTTTATTTTATTACTATTTCCCCCTAGGGGTAGAACCTGGGCTCTTTACATCCCTTGTCCTATTCACCCTAATAGAGATCTATCAGGGTGAATAGGACCTGACACTGCCCCTGCTGCCCTGTGCTATGGGCACACAGCAGCAGGAACCATGGCAGCCAGGGCTTCAGTAGCGTCCTGGCTGCCATGGTACTGATCGGAGCCCCAGCATTACACTGCTGGGGCTCCGATCAGAAGAGAGGAGGTGGGGACCCTGTGGCCACTGCCACCAATGATATCAATACTGAAGGGATGGGGGGGGAGGGAGGACGACTGGCCACCAATGATAATAAGGTTTAAGATATTACAAGCACATTGCCCAGACCCTGCCTCTGATAGATGGCTGCGATCCGCGGCAATTAACCCCTCAGGTGCGGCACCTGAGGGGTTAATTGCCGCGGATCGCAGCTCTCTATCAGAGGCAGGGTCTGGGCAATGTGCTTGTAATATCTTAAACCTTATTATCATTGGTGGCCAGTGCGCCCTCAGCCCCGCCTCCTCTGCTCTCATTGGTGGCCAGTGCGCCCTCAGCCCCTCCTCCTCCTCTTCTCTCCACTGGCAGCGCGGCACAGGGGGAAGGAGGGACTGCCTCCTTCTCCCCTGTGCTGCTGAGGGAACATGGCCGCGCTGAGAGCAGCGCGGCAATGTTCTGTTATAGCACAGTTATCGGTATATCGGCTGGTTAGGGGCCGATACCGATAACTGTGCAAATCATCAATATCGGCCGATAATATCGGCCAAACCGATAATCGGTCGACCCCTATTACTGATACTAGATAACCGCTAATATACTGGCTGACAATCTAGTGTCTACAGAGGCAGGACAATGGCAATGTTGATGCAAACCTGTCCAATCTCTGGACTTCGTGGAAATAAGCAGCACCAGACACGCTAGGCACCAAATTATCCCACTCTCCCCATGGCCTCTTTCACATGGCCGGTATTTGTAAGCCAAAACCAGGAGTGAAAAGGTATAATAGGAATATTTGTGCCTCTTCTGTGTTGTGGACCCACTCCTGGTGCAGAAATACTGACCAAATACTGACCGTGTGAAAGAGGCCAATGGCTATAAACAGACCTGCTCAGCTAGAGACATTAGTCAGTAAATGTATGCGTATAACCAGATATCACTCAACAGCATAAGGTGGCAATAAAAGCTCTGAACCCGGACATATCCCCTTTGTCCCCCCATTCAGCCCTTCCAAGATAAGGATCAGTGCATTTCATGCTCCGATGCACGATTCAGCGCATGGCAAGGGCTTTTTCTGCAAATCCAGTGACGTACCGGGTCTCTGCTAGGAGCCCGCCCAATAGTGCCGGTGACATCACCGGGAACACTGCTAGGAGGGAGCCTCCGCCTAGCAGAGTAAAATGTAAACAAAACAGCCCTTGCCCTGCACGATTTAGCGCAGTGCAGCAAGGGAGCACATCAGAGCGGCCTGGGTGAAGAAGAGCTGAACCCGGACAACCCTTTTGAGGTACCGCATATTCATGGCCTAGGGCCTAAGGATAGGCAATCAATGACAGATCAGTGAAAAGGCAAGAGTCAGTCCTCACTAATCTGATATTGATGGCCTATCCAGAAAACACCTTTAAATGGGATGTCTGGGTGTAAAAAAAAAAAAAAAAAAAGCTGCAAAAGTCATAAAATATCACAAAAAAAAAAAAAAAAAAAAAACACAACAACAATCTCTTCAGTGATACAGTGGCAGGCTGCTAGTGATAATGCACCACACTGACATGTGAGCACTGGTGACAATCAGTCATGTGACAGGTGAGGCCACTTACTGGCCATGGTAGGTCATGGCTGGCAGCTAGTAAACAAAGCCCAGTGAGTGCTGTCTGCGCTGCACTGACTGGCACAGGCTGGTCTATGGCATTAGGACGAGCCTCCTGTGCTGTAGATGAGGCACGGGTGACATGTCTGCACTCACCCTCCACTGCTGCGCTGCTGCTCCTGGGGGCGGCTGGGGGCTCCTCTCCGGGGGCTCTTGGGTGGCATATCAGCTGTGAGGAAGAAGAGTTTAGGAACGGGCAGCACGGCACTCACCGCGGGGTACACTATGCCCTGTGCCCACCTGTGGTACGGTCAGCCTGGAGGAGTGAAGTCACCGTGCACACGGCGCAGTAACCCCGCTCTATGCCGCTTCCTTCCCACAGACACAGTTTACACTGGAACCGCGGGAAAATGAATAAAAAAAACACTTCCGGCTACTGTTACCAAGCAACCACGCGATTCGACAGCTGTGAGCGGAAAGGCTGGACTGCGGTGGCCATATTTGAGTCGGGCAATGTTGCGCTGTGTACTAGTTATTGCTTATGTTGTGACTTGGAAATAAAACGCAGGCGTTATTCTACCGAGTAGTAATTGGTTCAATAGGAACAAGGCTGCAACAATGTATCTGAAGAGATATCAGGCATACACTGAGCCTGGAGCTGCAGGAGGATGCTGGGCTAAGGCTGAGTTCACACTTCAGCTATTTGGTCAGTTATTTCCATCAGTTAGGATGCATTCACACGACCGTAGTTCTGGGTCGGCACCTGTTCCGCAATTTTGCGTAACAGGTGCGAACCCATTCATTTCAATGATGTGGACAGCACACAGTGCTCTGTTTCGCGTAGTTCCATTCTGCAGCCCTTCAAAAAAGATAGAGCATGTCCTATTCATGTCCGGACAAGGATAGACATTTCTATCATAGGGCCGGCCATGTGCGTTCTACAAAATGCCTAACACACACGGCTGGTATGGTCGTGTGAATATAGCCTTATTGTGAGCCAAAACCAGTAGTTGAGCCGCACCTGGTTTTGGCTCACAATAAGGCCTCATGCACACAAACGTATTTTGGGTCCGCGTCCGAGCCGCATATTTTGCGGCTCGGGCGCGGACCCATTCAATTCAATGGGGCCGCAAAAGATGCTGACAGCACTCTGTGTGCTGTCAGCGTCCTTTGCTCCATTCCGTGGCCCTGCAAAAAAAATATAGCATGTGCTATTCTTGTCCGTTTTACGGACAAGAATAGGCATTTCTACAATAGGCCGTGTTAAACATCTGATCAGTGGGGGTCTAACCGCTGGGCCCCCCACTGATCATGAGAACCTGGGTTCTGAGTGTCCTGGAAGAATGGAGCGTCAGTGGTGATGTTGCTCCATTCATTCACTAAGGCATGAACTAGTTGTTGGTGACGCTCAGCAGAGGAGGTATCAAAACTGATCATACACTGCAGACAGGGGCGTAGGAAGCCCCAAAAATCTGGGGGGGGGGGGCAGCACTTATGGGGCCCCTGTGTCCCCGCCCACCCTCAAGCCACACCCACATTTCTCCACCCCCCCAAGTGCCAAAAATCTCTCCCCCCCTCCTCCTTATGGGCCAGTGGGTCCGGTTAAAAAAAAAAAAAACACACACACACGAAACAAGACACTTATACTTACCTCCATCCGTCACAGCGATGCGATGCAGGCCTCTTCCGGCCTGTGTCCTGCGATGTACGGCTCACAGACGGCGCAATGACGTCATCGCGCCGCCTGTACCAACATCTAGTGCCGGCAGCCTATCAGAGGAGCAGCTCCGCAGCACAGCCATCTGTATCGCTGTCCTGGGGACGGCGATACAGATGACTATGGAGATGAACGCTTCCACAATGGAAGCGTTCATCTCCCTGTGCCCTGCCACCGCCGCACACATTGTGCTGCCGCTGGGGGGGGGGTTTGCATACCCGTCCCCCCCGCATTATTTCTTGGGGGGGATCCGACCCCCCCCCCCCGCTTCCTACGCCCGTGACTGCAGAGTTCTTTCTCAGCAGTAATCTTTGGTTTAGCAATATAGTGTATACATGTAGTGCTTATTTTAAAGTTATCAGACATATGAAAGACTTTGTTCTGGTTCGCGAGGTCTCAGTAGAAAAAGTTTAAGAAGCCCAGATCTATGGGACCGCCAGAGATAACCAAGTACATATAGGCCCAACCATAAGAACTGTCAACAATGCGATTACCTGGTCCACAAAACAAAGGTATGTGTTGCATTATACACAAGTGTTCTAATAATAATCTAAGAATATCCTAAGAGTATGACCACAAAGACCGGCCGTGCTGTGCTTGGTAGGTAACCATGCGGCCTTTTCTTCAGTCTTCATTTGTAATGGACATTTGGTAAAAGGATGCAGCTTGTACAGTCACACGGTACATCCCAAGTGCAGACAGCTGCTCTGTGTGGTTGTACCTTTTCTTAAAGCCCTTTATTGAATTTTCCTACAACATACAAACTAAGAATATAACATGGCATAACATAACACCCAGAGGTTGACATAGAGAGGGTGAACATTGCATAATACATTCATCATGATACTAGCATACCCCGTATTATCTAACACTGTATCTATCCTTCTCAATTGAGACCCTACCAACTCTGATCATGAAACTTGAGGGGTCGCCTATATCAGTGTTTTTCAACCACTGAGCCGCGGCACACTAGTGTGCCGTGAGATATTGTCTGGTGTGCCGTGTCTTTGTGAGCCACTGCTAAGTTCAGAAGCAGTGTGCAGACCCGAACTGCGGTTAGTCTGATCAGCGCTGCAGGGCCCAGGCAGGAGCGAGCACGGTGGTCGGCGTCAATCCTGCGAGACCTGCGTATTCTCGAGGTCGCGGCAGGTCTCGCGGGATTCGGGAACATGCGCCCCGCGCGACAGAGGAGACTTGCACAGCAGTGCTACTCGGAGGCGGAGCAGAGCCGGAGGAGAGACTGAGAGGGAAAGAGGACGGGACTCATCATCCAGAGCCAGGACAGCAGCCATAGGAGCAGGTAAGTAAGTTCATTCACAGACACGCACATTATTTTATTCGTCAATTTCGCCTCAAGCCAAGCGCACCACCCGGTCTGGAGAGGAGAGGGGCGGGGAGGGGGGGAACTTGACAGTGAGAGATGAGCAGGCAGGAAAAAAGCCCTCAGCTCAGGATGCACCTACTGCACTGTCTCAGCAGCAGCAGCAGGTAATTTTACAGGCAAATGTGATGTCTGGGGGTGGGGGGGGGGAGGGACGTTGGTTGTTGGTTGAGAGATAAGCGGAAAAAGCCCTCAGCTCAGGGCACTGTCTGGAGTTGACCAGCCCGGTTGGTTGGGGGGATGCGCTGGCTGGAAAAGCCCCAAACAGGCCCAGGTTTCGCATAAGTAATCAGAAATATGAACAATTATAAAATACTTTATTATTTCATAAAGTAATTATAAAATAATTTCTTATTTCATTCCTATTCAAGACACTTTGACAAGAATTCGATTCCTGCCAGAATATCAGCGTAAGTAAACAGAAATATGAACAATTATAAAATAATTTCTTTGTGTTTATTTCATTCCTATTCAAGACACTTTGACGTGAATTACTTTATATAGTCAATATAGGGCTTATAGGCTACAGAGTTTAATTTTTTTAACATTTTCTAATGGTGGTGTGCCTCGTGATTTTTTTCATGAAAAAAGTGTGCCTTCGCACAAAAAGGTTGAAAAACACTGGCCTATATAACCAGAGTATTACTCCCCAATGTCTCTCTATCCACATCCTCTCTAAATGGCCAATGTCCCGGGGTGCTCTTCAAGTCCTCTGTCGCATACCACTCCATAAACTGAAATAGTCTCATTAGCTGATCGATCTCATCCCTCGACCAATGTCTAACTATGAACGGCTTCCACTGGTCAAGGAACTTCTTGGAATGGGATTCCTTATGCCTCTCGACTTCAGTTCTCTCCAGGTTCATCAGCTTTCGTAAGTAGTCAACCAGTTCCTACCAGCTGGGACCTGGGTATCCAGGCAATGGATAAAAGAAGTTGCAAGGCAGTCAGGAGTACTACTTGAGCTGACTAACAAAACAAAGTATAAAGTGATGTCCTAGAAGAAAGATTCATATTGTGTCATTACATCCCAATAACCATCAACCTGTGGGCATTGCCAAATCCCATGCCATAAATCTATGTAGGGAGTTTTACATTTCTGTCAATAAACCAGAGTTCTTGGAAAGTACACCACCATCCCTCTTCTGGGTAGAGAAGCTGCAGTGGGGTATGTATCCCCCTGTCCTCCCATTCTCTTAGAATTTTTCAGAACTCCAGGCCGGAAATTCCAGAATGGCATATACTTTGATGACAAGGGAAGTTTAAAGCCCTTATTCACCTCTTTCCAGCAGATTATGGTATCCCTCAACACAATGGAATGCTCAATGACGGGTGGCATCTAGGAATATCGAGTATGCAGCAGAATGCGAAGATTGCAACGTTCTGCAAATTCGTGCTGTAGTTCGAGAGCCAAATAGGGGGAATTGGAGGTCAGCCAATCAATTATATTCTAACCTCGGATATCTGGCATATTGAGCCCTTCATCTGGTCTACACAACATTAGTTTCTATAGGGTTATTCTGGGTTTCCTGGCCTTCCAGATAAATGTATTCACTATGGCATTCTATAACCATGTCTTTATGTTTAAGTAAAAAAGGTAAGAGCTGCAAGAGGTATAATATTTTAGGAAAGCAACCATTTTGACCAAATTACATCTGCCTAGCAAGGATAAAGAGGGTGGATATGAACAGCCTTTTTCCAGTACTTCACTTTTTGACACTTTAATCCAATACAAAAGCTCCAAATTGGTCTATGGCCTTAAGAACCTTGAATAGTTGAACCTGTAGATTACTCAAGAAAATAAAAGCACATAGTTGGCAGGGGAGGATTGGCCATAGACCCAACCGTGAAATTTCCCGGCGGGCCAAGGCCTAGGAGTGCCACCCAGGCCACCTTCACAGCCGCCAGCCAGGTTCATAACAAACTGATTCTCTCTTTTGTTCCTGATCAGCAGCCGCAGGTGTCCTCCTGAATTCAACTGTATTGACATCCTCAGGACAGCAATACAGTTGATTACTGTGGCACAGGTGGCAGTATTTGTTGCTACGCTGTGGTATTTGGTTCTTCTGGGGCAGTATATTGCTCTGTAGTGTGGTATTGCTGGCCCTTCCTACTTATTTTGCCCTGTCTTACGTCATTTTGGACCCATCTGCAACATAGGGCCACTCTTAGTTCCTAGTCCGTCCCTAACAGTTGGCAATGTTATTTTTTGTTCCCTAACACCAATTTATATTCCCTTATAAAGGGAGGAGTCTTTAAGATATCGTGGCGATAAAGGGCATCCTTGCCTGGTGCCCTTGGACAATATAAAAGGCTCCAACAAGAATCCCTAAGTGTGGATACGGACTGAAGGCTTATCATATATATAGTCTAACTAGTAACAGTCTAAAGTTTCCTGTTATCCCTATCTTTTCCAACACAATCCCCTGCCATCTCTACTTTATATTATCAAAGACTTTTTCTGCATCCAAAGCCAGTAACACAGGATACTCATCTGGCTGGGGTATCGGGATCTTTAGTCATCCAGCTTCAATTTTATTGCCACAGATTCCTCTATATAAAAAAAACAACATTTAAAGGTACAGTCTCTGATAATTACAGAGCTCTCTGCTCTCACAAATTGATTAGCATGACACTGTTGATCTCTTACACCATCTGTTCATAGGAGGAGTACAACCCACATCAGACATAGCTGTGAGAGAGCTAATTGTCCCTGTACTGCTGATTGATTCTAGCATGTGTTCACTGCAGCTTCTTCAGAGATGGAGCGCTGTAATAGTATGGGACCAGTGTAAGAAAAATTCATGTGATTAAGTCCTAAACCATCATGTTAATACAAAAACATTCACATACTATGAGTTATATCAGTCCAGGATTCTTATATTGATGGCCTACCCTCAGGATAGGCCATTAATATCTGATCTCCTGGGGTCCAACACTCTGCTGATCAGCTGTTCTGAAGTCACTCAGTGCTGGACTACACAGCTCTATGGAGGTAGTAGAGTTAGTCGGTGTGGCACTGCAGTAACATGATAAGTCCCTTATGAAGAAAGCAGTCACTGGAGTACTAAGCAGGGGTTAATGCATTTCGCTTGCTTGCGGCGGTGCTCAGCCCAACATGCAACCAATATGTTACGGTTGTGATACAATATAAAATAGAAGACCAGGGCGGCACTCACCGGTATTTGCAGAGATGGCTTTATTCCAGCGCGGTAAAAGGTAGGGAGCAGACTACATACATTTGTGTATCAGCAGAATGAGGCGACGGCCGTTTCGCACCTGAGGGCTTAGTCGGGCCTGTGATAAAGCGGTGTACATACACCTGCTTTTAAAGGTCTGCTATGACGCGCTTCCTTCTGCGCTGCCCAGGCATTGCGCTCACCTGGCGCCTACCTGCGCATCACCGAAGGAAACAGCATCACTACATGAAAGACATATAACATAAAATACAAATTGGTTAGCAACAAACAAGTCATAGATGGTTAACATTTACAAAAAGAGGCCCATGTCAATCTTTTCATTGAGTCCCAACGAACCCATTGCGCCTGCGCGCAAAATCCACTTGCTCTCTCTCCTTAGTAGTTCTCTGTGTTTATCCCCCCCATGTGGTGGACAGCGTATTACTTCAATGCCAGCAAAACTTAACACTTGATCGCGTCCTCCGTGTACCTGTCTTATATGTTCAATAAGGCGTAGGCAACCCTTTCCTGTGGCAAGTGAGTTGATATGTTCCCTGACCCTTTCTTGGAGGCATCTGATTGTTTTCCCTATATAGAACCTACCGCATGTACACTTCAACAAATAGACAACGTATTTGCTTTTGCAGGTTATAAGGGTATTAACTTTGTGTTGGATTCCTCCAAAATTTAGAGTGTCCCACTGAGGATTAAATTTACAGCAGGAACAATGGCCGCATCTGCGATTACCCTTAGGGCCCCAACTTTGAAGCCATGTCTCAGGTTTCTTTTCCTGGAATCTACTGTGGACCAATCTATCCTTTAGTGTGTGACACTTTCTAAATGCGACAATGGGGGAAATATTTTTTATTCCTTTCAAAGATTCATCTCTCTCTAGTATGTCCCAATTTTTTTTGATAACTTTTTTAATCTGTTGGGCCATGGGTCCATATTTGAAGGAAAACACGAAGGGGTCTGGGCTGGATTTTCCTTTGTCAACAGAAGTCACTTTAGGGGACTTTGGTTGTCTTGGGTATGCAGCTTTTTTCATAGCATC
Source organism: Bufotes viridis (assembly GCA_033119425.1). Taxonomy (NCBI): domain Eukaryota; kingdom Metazoa; phylum Chordata; class Amphibia; order Anura; family Bufonidae; genus Bufotes; species Bufotes viridis. Next base: position 407,480,700 of record CM065591.1, on the reverse strand, counting down.
ATTAAGTAATTTAATGGGTTAGCCTCTTATCAGGAGCCTATTCTTTAGGTCTAAAGCCTGTTTATTATAATCCTTCTCTAACTTGTTGATGCGTTTGTCTGACAAATTGTCCATAAGGGACAGCTTTTTTGACACTAGGAGCATGATAGCTAGAAAAGTGGAGCAGGGAGTTGGTGGCCGTAGGCTTGCGATAACTCTCAGTCACCAATTCTCCCTGCCTCACTGAAATGGCCACATCTAAAAATTTGAGGTGTAAACCTCCGAATTGATACGTGAATAACATATTCATGTCGTTGGATGTATTGAGATACTGTACAAAGCGAGTGAAATCAACTTCTGTGCCTGCCCATACTATAAATACATCATACATGCTCTATGTAGAAATGAATGGGAGCAGCACTGTGGTAACCAGCAACATCCGCTACACAGTAGAAGGAACTGTGCTGAGCTACTTCAGAACAGCTGATCGGTGAGGGTGTGGGGTGTCGGGCCCCTAGGGATTAGACTATTAATATAAAAATCCCAGGCAACTGCTTTAACAGCTGCAAAGAACCCTGTACCATCAGTAGCAGGAAGTTGATGAATAAGAGGGCATTGTTACATGATAATTACCTAATTAACAGCTAATTAACTGGACTCTGTTACTGTATCCCCGACTCACCTGTTCAGTCATTCTGAAGGCCACTGCTTGCATTTTTTTTTTTCATACCACATGTGATTCTTAAGGTACTTTTTTAGTGATTTTTTATTTATTTTTTGCAAACCAGTGTTCGAATGGAGTATTTATATTGGCGTTTTTCCATTTTTTTCTCTATAGAGCAAAAACTGACAGAAATACACAAAATAACGCAACCAATTAGAAAAAAAAAAAAAACTATGCAAAAAATGTTTGTCTGCTCTGCATTTTATATATCCCATATAACTTTTTTTTTTGTCTTAAGCCTCATTCACAAGTCATTCTTTTGGTCAGTGATTTCCATTAGTGAGCCAAAACCAGGAGTGGAACCTCCACAGACATAAGGTGTAAGGGAAAGATCTGCACCTGTTCTTTGTTTAGAGCCACATTAGGCCTCATGCACAAAATTCTATCTGTTTTGGGCTCTGCAAATCACAGATCCCCAAAATACAGTTGCGGTCTGTGTGTCTTGGACCTATTTACTTCAGTAGGTCCATGGTCTACATTTTGCAGGCATATTCTATCTTTTTGCAGAACAGACATATAGATGTGGAAAGCACACAGATGATCTGTGTGCTTTCCACATATGCATGTCTGTTCCCCAAAAAGTTTGAACATGCAGAGAAGCATGACGGAAAGCAGATAGACACTGACAGAGATACAGCAGTAGTCACTTCTCACTGTACAGAGATCTGTAAAGGACTTGCAGGAGGGAAGTCCTGCTCAAAAATCTGCCTTGTTAAAGTTTACCTGGCCGTTTACCGGGGTAAGGCGATCAAGGTATATGCAATCTTAGATGATCAAAGCAACAGGTCTTTAGCTATATCCACCTTCTTCGACACCTTCAACATTGTAGGGCCGAGTTCTCCCTTCTCCTTAAGGACATGTGCAGGTACCGTTGGGAAGGAAGGCAACTGGGTACAAGGTGGAGTCCATAGATGGTCAGACCTGCTTGTCACTGCCAACCATATTGGAGTACAATCACATTCCTGACAACCGGTCTGAGATACCTACACCAGAGGTAGCAGCATACCAGCCCCACCTGAGGAGTATAGCTCACCAGGTATCGGAACTGGACCCAAAAGCCCCAAACGCTCCATACGCCCAGAGACTTGACCTAGGATGGGTCATCATAGGACACGTCTGTCTAGGAGGAGCATACAAGCTGACCTCAGTCAACAGTATGCTCACCAACATACTTGAAAATGGGAGTCCTTCCCTATTCCAGCCATGTCACAGCAGTTTCCTAATAAAAGAATTGCCAAACAGAGCTCCGGTGCCTTGTCCTTTCGCAGATCCCTCCAGTGAAGACCACACCTGCGATGGTGGGCAAGATCACTTAGGGTGCACAGTTTTCCACAGGACAAGAGAAGACAACAGGGTCGCAATGTCCATAGAAGCCAGTCTGTTCTTGGATATCATGGATTAAGGAATAGTAAAACACAAGTTGAAAAGCTGGGTCGCACCTTTACCGTTCAAAACCCGGAGACAACGCTTACCTAACAACAAAGAACTTGTCTACAGTCGATTTATCTCCCTCAAACACAAACTTCAGAGTACACCAGAGATGAGGGAACATTTCTTTACCTTCATGGAGAGAATATTCCAGAACAACCATGCAAAAATGGCTCCCATGCTCCAAGACTCCGAGGAGTGTTGGTACTTACCCATATTTGGCGTGTATCATCCTAAAAAACCAGGGCAGATACGAGTAGTATTCAACTCGAGCGCCAGGTGCGAAGGCGTTTTGCTAAATGATATCTTACTGTCTGGTCCAGACTTCTGGAGATACTTCTATGCTTCCGCAGAGATTCTGTAGCATTTATGGCCGACATACAACAGATCAAGGAAGAACACAGAAACTACTTAAAGGTTCTTCTGGTACCGCAACAACGACCCCAATGAATACATTGTAGAGTACCCAATGAGAGTGCACATCTTCAGAAACAGTCCTTCCCCTGCAGACACTATCAACGGTCTAATGCATTCAGCCCGAGAGGGTGAAGCAAAGTATGGGTCAGATTTCAGATCCTTTGTGGAAAAAGATTTCTATGTGGACGACTGCTTGAAATCCACACCCATGAACGAGACCGCAATCAGTCTCCTAAAAAGGGCTCAAGAAATGCTCACTCTATCTAATCTGAGGTTGCACAAAATCGCCTCCAACAGCCATGAGTTAATGGAAGCCTTCTCACTCCAAGACCATTCAACTGATCTAAAGGACTTGGATCTTAGCACTGACCCCTTTCCCATGCAGCGAAGCCTCGGTCTGCTGTGGGACTTACAGTAAAGGCAGACACATTCACCTTCCAAATCAGCAAGGAAGAAATTCCCTTCACACGCAGAGGAGTCCTGTCCACCATAAACAGCTTGTATGATCCTCTGGGTTTTGTAGCACCTATTACCATTAAAGGTAAAATGATGTTAAGAGACTTCACCACAGAGACATCTGATTGGGATGATCCACTTTCCATAGAGAAAAATGACCTGAGAAGTCTCTTGAACCTTTGACCAGCCTTCATGTGCAATGACCATATGCTTCTGTGCTCAACTGAAGTCAAGATCCAAAGACTATGAATCGTCTGCGATGCTTCAGTAAAGGCGATTGCTGCCGTAGTATACCTACATATCATTGATGTCAAAGAACAATGCCATATAGGATTTGTCATGAGCCAGACCAAACTATCTCCACTCCACGAACACACGATTCCCAGACTGGAGCTCTGCGCTGCTGTACTTTCAGTGGAGTTGCCTGAACTTATAACTTCAGGAATGAACCTAGAAATCGAAGAAGTCGAGTTTTATACGGACAGCAAGGTAGTCCTAGGATATATCTGCAACAAAACCAGACGCTTTTACGTCTATGTCTGCAATCTGGTGCTAAGAATCAGAAGATCCACTTGTCCTAAACAGTGGCACTACGTGCCTACACAGCATAATCCTGCGGACCACGCGACTAGATCCGTCGTGGGGAGCCACCTTAAGGACACAACATGGTTTACGGGTCCTGCATTCTTGTATCGTTCAATGTCTTGCAGTACCGGAGCCGATGCTTTTTAATTGGTGCACCTAGAGGCCAATGCCTCTAAGAGATCTGACCGGAAGTGTCTGCTCTACGCACAGTGACTTCGAACTACCAATGCAAATCTCATCATTTCAACAGGTTCTTCATCTAGATGTTGCTCTTTTGTGCTATAGCCTGTGTAGTCCAGACATTACCCGTGAGCCAGAAGTCCTAATCTAGAGAATTAAAAAAACATAATTTGCACTGTACGACGTGGATGTCATGCAAAGGAAATAGACTACCTCAGCAAAGGCCGAACAGTCTCCAAGAATGACACCTTGATCTCACCATTGCCCAAGATGGGTTGCTAAGAGAAAAGGACCCAGTGGTGGTGTCTAGTGACACCAGACAGGGAGGGGTCTGTCCCAGCACTGGGAGATTCATTTCAGTATCATTACAGATCAATTCTGCTTTCAGTTTGCTATTCCTGTTATTAGTTAGGTAAAAATGTATTGCAACTTGTTTTCTTGTTAACAAAGATTACTGCTTTGTGAGAGGTCATATGTATCGACAGCCATTTTGGGACATGTGCTCAGAGTTATTGTAATGTTGTAGTACATGTTGTTATATGCTTTCTGCTGTACATGCGATCTTATATGCTTTATACTTATATATGTTATTTGTATTCTTATAGTTTTACCAATTCACAATACTGTTGACCAAAAAACAATTTAGACTACAGAAAACAGTCCTCTTATTTGGAAGACCGTTATAGTTTATACTGAATGTCAGACTGCACGCTGTGTGAACGTTTATGAAGACAGAACAGAGAGTTTCCATCTGTGTTGGAAGCACCTTCAGAAGAACCCTCCCAGTTACTTGCTAAAAGCAGAAGTGCATAGGAGGCCCTCCTGTAGTCACATACAGATGTAGGGAGGGATGGAGTACTGCTGTATACTTCCCTACTACCATGTTTACATACCCGAAAGTAGCAATAGCTATACTTCAGGACCAGAAGGAAGCATTGTTATGTAGTGCTGCCACCTACTGGCCACAGTAATCATCTCATTCTCGCCTCTAAAACAAGAGAGGTAATTATAGAGTTCAGAGCCCAGCTCCGGGCCTGTTCAACTCTAGGAGTGAGCAAACAGTATGTACAGCAGCCTCTCCTTTTTCAGTCTTAGCTTAGCCTCAACTGATATCAGTAGGTTCGGAGGAGGTATCAGTCTAAGGCTACATGCACACGACAGTTGTTTTTTGCTGTCTGCAAATCGCGGATCCGTCTTCCTTTTTTTTTCACATCCACATCCGTTCCGTGTGTCCGAAAATTTTGTAGGTTGTGTTTCCGTGTGTCTTCCGTTTTTTTTGCGGATCCGCAAAAAAAACGGAAGGCTTGAACAAGTTTCTTAAAGTACATGTACAAGTGCCCTGGTTTCCAAGCAACCATCCGCAAAAAAAAAAAAATGGATACGGATGACAAACGGATGGCTTCCGTTGGTCATCCGCATTTTTTGCGGACCCATTGACTTCTATGGGTCCGCAAACTGTTTTTTGCGGTCAAGAATAGGACATGCCATATTTTTTTTGCAGACGTGAAATGCGGACGCGGACAGGCAACGGAAGAGGCATCCGCATTTTTAACGGATCCATAGAAATGAATGGGAAACCATCGGATCCGCAAAAAAAAGGAACGGAGGCCGAAAAACCACTGCCGTGTGCATGTAGACTAAACCTACAGATCTGGTGGAGGCCCCTACATTCTATGTAGTGGTAAATGCCCTTCCTTTAATCCAGCTGTTTCCACTGCTCTCCACAGCCCCTGTCAACATGGTCAAAATCACTGACAAATGCCCTTAAAATTGAGGTTTTAGGGTATAAATTTTAAATATGCAAATGTGCAGAAAAATGTCACAAAATTTTTTGTGAAAGCACTGTTTAGGCTATTTCTATTCTTAGGTTATGTTCACATCACATTTCCACTTCACCAATCATGGATGTGATGAGCCATAGGGTTTCCTCCCCCTTCTATGTTTCCTTGCTAAACTATCAGTGCTATGTAATTGCTGGTCTTGTCTTCCCGGTTATTATCGAGAAGGTTGGCAGTCCTAATTCTGCTATTCCCCAGTGCTGTGTAATACTAATTATCCTCAGTAGTGGATATATAAATATATATATATATATATATATATATATTTATTTATTTATTATACACACACACATACAGCATGAAATGAAGACAATTTCTACACAATTGTCCCTAACGTTACAATATTTTTAACATTTATTGGTCTTTCCTTGGGCATTGTATCTTCAAACCACATTGAACACGTGCGATTGGTTATTATATCCACATTGTCAGCACTGGCATTTCTCTGGTAAAACACGTGAAGTGCGTGTGCTACCCGATTGTCTAGTAATTTTTCTCGACAGCAGGGATCAGCGACCTCCGGCACTCCAGCTGTTGTTAAACTACAATTCCCAGGATACTGCTTTCACTCCTATATTATTTCTAGAGAACAACTGAGTGAGGCTGCATGCTGGGAACTGTAGTTTCACAAGAGCCAGAGTGCTGAAGGTTGCTGATCCCTGCTCGACAGTATAATGCAGTACCATATGTTCTGTGCCACTTTTTAGCTGTGCCAGCATAAACAGCTCCTTATGGCAGAAAACTGGCCTATAGAAAGTTGCAAATTTTGCTGCACACCTCATTTGTGCAAGAATTCACAACTGGCCTTTTGGAAAAGTGGATGAGTCTCACACAGCTCAGCAAATTTACTATAATGTATGTCAGAAATTGCCAAAAATTATAATTTAAATCCGCAGCAGTGCCAGAGATATACCTAATTTAATGAAGGGATTGTCCTATGACAACTTATCCTCTATGCATAGGATAGGGAATAAGAGGGTCATTTACTAACCAGAAATACACCTACATTAGGCATATTTCTGGCACAGATTGTGGTACAAAGGTCCTTCGCACCGCAATCTGTGACTTTTCCCAGTTCACGCCAGGTCTAAAAAATGTGGGAGTGGCGTGGGCTGGGTTTAGGCATAGAAAATGGCTAAATGTAAGACAGCTCGGAAACTGACTCCCTAAGTGTCTGATTGCAGGGATCTGACCAGTGGGTCCCTCACCAATCACTAGAACAGGGACCATTTTCCCCCATTTGAATGGAGTGGCAGACATGCATTTTTGGCCTCGTGACCCAGCAAATCTATTATACTGTTTTCGTGGAACAACCCCTTTAAGTGGCAAGAATGGTGTAGAACATGCCAGTCTTGGTAAATTTCCCCATGTGTACTCTATAGAACCCTAAAGAAGCTCTTGTCCTCAACATAAGTGATTTACAGCTTCCAGCAGCTATTTTTGGATTATATATACACAAAAGTGTGCATTATCTGTATTAATTGCATATTTATTTTTAAAGGGTCACTGTACTTTCAGTAAGCTATTGATATGTCATAGGGACATATAAAAATTTTTGATCGGTGCGGGTCTAAGTGCTGAGACCCCCACCGGTTTCTAGAACAAGGGGACAGAAACGCTCTGGCTTAACTATCTTTTTCTCTCCTCACTGTACGAGACAGGAGGGAGACGGGCTCAATAGAAGTCTATAGGCCCGTCTCCTGCAGCAAAGAGAGAGCGCCCGCTAAGCAAGCACCTCCCTCTTCTCATTGTAGAGATTGGTGGGGGTCTCAGTGCTAAGACCTCCACCAATCAAAACTTTGGATATATCCCTGTAACATATCAAAAGTTTAGTGAAAATACAGTGACCCTTCCACTAAATTTTTAATTTTTGGATATTACTAGCTTTCCATGGTCTTAAGTTATAATATTTTCAACTTACAGTGCATAAAAAGAAGGGTCTGACAAGCTAACATTCTCAGGTATGAAAATGGTGCTGGTAAGGTATGAAATCCGATGTGCCAGAAAAGTGGAGTACTATTGCCTGTTTTGTTGGTGGAGTAGGCATTTGTGCCCAATTTAAGAGTTTGTGCCATGACACAATAAAGAAAAAAAAAAAGGTGCAAAAATTAAATGTCTATACCTTATATTAAAACACTGTGTGCTGATCCATGAACGGTTTGTCTCATTATAGAGATTCGAGTGACAGTGATTGGCTGATCACCATGGATCCAGCTGCCAGAGAAAGCCTCGTCTGGCCAAACATATACCTAAAACGTAGCATCACAAGGAGGCTGTTCAGATTAATACATGGAAAGCTAGCACTTCAGAATGTAGCTATCTGTCCTGGCTCATTAAGGGGTCCCTAATGGGGTACCAGAACAGAGGTTGTCTCATGAAGACTGTCTTCAACTTCTTCATCTGTAGGTGTTCTGCAGACCATGGAATATATCTACATCTAATACTTGAAGGTGAAACCCAGGTCCTGCCAGACACTATTCAGTCTGCTACCAGATTTATGGTCAGTGGCAAGTCTAGCAAGTGATGAATTCACATTTGTCAAAGTGTAACCAATATTTTCTCTTTTATTTGCCAAAAATAAATGATTTTTCTCAAACCTGCAGTACAAGTCTGATAGAAAATAAAAGCTGGCACATCTAATTTTCTATGCATCAAACGTGCAGGTCGACAAAGAAAGTGAGGGATTTGGAGCTTCTTTTCGTGACTAAATTCCTTACAAAGGAAGCCTGAAGAAATTCATTAAAGGATCTAAAGTTTTAGGCCAAGAGTGGTAGGAAATCAATTAAAGATGACACGCATTCAGGGCGACCTGTTGAAGCATCTTCAGAGGAAACGTGCCATAAAGTGGAGGCCATGATTGTGGGAGATCTTCGGGTAAAAGTCAGTGTTAGAGCTCATGATTCGTAACAGTTTCCAGTATCATTCATGATGTTTTGATGATGTCAAAGGTCAATTCCTGGTGGGTGCCACGAATGTTGACACCTGAGCAAAAAACTTATCGCCATCAATTTAGCCAAGTGAATTTAGACCCGCTTAGAGAAGATCCAGGAGACTTCTATTCTTGAATTATTACCACCATGATCCCAACAGCAAACAAGAGTCCATGCAATGAAAGTACAAGGGGTCACCAACAGAAATTTTATGTGCAGCAGTCAGATGGAAAGATCACGACAGAAGTTTTTGGGGATACAGAAGGTGTTTTATTAGAATTCATGCCACACAAGACAACAATTACTGGAGACACCTATGCTTTAACAATGAAGGCATTGCATGGGGCAAAGAGAAACTCTGTGGGAAGTTGTTGGCGGGTGTGTTGCTGCTTCACGACAATGCACCACCTCTTAAATTTCCCAAATCACAATCTGCTATCATGGAATGCGGATTCATGGAGCTTAACCATTCACCCTACAGGTCAGGCCTGGCTCCCAGTGATTACTTTCTCTTTCAGAACCTGAAGAAATTTCTGTAATGATTTCTTGATGATAATGCAGTCAAAGAGGCGGAAAATTCTCAGAAAATGTTGTCTTTATATTCAGGTAGACAACGTATTGAACACCCCTCGAACAGAGAGCTCCCGACAAGAAAAAAAAAACTTCCATAGTGGGCTAATGCACCTGCATGGGCGTCCTATTACTAAACAGTAGAAAACAGAGCTATAATATGGTCGTGCATAAGCCTTTCTGCGGAGTGTCAGGGTAAGATTTAGTATGCCCAGAATTATACTTAGGCCTCATGCACATGGCCATATCGGTTTTGCGTTCCGCAAATGTGATCTGCAGACTTGCAGACAACAAAATACATATTGTCGTATGCATGTAGCCTTACAGCAGTGAGTATATGTGTATATATATTTTACACACACACTGAGGACACCTGTACACTGCGACATCCAGGGAGAAGGTGAGTTTTTCCCCAATGGCTGTGACGTTCTGCGCTGTGATTGGACAGCGCTACAGCCAGGGAAAAGGAACGTCCAGGGAGAGAAGCTGATGTCTCCTCCCTGGTGTTCCGATGCTAGTGATTAGCATACAGCGCGGGAGAATTTAACGGGGTCAGAGCGGGTGAACGGAGCGGCAGAGAGAAAAAATAGTAAGTGCAGGGAGATCCCTGCATTAACCCCTACATGTCTTGCTACTTACTTTATTATGTTTGGACCCATGAAAGGTCCTCTTTAACATACTACGGTGCTCAGATTGCCCCATTCGCCAAACCAAAACAGAAATAAAAACGCACAGGCAGAAATTAAACAGGTGGTGTAAGTTTTATTCTTTTACAAGTACGATTATATACAAATTAGTAACACGTTACCACCTAACTTTTATTGACACTCCTGGTTTTAGATTACGTGGGCATACCAAACCATTAACTAGAGTTAAAAACAGATTTAAGAAAAGCTTAAAAACAAAGAAAATAGTGACACAAAAAACTGAATGTTTAGTAGGTGGAAATGCACAGCTGTAGATATGTCTTCACAGAAACAAGTTACTTACCAGCATGACAACTCTCCTCCATTGTTTTTTTTTTTCTTCTTTTTTTTCTATTGGTAAATGCCAAACCCCCAACCCACTCCGTAATGCAAGCGTGAATATATGTATGTACAAAAAGGCTTCCATAAGTACTTATTGTGCCCATTTGCACCGACAGCGTCCTGAATATTTACAGTCATTTCTGCTTTATAGATTTCATATCACCATCCTGAATATATCTGAACTAAGCACTTCAAGTTCTCTTACTATAAGTGAAATATGCTAAATATCACTGGTTTATGATAAGCAGGATGGCCACCACAATCCCTCTAACGTCTACCTTCTGCACACCAAAAGCTTAAAAAGACAACTATACGACAGGGCTGGAGTCTGTAGTATTTGCCCTGCATCATGGACAGCTTGCTAAAAGTTAATATTCACTCTTTCACAAATACACAGCTTAGCAGGAGAAACAAGATGTCAGTGCCAAGTAGCCTGCCATTGGGGACGGGATCTAGCCAACCTATGTACACAGAGAATTCACAGAGACTACGCTGGCTGCAATCCCTTTTAAAGTGCCTTGTTACTATCTTGTTTTGGGTGCTGTTTTAAAGGGCATCTGTCACCTCCAAAACCAGTATAAAAGGAAGCACACCGCCATGTAGGGTAGGTGCCCCGAAATATTACCATACCTTTCTTGTGACGATCCAGTCTCCTAAACCCAAGCAATGCTTCTTTTTAGGCAAATTTGGTTTTGCAGTGCACCGTGAGCGGGGGGCGCGGGCGCGGCTGCATTCGGTGCACCTGGACTCCTCTGCATCATTGCTACCGGGAAGGTCTGGCCTTCACCCACAGTGCCTTGAAATCCTTTTGCATAAAACGAAGCATTTCTCAGAATTTGAGGACTGGATTTTTAGATGAAAGTTATGGTTGTGTTTAGGGTCACCTACCCTACATGGAGGGATGCTTACTTTGAAACCGATCTTGGAGGTGACGGGCTCCCTTTAGATTTTCTGCATAGCCGATATCATTACTATGTAAAAAAAAAAAGCTCAAAGCTCCACATACGAATAATTCAGTGTTACTGACTGTAGTTTAATCTAAAAGATCAAAATGCTCATAAAGAACATAAGTAGGTGCCCTATGACTCGACACAGAGGGAGTTCGATAAACTCTTCACCTGGGAGTTGTAGTCCACAACTGCTTTAGTGCCATAGTTTTAATAAAACGTATTCCTTAGCCGTATTATATGAAGCAAGACTTTCTATATTGAGCCCTGAGCTCTTCTGAAAACAGTTGACATATCTTATGAAGAAAATCAGATATTTAAGTGTATGAACATGCAATATTAAACAGGCTGACGAATGCATATAGTATGTGCAGCTTTTTAAAGTAGCATAAGAGTGCAGTGGATAAATGCTGTGACATTTCCATGTAAAAGTCTTATAAAGTAATCCACTAAACCTGCAGGAATGAACGTTGGTCTACATGGTCTTATTGAATGACTTATTCTATATATCTGAATATAAAATACCACACTGAGAGGGAATATGGAAAGAACCCAGAAATAAATGAGGATTAAAAAACGATCAGACGAGATGAAAGCGAATCTGATGTGCAAAAGTCTGGCCACTAAGAACAAAACCCTTCCTTAAAATAAAGACTACACACAACAAAAGGGCAGGGCTATACTGTTGAGAAATGGCTGACGAGGTCTTCACAAGACTTCTTTTAAAGGTGGCAAATTGATGTCTCAACCGCAAACCTGTTCTCAAAGTGAATGATCTTTGTACATTTTTCAGCCTCCCGTTTTTGCTTCCCTGTAAGGAAATAAAGACAGATTAACACCACGGAGGGGCTTTTTAACAGTACAGCATTTTACACTTTCAGAAGCGTATGTAGCATAAAGCAGGAGATCTGCAACATGTGGCTGTCCAGCTATTGGGAAACTACAGAAGCTTACAGATTACTGCTGCGGAGGGTATAGCTTGCCACAGCTTATGAAATGCTTGGCAAATATACAACAGCAGTTAAAGGGATTGTCCAGCACTACAAAAAGCAATGTCTGCTTTCTTTCCAATAAAGAGCTCCACACCTGCCTATGGATTGTGCCCAATATTGCAGATCAGATCCGATCTACTGAGGTGAATAAGTCGGAGATGCAATACCCCGCATGCCACCTGACGTATGGAGTGGTTTATTGGAAGAATGCAGCCATATTCTGTATTTCTATTCTTGGAAACCCTTTAAAAAAGTGAATGGGCCTGGACTGCAATGTAAAACACAGTCAGCCACTATACAATCTACAGAGCTGTGTTTGACAAGCTGTGAGAGGCCACAGCTCTCATATGAGTGCTACAGTCTTTCCAAACAGCTGATCAGCAGGGTTCCAGGAGTTGGACCCTCACCAATCTAATATTGATGACCTAACCTCAAGATAGTTCATCAATACTGAACTCCCGGTAGATCCCTTTAAAGCAGGCATCCTCAAACTGCAACTCCAGCTGTTGTAAAACTACAACTCCCACAATGCCCTGCTGTAGGCTGATCAGGCATGCTGGGAGTTGTAGTTTTGCAACAGCTGGAGGGCCACAGTTTGAGGATACCTGCTTTAAAGTAATTTACTCTGATCCCTCAAATACAAGTTTCCAAGGTGCTCTGTATCCTTAAAGGTTAAGACCATAGGCAATCACAAAATCCCTGCATGTGTCTGATCTGTACAGAAAAAGCTCTCAAATTATTATCTTCTCTCAGACCACTCGGCTATTGGCTTGAAGCTTCACCTTACAAACTTCCCATTCTGCCAGCCACCTACATGTGCTCTTCACATAATTACCTCCAATTCAGATCATTTCCTCTACTTTATGGTCCAAATGCAGGGTGAAGCGGTTAAATGTAGGGGTGGGCGATATGGCCTAAAATCTATATTGCGATATCATTTTAAGCATGTGCGATATGCGATATATATCGCGATATATTGTTTTCTATATTGGGGGGGGGGGGTGTTTAAACGTTTTTTGTTTTTTTTTACTTTTTATTTAATAACTATTAGCCTCCTTAAGGGCTAGAACCCTTGTCATATTCACCCTAATAGACATCCATTAGGGTGAATAGGACGTTACACTCTCCCTGCTGCCCTGTGTAACGTCAGCGGCAGGGAGCTGACCATGGCAGCCAGCCTCTGATCACCCCCCCAGCCTCCCATGTGCCCCCCAGCCTCTGATCAGCCCCCCCTGGTAACAAACCCTCCCTCCCTCCTCAGTATTAATCATTGGTGGCAGTGGCCACAGGGTCTCCCCCCATCATTGGTGGCGGTGGCAGTGCGCCCCCTCCCTCCCTCCCCAGTATTAATCATTGGTCGCAGGGGCCTCTTTCCCCCCCCCCACATCATTGGTGGCAGCAGCAGTTCCAATAGAAGTCCCAGCAGTGTAATGCTGGGGCTCCGATCGGTTACCATGGCAGCCAGGATGCTACTGAAGTCCTGGCTGCCATGGTATGTAAGTGAGCAGCATTATACTCACGTGCGCTCCTTCTTCTGTCTGTGCGGCGCATTGCTAATGCTTATAGCATTAGCAATGCGCCGCACAGATCTATGAGAAGAAGGAGCGCCTGGCGGCCACCGTGCACGTAAGTATAATGCTGCTCAGTTACATACCATGGCAGCCAGGACTTCAGTAGCGTCCTGGCTGCCATGGTAACCGATCGGAGCCCCAGCATTACACTGCTGGGACTCCGATCGGAACTGCCTCTCAAGGTCATATCGCGGTCCAGGGATATAGGCGATATAAATTTGTGCCACGATATGAATTTTGTGCATATCGCCTATACCGTCCACCCCTAGTTAAATGGATCAGTACATGTGCAGGAAGCCCAGTAAGATGCATCATAAATTATTTCCTACAGTTTGTAAAGCAGCTTTGAAACAAATCAACAATCATTTGATGAACCAGGGTGAAAGAATAAAATGACCCTAGAGTTGAGATCAGCAACCTCAGGCACTCTAGGTGTTCTGAAACGACAACTCCTAGAATGCTCCATTTACTTCTGTGAGAGTTACAACAAATGGAGGAAGTGTGCATGCTGGGAGTTGTAGTTTCACAGCAGCTGGAGTGCGAAAGGTTGATGATCCCTGCCCTAGAGCATCCACCTTACCAATTAGGAAAATCTCTGGCTTTAAGTTACATGCTGCTTTAGCTGTGCTTTTTGTTAATATAACTATATATACTACTCACAAAAAGTAAGAGATATTTGTCTTGTGGGTGAAATTTCAGGATGAACCTAAAATGCACTCTAACCTTTACAGGTGAACTTAATGTGACCTTCTCTAAACTTTTGGATGCTCATGTCCAACTGTTCAATGTTTAAGTACTTTTTGCACAACCTGCTGTTCTCTGACAAGGAGCTTAATGGAAAAATTCACACCAGGTGTTTAATCCATGAATCGCCCAATAAATTTCCTGTTTCAATTAAAATTGGTATTTAAAAAGTCCTCCTCATCATGCTGTTCACCTTTTGACATCATGAGACCAAGATGACACCTAACAATTGGTCAACAGTACCTCGCCATTGCGAGGCTTCAAGCAGGATGTTCTAAGACGGAAGTGGCCACCGAGCTTAGAGTGTCACACAGTGTCATCAGCAGGTTGCAACAGAGATACAGAGAGAGTCACAGAAAGGCATAAAAGTGGACGTCCTTTGGCCGCATCCCACGCTTCATTGTGAGCAATGCCTTGCGGAACCAGATGATGAATGCCACACGACTCCAGGTACATTTAAGGGAGGCGAGAGGCACCCAAGTGTCACGTCAGACCATTCGAAAACCGTTTACATCAGCATGGTCTGCATGCTACACAATTTGCAAGCCTGACCACACCACCAGGCACAGGTGTCATCGTCTTGCATGGGCCAGGGAGCACCTACGCTAGATGAGTGGCCAGTGGTCTCAGTGTTGTTCACTGATGAAATTCAATTCACGCTGAGCAGAAATAATGGCCACCAACGATGTTGGAGACGTCAAGGAGAGCGCTATGCATCAGCCACTGTTGTCACCAGACGAGCCTTTGGTAGTAGTGTTAGTATGGGCAGGTGTGTCTAGTCAATACAGAACTGCCCTACACTTTGTGAATGGTACAGTGACAAGCCCATTCTACATGAATAACATCATTAATCCAGTCTTGGGCCTCTGCATGAACAACACAGACCTAATTTCATCTTCATAGAAGACAATGCACCAGCACCAGCTCATCGAGGTCGCATCATTAGGGGACAGCTGCAGGAGACTGGGGTACCTAAAATGGAGTGGCCTGCACTTTCTCCAGACCTGTATCCCATTGAAAACCTATGGGACCAGCTGAGTCACCGTGTAGAGGCTTGTAACTGTACCCCAGAACCTCAATGACCTGAGGGACGCCCTTCAAGAAGAATGGGATGCCATGTCTCAGCAGACAATAAGTGAACTTGTGAACAGCACGAGACGTTATAGTCAAGCTGTAACTGATGCCCAAGGCCACATGACAAGTTATTGAGACACTGACATTTTTGTGGGGGTATACCCATCACTGGTGTTGGCTTTTGTTTCAAAAAATTGTTTGAGATGAGGAAATCACCATTGCTGCTTCCACTTAAATGCCCTACTTTCATGATATGATATCACTGTAGCGTGAACGTTTTACATTTCACCCGAAAGCCAAATATCCCTATCTTTTTGTGAGTAGTGTAATTAACCTGTGTCTAGGCTGATTAGACAAGTACAACATAGCACTGCAGACCTCCAATATTGTCATTTTCAATATGGACAGTACCATGAATAACGCTTCTACGCTGGAGTTTGTAGGTCTCCTTGTCCTGACAAAGGCGGCGGATAAAGACACCCAGTTGGTCCACATTTTCAATGCGATCAGTAACTACCATCTGCTCATGAATTAAATAAGACTGAGGGAGATATGTTCCAGCCTGTAGAAAAAGAAAGAAAAAAAACAATTAGTAAAATTAGGCCAATTTAAAGAGCCTCTGTCAACAGGATCAACCCTATAAACCTGGTAGGGTTGATGAAGCCGAATAAAACGATCCCTTTCTTAGCAGTGTAGGCGCTGGCGTTCAGGAGAAATGAAACTTTTATTTTTGGAGCACCAGGGGGCGGGCTTATGCGGTTTGAGAACCGCTTCAGTGACGCTCCTGGTGCTCCATACTGTTGCCTCCATCATTATAAACACTCCCCCTCCCCTTAGATTGACAGTGACTCTAGCGCTGATCTCTCGCGCCTGCACACTGGTTCTCTAGCATGCCAAGCAGTGAAGATTATTATTAGTGCGCATGCGCTGTTGAGGTCACTGAACTCCGAAGTGAAGGAGCCTTCCACTTCATCTGCAGTCACCTCTACTTCCTGAGTTCAGTGACGTCACTAGCATGTGTGCACTAATCATCTTCGCTACTCAAATCGCATTAGCCCGTCTCCTGGTGCTCCAATAGCTCATCTGCATAAAACTAAAAGTGCTAATCTCTCCTGAACGTCGGCATCTACCCTGCAAAGAAAAGGTATGGTTTTACTCAGATTCATCAACCCTACCAGGCTATATGCCTGGTTGTATAGGGTTGATCCTCGTGACAGAGCCTCTTTAAAGGGCATCTGTCAGCGGATTTGTACCTATGTAATAGGGCTGCACGATATGGGAATTTTGTGCGATTGCGATTAGAGCCCTAAAAATTGCGATAACGATATGCGATGCGATATTTTAAGGGAATTGTGCTAGAGGTCTATCTGCTTGGATTTTCAAGGTAAAAGCACACAGATGACTGATAATGTGAAATGCAGTTATGCTGAACTCAAGAACTGAAAAATAAAATACATATTTGCATTACTGCAAAAGTACAAAATACAAAACTTGCCATTTTCTTTGATAGCACTGCACAGAACAGATAAATAAAATAGATAGAAGAACATGTGTTCATTAAAGAGGACCTTTCACTGGTCCACAGTTTATTAGGCAAAGCTATGTACATGGAGAGCGGCACCCAGGGATGACCCTGCACTTACTTGTATCCCTGGGTGCCGCTCCGTTCGTCCTCTGTAGCCCCGGTATCATATCCTGAATATGAGCTGAGCGCTGCGATTGGCACAGCTCTCCAGCCCCTGGGAGAAGGAGACGCCCAGGGCAGAAGAAGAAGTCTCCGCCCCAGGCAAAATTAGAGCAGCAGGAGCGCCGGTACCGGGGGCTACAGAGGACGAACGGAGCGGCACCCAGGGATACAAGTAAGTGCAGGGTCATCCCTGAGTGCCGCTCTCAATGTAGATATCGTTAACTGATAAACTGTGGACCAGTGAAAGGTCCTCTTTAAAATAACGACTTTCCACCAGCCCCTCTCCCCTCCCCGCACTGTAACTGATGTATCGCTGGCCGCGCTGTGCAGCATAGCGGCCGGAGATACAGTGTCAGTGTCACGTAGAAAGTTAACCATCGCTTTATAAGACGCACTGCCATTCCCCCCCACACTTTTGGGGGGAAAAAAGTGTGTCTTATAAAGCGAAAAATACGGTAATATAATTGCAGCATTTTTGGGTCAGCAAATTGCGATTGCGATATGGCGATTAATTGCGATTACGATTGCTTTCGCGATATATTGTGCAGGCCTACTATGTAACTGGCTGACCTGTTACATGTGCGCTTGGCAGCTGAAGACATCTGTGTTGGCCCCATTTTCATATGTGCCCGCATTGCTGAGAAGAATGATGTTTTAATATATGCAACAGGGACGTTGCTCTTAGTCCTAGAGGCTCTGCTCTCTCTGTAACTGCTGCGTCCTCTACACTTTGATTGACTGGGCCAAGCAATGAAAACATCATCATGCCTGGCCCTGTCAATCAAAGTGCAGAGGGCGCAGCAGTTGCAGAAAGAGCAGAGCCTCTAGGTGTAATGGGAACGCCCCCGTTGCTCCTAGAGGCTCATTTGCATGTTATAAAACATCATTTTTCTCAGCAATACGAGCACATATGAATATGGGACCAACACAGATGCCTTCAGCTGCCAAGTGCAATAGGTCAGCCCGTTTCATAGGCATAAACCTGCTGACAGATGCCCTTTAAGCCAAAATACAACAGTTTGCATAAAAATCTTTCGTATTTTGCATTCATGGACATCTCTACTGGAGGATGTGCCAGATGCTCTCATAATAACCGTTAGTAATTCAACCTTTGAGAGACTACTGTTAGAAATTCTTGCTTATGGTACTAATAGGATGTTTGTTAGAACAGATCATCTTCATTAAAGGGAGTCTGTCAGCACATTTGAGCATATTAGACTAATCAAATGGCATTATATATGCCACTCTGAAGTTAAAAACGGTACCCTTGTTGTATATAACGGCGTTTTCTTTCAGCCAAAAATGAACTTTGAAGAATATGTAAATGCTGGCTCTCAAGTGCCCAGGGCGGCGTCTCCAGCGTCCGAGCCCCAGGCGGCACCTCCTCCCCGGCTCAGATCCCCGCCCTGCCTCCTCCTCTACCCGCCCATCTGTGCGTTTTAAAGTTCAATCAGAGCCCACGCCGGGGCATGCGCAGTGCGATGCCTACTCCTGGCACGGCGTCGCAGTAGCTCCTGCGCACGCGCCGACTAACGCCGAGGGGACGCGACGTTAACCGGCGCATGCGCAGGAGCTACTGCAACGCCGTGCCAGGAGTAGGCATCGCACTGTGCATGCCCCAGCGCGGGCTCTGATTGAACTTTAAAACGCACAGATGGGCAAGCAGAGGAGGCGGCGGGGATCTGAGCCGGGGAGGAGGTGCCGCCTGGGGCTCAGACGCTGGAGACGCAGCCCTGGGCACTTGAGAGCCAGCATTTACATATTCTTCAAAGTTCATTTTTGGCTGAAAGAAAACACCGTTATATACAACAAAGGTACCGTTTTTAACTTCAGAGTGGCACATATAACGCTATTTGATTAGTCTAATATGCTCAAATGTGCTGACAGACTCCCTTTAACACTACAATTACATTGTTTAATCAACTATCATCAGTGCAGCTCTGCAGAAGAATACTGGAATGCAGATTAAATCAAATTTCTAATACCAGATTTACTGATAAAACAGATGACTTGCTAGGGTGAAACATTACAATGAAGTGGATTTGGAGTACCCCAGAGCAGAAGCTGCTCTTTGCACAGGCTATCAACTATGGCTCAGTGAGGAAGGGGTGGGTGTACCTAATGTGTCACCTAGCCCTGATGAAAAATGAAGTGGAATTTGATTGGTTGCTATGGACAACTAAGGCTACTTTCACACTAGCGTTTTTTGGGGGTCAGTCATGGACCTGCAAAAACGCTTCCGTTACAATAATACAACCGCATGCATCCGTCATGAACGGATCCGGTTGTATTATGTTCTATATAGCCATCTATTGTGTCAGAGAAAACGGATCCGTCCCTATTGACTTACATTGTGTGTCAGGACGATCCGTCTTGCTCTGCACCACATCATGGACAGAAAAACGCTGCTTGCAGCGTTATTCTGTCCGCGATGAAAGCGCAACCAAATGGAACGGAATGCATTTTGGTGCATTCCGTTTCGTTCAGTTTTGTCCCCATTGACAATAAATGTGGACAAAACTGAAGCGTTTTCTTCTGGTATTGAGATCCTATGACGGATCTCAATAGTGGAATTGAAAACGCTAGTGTAAAAGTAGTCTAAGCCAGCTTTCCTTTACACCATTTTTGATAAATGTCCTCCATACATACTCTGCAGCAACAGCCATGGCCCTCTGACACAATAGACAGGAGGAGACTATTTATCATAGTCTGAAGGATGCTGCACCCCTTACTGGCGTAGATTGCAGTGTCCTACTCCAGAAAACTGGCACAGAAGATAATGTGAAGGGGCCGGCGGAGTAACAGCACTTGCACTTTGTCACGTCACAGAAGTGGCGTATATTAATGATAAATCTGGCAGATTGACTTCTATGGTAGAGTTTTCTATGAATGCTTTGTGACCTGTGAAGTGGTCAGGAAGGAGTAGATAAGCTGCGGGTCATAGAAATCACTGCATTTTCTGCATAAGAAAGTACTAGTGCACTCTACTGAAGATTAATGAGCAGTATGCATATTATGTCACTACTGTGAGTGGTGGATCTTGTGTTATCTATATATAGCTGATATCTGTCATTGTAATTAGAGATGAGCAAAGCGAACTTCGGATGTTACATCCAAAGTCGCTTCGTTCATAACTTTGGATTAATACTATACAGAGACAGATCCCCGTATGGTATTGGGGCTCATTTAGACGGCCATATTGCAGAACGGGTGCGGACCCATTCATTTCAATAGATGCGGACAGCACACGTAATTCCGTTCTGCGGCCCTGCAAGAAAGAAAGAGCAAGTCCTATTTTTGTCCGCAATCGCAGTCATTTCTATCATAGGGCCAGCCATTTGCGGTCCGCCAAATGCCGGTATCCATGTTTTGCGGACCACAAAACACTATGGTCGTCTGAATGAGCCCTTAATCCGAAGTTATGAACGAATCAACTTCGGATGTTACATCCAAAGACCACTTCGCTCATCTTTAATTGTAATCCTGCCTGTGATGGTAATGAGATGACTGCTGAATCGTGAACTCCACAGACAAGTACGTAGCACCCATTATTAGGCTTAGTGGCCAGAGCAGAGCTGCAGGATTTTAGGATTTATTTTAAATGAATATAGTGACATGCAAAATTGAAAATAACACCAAAAAGTTTTTAAATATGTTTAACATAAAAACTTCAAACAATAGGTCATTTTCTGATGAAACCCCTCACTTTTTAAAAAGTTGGAAAAATTATCCC
The DNA here is from genome assembly GCA_033119425.1 of Bufotes viridis. Classification (NCBI taxonomy): domain Eukaryota; kingdom Metazoa; phylum Chordata; class Amphibia; order Anura; family Bufonidae; genus Bufotes; species Bufotes viridis. The sequence continues at coordinate 407,459,817 of CM065591.1, read as the reverse complement.
AATCCTTGTCCAGTAAAGCGGTGGTGTAGAAAAAGTTACATCTCCAGGCAGAAGTGTAGCCATAAAGACGCACCAAATCTATCAAGAATCACACATTTGATAAATCTGGTGCAAACTACGACAACGCAGACACATGTAAAATGGGAAATTCCCCTTATGATAAATCTCTCCAATGGAATTTTTAACAGGGTGACACTAAAGTTCAATAGGCAAGCTCTGCAAGGTTGTCCTTTTCAGGTCAGATACATATAATCCACCAGTGTTATGCAGAAATGAAAACTACAAGTCGTCCTGCAAAAATCAAGCCCTCACTGAGCTCTATAGAACCAAAGATAACAAATGTCTTGGTCTTTAGAAGCGGCCATGCAAAAACATTTTTTTTTTTTAAATAAAGGGTTTTTATTGTGCAAAAGTAGTAAAACATACAAACACCAAGACCCCATTTATCAAACTGGTATAAATTAGAACTGGCTTAGTTGCCCATAGCAACCAATCAGATTTCACCTTTCATTTTCCAAAGGAGCTGTAAAAAAATGAAAGGTGGCATCTGATTGGTTGCTAGGGGCAACTAAGCCAGTTCTACTTTACACCAGTTTGATAAATGACCTCAGAAATGCATTTGGTATCGCTGTAATCATACTGTCTAAGAATAAATGAAAAATGAATGTCGGAAAATTGTAAAAATGTAAAAACTCAATGACGGTATGTTTTTTTTCATATCCCCATGAGAAAGAGTTAATAAAAGTTAATCAATGAGTTATGTGTACCCCAAAATGGTGGCAAAATTAAAATTTTTCCGGCAAAATAAAGCCCTTATATGACTGCATTGTAGAAAAAATGAAAGAGCTATAGCTTTTCAAAAGTGATATATACAAAAAAAAAAACGAAGATAAAAATTGATTAGTCATGAAGACCCAAAACAGGCTTGTCACTAAGGGGTTTTACGAGATTTTTATACTGATGACCTACCCTCAGGATAGGTCATCAGTATCTGATCGGTGGGGGTCTAACACTCGGGACCCCCATTGATCAGATGTTTGAGAAGGTACCTGTGCTCCTGTTTGCGCTACGGCCTTCTCTCTGCTTTTCCTAGGCTGAGTGACGACACGTTCATGTGTCACATGGCCTAGCAGCTGGCGATACCAAGCACAGCCGTTATACAATGTACGGTGCTCATAGGAGCACTGCTGCCTTCTCAAAACAGCTGATTGGTGGGGGTCCCGAATGTCAGACCCCCACTGATCAGATATTAATGACCTATCCTGAGGGTAGGCCATCAGTATAAAAATTTCGGAAAACCCTATTAAGTAGTAACCTAATATCCATACTGCTCATTAATCTTCAGTAGAGTGCATTAGTGCTTCTTATGCAGAAAATGTAGTGATTCTAATGCAGAAAATGTAGTGATTGCTAGCACTGCTCGAGTTAGGCCATTTGTACACTGGCTTGTACTTTCTGTAGTGCTTTGAATGGCAGGACATTATGATCAGCAGGGAAGGGAGAGATGGGGACCTGGCAGTCAATCCACTACAAACCAGAACGGTCATGGAAAAACAGCGTCCATAATGCAAGCATCAACAGATGACAACTGAGCCGAGTAGCCGAAATCGCCTTTCATGCGGATGTATTAGTACCTTGATGTTGATAAGAAGCTCCAGGAAGTTCTTTGGTGGCATAACCACTGACGTGTTCAGAGGAATAACATAGCATTTGTTCAGGCTGAGATCCAGGTAAGCAGTGAGTTTCTGATGAGAACAAGATATTCATGAAAACAGCTGAATCCAGTCATTTACTACAATCTTTATATGGGAAACTGCATTGTACAGCATAATAGTACATAGCCGTATGCCAATGGCGAGGTCAAAGAATTGCAGAGCTCCTGTCTGTGAAATTAGGGTCATGCATTGTGCAAGTTACCAATGCAGAAAGCCATCATCCTTTATCATCTTTTTTTTTTTTTGCAAGACAGAATAATGTAGCATACCACACTTTTCTGTCCTGCAAAAAGATGTATAGAAATGTATGTATATATATATATTTTTTTAACACTGCAGTGAATGGGAGACGGATGGACACAGAAGAGAATATGTTTATTCTCTGTTAAACGTATCCGTTTTTATCCTACTTCCTTTGATACACTTTAAATCTTTATTTAAAAAAAGTAAGGCATCACAAAAACGTATAAGGCTAGTTGCGCACTAGCGTTAGAGATTAGAACAGCCTGCCGATCTCTAATACTAGCGTGCAACTAGCCTTAGTTATAAAAAATAAAGGATAAATAACCACAAAATTGCATATGTTTGTGTACTTTACTGTGTCTAAATGTATCTGCTTGACATACATCAAAAACGAGACGCGAACAGCCCGTGACACTGATGCAAAGAGCTGACCAGATACTGTGTGAAAGAGGGTTTCATGTTTTACGTAATTAAAGCTCAATAACTATACGCATTAAAGGATACACGGCTTTCTATTGTATTTTGTATTTCAGTTACTTACATTTTTCAAGTTATTTGGTTTGTGATTATAGCAAATGAGATTTGAGCATCTGTTGATGCACTTACACTGGATATAATTGTATGCATAATCCGAAATAAGAGTCGGACTAGCTATGTATGGGATTTGCAGCTTGGGAATGTAAAAAAGAATGTTCTCATTCATTGACAGCAAACGCATATCTTGAAAACGGTGAGGCACCGCAATGCAACAAATATTGTAGTTGTACGTTTAATTTTTACAGTAATTGAGCTTCATTTACATAAAATAGGAGAATCTTTAATTCTGTTAAAAGCAAACGCATAATAGCAGTGGAAATGACCAGAAACTAAGCTCTGTTCATACCTGCATTTTTCGGCCCCTGCAGGGTTTTAATCACTTTTGCAATTGTTCTAAAGCATCACCATATTATATGCAGATCCATCAATATTACATGTATCAAACCTCTGATAGATTTTCCAATATACCTTACCCTGTGAAAGTCATGAACAATGTCAGCAGGATCACTGTCAGCAAATTCAGGGACGGGTACATTGATCAATTCAACTTCTTCTTCTTCCAGGATCTGAATTCTCTCCTTAAATGAGTGGTAGCGGACACGGGATTCTGCGTAAGGCTCAGTGAGTGACATGTCATCCTCGGTGTACCTTATTCCACAAAAGTATACACCACGCTGCAAGAGAAAACGGAAGAAGAGATATTACCGGGTATACAGATCGGGAACGTTGTAACCATCCATGTGATAAAAACACATTTAAAAAGTAAGCATTATCGGGGTCATTTACTAATTTGAAATCTGCGACTTTTCCTCACTCATGCCAGTCTCATTCATCATTTTCTACGCCTAGGCACAAAAAATGGTCTATATGCAAGACAGCTCGGAAGCGGTCTTACATTTAGAACTGGCACTGGATGCACCAAAGTTATGGAGAGACCAACGCCTCTTCATAACTTTGCCGGATCCACCGCCAGCTGTGGTGCTTTATGAGGGTGAACACCGCACACGTCATCGGGTCATATACAAATACTGGTTCTGGGGGTCTTGTTCTCTCTGTTCTCTGTAAACAGTGGTCATGTACAATTTAAATAGTATTAGGGTCCATTCACACGTCCGCAATTCCGTTCCGCATTTTGCGTAACGGAATTGCGGACCCATTAGTTTCAATGGGGACAGACGATTGCAGATCCGCACTTCCGGGTCCGCAATCGCGTTCCCGAAAAAAATAGAACATGTCCTATTCTTGTCCGCAACTGCGGACAAGAAAAGGCATTTTCTATGAGAGTGCCGGCGATGTGCGGTCCGCAAATTGCGGAACGCACATCGCCGATGTCCGTGTTTTGCGGATCCGCAAAACACACACGGACGTGTGAATGGACCCTTAAGCTTTTTATAAAACTACACACAAAACCAATAAAAAGAAAAAGATAAACACCCGGCTTCATTACGGCTCCACAGTATCCTGTTATTCTTTGCCTGAGCACCAGGGCAGTATGCGTAGGAAACAGCTGCAGGCAATAAGCAAACGGGGAATTAATCAGGTAAAAGCGCTGGAGCTTTACAGGAATAATAGCCTGCGAGAACAATGACCGTTTCTAGGAAATACACACAATGGAACGCTTTCCCAGAAAGCAGCACATCATTTTCCCCTGGTCGTCAGTGCAATATTTTATTTCTGTTGTGTATAATAAACCATAAAGGGGTATTCCAGCAACAACAAGCTATCCTCTACACACATGACAGGTAATGATAGATCTGTGGGGCTCCAACGGCTGGGACCCCACCAATCACAAGAATGGGGTCCACAGATCGCAGGGCACTGTACTCTAGTGCCATCTCTATCAGTAATAGCCCGCCAATCTAGCCGCTACCACCACCTACCCACTGTAGCTGTAACTTGCTATTACCGGAATACGTAATTAAAAGTTGGGTTGGCTACTACTCGGTAAACAGCCCACGGACCACCACTAGTTATAGCACTCTATGGGACACATTTATTAAGACTGGTGTTTTAGACTCCAGTCTTAATAAGGCCCTGCTGCATCCGCCGACGTTATGTAGAGGCGCCGGCCCCCGCAGATCCACTGCTGCTTCCTTGTCTTACATTTAGACTATTTTCGACGCCTAAAACAGGTGTAAAAAATGCCAAATGAGACGGGCCTGCCGTCTCCTCCCCGCCCACTTTTTTAGACCTCGCGTGAGCGGGAAAAAGTTGTAGATTGCGGTGGCAAAGGACCTTTACGCAGCAATCTGCACCACAAATACTGTTTAATAAATGACCCCCTATATTTTAGCTGGTCCAGGACACAAAGTATAGAAGCTAATTGTTAGAGCAGAACATTGTACTTACAGCTGGACGATATGGCCTAAAAATGGCAGCTCACCGCCTCATTGTGACAGGATCATCATGAGTATTGGCACATTTACACTGTGCAGATGAGCAAACGTTCCTTCCCGACAACTGGCGGCTCATTAGTGGAGGTGAAGAGGTGCATTTACATGAAGCAATCACCTCCACAGTAGATTGTAAGCTCTTGCGAGCAGGCCCTCATTTCTCTTGTTGTAATTATTGACATGTCTGTTGCTACGTTATTTATGACTGTACACGAACCCCTGAATTGTAAAGCGCCACGGAATATGTTGGCGCTATATAAAGATTAGGATGAACAATCGCTGGTCCTCATACAGCTGCAATGTGGGCAGCAGAGTACTGTTTAGAAAGGGGTTAACTAGAAAATAATGCAATATTTGCACTACACACAGCAGAAATAGGGTTTACTAAAAACAGATGGCGCTTAGGAAAAAACAATAAATCTTTATTGGGGTACAAGGGATCAAAAAGAGCTATCTGTGCTAGATTTCTGTAAATATATACCGGTGCAATAAATTGATATATCAGGGTGCGGTTTGATCCAGTGTGACCAATACCTAATAGATCCCTGTTTGCACCGCTATATAGTAGATATGCGCGGTTAGGGTGGGTGCCGCTGCGCTGGTTATATACCGGTATATATTTACAGTTATCTAGCACAGATAGCTCTTTATTTGATCACTTGTACCCCAATAAAGATTTATTGTTTTCTTCCTTAGCGCTATCTGTTTTTAGTAAACCCCGTACTGTTTAGAAACCATGATCTGCTGCCCAGATATGAAGACTGAGGTGTCCGCACCTCAGATCATTTTACCAGATAAATGAACGTTTCGCTCTTTCATCGTGTGATTGCGCCTTTAGACGGGCAGATTATCGGAAACGAGCTGGCTGTTTCCGTGCTCCCAGCACTATCACTCCTTGATGTGGCCCTGTGTTCCAGCAGTACCATCTCCTATGAATCCACTATGATGACAAGTCACTGTGCTGGGGGGATTTCTAGATTCTGAACAAAACTAGAACTGTGCTTCATAGAAATTGCATCTGTTTAACTTGATTAATTGCCCAGCCCTACAGTGTACTGTAATAACCGATGTAAAAATCCAATCACAGTGCAGCTTTCCTTTCTTACAATGCTTCTGAAAAATGAAAGTTGTGCCATGATTGGCTGCTATAAACAACAAACCTTTTTTCCAAAATGGCCCGGTTCACCATGCAAAGAGCTGGATCTTAATTCATTGATACAAGTAAAATAAGTTAGTTTAAAGGAAGCAACCTTGCAAACATTACAAATACCCTAGTGTTGTGTCCCATGCACACCTATGGGTCCCCCTCATGTTATGGACGGCACTCACTGATGGACAATCATCATTCTAGATGCTAGAACAATGAATAACACTCTATAGATGGACAAGCACCCAGGCAAATAGAGCTACGCGGAGAATTTACTAATTTATTCAAATCATTACTTAAAATATATAATAAAATATAATAAAAATAATATAAAAGTAGAGAAGCGAATAAAAATAGGATGGTAGATAATGAAATTCGCAATAAAAATGTGTCAAACATCAGCCATATGTATAATCAAATAGTCTGTATGGTCAGTAACCCCAATATAATTGTGCAGGTATAGATGGCCAGGTTCCTTTCAAGGGATAAATCTGGCTTTTTTCAGAAAGTTGCTAGTCCAGAAAGTTTATAGTGGCTCATAGACATCGCTATATAGCGTTTTCCAGGAATATAACCGTCACGTAGTTTGTACAGTCATCAGGGTATATGGCCACACCATGTATGTATCATGCGGGCTAGGATTGCTCGCTTAGTGAGCACTTACCCCTCCTTTTGTAAGGACGGTAATCGGAGTACCCGTGTCTCTTCTTGTGCTCTATGAGCGGACGGATGGGTGGCGGTAGAGCCGGAGTTCCGTGTCGTCGCTCTATGTGCTCCGCGTGTAGATCTTGCGATGTCTAAGGTGGAGAATCGCGTACCTCCGTTGGTCTCGCGATACTTGCGGTGTTTGCTTGTTACCTGCTCTCAGAGACTCAGCTTTTTGATTATACATATGGCTGATGTTTGACACATTTTTATAGAAAATTTTATTATCTACCATCCTATTTTTATTCGCTCCTCCACTTTTTTTTTTAATTATATTTTAAGTAATGATTTGAATAAATTTGTAAATTCTCCACGTAGCTCTATTTGCCTGAGTGCTTGCCCATCTATACATTGTGTGTGTAGTCTGATCTTGCAATCACGTGTTACACCCTCTCCTGCAGGGCACAGAGCAGAGGGGCAGAGCGCGGGGTAGCACGCAGCGCAATTCTCAGGTTACACACAGGATTTGTTTGTAGCCAGAGAGACATTTGCCTAGAAGCCGTGAGCATAGAACAGCAGAACAGACACAGTGCACGGTCTTTAAACCTAGCTGGGTAACGCTGGGCTACATACCGTCTTGTATCACGAAGAGCAACTAAAATGTTTCTGTCCAACCACCACTAAGTGCTCTCTGTATAAGGTATGTACGCCATGTCAAAGAAATGAATAATTACATTCACCCACACTCTCTCACTTCTTTGTCGTGTTCAAGGTCTGGGCATTATGCCAACAAGACCCTTGGGGATGACTGTGGTTTTCTAAACACCTGCCTGTGTCACTTACTCTTAGAATCAGGATCCTAAGATTACTGTCCATAATAGCAGCAGATGGTGGGGACCTGGATTACAGGAGGCAGAGTTACAGAAGTACAGGGCTGATATCGGGCAGTGGGGGGAGAGCGTTTGGCCAACAGCTGCTGGCGGTTTAGACTAGGATTTTTTCTCTATTCTCTCTATTCTGTACATAGCTGTACAAGCTATCCAAAGCAGATTTTCTTTCATGGTGAGGGCTGGTGGGTTATCGGCAGGTACATTTGCACGTTAGTCCAGAATAACTTCTCCGTGATTGTTCTTCAGCAAGGCACTACTGTTTCTTGGAAGCTGATCTTTCGGTAACTCACCACTTCCTCTCCCCCGCTGAGGCTTCCTGACTCCTCTCTTCCTCATCCTGAGCTAAACCCTGCGCCGACATACAACTCCATTTGAATCTCAACATTAGTGGAGTAGAAAGTGCTCTAATTATTTGCATTTAAGAAGGTATAATTGTACGGCTTGCAATTACACCTGCTCACTGCTGTGACGTCGACAGCAAGCAGCTGATCGGCTGAGGTGCCGAAACCGCGCCGATCTAATATTGACAACCTATCCTCAGGATGGATCATCAATACTAAGACCCCTTTAATATTTATCCCCTCTCCTGACATGTCCGTTTTAGTAACTACTTGCATCCCCCTTGTAATAATAATTCTGGAGCCTCTATTCTTAAGGCTCTATGTCGGGTCATTCCTTTATTATTCCTGATAAAAGTTATGAATAAATTGCGAGCAGTCTGCAATAGGTCCATCCAGTTAAGGGTTTCCAGTTGGAGGCATTTCTCTGCACGCTGGCAGCACTGACTGCAGGGACACAACCCCAACTAGTAACGCCCATTGCAAATTGCTAGTAATTAATTCATAACTTGTAGAAGGAATAATAAAGGAATGATACACTATAGTCATAAGAATAGATGCTCCAGAATGGTTATTACATGGGGGATGTAAGTTACTTAGACATGTCAGGAGAGGTTACAGGTAGTGATGAGCAAATTCCAAATTGTGTTTCAAGTTCGGCATACAAGGGTTGGGTTATCTAGGAATTCCGTTATAGCTTATGGTCCGTGGTAGCGGAATCCATAACGGAATTCTTAGGGTACTTTCACACTTGCGGCATGGCTATCCGGCAGGCTGTTCCGGATCTGCAATGCCGCAATACCAGTGAGCTACAGCACGGCAGTGACACAGAGTGGCAGCACACGGGTACTTGGGGCATGGCGGATCCGGCAGGCTGTTCACCCGCCGGAACAGCCGTGCCGTGCCGCTATGTGGAAATACCCTTAGATAACCCGAACCTTGTATGCCGAACCTGAAACATAAGTTCGCTCATCCCTAGTGACAGGTCCTCTGCAAAGGGGTTAACCAGCATTAAGAAAAAAAAGGGGGAAGAAAAAAACAAAAACAAAAAAAAACCCCACATAGCTGCTTTCTTCCCCAATACAGCATCACACCTGTGGTGTAATCACTTCAGTGGAGCAAAATAACACAACCTATGGGGAGGCGTGGTGCTCTTCATGCAGTCACTAAAAAATGCAGTGTAATCTGCAGGCAGCAGGTTATAGAGCAGGAGGAGCTGAGCAGACTGATATATAGCCTTGTGGGTACAGATTCAGTAAAACCTGTCATTTATACAGTTAAAACTCTGCTCTTTCTGATCTCAGTTGTACACAGGGAAGGTGTTATCAGTGATTGATAGCATCCTCTGTGTAAGTGTTTATACATAGCTATACAAGGGGTGGTTTAAGTATAGAAAGAGCAAAGATGTAAATGTATAAATTACAATATTAACTAAATTCTTTTCCCCACAAAACTATATACAATCTGCTCAGCTCCTCCTGCTCTAGGACATGCTGCCGGCAGATTGCACTGTATTTTGCGGTGACAGGCTCTCTCTAACCAAGCAACATTTTGAGTCTTCAGTCTTAGGGCTCATGCACACGGCCGTTTTTGTCCGCATCCCAACAGCATTTTTTGATGCAGACAGTACGCCGTGTGCTGTCTGCATCCATGTGTCCGTTTCCATGGCACAAGCAAAAAATACAACCTGTCCTATACTTCTGTTTTACAGACAAGGATAGGACAGTTCTATAGATGGCAAGATGTTCCATTCTTTAAAATGCCGCATGCACGCGGCCGAAATCTGTCTTGCGGATTGCAAAAACGGCTACGGCCGTGTGCATGAGCCCTTACTCTAGCAAGTTAGAATGTGCTTTCCCATTTCTCTGGTCAGGAATACACAATCATTTACTTTTAGGTTCTTACTCCTCTTCAGAAACGACCTCCGCAGTCATAACGGCCTTCCTTCCTTCCAAATCTTTAATATTACTTTACAGCACTTTCCATCCCAGTTCGTGGACATGTTATGTGAACAGTGCAACACATGAGAATCAAATAAGGAATAGTACTACACATAACGCCAACTTTGTGTAGGCACCACTTTGAGGGTGGCTTTGGCATCACAGATGTCACCAAATTGTAGTCTGCTGCCCAGCTAGCCCTCTTGGTGAAATACCAGGCTACCACCGGACACCCCTCTGGCTCTCATTGGAAGTGGTAGACCTTATTATCGGCCATTACTTTAGACTGTGGAATCATATCAACACCCCTCGCCCTCCCACTTGTTTTTGGGCACATTCTTTTTTAACCTGACCTATATCTACTCTCACTGAACATGTCCTTCAGAATATTTCAATTTAAATGTAGGTCCAGCCCTCATGTCTCCCGGTCACTACCCCGTATAATCAGCCGACATGTGTGAATGCTCGTTTCCTGTTTTTGACCGCAGATGTAAAGACGATGAGTTTGTCGGCAGCACATTTCTCTGTGTAACCAGTCAAAATCAAAGTAAAATGAGCATTGACTGCCTTTCTATACTGATGTTCTGAGCTCATACAGTAAATTCATCTGCCCATGAAAAATGACCTTTACAGCCCCCCAGTGGGACCAAACCTTACTAAGCACAGCTCGAAGCTTCATGAGCACTCATACTGGAGACTTCTTACAAGGTACTGCTTAGATGCTAGTACCTCGTACCAATCTGTGCTTCCCTATGCAGTCTTAGGTTGCACCCTTTCTTATTTTAGGGGCCATTCTGAGCTGGGTGATAAGCACCATACTTGGTGGACACGTTCTAAAGCATATAGGTTCAGGACATTGGTCTATTATCTCATTCATGTAGCTGATAATCTAACCTGAAGCAGCACTCAATAAGGAAATAGGAGTCCCTCATGCCAGCACCAAAGCAGATGATGTCAGGAAATAACCAGTCACAGACTTCTCTAAAATTAATAAAAAAAGTGAGCCCTGTCAAATAAAGGATTCCCGGAACACTTAATACATTCCCCCAGACGACAAGAAAAGAACAAGGCAAACTCTAACAAAAATAAATAAAAAATGCCTGAAAATACATGCCTCTTTCAATGAGAAAAAGCACTTTACAAAGACTCAACAATCCCGATCCTGCTTTCATCTGACAGGAGATTGTCTCCACACACGTCAGATTGTCATATCTGCATGGGCGGCTTTAGAAATGCTGCACTACTGTTCAAGATTATAAGACATTTAAAGGGAATCTGTGAGCTCATTTTCACATCTGAAAGAGGCATTCCGGTTTAATGATTACATTTATTATGTAGAGAATAAGATATTGAACAAGTTTCTACTATAAATCTATTTAAAATCTTTCTTGCAGACCTTTATTATATCCATACAGCAGCCTCGCCCTAAAGAAAAACAAAACCTTACGGCCTTTTTTAGGCCTCTTTCTCACTTGCGTTCTGAGGATCCGGCAGGCACTTCCGTCCCACCGGATCCGTCAGAACGCAAGTCGCCTGAAAGCATTAGAAGACTGATCAGGATCCTGATCAGTCTTCGAAATGCTTTGAGGTTACTATGGCAGCCAGGACGCTATAGTGGTTGCCATAGTAGTAGTGGGGAGCGGTATACTTACAGTCCGTGTGTCTCCCGGGGTGCTCCAGAATGACGTCAGAGAGCCCCATGCGTGTGGATCACGTGATCCATGCGCGTGGGGCGCCCTGACGGCACTCTGGAGCGCCCCGGGAGCCGCACGGATGGTAAGTATACTGCTCCCCCGCTCCCCACTACACTTTACCATGGCAACCAGGACTTTAGCGTCCTGGCTGCCATGGTAACCATTGAGAAAAAGCTAAACGTCGGATCCGGCGATGCGCCGAAACGACGTTTAGCTTAAGGCCGGATCCGGATTAATGCCTTTCAATGGGCATCAATTCCGGATCCGGCCTTGCGGCAAGTGTTCGGGATTTTTGGCCGGAGCAAAAAGCGCAGCATGCTGTGGTATTTGCTGCGTCCAAAAAACGTTCCTTTCCTGAACTGAAGACATCCTGAACTGATTTCTCTCCATTCAGAATTCAAGGGGATGATTCTGATCAGGATTTTTCCGGCATAGAGCGCAGAGGACGGAACTCTATGCCGGAAAAGAAAAACGCCAGTGTGAAAGGACCCTTAGTCCTGTAAAAAGCAGGAGAGCTGGATAGGACTAAACATGGCGTCAGTCATGTGACCCTCAATAGCATCATGTGACCTGTCTGTGAGTTAACTGCCCAGCTGTCCAACAGGTGACTAGTAGTGTATTGAGGAGCAGAACATATACACTATATACAGTACTACACTTTTTTATAATACCAGTGTCTTCTTATGTGGCACAAGTGTCTTTGGGCCTCTTCAGGCTCCTGGGCTCAGTAGCGACTGCTACCTCTGCACCCCCTATAGCTACGCCCCTGGTACTACTACCTGCAATAGTATCTCACCATGTCAGTGACTGTGTAGAAACAAATGTGTTTTTTTTTGTTTGTTTTTTACACTAAACTTTATTAACATGACATCACGCAGAGACAGGCAGCCATGTAAATACATACAGTAATGTAATTACTGTAATAATCACAATCTAATTATGATTCCACCACTAGTCTTATTCACATATCACATGAATGACTCCTGTGTGTTGACCCAGCACATGTATGTCATGGAACACTGCTGCTTACTGAAGCACTTACTTGGCCTTTAATTGGCTTTTTCAGTAGCTTGCAGCAAAAATTATCTTTATTTAATATGCAAATTAGGCCCCAAGTACCCAGGATGGGGGGCCTAATTTGCGCATTACAAACACCACTGTGGAATCGGCTTCACAGCTTGTAATTAGAGTTGAGCGAATTTCTGTTTTAAGTTTGTTTTCCAAAGTTCGGGTTCGGGTTATACAAGCATCCCGTTATGGATTCCGCTACCACAGACCATAACGGCATTTAGAATCCATAAGGGGATTCTTCAATGAACCCGAACCTTGGACAACACGGAGGACCTAGGGTGACGTCACTGTCATGTGATCGGTGCAAGGGGGCGTGGCTCAGTACTGGATTAGATAAGAGGTGGTAGCCTACGACCTCTTATCCAATCCAGTACTGAGCCACGCCCCCTGCACTGATCACATGACGGTGACGTCACCCCAGGTCCTCCGTGTTGTCCGTGATTCCAAATGCCGTTATGGTCCGTGGTAGCGGAATCCATAACGGGACTCTTCGATAACCCGAACCCAAACTTTGGAAAACAAACTTAAAACAGAAGTTCTCTCAACTCTACTTGTAATGCGCATGCACCCTGAAGCAGCACACCGAAGGCTTCTGGAAGAAGAAGAAGAACTTAAAAGCCAATTTCCACAGTTACTCCTCTTCTTCCAGCGGGACTGTGGCACTCTGCTTGACGGCGCAAGCGCATTACAAGCTGTGAAGCTAATGCCCACAGCAGTGTATATAATGTGCAGGCGCGAACTGCATTTTATGGAGGGTGATGAATAATATTGCAGGGAGAGGCGACAGAACTTAGAGGGAAGAAGCTATGTATGTTTAAGACAGGCAGGCATGGGCACATGCAGAATGGAAAACATCCTCCCCAATCTCCCGGCACTTGGGGCCTAATAATCTGCCGGTGTAAAGGTGCCGCAGACACCTCAATCATCTTTTATGGGCAGAAGATTGTGCTGTCTGAACAGAACTCTGCTGGCCAGAAACAATGCAGCCGTATGAGGATGAGCAATTGCAGTACTGATCGCTCGTCCCTATACTGTGGAGGAGATCTCTGCATGTAAATACATATAGCTTCACCTCCACTAACGAGCAGGCAATTGTCATGAAGGAATGCTTCCTTCCCGATAATTGTCTGCAGATCGTCACAGAGTAAATGAACCCTAACTTCAGTCCTGAAACACACTAGAGGCAAATAAGCTCCCTTCTTTAGGTATAAATGCTCTGTAGAAATAGATGCAAGAGCTTTGGGAACATGCTTTGCAGAGAAAAAAATAATAAAAATTACCTGTGAAACAAAATATCTGTAAAGGTAAGCTCCACCTAACACGATGCCAGCCAGCATGAAGGCCAATCCAAAGCACATGCACCAGCACCAGGCCCGTCTCTGTCCAAGTGGTACAACTTCTTCCACCTCCTGCAATATAAAGAGACAAATGGCATCTGTCAGACACTATTAAATTGATAGGAAAGCCGCAAAACATTTGTCCTCATGACAATCAACCTTTCCAGATGTCTTAGAAGTTCAACATAGTAGATAGGTGATAAAAGTAAGATCAGTGGGGGTCCAACTGCTAGAAATCCCCCTGGTCCCTAGTATAGGGGAGCTGGACCCTCTTAGCAGCTCCATCCCAGTGAGGAGGCGTTTGCATAGAGCAATGTGCCATCCCTTTACGGGAATACCCTTTAACGTTCAGAAAGTTTCAAATACAGTACATGAGGCTTGGATGAGGCAGACGGACCCTCTGTTACAGCGAATCATGATTTACTGCATCAATAACAGGGAACCGTGGGCCCCCATTAATATGACTGGTGGGGACCCCTGTCAGTCATTCATTTATCCCTTATCCTGTGGATAGGGGATCATTGTTATCATGGGACATCCTATAATGTATTTGGAAGTGAACCACCCATTTGAAGTTGACAAAAGATTTATATTATCCAGTCATGACAATGTATATTCTATTTTGAGGAACTGTTGCTGATATATATATATATACATATACATATACACACACACACACACACACACACACACACACATACACACACCCAAGCCTAACCTGCCAATTCTGTACCCGTCCAGGACATGCTGAGTTTTTTCATAGACGATAAGGCTGGGAACACACCTAAGCGTTTTTGGAGCGGGCGTTTTTTTGCGCGACAAACGCGCGTTTTCATGGGCGTTTTTGCATTTAAGGAACGTGCGTTTTTGAGGCGTTTTTTGGATTGACAGGTTCCAGATCCACTAAAAAGGGTCTCCGCCTCACATCCAGCTTCCTCCCTGCTGGTGCCTAGGATTCTGTGTTGAACCTGGAAGCGGTCTTTTTATGCTGGGTCAAATGAGAAAAACGCGCGTTCGTATGCGCGTTTTTTAAACAGAAAACGCGCATATCTTCATCTTGGAGCGTTCCCATGCATTCCAATGGGTGGAAACGCTTGAAAAAATGCCCCAAAGAAGCTCAAGCACTAGCGTTTGTGTCAGGCGTTTTTCAGCGCGTTCAAACGCGCTGTAAAACGCCCAAATGTGTACCATGCCCATAGGGATACATGGCATTTCACATGTTGTGCGTTTTTCAGCGCGTAGGAACGCACTGAAAAACGCTTAGGTGTGTACCTAGGGTAAGAGGGCAGGTAGCTTGCTTTGCAGTACAGAGAATGAGGGCGGCTGCAGGTCCCTGCACTGAGGACCGGCGGGGTCCCCACCGATCATAGAGATGGATGGTATAGCTTGCCGATAACCAGCACTTTGTGACATGGAAATAACCCTTTAAGGCGAGTAATGTAAAAGCAGGTGCAGAAATGCTTCAGTAGACATCCCTTGAAGGACTGCTGGACACTTTTCCTTATTCAGTCTGCACAAATCGTTTCGTGAACCTTGAACTTACACAAATGAATAACGTATGCACTTATCTTACTGACTGCTTACTGAATTCACCTCGGTTTGATCATAGGCAGAGCAAAAGCTGCAGTACTTACAAAGAGTACGTGACACATAAGGGTGGAACAATCTAACTATGGATGTCATTAAACTTGGGAGTGTCACGACATCGGTTGCAATAAGTAAAAGTAAGGCACAGGACTGAAAAACGATTGCTCCTAAAAGTGCAGCATACACAATCTGGGCTCATAAGCATAACTGCTAGTGATGAGCAAAGCAAGCTTCGGATGGCGAGAGATCACTGACCATTAGATATGCCTCCAGGATCCACTCCAAGAAAAGATGCTCAGTTGACAGACTTTGAGAGGGGGCACATCATTGGACCGAGATGAGCAGGATGGTACTTTCAAAGAACTGCCCAAGATCTAGGCCTTACTGACCTAGCTGTTAGGAGGTGTTGCGAGTAGCGGTTACATGAGGGCACACACCATCTGGCATTTTTCAGCAGGATAATGCTTGCCCAAACACTGTAAGGGTTTCCCAGGAATGTCTCCGCCAGATTGCAGCACTTCCTTGGTCTGGCTCGTCACCAGATTTATCACCAATCAGGGCATTATAGGGCTTTGTTGCAGTGCTATGCCTATTGCAGACCATTAAACTACAAATTGACAACCAGACATAGCCACAGAACTAGTTCACCCTGCATGCATGTCCACCAAGGTAGACCGCCACCGAGACATGGCGACACCTCAGGCACAGCTGGTCACAGACAACCACTCAGAGCCAAGTACAGCCATGCAGACACGGCCGCAGAAGCCGCCAACCATGCAGACACGGCCGCAGAAGCCGCCAGCCGATCAAACACAACTGCACTAGATAAACCCAACAGCAGAGACAGCTAAAATACAAGGCTGCAGGAGCAGTCATCCCAGCAAGCATAAACACAGACGCAATCAGCTCCATAGGTACGTGAGGCCATCCAGGCATAGACGCTACAGGCCTTCAGCCCGCCAGGCATAGACGCTACAGGCCTTCAGCCCGCCAGGCATAGACGCTACAGGCCTTCAGCCCGCCAGGCATAGACGCTACAGGCCTTCAGCCCGCCAGGCATAGACGCTACAGGCCTTCAGCCCGCCAGGCATAGACGCTACAGGCCTTCAGCCCGCCAGGCATAGGCGCTACAGGCCTTCAGCCCGCCAGGCATAGACGCTACAGGCCTTCAGCCCGCCAGGCATAGGCGCTACAGGCCTTCAGCCCGCCAGGCATAGACGCTACAGGCCTTCAGCCCGCCAGGCATAGACGCTACAGGCCTTCAGCCCGCCAGGCATAGACGCTACAGGCCTTCAGCAGGCCAGGCATAGACGCTACAGGCCTTCAGCAGGCCAGGCATAGACGCTACAGGCCTTCAGCAGGCCAGGCATAGACGCTACAGGCCTTCAGCAGGCCACGTGTTCAAAGCAGGTATAGATGCAAGAAAATCAGCCAGACAGGCATCAGAATTCAGCCACACCAACATAAAATCAAAGGCAGCCAACCGGGCCCCGAAGCCATGAGGCAGCCAACCAGATTCATACCAACCACAAAGCACAAATATTCACTGTATAACCTAGGTTCAATCCATCATAAGGTATTCCATGTTTCACAGCCCTGGAGGCTGCATGTTCCAGGCTCCTCGGTCCAGAGGACAGGAAACCACACTCAGGGAGGAAGTGGGTGTTCCCTTTTTGATTGGTCTGAGGCTTCCTGTCCAATTGTGGGGGCGGATCCATCTCTCTCTCTCTCTATGGTGCCGTCATAGGTGAAGGGAAAAGTCTCATACTACAAATGTCAATCTGATTATGGATTCAAGATAAAATAATACAGTACTTAAAAAGTACTTTAGAGCAGAAATACACAAAAGTTTCATAAGAAATGCTCCAGAAAGAATATCTAATAAATGAAATATCCACATGTTTCAGTAAGTGAAAGTAATATGGTTTGTGAAGGTTACTGAAGGTGCATTGTGATGAGAGGGAAAGGAAAAAAACAAGACTTCAGAAGTCTTAGAAGATGCTCTTCAAGCTTGAATGACTTGACAATCAAGCTGACATTTCTATAACAAGTGTTGTGTTCAAGGCTGTGGAAACTTAGAAGAAAAGAATGGGAGAAAATAAACCATTAAAGTAGAGAAAATAGAAATGCAGGTTAAAACAAAACCTGTCGGCTACAAAGTCATCTACCTCCAATCTCAGCGTCACGCCTTCCGAGGTCCTTTCTGCGGGGTGCCATATAAATCTAACAACAATCCTGGCGTGTTCCATTCAATGTCATATTATACAACTATTCTGTCCTACAATTCAAGCAGTGAATTTTTGGAAGAAAAAAAAAAAAACACAACACAGTGACGACACGATGCAATGTTTCTACTCTGGATTGGCTGATGATGTGTGTATGGGGGACAGGTCACCATTTTTTATTTATTTATTTTTTTAACCAGTTTTATGCCCCCGCTACCACTCTGCCACCATCCCATATTTGTTTACTTGGCTCCAGTAGCGACACATCCATACACATGACTACTGCAGCCAATCACTGGCACGAGACCACTGAGGCCAGTGATTGGCTGCAGCAGCCACATGTGTACAGGCACATCATTGCTGCAGCAAGGTAAATTAAGGCCATAGAGAGGAAAAGGAGTGGCAGAGCTGAAAGTGGCAGGGGTTAAAGTGGTCAATACTATGTTTTTGTTGGAATTACAGTCCTGCCCTCTGGTCAGATTTCTTGCATAACTTGAACAATCCCTTTAAAGAAGATGTTGCTTATGTACACAGAGCACTGTTGTATCACCGCACAGAGCCCGTTACATCTACCTGCAGTAGCATACCTGGCCTTGCAAAAGGAAAGTTACAAAATGTAGGACTGCGGGCCCTAAGATCTTGAGGCTGCCGAGTACGCAGGGGGAGAACGTAAGAATTGATGTTGAGGTCTACAATATCTACGTGCCTACTGGAGAGCTTCGTCACAAATGTTTGGTCTAATTCTCCATACAAACCCCTTGTGGATCAGCGATTTGCGCTCTGTAAAGCGGATACGGTCATATAAATGTAACATAAAAAAGATGAAATCCAGAGCCCAAAGTGAACAATGCCAGGAGTCCGCTGGTCAGTGGGGGTCCTCACTGATGATCTATTCTAATGATAGGTCATCCTTATTGTCCTCCTGGAAAACCCCTTTAATACAAACGGACTGAACAAAACAGTCATTATTTTGACAAAAGCTTAGTAATAAACCACATATCTAAGTGCTGTTCTGTACGAAAACTAAGGAGAAAGCGTAGAAGGCGTGGGCTAAAGTGAAACTGAAGCCAGATTACTAAGATTCTGCTGAGGCATGCCAACCTTCTCTGAAGCCAAGTGTTCAGTGCAAACGAGAAGATAAGCAAGCACTGCCAGGAGCTTCCCAGCACCAAGTGGACAGATATCTTCACAATCTCTAGACCTACACGGAAATGGAAGAGGACAGTAGGATCAGAGTTCTTAAAAGGGTGGTCTGCTTTGGATAAAAAATTATTGTATGGTAGCTTTCATTGTGGAGGACCCAGCATGATCATATGGTACAGGGAGAGCCTACTGCGTTCAATGGGCACCATGTAACGCTTCACTTCTCCTGTGGTGGCTACCACTGGATTCCTCTACCGATTACCGTAGATTGTTGTGGGTCCGGTGATCTGATGATCTTTGGGTGGAATATCCAAAGAGGATACTGCCTTTTGTAATAATAATAACGATAATCATGGGTCTTTCAATTAAACATTTCTTAGAACGTCTTAAATGTAGCCAACATGTCATACTCCGTCTCCACCGTCTTTCATAAAACAGGCCTTGTTGTCCAAAGCAGTCTTCAGTTCAGAAACGTACCTGGGGAACATGAAATAACTCTGGGATTGGTTGCCAAGGGCAACGAGACCAATTTTTCTGTCAGTTTTGATAAATAAGGTCCAATACCTTAATGACAGGCTACTTTCACACTAGCGTTTTTACTGGATGCGGCAGGGTTCAGCAAAAACGCTTCCGTTACTGATAATACAACCATCTGCATCCCTTATGAACGGATCCGGTTGTATTATCTTTAACCACTTCACATCCGGGCCATTTACCCGCTTCCTGACCAGCCCTAATTTTGCAAATCTGACATGTGTCACTTTGTGCGGTAATAGCTTTGGAACGCTTTTACTTATCCAGGCCATTCCGAGACCGTTTTCTCGTGACACATTGTACATCACGACAGTGGTAAACTTAAGTCGGTATATTTCACCTGTTTTGCACTGTTTTTATTTTTTATAGTGTTCACCTGAGGGGTTAGGTCATGTGATATTTTTATGCGGCAATACCTAATATGTTAACTTTTTTTTTTTCACTTTAACACAATAATAGCAGTTTTGAAGCAAAAAAAAACCCCAACATATTTTAGTATCTCCATTGTCTGAGAGTCATGTTTTTTTTTTTTGTTTTTTTTTGACTGATTGTCTTAGGTAGGGTCTCATTTTTTGAGGGATGAGGTGACGTTTGACTGGTACTATTTAGTGGGACAAACGCCTTTTTGATCACTTGGTGTTGCACTTTTTGTGCAGTAAGGGCACTTTCACACTTGCATTTTTGTTTTCCGTCCTAGAGTTCTGTCCTCGGGGCTCTATGCCGGAAAAATACTGATCAGGATTATCTTACTGCATTCTGAATGGAGAGAAATCCGTTCAGGATGTCTTCAGTTCAGTACTGACACGTTTTTTAGACTGAGAAAATACCGCAGCATGCTGCTAGTGTGAAAGGACCCTTAGGTGACAAAAATGGCTTTTTAGACACTTTTTTGTTTATGGTGTTTATTGGACAGGGTGGATCATGTGATATATTTATAAAGCCGATTGTTACGGACACGGCAATACCAAATATGTCTTTTTTTTTCTATTTTTTCTATTATTTATTTTTACACTTTGTGTCCCCCATAATATCATACGAGACCTTTGGGGGACATTTAACTTTTTTTTTCACTATTGACATAGTATCCCCAGTTACAGGGGAAATACACCCCCCAGAGAGGTTGTACAGCAAAATACTGCCCTGTACAGCCTCAGTGCAGGGCTGATCGAGGTATATGGAAGACCCGACAGCTCCTGCACTCCCCTGGCCCTGGGGGTCACATGACCACCGGGCTGGGACAGGAAGCGCTATACAGTGATCTAAAAGGCAAGGACACCTGGGAACGGTCCCTGCCTTCTCTATGGGTTGCCCTGCTGTCACCGACAGCGGGCCCCCCGCTCGGCAGCTGCACGATTAGCGTGCAGCTGCCATCTCTGAATGGACGTTTCAGAATGTCCATTCAGAGATAAAAATCCACACATAGGACGTTTATAACCTATGGGCGGATGTGAAGTGGGTAACATACCCAAGACGGATCCGTCATGAACTCCACTGAAAGTCAATTGGGGACGGATCCGTTTTCTATTGTCTCAAAGAAAACGGATCCGTCCCCATTAACTTGCATTGTGGGTCATGACTGATCTGTCTTGCTCCGCATCCCATGACGGAAATCAGAACGCAACCAAACGGAACGGAAGGCATTTTGGAGCACTCCATTCTGTTCAGTTACATTTTGTCCTCATTGACAATGAATAGGGCCAAAATGGAAGCGTTTTTTCCCCGTATTAAAACTCTATGACGGATCTCAATACCGGAAAGTAGAAACGCTAGTGTGAAAGTAGCCTTAACTGGCAAAACGATTCATTGGTGGACACATGAGGAATGCTTGCTTGTACCCGCACAGGGAGCACTGGTACCTTTCCTATACCATCACCTTTAGGCCTCTTTCACACGAACGTTTTTTCTTCAAGTGTACGAACGTTTTTTTTGTGTTCAGTATATGGTACCATTCATTTCAATGGTTCCGCAAAAAAAGCTGAAGTGTTTCCGTGTGCATTCCGTTTCCGTTCTATGCAAAGATAGAACATGTCCTATTATTGCCTGCGAATCACGATCCGTGGCTCCATTCAAGTCAATGGGTCCGCAAAAAAAACGGAATGCATACGGAAATTTATCCGTATGTCTTCCGTATCCGTTCCGTTTTTTGCAGAACCATCTATTGAAAATTTTAAGCCCAGCCCAATTTTTTTAATGTAATTACTGTATACGCCATACAGAAAAAAGGAACCGAAACGGAAACACAACGGATCCGATAAAAATGGCCCGCAAAACACTGAAAAAGCCATACGGTCGTGTGAAAGAGGCCTTAAGGGAACCAGCAGGGGATTTATGCTTTCTGAACCACATGCAGCATAAAGCTGCATTCACACGTCCGTGGAACACGGACTGGCACCCTGCTTAGTGCAGGAGCGCACGGCGTCATTCGTTGCTATGATGCCGTGCGGTTCCTCCTGCCGCCACAGTACAGTAATACACTCGTATAGATCATAGGAGTGTACTATAGTGCAGCGGCGGCAGCAGGAAGCGCACGGCATCATAGCAACGAATGACGCCATGCGCTCCTGCAGTAAGCTGGGTGCCAGTCCGGTATCACATGGTCCGTGTTCCACGGACGTGTGAATGCAGCATAAGGCTGTCTGCACACGGTGTGGATTAGGCTACATGCATGATGCACACAAACTTATTTTGTTTCCGTGTCCGTTGCGTTTTTTTTGCGGATAAGAAGCCGACCCATTCATTTCAATGGGTCCGCAAAAAACGCTGACAGCACACGATGTTCTATCTGCATCCGTTTGTCTGTTCCGTAATCCCGCAAAAAAAAAAATAGAGCATGTCCTATTCTTGTCAGTTTTGCAGACAAGGATAGGCATTATTACAATGGATCCGCAAAAAAACAATGATCCGGACAGCATCCGTTTTCTTTTGCGGACCGCAAAACACATACGTTCATGTGCATGTAGCCTTACAAAGGGTTTTCCTCGTGGATTCTGGTGCAGAAACACAGCAGCACAATACAGTACTAGCATAGCAGTATATGAGATCGGACAAATCTTACGAATACTTTGCTTTTTTTTCTTAGGTGCAGAAATTGGCCTGCTGTGTGGATTTTGATATCTGTAGCAAGTCAATTATTTGTGCGATTTTTTTTGTGTGGATTTCACCTTTTCAATGCAAGGGTCAGACCTGCGGCAAATCTGCATCAAATCCATAACAAAACCCGCATGGAAATCTGTGCAGATTTTCTGTTTGTAAGGCTAGGTCTACACAACGACATTAATGTCGCACTACAATTTTTATAATGGTAGTCTATGGTGTCGCATTGCGACATGTGGCGACTGCAACACGACAGTCGCAAAAAATCCACTCAAGATAGATTTTCCTGCGACTGTCGGGTTGCAGTACGTCGCATGTCGGAATGCAACACCATAGACTACCAATATAAAAATTAGTTGTGCTACATTTGTCGCGCGACAAATAGGGCACAACTACACAGCAACATGTGTTGCGCGACATTGATGTTGCCTTAATGTTGCGCGACTAATTTTATAACGGTAGTCTATGGTGTCGCATTCAGTCATGCTGCAACTGCAACGCGACAGTTGCAGAAAAATCCATCTTGGATGGATTTTTTGCTACTGTCGTGTTGCAGCATGTCGCATGTTGCAGTGCGACACTATAGACTAGAATTTTACACGCGACATTGGTGTGACAAATCTCGTCGTGTAGACCTAGCCTAAAGCTACACCCCTGCGCAGATACCCTAAGGGCATATCCACATGGTGGTAAATAGCTGAAATACTGCTTGCTGCTACGGTATATAATGTGGATTTCTAGAAAATCCATAGCACATCACCCACATGTCGTCGTAGCTTAAATGGTTTGTCCGGTTTGAAAAACCTGTTCTTAATTACCCTACTGATGAACTGAATGTTAATAGATGACGGCCCCCTGTTCAGGACCCTTATGTAATATGTAGAATGGATACGGCAGGGCTCGACAAATCCCAGGCGCCAGGTCGCCATGGCGACCAGGAATTTGGTCCTGGCGCCTGGGTAGTTGTCAGCCCGTTCTGTCAGGTGCCCGGGCGCAGGGTCCGGCGCGGACTAGGAGCGCCGGCCCCCTTCATGCTGCAGCCGCCCGAGCGCTCTGTATAGAGCCTCAGGCGGCTGCAGCACTGCCCGGGCTGGCGCGTCCATGAGGGCGCACCGCCCGGGCACAGCATGAAGAGAGGACTGACAGGAGGGAAGCGCTAGCGCTCCCTCCTGTCAGTTCCTCATTGCAGCGTGGCCGAGCCTACCGTGGTCCGCGGTACAGGAGCATCTGTCTCCTGTACCCGGCCGGACTGACATGAAGTGCGCACACAGTGTGCACTTCCTGTCAGTCCGCCCGAGTACAGGAAACTAAAGCTCCTGTACCCGTGGGACTATACAAAGCTCGGCCACGCTACACTAGAGGCAGAGGAGGAAGAGGGAGAAGGTGAATGACAAGAGAGGGGGAGAGAAGGTGAATGACAAGGGGGAGAAGGTGAATGACAAGGGGGGAGAGAAGGTGAATGACAAGGGGGAGAGAAGGTGAATGACAAGGGGGGAGAGAGTGAATGACAAGGGGGGAGAAAGTGAATGACAAGGGGGGGAGAAAGTGAATGACAAGGGGGGAGAAAGTGAATGACAAGGGGGGAGAAAGTGAATGACAAGGGGGGGAGAAAGTGAATGACAAGGGGGGGAGAAAGTGAATGACAAGGGGCGGGGAGAAAGTGAATGACAAGGGGCGGGAAAGTGAATGACAAGGGCGGGGAGAAAGTGAATGACAAGGGGCGGGGAGAAAGTGAATGACAAGGGGGGGAGAAAGTTAATGACAAGGGGGCGGGGAGAAAGTGAATGACAGGGGGGGGGAAACTGAATGACAAGGGGGAGGGGGAGAAAGTGAATGACAAGGGGGGAAAGAGATTGACAAGACGGACCCCTCTGCCCTCCCCTCTGGACCCCTCTGCCCTCCCCTCCGGACCCCTCTGCCCTCCCCTCCGGACCCCTCTGCCCTCTTCTCCGGACCCCTCTGCCCTCTCCTCCGGACCCCTCTGCCCTCTCCTCCGGACCCCTCTGCCCTCTCCTCCGGACCCCTCAATCCTTGTAAGGGTTTCCACATGTCATGGCGGCCGCAAGTGGCGATCACTTAGACGCTGGCAGCATCTGACGTGTCATATAACCTATTGAAAAGGGGAAGCATTATGGGGGGCCCTATATACTCGCACATTATGGGGGGCACTATGGAAAACAGGGGTAGGAACACTATGGGGGCATCTACTGGGGGCCCTATGTACTGGCATGCATTATTGGGGGGCTCTATAGAGAAGTGGGGGGGGGGGGGAGGAGCACTATGGGGGCATCTATTGGGAGCTTTATGACGCGGCTCCGCCTGGCTCCTAACTTTTTTAGCTGGCTCCTAGATTCCAAGGAAATTTGTCAAGCCCTGGGATACGGGATACCAATAGCTCCTCTTGCTCTAGACCAGTGTTTCCCAACCAGTGTGCCTCCAGCTGTTGCAAAACTACAACTCCCAGCATGCCCGCACAGCAAAAGGCTGTCCGGGCATGCTGGGAGTTGTAGTTTTGCAACAGCTGGAGGCACACTGGTTGGGAAACACTGCTCTAGACAACTCTAACAAACCAATAAATTAAGCAAAATACAGATGCCTTCTGTACATAATTTTCTCACTCCTATCAATAGAGAACTATTCTATAATTTGAGGAACGGCTACACAGAGAGGCAAAAGAAACACGGATGTGTCCATGGCTCCATGTGTCTGCTGTCAGCAAAAAACTCGGATAACACACGGTCACAAAAAGCGACAGTCCAAAGTGGACAACCCCTTAAAGGGAATCTGCCACCACAATTCTGGAATATCTGCAGTAATACACGAGTATGATTCCAGATAAGGACTAAAGTTGGGGCGCTGAAATACACAGCCAGCACTGGTGTGCCATGCCGACATAATGGAGAGGACTCCTGTGCGCATGCACAGCAGTCCTGACAATGTCTTTCAATGCAGATTTAAACGCAGTGCTCTGGATTCCTGATCTACAGTACTCGTGAATAACCTCAGATTCAGTTTAAAAGAAGCGATCCACAAAATGACTTATTCTTTTTCTCTTTAGTAAGATGTAAATAGCAGAGCGGGTAAGCTGCTCACCATCGGCTTCATTCTGGAGATGGGAGCTCTGTTTCGGTCTTCCACCGAACCATGTCAGCGGCACTATTGACTCTTAGGCCTCATTTACACATCAGTGATTTCCATCCGTGGTTGTGAGCCAAAACTAGGATCGGAGCCTCCACAGACATAAGGTATAAGGGAAAGATCTGCACCTGTTCTGTGTTTAGAGCCGCACCTGGTTTTCGGCTCAAAATCACTGACCAAACACTGACGTGTGGCTGAATCTTACAGCAGTTTTGTGTTGACCGAAGTTAGTCTCTCTTCTGATTTCTATGAGATTCAGATTCTGGTCTACACAGAAGGACAGTGCGGTGGTAATGTACAAAGTGCGCTACGCCAAAAAAAAATAAAAAAATCAGTTTTGCCAGTGGAATAAGCATTTGTGCCATGCCTGGCAAATTGCATCTACTAAGGCCCCATTGACACGATCGTAGGGCCGCCATGCCCATGTTGCGGACTGCAAACCACGGCTTCCCAAAACACTAGCACCAGCCGTGGGAACTGTGCATGGTGGTGCGGACCCACTGCCTTGAATGGCTCCACAATCAGAAAAATATGGCAAAAGATAGGACATGTCCGGACTGCTGTGTCATGTCGTGCGGAGCGGATGCACGGACCGGAAGTCCATGTGTTTCCAAGTCCGTGCCTTTTCTCTGCAAAAGATAGGACACAACACAGCAGTCCGGACACGTCCTATCTTCCGCTGTATCTTGCAGATCGTGGTCCCAATCAAGTCAATAGGTCCGCACCGCGATGCAAAAGGCTGCATATTTGTACATTACCCCCTTTACGTTTCATTAAGACTGTGGATCATGAGGTTCGGGAATGGTATCTCCTAAATAATGCTACTTTCACACTGGCATTTTGGTTTCCATTTGCGAGATCCGTTCAGGGCTCTCACCAGCGGTCCAAAACGGATCAGTTTTGCCCTTAATGCATTCTGAATGGATAAGGATCCGCTCAGAATGCATCAGTTTCGCTCCTTTCCACCTCCATTCTGCTTTGCTGTCCGTCTGACGAAACTGAGCCAAACGGATCCGTCCTGGCACACAATGTTATTCAATAGGGACGGATCCGTTTTCACTGACGCAATATGGCACAATAGAAAACGGATGCGTCCTCCATTGACTTTTAATGGTGTTCAAGACGGATCCGTCTTGGCTATGTTAAAGATAATACAAACGGATCCGTTCTGAACGGATGCAAATGGTTGTATTATCTGAACGGATCCGTCCATGACAAAGCGAGTGTGAAAGTAGCCTAAAGCAATATTTACATCGCACAACTACAAATGGTTGAGTGCTTCTTTAACTTTGTCTGCTCACGGGACCGGCTTCAACAATAACATATTTAACATGCCAACATGGGAATATTGCCAGACTTAAGAATGCCAGTACGCCGTGGAATTTCAGAACACAACCGGCTCAACGGAGAATCACATCCTGTGCCAACAACCAGATATGGAGGAAGTGACCAAGAAAGACTCCGCTTGAAAGCCTCGATGTGTCAAGGAGCACACAAGGAACATGTGCGCCTATACAGCAGCGAGGATGACACGTAACACATGTATGTCTGTAGGCCTCGTCAGCAAGACACGGCAAGTGGAATCACCGGAATTGATGACTAATTCTGAAGTGTCCACTGGCACTACTTGTTTTTTGAATTATGAGTAGTGTTGAGCAAACTTGTTTTTTAAGTTCGGAGTCCAAAGTTCAGGTTCGGGTTATCGAAGAATCCTGTTATGGATTTCAAATCGTTATGGTCCGTGGTAGCGGAATCCATAGCGGGATTCCTCGATAACCCGAACCCGCACTTTGGACGCAGAACTTGAAACACAAGTTCGCTCAACTCTATTTATGAGGTTGAAATCTCATGCAGGGTGCAAGCAACCAGATGATCAGGGAAAAAGGAACATACCCAAGGATTTACCCCCAAAAAACGCGGTAATCATGGTCCTGAATACAGAACTGGCAAGATGACGTCTACTGCAGAATGCCTCAGCCAATATCACAGACTTCAGTCGTGCAGTGAGGAGGGGCCCCAGCTGCCCACCACCGATCCGGCATTTATCACCTGTCCTGCAAAATTATAAATGGGGGGGGACCGCTACAGAAAAATTGCGTTCTGGTGTACTAGTTGACTTGAAAGGGTTGTCCCATCTGAGACATTGATCGCTAAGATATGCGATCAATGTCAGATAGGTCATTGCACCTGCACCTATCTCCAAAAGGGGCCCCGTTGTGAATAAGATCATGCGCGGCATGTTTTCTGTTCATCACTATGCAAGTCCCATAACAGTGAATGGTGAGCACACCACACAAGTGCGACCACCTGTACATTCGCAGCTATGGGACTGCCAGAAATAGCCGAACTTCCATAGCAGTGAACAGAGGGGTGACAGGATTGCACAGCATTATAATGATTTATAATGCTGTGTGATCCTGTCAGAAAAGCAGAGTTCAGAAGGGGACCTCACACTGACACACGCTGCGAGTTTCTCACACTGAACTGGCTCGTCTGTCTGGCCTGATAGGCCAGGCAACGCTCCTCTGGAATTCTGGGAAGAAGGGGATGCAAATGAGCTGTTAACAAGTTCTGCCTTTAATGCCACTAGATGTAAGGCAGCTATCCTATAAGTCAGTGTTCAACTTTTTTAACAGGCCTCTCACCCAGTACTGTCTGCTCTGCACTGATGAACAGCTGTCTGCAGATGAGACGCTGGCTTATTTATTATCCAAGTCACGTCTTAAGGACTTTTAAAAGGTGGAACATAGAATTATAGGAGGGATGCCCAACCTGCGGCCCTCCAGCTACCAAACTACAACCCCCTGCATGCCTGGACAGTCTACAGCTATCAGCCTACAGCAGGGCATGATGGGAGTTATAGTTTTACAACAGCTGGAGGGCCGCAGGTTGAGCATCCCTGACTTATAGGATAGCTGCAGTTACATCTAGTTACATCTATGCTCGGCACATCACAGTGTTCGGCCGATTACCACATGTGCTCGAGCACGATGCTCGAGTCAGTGTATTTAAATCTAATTTAGCCTCCATTTCTAAAAAGTTTCTGGTGTGATTTGAACTCACAACCTTCTACATTACAGCCAAGAACCTTAACCACTACACTATAGAGCTGGATGGCCAGTTACTAAAAAATTAATTTAAATGTGAGACTTCTGCTGTATAGGAATACTTACTATTAGCTCTGTAAAGCACCCGAGCATCGCAAAGTGTTCTACTCGAACACCAGAGCAGACGAGCACTTTGGTGCTCGATCAACACTAATCTGGTGGCATCAGAGGCAGAGCTTGTTAAGGACTCATTTGCATAAATCTCTCCAGAACTCCAGAGGACCCTGTATGGCCTATAAGACAAGGAGATATACTATATTCAGCGGAACTTGAATAAGGCAGAGTTCACTTTACCGTTTTGTGTCCTGTTACACTGTTCAGGAATTATTTTTTCAAATTAACGGAAAAGAAGGGATTAATCTCAAATGCTATTCATTTCAATGGTGGCGAAAAAGTGTCCGTTTGTTTCCGTTAGAACCCTTTCCGTCACGGATCCATTATTTATAACAGAAACAAAACATATTGTCTGCAGGACTTTTTATTCTGTTTCAAATAACGGATCCGTGATGGAAATGGCTAAAACGGATGCCAAATGTGCATAACAGATGCAAGGAATTCATTTTTTTTTACCGTTCTTCTGACAGATCAGAAGAACGGAAACAAACGTGTGATGTGAACTCCCCCCCAAGGCCAATATCACATGGTCAGTATTTTACCTCATAATTGTAAGTGAAAACCAAAAACGATAAAGTAGAGGTTTGTACCTTGTCCATAGCCGGCTTACTAATACTGATACAGAACAGTGCCCTGTGGAAGCGACCTCATCATAATACTTGGTAGGTACCATGAACCCCTTCCTGGACTGAAATATGTCGGCATATGAGCGTGAATTCCCGTAGTGAGCTGTGCTCCTCTGACCGGACCACCGGCATTGTAATGATTTATAATGCTATGTGTCTCTGCCTGATCTCCCCTGTAATTACGGCATTATGCGAGTACAAATCATTACAGATTTGGTCAGGCAGAGACACACAGCATTATAAATCATTACAATGCTGGCGATACAGTCGGAGCTCACTACAGGAATTTGCGCTGCCACGCGCAGGGAAGCCGGCCGATGGCTCTCCATGTCTATGGCACTCAGAACGGCTTCCCCTATGAGGTTAGGACAGGGTTAATCAGAAAGCTATACATTATGCGACAGACCCAGCGGCCACAGAGGCAGACGACTGTCACCTACAGCATATGCCCACTGTCCTAACAAGGAGGTCACCTGCAGTCTGAGGAGCCCTGACAGGACTGCCAGTGACCACCGCAGGTCACACAGGGAAGCATTACACATGCAGACCTGGCTCTGGCTGCTGCTCCCTGTCAGCCATTTTACAGCGCTTATCTCCCCACGGCTCATAGTTACAAGCTGCTGCCTCCATTTTCTTCCCCTCTCGCTGACTCCCGGCAGCCCCATACACACACATCAGTCTAGATGCGTCATGTCCCCGTGTAGGTAATGAAACGTGGCGCCCAGGTGCAGGGGACACCTAGACAATGGTGGTGCTGGCCCAGGTGGGAGAAAGACGGCGCAGCTGAGTACACAACGAACCGGGGAGCAGCCGCCATAGCCGTCCCACAGTGACCGGCCATGACACGGCAGGACGACGACACTACCCCGAGCGCGTCCCGGTGCTGCCGCTCACCTTGCTCTCCGGGTTGATCAGAACCTCGCTGTTCTCATCTTCCTTCTTGGCGTCTTTCTGCGCCAGGGATGAATTAAAGGCTAATTTCACCATGATGTCTGAGGGCCGCAGTGGCGGCTGCGGGTGTTCCGGGAAAGGTGACAGACGGACGGAGCTTTCTCTTTGTTGCGAGCACAAGACTGTGAGTCTCCGCGGAGAGAAGTGGAGGAGGAGGAGGCAGCGGCGGAGGACGGGCCCGAGTGACGCACCACAACAATAATACCGGGAGCGCGGCTGCCAGTGCCTCAGGAGCGCGCACCTATATCCTGCCTAAATGTGCCCCGGACCCTGCACACCTATAACCATCCTAAATGTGCCCCGGACCCTGCACACCTATAACCTGCCTAAATGTGCCCCCGGACCCTGCACACCTTTAACCTGCCTTAATGTGCCCCCGGACCGGGACCCTGCACACCTTTAACCTGCCTAAATGTACCCCAGTGCCTCAGGAGTGCGCACCTGCCTAAATGTGCCCCGGGACCCTGCACACCTATAACCTGCTTAAATGTGCCCCCGGACCCTGCACACCTATAACCTGCCTAAATGTGCCCCCGGACCCTGCACACCTTTAACCTGCCTAAATGTGCCCCCGGACCCTGCACACCTTTAACCTGCCTAAATGTGCCCCCGGACCATGCACACCTATAACCTGCCTAAATGTGCCCCCGGACTGGGACCCTGCACACCTTTAACCTGCCTAAATGTGCCCCCGGACCCCACGCACCTATAACCTGCCTAAATGTGCCCCCGGACCCTGCACACCTATAACCTCCCTAAATGTGCCCCCGGACCCTGCACACCTTTAACCTGCCTAAATGTGCCCCGGACCCTGCACACCTTTAACCTGCCTAAATGTGCCCCGGACCGGGACCCTGCACACCTTTAACCTGCCTAAATGTGCCCCCGGACCCTGCACATCTTTAACCTGCCTAAATGTGCCCCCGGACCGGGACCCTGCACACCTTCAACCTGCCTAAATGTACCCCAGTGCCTCAGGAGCGCGCACCTGCCTAAATGTGCTCCCGGACCCTGCACACCTATAACCTGCCTAAATGTGCCCCCGGACCCTGCACACCTATAACCTGCCTAAATGTGCCCCCGGACCCTGCACACCTATAACCTGCCTAAATGAGCCCTCGGACCCCGGGCACCTATAACCTGCCTAAATGTGCCCCCCGGACCCTGCACACCTATAACCTGCCTAAATGTGCCCCCGGACCCTGCACACCTATAACCTGCCTAAATGTGCCCTCGGACCCCGGGCACCTATAACCTGCCTAAATGTGCCCTCGGACCCTGGGCACCTATAACCTGCCTAAATGTGCCCCCCGGACCCTGCACACCTATAACCTGCCTAAATGTGCCCCCGGACCCTGCACACCTATAACCTGCCTAAATGTGCCCCTAGACCATGCACACCTATAACTTGCCTAAACGTTCCCCCGGACCTTGCACACCTATAACCTGCCTAAATGTGCCTCCGGACCCCGCGCACCTATAACCTGCCTAAACGTGCCCCCGGACCCTGCACACCTGTAACCTGCCTCAATGTGCCGCTGGACCCCGCACACCTGTAAGCTGCCTAAATGTGCCCCCGCACACCTATAACCTGTCTAAATGTGCCCCCAGTGCCACGGGACCCCGCACACCTATAACCTTCCTAAATGTGCCCCCGGACCCTGCACACCTATAACCTGCTTAAATGTGCCCCCAGTGTGACGTGACCTTGCACACCTATAACCTGCCTAAATGTGCCACCGGACCCCGCACACCTTTAACCTGCCTAAATGTGCCCCGGACCCTGCACACCTTTAACCGGCCTAAATGTGCCCCGGACCCTGCACACCTTTAACCTGCCTAAATGTGCCCCCAGACCCTGCACACCTATAACCAGCCTAAATGTGCCCCCGGACCCACCCCGCACACCTATAACCTGCCTAAATGTGCCCCGGACCATGCACACCTCTAACCTGCCTAAATGTGCCCCCGGACCACGCACACCTGTAAGCGGCCTAAATGTGCCCCCACACCCTGCACACCTATAACCTGCCTAAATGTGCCCCCGGTCCCCGCACACCTGTAAGCTGCCTAAATGTGCCCCCGCACACCTATAACCTGCCTAAATGTGCCCCCCAGTGCCACGGGACCCCGCACACCTATAACCTTCCTAAATGTGCCCCCAGTGTGACGGGACTCTGCACACCTATAACCTGCCTAAATGTGCCACCGGACCCCGCACACCTATAACCTGACTAAATGTGCCATCGGACCCTGCAAACCTATAACCTGCCTAAATGAGCCCCCAGTGCCACGGGACCCTGCACACCTATAACCTTCCTAAATGTGACACCGGACCCCGCACACCTATAACCTGCCTAAATGTGCCCCCGGACCCCGCACACCTCTAACCTGCCTAAATGTGCCCCCAGACCCTGCACACCTATAACCTCCCTCAATGTGCCCCCGGACCCTGCACACCTATAACCTGCCTAAATGTGCCCCCGGACCCTGCACACCTATAACCTGCCTAAATGTGCCCCCGGACCCCGCACACCTATAACCTGCCTAAATGTGCCCCGGACCATGCACACCTCTAACCTGCCTAAATGTGCCCCCATACCCCGCACACATATAACCTGCCTAAATGTGCCCCTGGACCCTGCACACCTCTAACCTGCCTAAATGTGCCCCCAGACCCCGCACACCTATAACCAGTCTAAATGTTCCCCCGGACTCTGCACACCTCTAACCTGCCTAAATGTGCCCCCGGACCCGGCAACACCTATAACCTGTCTAAATGTGCCCCCGGACTCTGCACACCTCTAATCCGCCTAGATGTGCCCCCGGACCCTGCACACCTATAACCTGCCTAAATGTGCCCCCGCGCACCTATACTATAACCTGCCTAAACGTGCCCCTGGACCCTGCACACCTATAACCTGCTTAAATGTGCCCCTGGACCCTGCACACCTATAACCTGCCTAAACATGCCCCTGGACCCTGCACACCTATAACCTGCCTAAATGTGCCCCCAGACCCTGCACACCTATAACCTGCCTAAATGTGCCCCCGGAC
The DNA here is from genome assembly GCA_033119425.1 of Bufotes viridis. Taxonomy (NCBI): domain Eukaryota; kingdom Metazoa; phylum Chordata; class Amphibia; order Anura; family Bufonidae; genus Bufotes; species Bufotes viridis. Next base: position 407,426,292 of record CM065591.1, on the reverse strand, counting down.
CCCGCACACCTATAACCTGCCTAAATATGCCCCCGGACCCCGCACACCTATAACCTGCCTTAATGTGCCCCCCAGTGCCACGGGACCCTGCACACCTATAACCTTCCTAAATATGCCCCCGGACCCTGCACACATATAACCTGCTTAAATGTGCCCCCAGTGCCATGAGACCCTGCACACCTATAACCTGCCTAAATTTGTCCCTAGTGCCACGGGACCCCGCACACCTATAACCTTCCTAAATGCCACAAGACCCTACGCACCTATAACCTGCCTAAATATACCCCCAGTGCCACAAGAGCACACCTAAACCCTGCTCAACTGTTCCCCAGTGTTACAGGAGTGTACACCTATAACCTGCTTAAATGTGCTCCCTGTGCCACAAGACCCTATGCACCTATAACCTGCCTAAATATAGCCACAGGAGCGTGTATTTATAACCTGCCTAAATATACCCCCAGTGCCACAGAAGCATGCACCTATAACCTGCCTATATATACCCCCAGTGCCACAGGATCCCGCACCTATAACCTGCCTAAATATACTCCCAGTGCCACAGGACCCCTCACCTATAACCTGCCTAAATATACTCCCAGTGCCACAGAACCCCTCACCTGCAACCTGCCTAAATGTGCCCCCAGTGCCACAGGAGCGCACACCTATAACCAGCCTAAATGTGTTCCCAGTACAAAAGAAGCACACACCTATAACCTGCCTAAATATACCCCCAGAGCCTAAGGACCCCGCACCTATAACCTGCCTAAATATACTCCCAGTGCCACAGGAGCACACATATATAACCTGCCTAAATCTGCCACTGGAGCGCACACCTATACCCTGCCTAAATATACCCCCAGTGCCACAGGAGCACACACCTAAATCCTGCCTAAATGTGCCCCAGAACCCCGCAGACCTATAACCTGCCTAAATGTGCCCCAGAACCCCACACACCTATAACCTGCCTAAATATAACCCCAGTGCCACAGAAGCATGCACCTATAACCTGCCTAAATATACCCCCAGTACCACAGTATCGCACACCTGCAACTTGCCTATATATACCCCCAGTACCACAGGACCCCGCACCTATAACCTGTCTAACTATACCCCCAGTACCACAGGAGCGCACACCTGCAACCTGCCTAAATATACCCCTAGAGCCACAGGACCCCGCACCTGCAACCTGCCTAAATGTGCCCCCAGTGCCACAGGAGCGCACACCTATAACCAGGCTAAATGTGTCCCCAGTACCATAGAAGCAGACACCTACAACCTGCCTAAATATACCCCCAGTGCCAAAGGACCCCTTACCTGCAACCTGCCTGAATGTGACCCCAGTGCCACAGGAGCGCACACCTATAACCTACCCAAGTGTGCCCCCAATGCCACATCTCATTAGTTATGCTTCCTTAGTGCCTCCTTCACAGTAGCCCCTTTTGTGCCCTAAAATAGTCATGCCCGCTTTGTACACCCAATCTGTAGAAAGCTTCTTTAGTGCCCCCTTTACAGTATGCCTTCTAGGCTCTGTATGCCCCATTAGTGCCCATACAGTAGTTATTCCCCCTTTATTCCCCTTCACAATATGTATAGGCTAGTTTCACACTAGCGCTAAAATAATCAGGCAGGATATTCCGGTAAAGGAACAGCCTGCCGGAGTTTATCACAAAAAGTTAGGGATATTTGGATCATGGGTGAAATTTCAGGATGAACCTAAAATGCACTCTAACCTTTACAGGAGAACGTAATGTGACCTTCTTGTGAACGTTTGAATGCACAGGTCCAACTGTTCAATGTTTCAGTACTTTTTGCACAACTTGCTGTTCTCTAACAAGGAGCTTAACGGCAAAATTCACAAGAGGTGTTTAATCCATGAATCGCCCAATAAATTTCTTGTTTCAATTCAAATTGGTATTTAAAAAGTCCTCCTCATCATGCTGTTTACATTTTGACATCATGAGATCAAGACTGCACCTAACAATTGATCATCAGTACCTTGCCATTGTGAGGCTTCAAGCAGGATGTTCTCAGACAGAAGTGGCCACTGAGCTTAGAGTGTCACAGAGTGTCATCAGCAGGTTGCCACAAAGATACAGAGAGACTGGAAGAGTCACAGAAAGGCATAAAAGTGGACGTCCTTTGGCCACATACCGCACTGATGACCTCTTCATTGTGAACAATGCCCTGCAGAACCAGATGAATGCCACACAACTTTAGGCATATTTAAGGGAGGTAAGAGGTACCCAAGTGTCATGTCAGACCAATTCGAAACCATTTACATCAGCGTGGTCAGCATGCTAGACGACCTGCAAGGGTACCTGACCACACCACCAGACACATGCGTCATCGTCTTGTATGGGTCAGGAAGCATCTATGCTAGACGAGGGACCAGTGGGTTTCAGTGTGGTTCACTGATGAAAGTGAGTGAATTCACTCTGAGCAGAAATGATGGTCGGCAATGATGTTGAAGACGTCAAGAAGAGTGCTATGCATCAGCCACTGTTGTCACCACACGAGCCTTTGGTGGTGGTGGTTTTACAGTGTGGGCAGGTGTGTCTAGTCGATACAGAACTGCCCTACACTTTGTGAATGGTACAGTGACAAGCCCATACTACTTGAATAACATTATTAATCCAGTCTTGGGCCTCTGCATGAACAACACAGACCTAATTTCATCTTCATGGACGACAATGCGCCAGCTCATGGAGCAGACAATAGGTCGACTTGTGAACAGCATGAGATGTTATAGTCAAGCTGTAATTGATGCACAAAGCCACATGACAAGTAATTGAGACATAGACATATGGGTGACGAATAAAGAAATCTTCTACATAAGATTGCGGAGTGCCGGTCCATTCATTATATTTATATGGGGCCCCGATCTGCTGACCGTGCACCCGGACCTCGATAACGCACAGTGCCGTCCATTTCTTTTTGAAGTAATTGAGACATTGACATTTTTCTGGCATTATACCCACCACTGTTGTTGGTTTTTGTTTAAATAAATAGTTTGAGATGAAGAAATCACCATTGCTGCCCTACTTTCATTATATAATAGCACTGTAACGCGAACACTTTACATTTTCTATATATTTCACCTGAAAGCCAAATATCCCTAACTTTTTGTGAGTAGTGTATAATGGGACCTGGCGCTGTTTGACATTATCGTCAATGGGCTCCAGAAAGGAAAGGTAGTATCTGGAAATGCCACATAGGAGGAACTCCAACAGACTGTTCTTCTACTGGAACAGCCTGCCGGATCATTTTAGTGCTAGTATGAAAATAGCCTAAATGCCCCTTTCAGAATAGAATGCTCCCTTAGTGCCTCCTTCACAGTAGAAATGCACCCTTTGTGGCTACACACAATTGTAATGCCCACTTTTCCCCCGCAGTAGTCATGACCCTTAAATTAACGTATGATTTTCTGCAACAACCATATTGGTATATGATCCTTAAAATTCACAAAAATAGGTCGCCCAATAGTGTAGGGGAGAGGTTCGGGGATCAAGCTTATTTCCAGGTACTTGGATTGGTTATTAAGGATACTTTCACACTTGCGTTTTTGCTGGATCGAGCAGGGTGCAGGAAAAACGCTTCCGTTACTGATAATACAACCATCTGCATACGTTATGAACGGAACCAGTTGTATTACCTGTAACATTCCCAAGACGGATCCGTCATGAACTCTATTGAAAGTCAATGGGGGACTGATCTAATTTCTATTGTGCCAATTCCGTCTTGCTCCGCATCCCAGGATGGAAAGCAAACTGCAGCATGCTATGGTTTGCTCTCTGGTATGAGAACGAAACGGAAGGCATTTTGGAGCATTCCGTTCTGTTTAGTTACGTTTTGTCCCCATTGACAATCAATGGGGAAAAAACTGAAGTTTTTTTCTGGTATTGAAAACCTATGACGGATCTCAATACCGGAAAATAGAAACGCTAGTGTGAAAGTAGCCTAAGACCTCTATTGGAGGGAGGGAGTGATTTCATATTTATGGGATACCTCCAAGTTTTTGGATACCTTACTGTCTTTCTACTGGCAGGAGGGATACCAATTAGCCACTATTGATGTCGAGAGCCTGTACACTCGCATCCCTACTGATGCGGGTGTACAGGTGGTGGGACATCGATTGCTGGCTTCTGGTGCAGAGCTGGGATTTACTAAATATATTTCTGAATTGTTGCTACAGTATTTGTGTTAGAACATAATGCTTTTCAGTTTGGGAGGGGGTCATGGTTCCACCGGAGGGCAGGGACTGCAATGGAGACGCCAGTGGCTCCCACTTACGCTAACTTGTTACTGGCGGAATTTGAAGATGACAAGATTTATGATATAAGGGATCCATATGTACAATATATCAAGTTATATTTTAGATACATTGATGATGTTTTTGTGGTTTGGTCAGGGTCAGAGGAGGAATTCACCAAGTTTATGACATACTTAACCACTTCAGCCCCCCTAGCTTAAACACCCTTAATGACCAGGCCACTTTTTACAATTCCGCACTACACTACGTTCACCGTTTATTGCTCCGTCATACAACTTACCACCCAAATGAATTTTACCTCCTTTTCTTCTCACTAATAGAGCTTTCATTTGGTGGTATTTCATTGCTGCTGACATTTTTACTTTTTTTGCTATTAATCAAAAATGACCGAAATTTTTGCAAAAAAATGACATTTTTCGCTTTCTGTTGTAAATTTTTTTAAAAAAACTACATTTCTATATAAATTTTTCTCTAAATTTATTGTTCTACATGTCTTTGATAAAAAAAAGTCCAATAAGTGTATATTTATTGGTTTGGGTAAAAGTTATAGCGTTTACAAACTATGGTGCAAAAAAGTGAATTTCGTCATTTTGAAGCAGCTCTGACTTTCTGAGCGCCTGTCATGTTTCTTCAGGTGCTAGAATGTCAGGATAGTATAAATACCCCCCAAATGACACCATTTTAGAAAGAAGACACCCCAAAGTATTCACGGAGGGGCATGGTGAGTTCATGTATCATTTCATTTTTTTTCACAAGTTAGCGGAAAATGACACTTTCTGAGAAAAAAAAAAAAAAGTTTAAATTTCTGCTAACTTCTGGCAAAAAATAAATAAATCTCAGACGGACTCACTATGCCCCTCAGTGAATACCTTGGGTGTCTACTTTCCGAAATGGGGTCATTTGTGGGGTGTGTTTACTGTTCTGGCATTTTGGGCGGGGCTAAATTGTGAGTCGCCATGTAAAACCTAAAGGTACTCGTTGGAATTTGGGCCCCTTTGCGCACCCAGGCTGCAAAAAAGTGTCACTTATGTGGTATCGCCGTACTCAGGAGAAGTAGGGCAATGTGTTTTGGGGTGTATTTTTACATATACCCACGTTGGGTGAGAGAAATATCTCTGTAAATTGTCAACTTTGTATAAAATTTTTTAAAAGTTGTCGTTTACAGAGATATTTTTCACACAAAGTATGGGTATATATAAAATTCACCTCAAAACACATTGCCCTACTTCTCCTGAGTACGGCATACCACATGTGTGCCACTTTTTGCAGCCTGGGTGCGCAAAGGGGCCCTAAAACTAATGAGTACCTTTAGGATTTCACAGGGCATTTTTACGCATTTGGATTCCAGACTTCTTCTCACGCTTTAGGGGCCCCTAAAATGCCAGGACAGTATAAATACCCCACATGTGACCCCATTTTGGAAAGAAGACACCCCAAGGTATTCCGTGATGGGTATGGGGAGTTCATGTAAAATTTTATTTTTTGTCACAAGTTAGTGGAATATGAGACTTTGTAAAAAACAAAATAGAAAAAAAAATATATATCTATTTCCGCTAACTTGTGCCAAAAAATAAAAATTCTGTGAACTCGCCATGCCCCTCACGGAATACCTTGGGGTGTCTTCTTTCCAAAATGGGGTCACATGTATTTATACTGACCTGGCATTTTAGGGGCCCCTAAAGCGTGAGAATCCAAATGCGTAAAAATGGCCTGTGAAATCCTAGAAGTACTCATTGGTTTTAGGGCCCCTTTGCGCACCCAGGCTGCAAAAAAGTGTCACTCATGTGGTATCGCCGTACTCAGGAGAAGTAGGGCAATGTGTTTAGGGTGTATTTTTACATATACCCATGCTGCGTGTGAGAAATATCGCTGTAAACGACAACTTTTTACATTTTTTTATTCAAAGTTGTCAATTTACAGAGATATTTCTCTCACCCAGCATGGGTATATGTAAAAATACACCCCAAAACACATCGCCCTACTTCTCCTGAGTACGGCGATACCACATGAGTGACACTATTTTGCAGCCAAGATGCGCAAAGGGGCCCTAAAACCAATGAGTACCTTTTAGGAGGGCATTTTTACGCATTTTTCTTCTCACGCTTTAGGGCCCCTAAAATGCCAGGGCAGTATAAATACCCCACATGTGACCCCATTTTGGAAAGAAGACACCCCAAGGTATTCTGTGAGGGGCATGGCACGTTCATAGAAGATTTTTTTTTTGGCACAAGTTAGCGGAAATTGATTTTTTATTGTTTTTCTCATAAAGTCTCCTTTCTGCTAACTTTTGACAAAAGTTAAATTTTTCATGGACTCACTATGCCCCTCAGCGAATACCTTGGGTGTCTTCTTTCCAAAATGGGGTCATTTGTGGGTGTTTGTACTGTTCTGGCATTTTGGGTGGGGCTAAATTGTGAGCAGCCATGTAAAGCTAAAGGTACTCGTTGGAATTTGGGCCCCTTTGCACTCAGGCTGCAAAGTGTCACTCATGTGGTACGCGTACTCAGGAGAAGTAGGGCAATGTGTTTGGGGTGTATTTTACATATACCCATGTTGGTGAGAGAAATATCTCTGTAAATTGACAACTTTGAATAAAATTTTTAAAAAGTTGTCGTTTACAGAGATATTTCTCACACCAGCAGGGGTATATGTAAAATACACCCCAAAACACATTGCCCTACTTCTCCTGAGTACGGCGATACCACATGAGTGACACTTTTTTGCAGCCAAGATGCGCAAAGGGGCCCTAAAACCAATGAGTACCTTTAGGATTTTACAGGCCATTTGTACGCATTTGGATTCTCACGCTTTAGGGCCCCTAAAATGCCAGGACAGTATAAAAACCCCACAAGTGACCCCATTTTGGAAAGAAGACACCCCAAGGTATTCTGTGAGCGGTATGGCGAGTTCACAGAAAAAAAAAATTTGGCACAAGTTAGCGGAAATTGATTTTTTTTTTTTTTTTACAGTCTCATATTCCACTAACTTGTGACAAAAAATAAAATTTTGCATGAACTCACCATACCCCTCACGGAATACCTTGGGGGGTCTTCTTTCTAAAATGGGGTCACATGTGAGGTTTTTGTACTGCTCTGGCATTTGAGGGTCTCCGCAATCATTACACGTATGGCCAGCATTAGGAGTTTCTGCGATTCTCCTTATATTTAGCATACGGGTAATGAGATTTTTTTTCCCGTTCAGCCTCTGGGCTGAAAAAAGAAAAAAAATGAACAGCACAGATTTCCTCATTCGCATCGATCAATGTGGATGAATAAATCTCTGCCAAAAAATGTGCAAAAAAAAAAAAACGGCACAGATTTCCTCATTCGCATCGATCAATGTGGATGAATAAATCTCTGCCAAAAAATGTGCAAAAAAAAAAGTAGTAAGGCCCCATTCACACGTCCGCAAAAATGTCCTCATCTATTCCGCATTTCTGCCCCCAAACATCCGGCCGCAGCTCCGCAAAAGATAGAGCATGTCCTATTCTTGTCCGCAATTGCGGACAAGAAAAGGCATTTTCTATATAGTTCTGGCAATGTGCGGATCCGCAAAATGCGGAAAGCACATTGCCGGTGTCCGTGTTTTGCGGATCCGCGGATCCATGGATCCGCAAAACACATACGGACGTCTGAATGAGCCTTACAGGGGGGTGATTAGTGTCAGGGGGGTGACATGGGGTGATCGGGGGTTAATTGGGGGTTAATCAGGGGTTAATCAGTGACGGGGGTGGGGGGGATGGATGGGGGGGTCTGTGTGGTGATTGGTGCACTTATAAAAGTTTCCTTTGGTGGTCCCAAGCAAATGGGACCACCAAAGGAACGATCAGCAAGCATATCAGATGCTGTTAACAAAACAGCGTCTGATATGCCATTTTTTTTATGCCACTTCTACAGCCTGCCAGCGCACGAACAGACCGACCGCCTGCAGGACGCAATCCTGCGTTAGGCGGTCGGCAAGAAGTTAAAGGGGTTATCCGAGATATATTAAGTTAATCCAAACGTCTTTATCGATATATAAAACATTTTTGTAATTGACTTACAGAATGTTGTCATTTGTCCACTGACGTCACCCTGCTTGAGGATTTTGTGCCCGCCCCTTCTGCCTCTCCGTCTTCATTCAGCACGGCTCTGGTAAGGATCGCGCATGCGCGATCCTTACCAGAGCCGTGCTGACAGATTCACAGCGTTCAGGCTTTGGAGCCCGCCCTTCTTGGTCTCTGCTCTATTAGCGCGACTCTGGTAAGGATCGCGCATGCGCGATCCTTACCAGAGCTGTGCTGAATGAAGACAGAGAGGCAGAAGGGACGGGCTTCCAAAGCCTGAACGCTGTGGAATCTGTCAGCACGGCTCTGGTAAGGATCGCGCATGCGCTATCCTTACCAGAGCCGTGCTGAATGAAGACGGAGAGTCAGAAGGGGCGAGCACAAAGAAGTTTGGATTAACTTAATATATCTCGGATAACCCCTTTAAATGATAACAATTGTAATATGTTTTTTACATCGCAATTTGGAGGTAATATTCTACAGTATCTAGATGTTGAAATAGAGATAAAAGAAGGAGTGATTCATACTAGAGATTTTTGGAAGAGTACAGCTACTAACTCCTTATTGAGATATGATAGTTTCCACCCTGCATAAATTATACAATCCTTAAATTATGGTCAATTCTTATGACTCCGAAGGATTAACAATAGCACTGAACAATTTGATTTGCAAACAAAGCAACTGAGCTCCCGTCTAAGGAAGAGACGAAATCCCCATAATGTCATACAGGAGTCCTACAAAAGGGCTCGAGGTCAGGATCAATATATGTTACTACAAACTAACAAAAACAAAAAGAAAGAAAAGAAAAAAAGGTTTACTTTTCCTTTCCAGTTTAGTCCTATGGGGGATGCAATCAAGGCCTCTGTGTCCACATGGGCGAGTTTTCCGCGTGGGTGCAATGTGTGAGGTGAACGCATTGCACCCGCACTGAATCCGGACCCATTCACTTCAAAAAATCGCAGCAAGCTCTATATTGTGCGTTTTTTACGCAACGCAGGCCCCATAGAAGTGAATGGGGCTGTGTGAAAATCGCAAGCATCTGCAAGCAAGTGCGGATGCGGTGCAATTTTCACTCATGGTTGCTAGAAGACCATCAGGATGGAGACTCTATCTTTATTATTTTCCCTTATAACATTGTTATAAGGGAAAATAATAGCATTCTTAAGACAGAATGCTTAGTAAAATGTCTATGGAGGAGTTAAAAATAATAAACTAAATACTAAGTTAGCTCACCTCATCCACTTGATCGCATAGCCGATCTCCTCTTCTTTCTACTTTCTTCTGGACCTGGCTAAAGCACCTTTGATGACGTCACTGCGCTCATCACATGGTCCATCACAGGGTCCATCAATATAGCCAGGTCCTGAAGAAAGTAGAAAGATGGACCCTGTGATGGACCATGTGATGAGCGCAGTGACGTCATCAAAGGTGCTTTAGCCAGGTCCAGAAGAAAGTAGAAAGAAGAGGAGACTACACGATCAAGTGGATGAGGTGAGTTAAATTTGTTTATTATTTTTAACCCCTCAATGGACATTTTACTAAGCATTCTGTCTTAAGAATGCTATTATTTTCCCGTATACCCATGTTATAAGGGAAAATTATAAAATCTACACAACACCGATCCCAAACCCGAACTTTTCCCACAACGCACCAGCATCTTTTCCCGCAACTCACCCGCAACGCCGTGTGAAACCAGCCTAAGAACCTGCGAGATTTGATAGTGAAGGGTAGGTTTGAGAGAAAGTCTGAACAGGGACTAAACTGGCTAAGATGCATGATACCGGAGGGTAATCATCGTTGTGGCTAGTTTTTTACCTGTAAGGGCTCATGCACACAGCCTTTGTGCGGCTTTTCCGTGCATTGGGGGCAACGTCTGTGAGGCGGCCGGGACGGATCTAGACCCAGTCAACTTGAATGGCTCTGTGATTGGTCCGCACCGCAAAAAAATAGAACATGGATAAGCTCTTATAATCACCTATTGTGAATGGCGTAACCTGTCCTATCTGTACAGAGAGGTGATATAATTATAGGCAGGATTAGAATGAGTTAACTGCAGTAAAGTGATCTGTATAAACCAATAAGTGGCACCAATTATTAGACATAAAGTGGCCAGTGTGAAAACTGCAGAATTTTATTTTATTTTTGTTTAAATATATGGAATACATAGAAAATTAAAAACAACATCATCAAAAATTCTTTTAAAATATTTTAAACGTAAAAAAGTGATTTAAAGAGCAGGTCATTTTTTGATGACACATTCCCTTTAAGCATCTTCAGTGGAAGCTGCGAAATAGGCCCCTAACAGAGTTCTTCACGGGGGCCTCATGCACTATTGCACTATTTTGTTCAAGTTTTTATGCTAGACTCGCCCATTCAAGTCGATGGGTTGGTGAAAAAAGAAAACGGACATTACACAGTTGCTAGGAAACTCTGGGTGGAATTCTTCTGTTTCTTTAAAAGACTTTCTGATGCCATCTCTCCAGAGCTACTCTTTGCAGTTGCAGTCTACAGTGGCTGTTAAAGAAGGGCCCCAAGTGAGGGATCTCCTTCTATGATGTCTTTAAAGCACTTATCCTAATAACAACTTGGTCATTATTTCAACTAATGCTCATCTAGGATAGTGAGTGAGCTATTAAGAAGATCCCTGGTGGTGAAGGGCAGTGAAGGGTTGGATTACAATATCCTTGGTGATCTAGGGTAGTGAAGAGGCAAATAGTAATATCCCAGGATATGGCTGTAGACTATTCAGGGCCCAGCCATGCAGGCATGTGTGGGGAATAAGATCTGTTGGCCAAATAAGCATTGGGCCTACAGCGATCTTATATGTACATTATGGCTGACCTTAAGCAGCAAGAGTTCAGTTTTTGATGTTTTCGAAGCAGGAAAAATGGGGAAGCATAAAGCTCTGAGCAAATTTAAGGGCAAAATTGTGATGGCTGGATGACTGAGTTCAACCATGTACATTTTTTGGGTGTTCCTGGTATGGAATGGTCAAAGGAAGGAGAACCAGTGAACTGTTGAGAGAATTATATGATTTAAATGGCACTTAAACAGCACCTTCCTGCATCATCAGTTCTACTAAAAAGGACATGGTTGTGTTTTCTGGATTGGGTCAGTCTGTATCTACAAATCTTGTTAACATTTTGTGGAGTTACTGGGACTTTCCAGCAACTTTAGTGTTTCTAATTATATGTGGTACTTTAGACATTCAGATATTATTAATTGTAAAAGTTGTTTAGCCTCTTCTTTGTGTCATTGTATTAAAAAATGTACGGTATGTAATCCTGCAATAGGACACATAGACACAATGGACATGAGTTGACCTATTGACTTCTATGAGAGAGTTTTCTAGGCATGCTCTGTGACCTGTGCGACCTCAAGAGGGAGTAGATAAGCTGTGATATCTCCAACTGGTAATGGTGGATCCCATGTTGTCGATATACAGGTATTCCTTGTCATTGTAATTCTATCTGTGGTGATAATGAGATCACAGATATAGATAGTGACATGGAAAAATAAACCAAAAAAATCCTGAAAAATTCGAAAAAATGTTTAACATAAAAATGTGACTCAAACAATAGATAATTTTCTTATGAGACATTCCCTTTAATAGCAAGCTAATGTATACATTTCAGTGAGATAGAGCTCTTTGGGGGACTTTTCTCATCCAGAAAATTGGCATCAAAAGAACACACAATTTGGGGCACGCCATAATTGCACCAAATGTTTTAATTCTTTGGGGATTTAGAGCCCTGCTCCCCACTTTCCCAAAAAGTCAGTAAGGAGTGTGCGGTTCAGGGGCGGCTATAACTGGACCAGCACATTTATTATGATCTATGCCAGGAAACTGGCTTTGATTATTACATAAATCTAAACCAGGTCCCTTGCTGGTGTAGATTTCCATTTTGGCTTACTGACCTGCATAGATGCTCCACAATTATTAAGAGGCATGCATCTCTTAATAATTGTGGCACATCTGATATCAGCGGGAGAAAGATTAAGACTTCGGGTTTGGTTGGTGTGAGTGGACTTCTCTTTGAATTGTCTTCCACACATTGGTAAATCTGTTCGCTGCTATGTGGACGTGCTATGTAAATATGAAGAGACAAGTCCATGTACAGTAGAGGCTGTGTCTGAATAATTTGCATTAATTTGGATACAGTGACTGCAGTTCATATCCTACTGATTCCTTATGTCTACCTTCAGTCCAAACGGTCTTTGCTTTTTTTTTCTTACTGTCTTAGTTTCCCACATATACTTTAAAGGGTTATCCAAAGTCTAAAATTTCCCCCCCAATACCCAGGCCCCTTGTATACATTATACTTACCTACTCCAATGGATTGTTGGCATGGCGCCATGATGTAAGAGGCGACGTGCCATGCCTCCCCTTCCCCCTCCGCCCAGGGTTTTGCCCGGGTTCTGCGCTCCACCTCTCCGGCTGGAATCACATGTGAGGTGGCATAGCCTGGTGCCCGATGCTTTGATGCCGCCGCTGGTTCGGTCGGATGGACATGCAGCCTGTGACATGTTAGGCGGCGTAGCTTGGTGTCCAATGCCCCGACTCTGCCACTGGCTTGGTTGGATGGTTGCGCAGCCTGTGAGACAGCGGCCCACAAGCAATAGTGGAAGAAAGGCCAGGAGCACCTTTGGCTCGCAGGGGCAATAGGCGGCTACAGGCGGTAATACCACGGCCGAAGCTTCCGTCTGGCATCACCGAGTAACATCGCTAGGACGACTGCTGGGACCGCTGTTATTGAAAGCCACTGAAAGTTGCTGAAAGCCCCAGATACATAATCACCACCGTGGCCGTGAGTATTCTTAGCCCTCGTGAAGATCCCTCAAACAAGTATACCTGCTAACTTGCAGGGTAAAGACATGTAAGTCACGAATTTATTAATACACGAGTACAAGTGGAAGCGCTGCGCTTGAATACAAAAGTGGACACACGGCTGCAGATTTGAACAAGGAGCTGCCTATATTCCACGTTCTTTACTCCACTGCTTCACCGCTTTCTAACAGTGTCTGCTAAAGTTCTGACACAGTAGACATTTTAATTGCTCCCATGTTATTGGTCGGGAGTTATTGTGAGGGGTTCGGATGGTGGTGAGGCTGTTCAAGAGTGGCGAATGGCATTGCGGCCCAGGTACTGGACTTTGTAATTAGAAAGTGGCATTGGATTGGTTCTTCGCTTGACTGGATTAATTGTGCTCGCTTTGGTGTTTCCCCCCACCTTACTTATGGGGCATGAGTGTGGAGTATGTTTAATGTGTCCATGGGTTTGATCGGCATCTTATTTGAACTAACTTATATGGACACTATTGTGAGATGGCGGCTGTAGCTGCGTGAGCAGAGGGACCTGCTCAGTGCTAAAAGTGATAGTGATAAATGCGCCTGGAACTTTAGGCTTCATACTTTTTCTTCTTGATTGAGATTCATGCATCCATGCCACTTGTTATAATCATCCATATCTGAATGATACTGTGACACGATACTCTATACTCCTCGTTTCGTGAAATTGTTATAACATACTACTAGAGTGGTCATTGTTAAGTTTAAAAATGAAAATAAAATAAATTTGTATGTTGAGCCTGGAGACAATGCCTCCTAAAAATCAACATCGTAAATCAGTAGGTCCGACCTTCCCTAGAGGAGGAGGTTTCAGTAGCCCGATCACTAAAATTGATAGATTTTTGAAATCCCCTCAATCTAAATCAAGGAGAGCCCAGGGAGGGGTAGATCCTAAGTGTCCTGAGAAAGAAGCTGGTCAATTGGTCCAGATAGAGGGTACAGTAGAATCAGACCGGGGTTATAAGATAGAATCAATAGATAGTAAGCTAGTAGAAATATTGGGTGTAGTCCAACAATCCAGTCAAGCTCTAGTGGACCTTTCTACTAAGGTAGTCTCAGTCCAGACGGATATATCTCTGATAAGGGATGACATGAATAAAATAAGAAACAAAGTGAAAGAGTTACAGGAGTCCACAACAAAAACGAATAAAGAGATGAGTCACATGGGTGAAAAAGTGAGGAAATCTGAGAGTGAGATAGTTTGACTCAAAGACAAGGTGACAGACTTGGAGGAAAGAGCAAGACGGTCAAACCTAAGGTTTATAAGATTTCCTGAGGGGTTGGAAAAGGAAAATCCAACAGATTTTATTAGAGATTGGTTGACCTCTACATGTGGTCCAAATGTGTTGTCACCGTTGTTTGTCATAGAGCGGGCTCACCATATACCCGGTGGAAAACCCCTACCCGGGACGACCCCTCGGGCGATACTGGTGAAATTTTTATTTCAGCAAGAGATAAAACGGAAATCCTATTCAGATATATCCAACCTTCTCTAAAAACACGCAAATGAGAAGGAAAGAGTTCCGTGATGTTAAAAAAGGTTGCTTAATGCTAAGGTCACATATTCAATCGTATTTCCTGCGAAATTGCGGATTGTTTATGAAGGCAAGATAATTTTCTTCAATTGTAGGTGCACAAAGCCATGAGTCAAGCAGACCAGAAAGGGGGCATAGGGGTGAGGGGTGTAGATGGTGGGGATTGCCGTGTGCTGTAGCGGGGTTGCTGGTAGTGGAAGAAGTAGGCGAGGGATGACGAGAAGGGCCAAGAGACACACTTACTAATGGCGACAATAGGTGCAAACCATAGAATATTGGTTTGGAATGTGAGAGGCTTGGGGGACAGAACTAAAAGAATAATAGTTAATGACCTCATAACAAAGCATCTTCCAGCCATAATTTGGTTGAAACTCATCTAACAGAGGACACTAAAAAACAGCTAACGAAAAGATGGACAAAATTCGAATTCCACGCCTGTTACTCATTGTATGCTCGTGGTGTAAGTGTTTTAGTGCATA
Organism: Bufotes viridis; assembly: GCA_033119425.1. Lineage (NCBI taxonomy): Eukaryota > Metazoa > Chordata > Amphibia > Anura > Bufonidae > Bufotes > Bufotes viridis. The sequence continues at coordinate 407,411,118 of CM065591.1, read as the reverse complement.
GAAATGTTAATTTTAGTCCAATTGACCAGAAAATTTATAGGGAGGGCTGTTACATATTTCTGTACTGTCGCTGGGGGGACTTGGTGTGTACATTGGCTTTTTTATATATTCCTCCACCATTTTCGGTTCAAGTTTTGGTAAAACTTGCCGAATTTACTCAAGCTAAGGAGAAGTGACCAATATTGGCAGTTGGGGATCTAAATGCGGTGATGGAAATGTCGAAAGATAGGAGTACAATAAGTAAAACAGCAAAGGTTGAGTCTCAACAGGGGACCTTAATTTTCAGGACTTGCAAAGAGCTAGGCCTAATAGATGTCTGGAGACACCTATATGGTGACAAAAAGGCATACTCATGCTATAGCCGTACATACGCTAGCAGATCCAGAATTAACCTGGCCCTAGCAAGCCCTGAATTTTTGGAAAACGTTGGGAGTATGCGATACGAGACACTGAGTGTCTCGGGTCACACACCAATATTATTACAGGTAAAAGATAACAACAAAACAAATAGAACCAAAACATTTAGGATAAACGGGCACTGGTTCAATGGTATCCAAGACATGGGAAAGATTAAAGCAGATATCAGGGAATTTGGGGAAATTAACGTGGGATCCGCCCACATAAACATTGTGTGCGACTTTTTAAAAGCATTTGTCCGTGTTGGTTTGGTGTTGAATGACGCTTTATTTTAAAGAGGACCTTTCAGTGGTCCACAGTTTATCAGTTAAATATATCTACATTGAGAGCGGCACCCAGGGATGTCCCTGCACTTACTTGTATCCCTGGGCGCTGCTCCGTTCGTCCTCTGTAGCCCCCGGTACCGGCGCTCCTGCTGCTCTAATTTTGCCTGGGGCGGAGACTTCTTCTTCTGCCCTGGGCGTCTCCTTCTCTCAGGGCTGGAGCACTAGCCAATCGCAGCGCTCTGCTCATATTCAGGATATGAGCTGAGCGCTGCGATTGGCCAGTGCTCCAGCCCTGGGAGAAGGAGACGCCCAGGGCAGAAGAAGAAGTCTCCGCCCCAGGCAAAATTAGAGCAGCAGGAGCGCCGGTACCGGGGGAACTAATAATCATAGGTTGGTGCAATTTAACATAATACATCATCTGTATTATGCTAAGGATTTGGCCAGATTTTATAAAAAAAAAAAGGATTATGCTTGTCAGAAATGTAAAAAAAATAAGTCGGATTACCTTCATACGATTTGGTCATGTCCAGCAGTACAGAAATATTGGTCCTCGATAAGGGAAGAGCTTATTTACAGGACAAAAATGAAGGCCTCTTTCACACTAGCGTTGTTTCTTTCCGTCCTAGAGTTCCGTCCTCGGGGCTCTAGGATGGAAAGAAACTGATCAGGATAATCCCAATGCATCCTGAATGGAGAGAAATCCGTTCAGGATGCATCAGGATGTCTTCCGTTCAGTATGTGAACGTTTTTTGGACGTTGACAAAAGCGCAGCATGCTGCGGATTTGTCTCCATCCAAAAAGCCGGAAGACATGCCGTAACGCCGGATCCGGAATTAATGCACATTGAAGAGCATTATTCCGGATCTGGCATTAAGCTAGACGTCGATTCGGCGCATCGCCGGATCCAACGTTCAGCGCTGCGCATGCGCAGTAGCCGTTCCGATCGGCGCCCCAGTGTAAGCTGGGGCTCCGATCGGTTACCATGGCAGCCAGGAGGCTACTGGAGTCCTGGCTGCCATGGTAAGTACAAACAAAGCAATAGCTGATCTTAGGGAGACCAGCTACAAAAATACCGTGGAGCCTCACTTAAGAGTCTCAAACACAGCAATCCAAAGTGCAAAGCTCCCTGGGAAACATAAAATGCAAAAAGATTGTGGAGCCCCAGTTATGGGTCTACAACACAGTGAAAGCCAGATATCCCTCAAAGGAAGGAAAAACAAGCAAAGGGTGTCTCCATTACAGAGATCACCAAAACCACCATATTAAGTGGCCCCTATGTCAAAATCCCGCTCTTTTACAAGCTTTAAGGATGTGACGGGGAAGACCTAAGCAAGTTATCCATCCACAGACAGCTGTTTCGGGGTGTTGCCCCTCATCAGTGTGGAGTAGGATTCTGGCTAACCGGGAGCGATGCTTTGGTGACTACTCAAACAAAGCAATAGCTGATCTTAGGGAGACCAGCTACAAAAATACCGTGGAGCCTCACTTAAGAGTCTCAAACACAGCAATCCAAAGTGCAAAGCTCCCTGGGAAACATAAAATGCAAAAAGATTGTGGAGCCCCAGTTATGGGTCTACAACACAGTGAAAGCCAGATATCCCTCAAAGGAAGGAAAAACAAGCAAGGGGTGTCTCCATTACAGAGATCACCAAAACCACCATATTAAGTGGCCCCTATGTCAAAATCCGGCTCTTTTACAAGCTTTAAGGATGTGACAGGGAAGACCTAAGCAAGTTATCCATCCACAGACAGCTGTTTCGAGGTGTTGCCCCTCATCAGTGTGAAGTAGGATTCTGGCTAACCGGGAGCGATGCTTTGGTGACTACTCAAACAAAGCAATAGCTGATCTTAGGGAGACCAGCTACAAAAATACCGTGGAGCCTCACTTAAGAGTCTCAAACACAGCAATCCAAAGTGCAAAGCTCCCTGGGAAACATAAAATGCAAAAAGATTGTGGAGCCCCAGTTATGGGTCTACAACACAGTGAAAGCCAGATATCCCTCAAAGGAAGGAAAAACAAGCAAAGGGGTGTCTCCATTACAGAGATCACCAAAACCACCATATTAAGTGGCCCCTATGTCAAAATCCCGCTCTTTTACAAGCTTTAAGGATGTGACGGGGAAGACCTAAGCAAGTTATCCATCCACAGACAGCTGTTTCGGGGTGTTGCCCCTCATCAGTGTGAAGTAGGATTTCACTACCACAGCAGACTCCCTATGCGTGTTACTGTAAGGCACAGTGTTCTACACCACTATAAAGGCTTTGTGCAGCCAGGAAATAGCTGTTTTTTAACGCGATTCGTTGCGAATAAATTTGGATTTTACCGAATTTTGTTAGAAAAATTCGTAGAACTGGCCGAATCGAATTTTTGAGAAATTTGCTCATCTCTAGTGAAAAGAGTAGTAGCCCTATATCCATTGTACTGGCCATATAGTGTATGCCATATGATTCATAAAGGCAGCAGGACACCATTAGGTTTCCACTCTCAATGTATGACCTCTAATGTACAGAATGGATACAACGTTTCGTGCGATGAGGGCTTTCTAAACATCACAGATCTCTCAGCAGTAAACTGGATTAAAGACAACTATGCTTTGATGAGATTTAGATTGTATAATCTGAGCTAGGTCTGTCATGATCTTTCTACTCAAAGAGATAAACCCATTCTCAGATCTCAAAGTTAAATTGTACCTTAAAATGGAAATAATGTTGTTTGGATTGCTGTGTTTGAGACTCTTAAGTGAGGCTCCACGGTATTTTTGTAGCTGGTCTCCCTAAGATCAGCTATTGCTTTGTTTGAGTAGTCACCAAAGCATCGCTCCCGGTTAGCCAGAATCCTACTTCACACTGATGAGGGGCAACACCCCGAAACAGCTGTCTGTGGATGGATAACTTGCTTAGGTCTTCCCCGTCACATCCTTAAAGCTTGTAAAAGAGCGGGATTTTGACATAGGGGCCACTTAATATGGTGGTTTTGGTGATCTCTGTAATGGAGACACCCCTTTGCTTGTTTTCCTTCCTTTGAGGGATATCTGGCTTTCACTGTGTTGTAGACCCATAACTGGGGCTCCACAATCTTTTGCATTTTATGTTTCCCAGGGAGCTTTGCACTTTGGATTGCTGTGTTTGAGACTCTTAAGTGAGGCTCCACGGTATTTTTGTAGCTGGTCTCCCTAAGATCAGCTATTGCTTTGTTTGAGTAGTCACCAAAGCATCGCTCCCGGTTAGCCAGAATCCTACTCCACACTGATGAGGGGCAACACCCGAAACAGCTGTCTGTGGATGGATAACTTGCTTAGGTCTTCCCGTCACATCCTTAAAGCTTGTAAAAGAGCGGGATTTTGACATAGGGGCCACTTAATATGGTGGTTTTGGTGATCTCTGTAATGGAGACACCCCTTTGCTTGTTTTTCCTTCCTTTGAGGGATATCTGGCTTTCACTGTGTTGTAGACCCATAACTGGGGCTCCACAATCTTTTGCATTTTATGTTTCCCAGGGAGCTTTGCACTTTGGATTGCTGTGTTTGAGACTCTTAAGTGAGGCTCCACGGTATTTTTGTAGCTGGTCTCCCTAAGATCAGCTATTGCTTTGTTTGAGTAGTCACCAAAGCATCGCTCCCGGTTAGCCAGAATCCTACTCCACACTGATGAGGGGCAACACCCGAAACAGCTGTCTGTGGATGGATAACTTGCTTAGGTCTTCCCCGTCACATCCTTAAAGCTTGTAAAAGAGCGGGATTTTTGACATAGGGGCCACTAATATGGTGGTTTTGGTGATCTCTGTAATGGAGACACCCCTTTGCTTGTTTTTCCTTCCTTTGAGGGATATCTGGCTTTCACTGTGTTGTAGACCCATAACTGGGGCTCCACAATCTTTTTGCATTTATGTTTCCCAGGGAGCTTTGCACTTTGGATTGCTGTGTTTGAGACTCTTAAGTGAGGCTCCACGGTATTTTTGTAGCTGGTCTCCCTAAGATCAGCTATTGCTTTGTTTGAGTAGTCACCAAAGCATCGCTCCCGGTTAGCCAGAATCCTACTCCACACTGATGAGGGGCAACACCCGAAACAGCTGTCTGTGGATGGATAACTTGCTTAGGTCTTCCCCGTCACATCCTTAAAGCTTGTAAAAGAGCGGGATTTTGACATAGGGGCCACTTAATATGGTGGTTTTGGTGATCTCTGTAATGGAGACACCCCTTTGCTTGTTTTTCCTTCCTTTGAGGGATATCTGGCTTTCACTGTGTTGTAGACCCATAACTGGGGCTCCACAATCTTTTGCATTTTATGTTTCCCAGGGAGCTTTGCACTTTGGATTGCTGTGTTTGAGACTCTTAAGTGAGGCTCCACTGTATTTTTGTAGCTGGTCTCCCTAAGATCAGCTATTGCTTTGTTTGAGTAGTCACCAAAGCATCGCTCCCGGTTAGCCAGAATCCTACTCCACACTGATGAGGGGCAACACCCCGAAACAGCTGTCTGTGGATGGATAACTTGCTTAGGTCTTCCCCGTCACATCCTTAAAGCTTGTAAAGAGCGGGATTTTGACATAGGGGCCACTTAATATGGTGGTTTTGGTGATCTCTGTAATGGAGACACCCCTTTGCTTGTTTTTCCTTCCTTTGAGGGATATCTGGCTTTCACTGTGTTGTAGACCCATAACTGGGGCTCCACAATCTTTTGCATGGTAAGTACACGCAGCAGTGTACTTACCTGCGCTGCTGCGCCGGGCGCTCCATTATGACATCACAGGTCCGGGCGGCGCATTGATCTATGCGCCGCCCGGACCTGTGACGTCATTAGGAGCGCCCGGCGGCCGCAGTGCAGGTAAGTACACTGCTGCTGAGTACCATGGCAGCCAGGACTCCAGTAGCATCCTGGCTGCCATGGTAACAGTGAAAGCATGTTGAAGACTGATCAGGAAACTGATCAGTCTTCAAATGCTGTCAGTCCACTTGCGTTCTGACGGATCCGGCGGGACGGAAGTGCCCGCCGAATCCTCAGAACGCAAGTGTGAAAGAGCCCCAAACCCAATTGGGGCATTGCAACGGTTCTACTTGGCCTCTCACCACATTTAGATAGAGCACACAAGAGTGAAAAAATATTCTGGCTTAAGGCATTGCTATTGGCAAGAGTGAAAGTAATAAGGAAATGGGGGTCGCATCATAACCCAGAAGTTAAGGAGTCGGCTGCCCTAATGGGTAAGGTGAAAATATATGAAAAATATGGTGCGAAGACTAATGACAGAAAACATATGGACATATTGGGACTAGACTGCAGGCCAGTTGATAGAATATATTAAATGCGGGTACTCTTTGAGGGTCTAAATGTTTATGGTGTACAATATCCCACCTTCCACGTGAACCTTTCATCCCCGCGATGGCACACGGCCAGAGGGTGGGGGGCGAATAAATGGTGGGAGGATAAAAATTATGTTTTGGGTTTTTTTTGGGTGCAAGGTACAATGTTTAAAAGTTAAAAGATTATGTGTAATAGTACAGAATTCGTCCTGTGCATATAGAATATGAGTACAGGGCAGAGTGTTAAAAGTGATGAAAAGGCATTTGAAAGATCTGTAAGTTTTATTATATATTATATTTACTGGATATGTACTTTGGAAATCTTAAAAAGATAATAATAAAAAAAAAAGAATGCTAGATAATGAAATAATTGTGTAATAAAATGTAATTATATATAATATATAGTACTATAAAAATCATTTTGAAATCCCCCCCCCCCCAAAAAAAAGGAAAAGAGATACTTACCTACTCCCCAGCACCTGCGTCGCTCAGGATCCCTGAATGGCTGCCGCTTCATCTCTCCGTCACGCAAGATCAAAACATCCAGGGGCTGGTCGGGGGAGATATAGCCAATAGCAGGCCATGACAGGGAGGAGCCTCCCTAGCCTTCCTTTAGCTGATGTGGTCCGATCTGAGGCTCATTGGGTCTCATCTGAGGCTGATGGGGTGTGATCAGTGGTGTAGCTATAGGGGTCCGAGCAGTTGCAGTTGCCAATTACCACATTTTTTGCTTTATCAGACACGGTGTGTCTTATGCGGGGTCTGACACATGGAGGGCTGATCTGAGGTCTGATATGGTAGTCTCACCTTGAGGTCTAAAGGGGGTCTGAACTGAGGTCTGATATTGGAGTCTCACATGGAGGTCTAATGGGGAACTGATGTCTGATATTGGGGGGTTCTGGCATGGAGGTCTGATATGGGGGTCTGATCTAAAAGGTAAGGGGTTATTTTTCATACTAGTGCACTCTATAAGGGGGTATTTTTTGTTCTGGCACATATAAAGGAGTATTTTTTGTACTGGCACATATAAAGGAGTATTTTTTGTACTGGCACACATCATAAGGGGTCTTTTTTGTGCTGCCACACGTTATAAGAGGTTATTTTTGTACTGGCACATATTAGGGGCATTTTTCTACTGGCATACCTTATAAATAGAAGTATCAGTACTGGGGACTATGGGGAACTTGAATACTAGTATGGGCACAATGGGGGCATTATTACTATTGGAGGCACTGTTAACACTATGCACTCTGGTAGATAATGATTTCTTTTCATGGATCTTTTGGGAGCACTATTACTGTGGGGGGCATCCTGGCACAGTATCAGCTTAGCACTATTATTTTTGGGTGACATTATGTTTATGGCACTATTAGTGTCAGTGGTACTATTTGCTGGGCTCAGTTATTTTTTAAGCACTGGGCATTGTGAACCAATAATTATTGAAGAGGGCACTGTCTTTGTGCTACTAGTATTCTTAGGGTGACTGTTTCTGCAGTATAGTGTTGGTGAGCACAGCGGGCACAGTATTGGGGGTGGCAGGATGGGGTGTTGAGAAGGTGTGAGGATGAAGGAAAAGTAGGAAACTAAGATGTCTCTTTGCCAAACTATGCAGAGATAAGATATGGCTTAAAGAAATCATCATGGTGTTCTGGTCTGCATGGAGAAGATGAGGAAAGAGAACATATATATCAGAGGAGACGTAACTGGATGTAAGAGGTATGTAGTGCTGTATTACCTAGTATGTTTTGTAGTGCTGTATGTAATGTTTTCCTAGTATGCCTTTAACAGTAGTACTGGAGGGAGGGGGTTAGGTTTAGAATGTGGCATAGGGGGTTGCCAGTTCAATTTTTGCCTCAGGCAGCAGAAAGGCTAGGTGCTACACCTATCCTTGCCACAAAGCACTAAGGGAATGGGGGCCCAAGCTGAACTCTTGCACTAGAGCCCATGAGCCTTTAGGTATCCCCCTGAGTCTGATCTGAGGCTGATGGGGGTCTGATATGAATCTAATGGGGGTCTGATCTGAGGCTGAGGGAACTTGGGGTCTAATGAGGGTCTGATCTGAGGTCTGATAGAAGCTTGGTGGTCTGCTCTGAGGTCTGATGAAAAATATTTGATTTCTTATTTTCCTCCTCCAAATCCTAGGTGTGTCCTATAGTCCAAAAATACGGAACATTAGAAGCTATGTACACTTTTGAGGGCATTTTTTTTTATATTATTGCATTGTACTAATGTTAAGCTACAAATCATTTTTTCAATTGTTTTTAATACAAATTTTTAACCATATTCTCTGTTAAATCACTGAAATTCTCTAGTAGTCTGCTGTTTGGTTTCACTCTGCTCTGTCAGGCAGCTCAGCTGAGGGCTCCTTATCACTGATCTCTGACTTTATAACACTCATTATAGCTCAATTCTTATCTTACTGATAAGAATGTGGCTTAAATAAGTGTTTATGACCTTTTAGTAATTTAGAGATAAAGGTTATTAGATGACCGACACAAAGTAAAAGTTGAAGTATCATTTAGGCCTCTTTCACACTTGCGTTGTTAGGATCCGGCGTGCACTTCCGTCACCGGAAGTGCCCGCCGGATCCGTAACAACGCAAGTGACCTGAAAGCATTTGAAGACTGATCAGTCTTCAAAATGCTTTCAGTGTTACTATGGCAGCCAGGACGCTATTAAAGTCCTGGTTGCCATAGTAGTAGTGGGGAGCGGGGGAGCAGTATACTTACCATCCGTGCGGCTCCCGGGCGCTCCACAATGACGTCAGAGCGCCCCATGCGCATGGATCACGCGATCCATGCGATCACATGATCCATGCGCATGGGGCGCCCTGACACACGGATGGTAAGTATACTACTCCCCCGCTCCCCACTACACTTTACCATGGCAGCCGGGACTTTAGCATCCTTGCTGCCATGGTAACCATTCAGAAAAAGCTAAATGTCGGATCAGGCGATGCGCCGAAACGACGTTTAGCTTAAGACAGGATCCGGATTAATGCACTTTAATGGGCATTAATTCTGGACCCGGCATTACTGCATGTCTTCCGGATTTTTGGACGGAGACAAATCCGCAGCATGCTGCGGTTTTGTCGACGTCCAAAAAACATTCACGTACTGACGGAAGACATCCTGATGCATCCTGAATGGATTTCTCTCCATTCAGAATGCATTAGGGAAATCCTGATCAGTATCTTTCCGTCCTAGAGCCCCGAAGATGGAACTCTAGGACGAAAAGGAAAAACGCATATGTGAAAGGGGCCTTACACAGCTAGACAGCTAACTTGTTGTGACAGATATTTTTAATAAAGATATTCAAAAACTTCTAAAAAGTGACCCATGATATATTCAAAGATACTCAACTCAATAGCTGAAGGCTATCCTAATCCTGTTTGAGGTCATTTTATCTTTTTATTAAAACTTAACAATTATTATACTCTTTAAGACTCAAAGATACCCAATACTATAACAAAAAGTTAAAAAGATGAAGTTGACCATATGATTCTTTTATTTTCACAGTAAATTATTTGCATCTTATCTTTAGTGATATTTGCTTCATATCCCCTTAGATAGATGTGCAGTGGCTACAAAAAATGTGTCAGTATTTGCTATAAAGTCTTTCAACAGACTGACAGCTGTATAGTAACTAATTATCTGATCCTTATCACATTGTTGCCATATGCACTCTCTTAGTTAGTGGTAGACATATAAGAAATGACTTCTGATTCAGATCTTCCAATTGAACCTTAGTTTGTATCAATCCCACTAGCTGGCCCTCATCGCTATTATTTCTTTATCATTTCATATTTGTCTCGGCTGTCAGGGTGCCTGCAGTTCACCCCAACGCTTTCATACATTCACTGGTCACTTCCTTTAAAAACTATAGACGCAGCTCCCCCAAAATGTTTCACTGTTAAGCACGGCGTCCTCAAGGGAAACGGAGCTACTACTAACACAAGCACTTTCATAAGGTGTCAATTAACCCTAAAAGGTGGGTTTTCCTTTTCCATTATCCAATCCAAAAGCGCTGTTATTAAACCTACAAGGGATAAAGCCAATAAGGTTATCCTATCTTAGCGATGTTACCTCCAATAGGTGCTCTTTTCCAAAGATATCCAATGCACATGTATTTAGTGATAGATATATTCTCCTCATTTATTCTATTATGTGCATACTCCAAGACTAATACTTTCCGCACACAGTACATCTAGTCTGCGCATGCGCTGATACTTATAATTTGTTTCTTTACCTCTACTGCGCATGCGTCACGACTTAGACTGATTCACATCGTTGATCTTTAAGTGCGTATGACTTGGGACTTAGCTTATATTCACTCTCATAATGTTTGATGCACATACTTACAGGGGCTTCAATACCATATCCTATCCTGAACCTCTGGGTCCCATTTTCATTTTCTCTATTAACCAGAAGCATAGTACATTTGTATTTTTTCCATGGACATATCTCATATGTCTTGAAATAAAGCAAAGTGGTCTCAAGAAGCAGAGAAATGCTCAAAACCTCAAATGCTGTTGCGCATTTCTAACTGGGGGAGCAGATCCTGCACATGTGATCCGTTGTGAACAGCAATCCCCAGCAAAAATGCCTACAATGGAGGATGCCTGCAACGGACCACATGTACCACAAGAACATCCTACACGGGATAACTAAATGTGTGGCTGTAATTGAATATGTAAAACAAAACACTGCAAAAATTGGTGCACTACAATGGTAAATGCAATTGACAATATATGGCTAAACCCTCACTCTGATGTTAAAAATGAGACTTTTGCCAATATATTCTTATATCAAGAACATACCAAAGCCTGCGCACCTAGTCAAGGTCTCTCATAGTGGCACGGGACCTAACGCTAACCTACCTGCGCTGTATGGGCTATTAACCACTTAAAACACATTGCCCTATCCTTCTCCTGAGTACGGCGATACCACATGAGTGACACTTTTTTGCAGCCTGGGTGCGCAAAGGGGCCCAAATTCCAATGAGTACCTTTAGGATTTCACAGGGCATTTTTACGCATTTGGATTCCAGACTTCTTCTCATGCTTTAGGGGCCCCTAAAATGCCAGGACAGTATAAATACCCCACATGTGACCCCATTTTAGAAAGAAGACACCCCAAGGTATTCTGTGAGGGGTATGGTGAGTTTATGTAAAATTTTATTTTTTGTCACAAGTTAGTGAAATATAAGACTTTGTAAAAAAAAAAAAAATATCAATTTCCGCTAACTTGTGCCAAAAAAAAAAAAAATTTCTGTGAACTTGCCATGCCCCTCACAGAATACCTTGGGGTGTCTTCTTTCCAAAATGGGCTCACATGTGGGGTATTTATACTGCCCTGGCATTTTAGGGGCCCTAAAGCGTGAGAATCCAAAATGAGTAAAAATGCCCTGTGAAATCCTAAAAGGTACTCATTGGTTTAGGGCCCCTTTGCGCATCTTGGCTGCAAAAAAGTGTCACTCATGTGGTATCGTACTCAGGAGAAGTAGGGAAATGTGCTTTGGGGTGTATTTTTACATATTCCCATACTGGGTGTGAGAAATATCTCTGTAAATGACAACTTTTAAAATAAATTTATACAAAGTTGTCAATTTATAGAGATATTTCTCTCACCCAGTATGGGTATATGTAAAAATACACGCCAAAACACATTGCCCTAATTCTCCTGAGTACGGCGATACCACATGAGTGACACTTTTTTGCAGCCAAGATGTGCAAAGGGCCCTAAAACCAATGAGTACCTTTTAGGAGGGCATTTTTATGCATTTTTCTTCTCACGCTTTAGGTCCCCTAAATTGCCAGGGCAGTATAAATACCCCACATGTGACCCCATTTTGGAAAGAAGACACCCCAAGGTATTCAATGAGGGGCATGGCGAGTTCACAGAAGATTTTTTTGGCACAAGTTAGCGGAAATTGATTTTTATTGTTTTTCTCAAAAGTCTCCCTTTCTGCTAACTTTTGACAAAAAGTTAAATTTTCATGGACTCACTATGCCCCTCAGCGAATACCTTGGGGTGTCTTCTTTCAAAATGGGGTCACATGTGAGTGTTTGTACTGTTCTGGCATTTTGGGCGGGGCTAAATTGTGAGCAGCCATGTAAAAGCTAAAGGTACTCGTTGGAATTTGGGCCCCTTTGCGCACCAGGCTGCGAAAAAGTGTCACTCATGTGGTATCGCCGTACTCAGGAGAAGTAGGGCAATGTGTTTTGGGGTGTATTTTTACATATACCCATGCTGGGTGAGAGAAATATCGCTGTAAATTGACAACTTTGTATAAAAAAATTTAAAAAGTTGTCATTTACAGAGATATTTCTCTCACCCAGCATGGGTATATGTAAAAATACACCCCAAAACACATTGCCCTACTTCTCCTGAGCACGGCGATACCACATGTGTGCCACTTTTTGCAGCCAAGATGCGCAAGGGGCCCTAAAACCAATGAGTACCTTTAGGATTTCACAGGGCATTTTTACGCATTTGGATTCTCACGCTTTAGCACCCCTAAAATGCCAGGGCAGTATAAATACCCCACATGTGACCCCATTGTGGAAAGAAGACACCCCAAGGTATTCCGTGAGGGGCATGGTGAGTTCACAGAAAAAAATTTTTGGCACAAGTTAGCGGAAATTGATTTTTTTTTTTTTTTTACAGTCTCATATTCCACTAACTTGTGACAAAAATAAAATTTTACATGAACTCCCCATACCCCTCACGGAATACCTTGGGGTGTCTTCTTTCCAAAATGGGGTCACATGTGGGGTTTTGTACTGCCCTGGCATTTGAGGGTCTCCGCAATCATTACACGTATGGCCAGCATTAGGAGTTTCTGCGATTCTCCTTATATTGAGCATACGGGTAATGAGATTTTTCCGTTCAGCCTCTGGGCTGAAAAAAAAAATAAAAATGAACGGCACAGATTTTTCATTCGCATCAATCAATGTGGATGAAAAAATCTCTGCCAAATCAGTGACTGCGGTGCGGTGGGCTGGGCGCTAGCTACCTAACAAGTAGCTAACTAACTGGCGGTGATAAGGGACCCTTATGCCCCATTCACACGTCCGAAATTCTGTTTGCGGAGCGGAGTTGCGGACCCATTCATTTCTATGGGGACAGACTTTGTCCCGCTCGGATCGGAATTACGGATCCGCGCTACTGAGTCTGCATTTCCGTTCCGCAAAAATATAGAACATGCCCTTTTCTTGTCCGCAGTTGCGGACAAGAAAAGCATTTTCTATATAGTTCTGGCAATGTGCGGATCTGCAAAATGCGGAAAGCACATTGGCGGTGTCCGTGTTTTGCGGATCCGCGCCGCGGATCCGTGGCACGGATCTGTGGATCAGCGGAACCGCAAAACACATATGGACATGTGAATAGAGGCCTTACAGGGGGTGATCAGTGACAGGGGGTGATCAGGGAGTCTATATGGGGTGATCAGGGGTTAACAAGGGGTTAATAGTGGTTATAAAGTGAGGGGGTGGGGGTGGGGTTAGTGTAGTGTTTGGTGCAACTTTACATTGTTACCTGGTCCTCTGGTGGTCGATCCCAGTAAATGGGACCACCAGAGGACCAGGTATTAAATATATCAGACGCTGTTAGCAACACAGCGTCTGATATACTACTTGATCTCATTTATTTTACATTTACAGCCTGCCAGCGATTGATCATCGCTGGCAGGCTGTAGTACAACTGCAGAGCCGCGCTCTGCTGTGAACGCGCGCGTGCGCGCGTTCACAGCAGATCTCGGCTCTCGCGAGATGACGCACGGATGCGTCCAGGAGGAACAAACTTGCCGCCGCCTGGACGCATCCGTGCGTTCGGCGGTCGGCAAGCGGTTAAAGGAGCATAAGGTCCGACACACAACAAACAACTCCCAGTTACCTCCAGTGTGAAATCACACATACAGTGGGAGGAGGGAGAAAGATATAGGTCCCAGGTTACTTATGCTCCTGTAATAGCCCATACAGCCCCTTTAATTGCCCATACGGCGCAGGTAGGTTAGCTTCAGGTCCCGTGCCACTATGACAGACCTTGAGGAGGTAAGTGGGCTCTCGTATGTTCTTGATATAAGAATATTTTGGCAAAAGTCTCATTTTTAACATCAGAGTGAGGGTTTAGCCATATATTGTCAATTGCATTTACCATTGTAGTGCACCTTAACCACTTCAGCCCCCCTAGCTTAAACCCCCTTAATGACCAGACCACTTTTTACAATTCTGCACTACACTACTTTCAAGGTTTATTGCTCGGTCATACAACTTACCGCCCAAATAAATTTTACCTCCTTTTTCTTCTCACTTATAGAGCTTTCATTTGGTGGTATTTCATTGCTGCTGACATTTTTACTTTTTTTGATATTAATCAAAAATGACCAACATTTTAGCAAAAAAATTACATTTTTCACTTTCTGTTGTAAAATTTTTCAAATAAAACTACATTTCCATATAAATTTTTCTCTAAATTTATTGTTCTACATGTCTTTGATAAAAAAAATGCAATAAGTGTATATTTATTGGTTTGGGTAAAAGTTATAGCGTTTACAAACTATGGTGCAAAAAAAATAAATTTTTTGCACTTTAACTTTCTGAGCACCTGTCATGTTTCCTGAGGTACTACAATGCCCAGACAGTAGAAACACCCCACAAGTGACCCCATTTCGGAAAGTAGACACCCTAAGGTATTCGCTGATAGTGAGTTCATGGAAGTTTTTATTTTTTGTCACAAGTTAGCGGAAATGGAATTATTTTTTTTTTTCTTACAAAGTCTCATATTCCACTAACTTGTGACAAAAAATACAATTTCACATGAACTCACTATACCCCTCACGGAATACCTTGGGGTGTCTACTTTCTAAAATGGGTTCACTTGTGGAGTATTTATACTGCACTGGCATTTTAGGGGTCCTAAAGCGTGAGAAGTAGTTTGGAATCCAAATGCGTAAAAATGCCCTGTGAAATCCTAAAGGTACTTATTGGAATTAGGGCCCCTTTGCGCATCTTAGCTGCAAAAAAGTGTCACTCATGTGGTATCGCCGTACTCAGGAGAAGTAGCAAACGGGTTTGGGGTGTATTTTTACATATACCCATACTGTGTGTGAAAAATATCTCTGTAAATTACAACTTTTTCCTTTTTTTTTTATACAAAGTTGTCAATTTACAGAGATATTTCTCTCACCCAGCATGGGTATATGTAAAAATACACCCCAAAACACATCGCCCTACTTCTCCTGAGTACGGCGATACCACATAAGTGACACTTTTTTGCAGCCTAGGTGCGCAAAGGGGCCCGAATTCCAACGAGTACCTTTTAGGAGGGCATTTTTAGGCATTTGGATTCCAGACTTCTTCTCACGCTTTAGGGCCCCTAAAATGCCAGGACAGTATAAATACCCCACATGTGACCCCATTTTGGAAAGAAGACACCCCAAGGTATTCATTAAGGGGCGTGGCGAGTTTATAGAAGTTTTTTTTTTGGGCACAAGTTAGCGGAAATTGATTTTTTTTGTTTTTTCTTCCTTTCCGCTAACTTGTGACAAAAAGTTAAATCTTTCATGGACTCAGTATGCCCCTCAGCGAATACCTTGGGGTGTCTTCTTTCCAAAATGGGGTCATTTGTGGGGTGTTTATGGCATTTGAGGGTCTCCGCAATCATTACATGTATGGCCAGCATTAAGAGTTTCTGCTATTGTCCTTATATTGAGCATATGGGTAATGAGATTTTTTTTTCCGTTCAGCCTCTAGGCTGAAAAAAAAAATGAACGGCACAGATTTCTTCATTCGCATCGATCAATGTGGATGAAAAAATCTCTGCCCAAAAATGTGCAAAAAAAAAAAAAGAGGGGAAAGGACATAGGAGTGCTTGCGAAGTAAAGCTGCGATTGCTAATAAAGATCCAAAAAGCTCAAAAGTGATCTTTATAGTGGCGCAGTGATTTTACAGTGTTTTTCAGTGATCAGAAAAAAAAATTCTGACACTGCGGTGGGGCGGACTGAACGCAAGTGTGCGCACAAGATCAGGCCTGATCGGGCGAACACTGCGTTTTTCGTAGAGCCTAAGGTGACTGTAATGTACTGATATAGATCTGATTGCGATCAGTCTTGATCACTTACAGATACTATATAGTACTAGTGCTGATTAGCGACAGCGATGACGCTAATCAGCGACTAATCAGTGACTGCGGTGCGGTGGGCTGGGCGCTAACTACCTAACAAGTAGCTAACTAACTGGCGGTGATAAGGGACCCTTAGGCCCCATTTACACGTCCGCAATTCTGTTCCGCATTTTGCGGAACGGAATTGCAGACCGATTAATTTCTATGGGGACAGACTTTGTCCCGCTCGGATCCGGAATTGCGGATCTGCACTTCCGAGTCCGCACTTCCGTTCCACAAAAATATAGAACATGTCCTATTCATGTCTGGATCCGCAAAACACATATGGACTTCTGAATGGAGCCTTACAGGGGGCTGATCAATGACAGGGGGGTGATCAGGGAGTCTATATGGGGTGATCAGGGGTTAATAAGGGGTTAATAAGTGACAAGGGGGGGGTGTAGTGTAGTGTGGTGCTTGGTGCTACTTACAGAGCTGGCTGTGTCCTCTAGTGGTCGATCCAAGTAAATGGGACCACCAGAGGAGTATCAAGATAACGACCAGTATCAAGATAACCAGCTTCTGATTTTATTATTTTTAGATCCAGAAAATAGATCTCCTTCTCCTGAGTCTAGTAAGTATATTTCATGCCAATATCATTACTGTTCAATGCCTAGGCGAACTCATGAAATTGTGAGTGTCCTCCATCCCATAGGATGAGGATGTCGTCTATATACCTGCTTCAAAATTATGAAAAGTATATAGCAGGCAGGCTCGCACTGGCCCACCAGGGTGCCAGTGAAATCCCCGGTGTGCCCCTCGACTGCACGCTAATATTTATAATCAGGCAGCCTGGGTAGTAGCGAGGGGGTTCAGACAGAGATGTGTCCTGAGGGGGCGCCAGGGCAGATGACAGTCCTCCCTCTGCATGGACTCCATACTCGCAAGGCAGATCAGGGCATAGACGGTGATCAGTTGTTATGAACTACAGGACAGCTCAGTGGTTGCTGGATAGCCTGCTGCAGCACTGCCGCCAGCCATGCAGTCCCGCACACAGCAGCCTAGAAGAAAGCTCCTCTTCCCAGCCTGTTCCCTGTCAGAGGAGCCGACACTGCTGAAAGAATGACTACTGGTTAGAGCCTCCCTTCCCCCTCCCTTCTCTTATTCCTTGCCTAGCTGTGGTGCCTGTTAACCCTTAACCTCTTATCCAGCAGCTGGTGTTTATACAGCCAGACATTCCCAGGGCTAGTGTAAATGATGCAGCTGTGTAGTCAGGGCCGAGGTCGGAGGGGGAGAGTTGTCAAGCCATGCAGTGCTTACAGCTACAGTACAGGATGCTCAGTCCTGCCTTGTGCCCACCCCCTCTAGCCGCAGGACTCCCCTTCCACTGCATGATGGAGCCCCAGGAATCCTGCATTAAAGTATGTGCATATGTGTAGTATATTCACAAGCGCCACTGCCTGTCACTGTAATAAGCTGTGCAGCGCTCACTACAGGGCCAGCAATGGGCATCAATGTGCAGAAAGTGGAGACATGATTTCTGAGATCATCTCCCCACTTGTCATCTTGTATGGCTGGGGCAGCACTGTGGGGCCCGCCTCCTGATCTGTAAGTGTGTGCATCATCACACTGATGAGGCTGCACACACACAGAGCAGGAGCAGCCCTGCCGCCTGCCCTTATTCTGAGTGATTGCAGAGCACAGTGGCAGGATCGTGATTACCAGGCAGACACAGGAAGAGCCAAAGAAGAGAAGCAAGCTGAGAAGTATGCCCAGACCAGTCTCCTTCCAGCCTAAGGCCTCTTGCACACGACCGCGTGCTTCTCGTGGCCATATTGCAGACCGCAAACAGCGGGTCCGCAATACATGGGCACCGGTTCGTGTGCAAATCCGCATCACGGATGCAGACCCGTTCACTTCAATAGGTCGCCAATCACGGTGATGCGGAATGGAAGCACGGAAAGGAACCCTACGGAGTGCTTCGGTGGGGTTCCGTTCCGCAAAAAGATAGAACATGTACTATCTTTTTGTGGAACGGACGGATGCGGACCCATTCAAGTTGAATGGGTCCGGATCTGTCCCGGCCGCTGCACGAACATTCTCCGTGCATTGGGGACCACAAATTGCGATCCTCAATGCACAGAAAGGAACACATACGTTCGTGTACAAGAGGCCTAATAGGTATTTAATGCTATCAAAATAAAAAAAAGTCAGCATTTTTACTCACCTCCTCTCTGGAAGCTACAATTCCCAGCACACTGTCAGTTGCAGACCTTCAGGACCTGCTGGGAGTTGTAGTTTTCTTACTACAAAATGCTGTACTCTGTACACATGGCATATTTTGATGCTCTCAAAATCTGCAATGTACTGTATACCGCAGAACAGAACGACGCAGTTTCTGTTCACTTTAGATGCCATGGATCCGCTTGCGTCTCAGCTCCTTTGAATACAGCCAAGCGGCAAGTGGACACTATGCAGACCTCCACGCTGCAAACTGCACCGCTGCATCCCATTGAAAACAATGGGACGCAGACACCACATTGCTGCTGGACAGGGTTGCTAATCGTCAAAAAAATTGTGGACAGTCAGTAAAATTTGATATTAGATTCCTCTGTCTATAAAAAAATATAGACGTGTCTGTGATTTTTTTTTTTTAGGCTTGTGGTACTTGACTAGATTATTTTGGTGGTAATTATCATCACCTTACTGCTCACAGTGAATGCTGGTGATGAGGTTTATCAGTATATTACGCTATAGACATGTATGACAACTAAAAGTCTATACGGTATACAAAGAAATTAAAAGGTTTGTCCAGGCATCCTGAGAAATACACGCGTTCCGAGGACCTGTGGAAGAAATTTGGTTTCATGACTACTTACCTGTCCTTTGCTCTGTCAATACTCCTATGATAAAAAATGTATCAAAATGTATTTATTGAAACATGATCACACAAAAATTTATAAATATTAGAGGTGAAAAACAGTACGGGGATCAGTTGCAATAGGCTATAACAGATTTTGATATATTTTATATCATACTCTATGTGTATTTTGTTTGGGTCATTAGTTTCGATCGAGTGTAGGAGTGTGTCAGTGTTGCTACTAGGCCCTTATTGTATTGTATAACATTTTCTGTTACAATACTGTTTGGATTTATACTTTGCTTTGTTATTTGAATATAATCTTTATTAAAAGTTTTTAAATATAGAAGTACAAAAGCCATCAGTGAACAATTTGTATTCCAGAGATCATGATACAAAATCATAAGGCATATCCCAAAGCCCCCCTCCCTTCCCGCCCAGTGCCGGATGTCTCCCTCCTCGACTCCGCCTCATCAAGGTAAAATCCTCAATCAACTAGAAGCCTCCCCAGTGTGCCCGCGACCTTACTTTTCAGGTACCACTCTATACTCAAAAAGGGTTTCATAAAGTCTACCTTGCTTTGTTGATGCCGCTGTCCCTGCAGTTGCACCGGCCACGAGCTCTTGTCCCGACCGGATGTCTGCGCTTCTCTTCCTGTTCACTTGCATTTATTACTATATGCAACATATTATTAAATGCAAATGAATAGGAAAAGCGCACACATTCATTTGGAGCAAGAGCTCGTGGCCTGTGCAACTGCAGGTGGGACTTGTAAGTAGTACTGAAACCATATTTCTTCCACAGGTCCACGGAACGCATGTATTTCTCAGGATACCTGGAGAACCCTTTTAAGAATTTGCCTAAAATCGCACAGCCATTAAAAGTTAGTAAGTAGTAAAGAGGGTAATTTACGATCAGAAATACTCATATTGGGCGTATTTGTGTCGCAATCTGCGACTTTTCTCTGCTCACGCCAGGTCTAAAAGAGTTGGTGTGGTGTGGGCAGGGAAGGTGGCGGGGCGGCAGGCCCGTCTTATTCATCATTTTCTACACCTGTTTCAGGCATAGGAAATGGTCTAAATTAGGGATGAGCTAATCGCATTCGCATAAAACTTTGTTCTAATACTGTACGGAGCAGGAGCTCCGTACAGAATTAGAATTTATTGGCTTCGATGAGCTGAAGTTATTGCTTCGCGAAGTGTCGCAAGACTTTGCGAAGCAATAACTTCATAAATTAATTTGTACTGTAAAAAAAACATTTCCTGAACTCGGGTTTGGTTCCAAGGTACCACTCATCGGAGCCAATACATTCTAATACTGTACGGAGCTCCTGCTCTGTACAGTATTAGAACAAAATTTTACCTGAATCGACTTCGGATATTTAATCCGAAGTCAATTCCCTCATCCCTAGTCTCAATGTAAGATAGCAAGGAAGGTGGCGTAGATTTAGACCAGTGTCGGTTACGCCGAAGGTATGAAGAGGCCGGCCCCGCTACATAACTTTGACGGATTATTGATAGATAGTATAGCATTTACAGTCTATGGGCGGAACAGGCACAAGTAAAACACAAAGATAAAAAAAAAATTCCATTCCATCCAAGAAATAAAAAAGTTATAAAAATCGAAATGTATTTTATATATATCATGGTAACATGGTGCTTATGAGAGCGACACACTGTACATTACACTGGACAGTGCATGGCATAAAAAAGAGCAAAGAAAAGCAATAGATTTACTTTCTTTTCCATTCATAGTTACATAGTATATAAGGCCGAAAAAAGACATTTGTCCATACAGTTCGGCCTGTCATCCTGCAAGTTAATCCTTTTTGAAAAAAAATGAATGAAGTTCAATTCACACAATACTGGAAAACGACCGCCTCACAGCCATTTTCAGTACCATTGCAGACTATGGGGCCATTCACTTGGCTGTTTTTAGCGGCCATCAAAAAATAGGATATGTCCTATTTTTTGTACATTTAGATATTTTGATAGCCAGATGGACCCCTTAGAAATCAATAGGCCAATTTTTAACTGCGGTTTAGACAGAAGTGCGCAGGTCCATAAGTGAGTGGCAGGGAAGTCAGGGAGTTAAAAAAATAGGGGCATATTTATTAAGACCGGTGTTTTAGACGCCACTCTTAATAAATACAGTTCTGTTCTGCACGCTGTGTTGTGTGCTAAAGTGCACATGTTCATGCACGTGAGGCCGTAAAATATACATGTTTACGTTAGTGTTAGGGTGGGCCCCCAAAATTAATTTCACTGGTGGGCCCTAGGCACCCCAGTCCGACACTGATGGCAGGTATATGACAACATCCCCTCCATAAACACCAAGTGATCCTCCCACCACCCCAAAAAAAGATTTGTGTAAGATGGGGCACATGATGTCCCCATCGTGGTCACTTTTTATAATAGTGCTCCTTAAACTTAAAATAATTGTGCTCCAAAATAAATTCTAACATAGAAAATATCAATTCATTATGGTGCTAAAAAATTTGTGCTCAGAAATAATTTTACCGCCTGTAAACCAAGATGGTGTTGAATATTTGTGTATAATGATTCGCCATCCAGGCTTGCCAATAGAGTATCTGATGTCACTATGATGTCATTTATCTTAAGAAGGAGATCCTTGGTATATTTAATGTATGAGGGTAACGATGTAACAAAAGGCCTCAATATTTGATCCATGTATTCGCTGATCCCCTGTGTCACACTATCATTGCCAGAGACTATAGACCTTCCTGGGATCGGCGTCTTATTCTTGTGCACCTTGGGGAGAGCATAAAAAGTTGGAATGGTCGGGCTTTTATTATACAGGTACATATGCTTCTCCTTTGTGATTAGATTATTCTCCTTTGCCTCCTTCAGAAGCTGTTTCAATTTTTCCAAATAGTAGCCTGTGGGATTTTCCTGTAATATTCTGTATGTTTATTTGTGGGCCCAGGAGCCTGAGGGGGCCCAAAGACCCTTGTACCACATAAGAAGATACACAAAGCACTGAGGGAAGGGGGGCCCAAGCTGAACCCTTGCACCAGGGCCCATGAGTCGTTAGCTACGCCCCTGAGTAGAGGTAAAGAAAACAAAAAGAGTATAAGTATCAGCGCATGCGCAGACTAGATATACTGAGTGAGGAAAGTATAAGTCTTGGAGTATGCGCATAATAGAATAAATGAGGAGAATATATCTACCACCGAATACATGTGCATTGGATATCTTTGGAAAAGGGCACCTATTGGAGGTAACATCGCTAAGATAGCAGAACCTTATTGGCTTTATCCCTTGTAGGTTTAATAACAGCGCTTTTCTGATTGGATAATGGAAAAGAAAAACCCACCTTTTAGGGTTAATTGACACCTTATGAAAGCACTCGTGTTAGTAGTAGCTCAGTTTCCCCTGTGGACACCGTGCTCAGCGTTGAAACATGTTGGGGGAGCTGCATCTATAGTTTTTAAAGGAAGTGACCAGTGAATGTATGAAAGCGTTGGGGTGAACTGCAGGCACCCTGACAGCCTAGACAAAAATGAAATGACAAAGAAATAATAGCGATGAGGGCCAGCTAGTGGGATTGATACAAACTAAGGTTCAGTTGGAAGATCAGAATCAGAAATAATTTCTTATACGTCTACCACTAACTAAGAGAGTGCATATGGCAACAATGTGATAAGGATCAGATAATTAGTTACTATACAGCTGTCAGTCTATTGAAAGACTTTATAGCAAATACTGACACATTTTTTGTAGCCACTGCACATCTATCTAAGGGGATATGAAGCAAATATCCCTAAAGATTGCTCAAAGCATGCAAATAATTTACAGTGAAAATAAAAGAATCACATGGTCAACTTCACCTTTTTAACTTTTTGTTATAGTATTGGGTATCTTTGAGTCTTAAATTGTCTAATAAATGTTAGGTTTTAATAAAAAGATAAAATGACCTCAAACAGGATTAGGATAGCTTTCGGCTTTTTAATAAAGACCAACTGAAAAAAATATTTTTAGATCAAAATGAGTAAAATGTAATCATATCAAAAATTGCCGCGGAAGTGTACATAGCCTTTACTGCAACTCTGATTTGTAATTATGTAATTCAGTTTTGTGTGATTTACTTGCTTCCCCTTGGTCAAAGAAAATGCACCATAACCACAGCCGCGACAAGTGCCAGCACCCTAAAGCTGCAGCAGATTACCTGATGACCCAGAAAAATTCTTGTTAATCGGGTAATAGGATTATTCGAGCGGACACCTAAGTTATCATTTGCTGGAAGCAGATCGTGCTGTCTAAACACACTCTGCTGCCGGCAAATAATGATTCTGTATGGGGTCAAGCTATGGCATTAGCGATCGCTGCTCCCCATACTGTGGAGAAGATCGCTGCATGTAAATGCAGCAGCCACCTCCACTGACAAGCAGGCGATTGTCGGGAAGGAGTAGTGTAAAGGGACTCTCCACAAAGCAACTGCTGTGGCCAAGTTTTATCTGCTCAATAGACAGCGAAATCAAGAGTCACCATGCCTGAGAGATAATTTATGGTCTTGCCCCCTGAGGAGCACACCTTGTGAACACATGGGGGGAGGCTGTAACAGCGGCTTCTGTGCGCCGCTGTTTTCCTGCTTACCGCCGCGGTCCCAGGAGTCGTGTTCAGCGGTGATCTGTTGCAAGTGTCTCCTTTCAGCCCTGGCCACAGCATGCTTGCTGCTTGTTTCCTGCAGCATTTCCTTATGGGCCGGCGCGCATCGCTTCCTGTGCTTTATGGGTTGGATCATGTGACCTCGCTGACCAATCCTAGCCCTCCTGCACATATATAAGTGGTTCAGCCACTTCCCAGATGCCTCAGTGTTAAGGTTCTTGCGTCCTGCTAAGGTTCCTGATATCTGCATGTGTTCCTGACTCGTACTTTTATTCCTGGACTCTGCAGTGGGTGCTGTATTCTGCAAGTTTGTTTGACCTTCAGAGGAAGGACAGCTCTGGATTCAGGAAGATATAATTCTCTACAACTGTGTCTACCAACTATAAATAGGCTACACTGATTGGCTAAGACAGTATCCTGTAGGTGTTCTAGGGATGAGCAATGTCTTACAATGTCTTTAAGATATACAAAAAACGTGTATGTTAAATGGATACCTTAGCAGCAATTTATTGAAACTTAATTTTCATTAAATCTTTTGGGATAGAGAACAGAAAGCTAAAGAGGGTAGGGGTACATGAATACATTAGGGAAAGAAAGTGCATAAAATACATCTTCAGATAATACAGTTGGCATCCAATAGTATTGGGGAATAATTTGTATCCAGTAATTCACAATCAGAGAGGGAGGGGGAGCACAAGACAATGAAGGCAAATAATATAGCAACAGAGACCAAAGTAGAGCAACCGACTCTTTTATTAAAGGAAATGTGTCACCAAAATGTTATCATGCATACATGCAACAGGTCAGCCAGTCTCATAGGTACAAATCTGCTTTAACAGTATTTAGAAAGCATTAACAAAATTGCTTTATGGCAGCCACATGGGCCTTAGACACAATTGGCTGGAGGGGACCTTATTGACTTACAAGGGAAAGTTTTCTACGCATGCTTTGTGACCTGTGCAGAGATAAACTTGTGCTTTGTGACCTGTGCAGGAAAGAACAGATAAACTTTGACAATCACCTATTGTGAGTGGTAGACCCTATCTTATCTGTACACTGAGGTGGCATCATTACAGGCATAATTAGAATGACAGATAAGCAGGTAACTGCAGTAAAGTAATCTGTACAGACCAAGAAGTGGTGCCTATTATTAGGCTTAGTGGCCCGTGTGAAAACTGCAGGATATTCTGTTTTTTGTTTAAATATTATTAGTTTATTACCATGGAAAATTAAAAATAAATTTTTTTGATGACATGTTTACTTTAACGTGTCACCCAGTTTCGGCAAACTGAAATGGCCATTCTATTCCAGCACCATGCAGGACCCACCAACACCCTTTGAAAAACAAATTCCAACATGTGATTCCCCCAAAAGTAGCTGCACCTGATTACACACTGTCATCTGGAAGGATTTCTTAACACATTGGGAGAGTAGGGAAATGGAGCTCTACAAAAGTTTCAAAAATTGTTTAATACTATCTTTCTTATGCAGAGATGCCTCCACCCAATCCATTTTAAGAAAAAAAAGGTTTATCAAAAGATATTTTAAATGGAGGAGCATGGTCATGTAACCATGTTTGCAGTATGGATTTTACACAAGTCACTGCTACAAAGTGTAATAACTTACAAGCTCCTGCAGTACTTGTATATTTGTCCATGTCTACTTAGCCAAAAATAGCCCAGATCTTTAATCTCATTTCCTAGAAATGAGCTAAGGGCAGGAATTTGTGAGCCTGACCTAGGCTTTCTAGAATCAGACTATAGAAAATGTAGGATCATCTAGTATCCATTTTGTTAATGGAAATTGAGAGTGGTCAGAGACCAAAAATTTGTCAATGAATTTCTACAGTAGTTTATGGCTATCTCGCCAGTCGTGGTGTTTCATCTAGTAAACCATTTAAACAGGTATGGATTCCATTCCCTTTCTGATAGGTGGGTTAAAATTTTGGTCACATAACTCTTCACCTGTATGTAATGAAATGGGCTAAACTCACTGTTCACGTACGGCCACACGATCAGGTTTCCTGGTGCAGTTTTGAAAGCTAAAACCAGGAATGAATTTAAAAAAAGAGGAGACGTCATATCTGCTCCTAAAAGCTATGGACACTTTGTGCGCAAAAAATCAATAACCCCATATCTTACCGTAATGCAGCACATAATAAAATTGCACTCGGGAGGTGCCGGTGAGGAGCGGCAGCGGCGTCCAGGAGCAGGAGAGGTAAGTGTTTAATTTTTTTTATCTGAGGCTGCTGGGGGCGGTGGCTAGTAATTCACATGGGGGGGCGGACCCGGTGGAGGCAGAGCCGTGTGTGCAGGCGCAGGCTGTGAGTGGTCCCGTCTGAGCGACAGAGTTTGACGCCACGCTGCGTGCCCAGCCTGCTAGTGAGGTGAGGACAGCGGCGGCGGCGTGATAGTGTTGGAACTTTCCCAGCTGCTCCAGTCCAGACTGTCTACAAGAAAAAGTCTATCACAAGAATTCTGCCTAGTGCCCTGGCTGAGACCCGCTGTATAAGTTATATAACGCATTACAAAAAGTGTGTACCCTGTCCCTGCTACAGTGCTACCCCTCTTTAGTTGTCCTCTGTATAATGTACCCTGATACCTCTCAGTTATATAATATAACTAAGGGGTATCAGGGTAAATTATACAGGGGGTAATATAACTAGTGGTATCAGGGTAAATTATACAGGGGGTAATATAACTTAAATTTTTTTTAGAATGATAATTATATGAGTGCGGGTCTGTATGTATGTATGTATGTATGTATGTATGCAGAGTTTATTTGTGTATATATATGTGTGTATGTGTATATAATATATATATATACATACATAAACACGCGCACACGGCGTGTGTGTTTGTGCTTTAGGGTGCACACCCTAATGCAATAGGCTGCGCACGCCTATGTCTGCTGTCCCGCCCCCACATCCCGTTACAAAGCACAGGTAGCAGCCACTTACATATAGGCTGCTGGAACTACAGAGTAAGTTCAATTCCGCTATTGAGATCCGTCATAGGATCTCAATAGCGGAAGAAAACGCTTCCGTTTTGTCCCCATTCATTGTCAATAGGGACAAAACTGAACTGAATGGAATGCACCAAAATGCGTTCCGTTTGGTTGTGTCCCCATCGCGGACAGAAAAACGCTGCAAGCCGCGTTTTTTTGTCCACGATGTGGTGCGGAGCATGTCATACTTTTATTCCAGCCACCTCTCGGCATGCACTGCCAATGGGGCCGGAGCGGTAGTCCGGGGGCACGCGTGCACTAGCGGCAGCACGGATCCGACAGGCTGTTCACCCGCCAGAACAGCCTGCTGGAGTCCCTTGCCGCTAGTGTGAAACTAGCCTAAGAGCAACCGCCCCCAGTATCCCCCTCATCTGCTCCACCAGATACCACTCTGTCAGAGAGAAAGGCTGCTTTAGATGTTGTATTTCTGAGTCTAAAATATATGTAACAAATCCTCTCCATTTCTGAAAAAGCCTCTTTTCTTTCTTTGGATCGCATTGTATCTGAGCGCTCAATATGTAACAGTTTTTTCAGTTGTTCCATTATAGTGGGTATTGTAGGCATCTCCGTTTGCAACCACCTCTGCAATATACAGTACATCTTTTGGTCACCATACAAATCGAGTAAAACAGACGGGGAAGAGACCTCCTCGAACCCTCCTCCTTCTCAAAATGAAATAGAAAAAGTTGGGGGTTAATTCCACCCTCTGCCCCCATATCTCGCTGACCATCCTAGCCACTCCCTCCTAAAGCTGCTTGCTCTTTGGACATGTCCAGACCCCTTAATATAGGTCTGTATAAATCTTGCCACATTTAGGACAATTTGTTATACGGTCAGGTCTATCTGGATGTGGGGGTATATTAAAAGCAAAGATGGCTCTGTGTACAATTCGCAATTGAGTATCCCTCCAAGCTTCATTTAGAATATGACTTCTCACACGCAGCCATCCTTTTTGTATTTTCTTTTCTATATTCCCATCTCCTAGGTGTTCAGCCTAAGTCCCACTGCCTTTCCCTTTGAGGTCTTTCCTTTTGCATTCTATAATAAACAGAAGAGACACCTTACCCCCTCCCAGTTCCAGAATTTTATCTAGGGTGTTTTGGTTCACTTCTTTGTGTACTACTACTGGATTCGATGTAATAGCTGCTTCAATCTGGGCAAGTTGGATAGTTTGGAATGGGCGTAAAGCAGGTGTCTTACTTGTATGATCCCTTTAGATTTCCACTCTGCAAAAAGGCTATTGGTATATACATGTATGAACTCCGGATTATTCCATAACGGAAGATGTTTATATATTCTATAAGATAACCAGTACCGACTCCTCAATATTCTCCACATTGCTATAGTACCTTTTATAAGTATAGACTGTTTGATACACACAGGAATGCACTGCAACCTAGCATGTAAGAGCACCACTAAGGACCAAGGAGCACAGAAACCTCTTTCCAAGGACAGAGCCGAGTAATGGCTGGTCCCATTAATCCAATCTGCTATATGTCTAGCCATGCACGCCAAGTTATACCCTCTAATATCTGGAAAGGCTATACCACACTGCTACTTTGAAGCCATAAGTTTATGCAATTTGATTCTGGGACGTCATCCATACCAGCAGGGCCGGTGCAAGGATTTTTGCCGCCCTAGGCAAAAGAAAAGTTTGCCGCCCCCCCATGTGACATCACAATGCCCCACCCATATGATCTGCCATATTAAAGGGGTTCTGCAGTTTATTTAAACTGATCGGCAGGGTTCCGACACCCAGGACCCCCGCCAATCAGCTGTTTGAGAAGGCAGCGGCACTGGCAGTAGCGCCTCAGCCTTCTCGCAGTGATGTCACGATTAGTATCATTGGCCTGGGTGGGGCTAAGCTTCATTCAAGTGAACAGAGCTTAACCCCGCCAAGGCCAGTGATACTAGTTGTGACGTCACTGCGCCTGCGGTAAACAGAGAGAAGGCCGAGGCGCTCCTGCAGCGCCGCTGCCTTCTCAAACAGCTGATCGGGGTCCCGGGTGTCAGACACCGGCCGATCAGATGCTGATGATCTATCCAGAGGATAGATCATCAGTTGTAACAAACTGCAGAACCCCTTTAACTAACGCCAGTTCTCTCCCCCCCCCTTGTCATTCCCTCCCCCCTCTTGTCATTCTTCACACTCCCCCCCCTTGTCATTCTTCCCCCCCCTTGTCATTCTCTCCCCCCCTTGTCATTCTTCCCCCCCCTACTTATCATTCTCCCCCCCTCTTGTCATTCTTCACACTCCCCCCCTTGTCATTCTCTCCCCCTTTTGTCATTCTTCCCCCCCCTACTTATCATTCTCCCCCTCTTGTCATTCTTCACACTCCCCCTTGTCATTCTCTCCCCCTTTTGTCATTCTTCACTCCCCCTTGTCATTCTCTCCCCCTCTTGTCATTTTTCACCCCCTTGTCATTCTTCACATTCCCCCTTTGTCATTCCCTTTCCCCTCTTGTCATTCCCTTTCCCCCTCTTGTCACCCCCTTGTCATTCTCTTTCTCCCCTTGTCATTTCCTTTCCCCCTCTTGTCATTCCCTTTCCCCCTCTTGTTATCCCCCTTACATTCTCTTTCTCCCTTGTCATTCACTTTTCCCCCTTGTCATTCTCTCTCCCCCCCTCCTTTGTCATTCTCTTTCCCCTCTTTTCATTCTCCCCCCTCCCCTTGTCATTCTCCCCCCCTCCCCTTGTCATTCTCTTTCTCCCACGACCCCTCCCTCCGCTACCTCTAGTGTAGCGCGGGCGAGCTCTTTATGCTCCACGGGTACAGGAGCTTTAGTTTCCTGTACCCTGGCGGACTGACAGGAAGTGCACACTGTGTGCGCACTTCATGTCAGTCCGGCCGGGTACAGGAGACAGATGCTCCTGTACCCACGGACCTCAAAAAACTCGGCCACGCTACAATGGAGTGACAGGAGGGAGCGCTCAGCGCTTCCCTCCTGTCAGCTTCTCTCCTCTTGCTGCGCCCGGGCGGTGCGCCCTCATGGACGCGCCAGCCCGGGCAGTGCTGCAGCCGCCAGAGGCTCAATTCAGAGCGCTTGGGCGGCTGCAGCATGAGGCGGGGCCGGCGCTCCTAGCAGCGCCCCTTCTCAAGGGGCGCTCTACGCGGCTGCCTATTCCACGTATAGGACGCGCCGGCCCTGCAAACCAGAGGAACACCGTAAAAGCTTTTGTTAACTTATTGACATCGGTGTGCTATAGCAGTAAAGGAATAGTCTGTAAGGGATGTACCAATTTGGACATAGACATCAATTTAAGTAGATGGTTGTGACCCATTAATGATAGTGGGAGGTCATGCCACTGTTGCAGTTCTCTTAGAATCTTAGCAATCAATGGAGCATAATTTAGTCTATATATCGACTCCAAGATATGTCCTATTTTTATTCCCAGATAGGTAATATAGGAGCTAGCTACCGGTATTTCCTCCACATCCGTGACTTGGCCCCCATGGAATTTACTCTGCATGAAAAGTACTTACATTTTTGTATAGTTGATTTGGATTGCTGAGAAGGACCCAATGGCCCTTAATGCGTGCATCACTTTGACCATATCTTTAATAGGGTCCGCCATGAATATTGCTATATCGTCAGCAAATAGTGCTAGCCGCAGTGTCTGCTTACCCACCGCCAGTCCTTCAAAGATATCTGACGAGTACAGGTGTCTGGCCGATGGCTCTATTGCCAGATCAAACAGGAATGGGGACATAGGACATCCTTTTCTAGTACCCTTCTGTAAGGGAAAAGGGTCAGACAAATATCTTGCAGTACATATCCTAGCCTTAAGGTTCATGTATAATCCTTTAAGAAAGATTTGGAATAAACCTCTAAAACCCATGGCGTCCAAGACCAGGTCTAACCATTTCCACCTAACATTGTCAAACGCCTTTTTGGCAACCAATGTATTAATAGCTGGGTTTCTCCCTAGATAGGCCGGTGATCTCGCGACCTACAGCGCCAGCAGTACCTTGCGAATATTAGTGACTCCCGATCTACCCTTAACAAATCCGACCTGTCTAGGGGAGACAAACGTGGGAAGAATATCTGCCAGCCTATTGGCCAGTAATTTGGAATGTATTTTCAGATCCTAATTTATCAATTAGATCGGCCTATATGAAGATGGGTTTTCAGGATCTTTCCCCTCCTTGTGGATTAAGATAATGAAGGCTGTATTCATGTGGTCAGATAGTCTGTTCCCTTCCACGATACAAGTGAATAGAGTGGTGAGTACTGGGACTATCGGAGCACTCATTGCTTTATAAAAGTCAGAGGAATATCTTTCCGGACAGAAAGGACTTTATAGTAGCCTGGATCTCCATTGCTGTTATTGGGGCATTTAGAAAAGCAAGGTGTTTATCGGTGATCTAAGGCAAAAACAGTGCATCCAAGAATGATCATCCCTCCCAATCACCCCCCCTTCCCAAGTAAGACCTAGCCATATAGTCACCCAGTATGCCATTTATGTGCTCCTTGGTCCCATCCCCCCTCCTCATACTGTTAATGTGCGTCATCGGACGCCTACCCCTCGCAAGCAAAGCCAGTAGCCTCCCCGATTTATGTCCAAACTTATTTAACTCAGCTTCAAGTTGAGTCCTTTCTATACTTTACTTCCTGTCGGCCCATATGTCAAAATCTCTCTGCGCCAAAACCCATTTCTCTTTGGTGACCTGGGTCTGGGCCAAGAGAAAGTCCACATACGCTGTTCTCAAAACATTACTCGCTTACTCGAAATTTGCCCTTGCTAGCTTCTTTATAGACAAAACATATGCCATTAGGCGCCCTCTCAGGACAGTTTTTGCTGTTTCCCAAAACAATGCGGGTGAGTGGATATGTTCCATGTTACAGTCTACATACTTCATCCACCATCCCTGCATTATATTTATAAAGTCCTCATCCTGCAACAGAAAATTTGGGAACCTCCACATAAAGTCTCCACCTCTAGGGTGCTCATCTACAAGGTCAAGAAGCACCGGAGAGTGGTCTGATATGACCATATCCCCAATAGCTATGGCTGATACTCTCTGGGGAGCCGCTGGAGACAAGAATATATAGTCTATGAGGAACCAAGTATTATGTGCATGCGAGTAATGTGTAAATTCCCGCCCCTGGGGATGATGTGATCTCCAGCTATCACTTAGGGACAGTGTGGTTACAAAGTCTGCTAAGCTATCCTGGTTGCCTATAGTTCTGTCATGCCTTCTGTATTCCTGCGTGCTCATAACCAGATTAAAGTCTCCGCCAACTATTTTGGTCGGATGCATGTCCTGTAGTATTCTGGGGCACAGAGAATCTAAAAATCCTTACTGGCCTTGGTTTGGGGCATAGACATTATATAAACTGAAATCCCCAAAAGGGCCAGAAACATGCATCCGTACCATCTTCCCTGTGTCGCCTGCTTCCACTGAATGTACAACATGGGAGAATTGTCGTCCTATGAGTATCAGAACCCCCGCCTTTCGATCTACTGCTGCGGAACCATATACTGATTCAACCCACATCTTTTCCATTTTATGGTAGTCTTCCTTCAGAAGATGGGTCCCCTGCGGAAGCTCAATATCTGCCTTCAAACGTTGAAGTGCAACCCCTTAACGTTCTAAGAGATAATTCTCATAGTCTACATCTGCAAGAAGATCCATGTCCCAACCAAGCATATGCGCTAAGCAAAGCTCTATACAAGAACTGCTTATCAGCAAGGCATTGCCTCCCAGTGGAGCAACTCCCCTGCTACTCAGTACCCATGACATGCCACAGTCACACCCCAAAACATGAGAAAACCAAAACTTAAAAAACAAAGAAACATGAAAAAACGGAAACTTAGACATATCTCCAGACATGACTTCCTTTTTTCTGGTATACGCAGCAGTACCTTGCCGCATCAGTAGTAAAGCAACAAATTTTCCCTCTAAACCGGAACCGAGAAAAGTGTCCATGTGGCCTTCCAATGCAAAATGTCTGTTTACTAGAACCCCATGGATGTTTTCCTTCAATTGCACCTCAAGCTAAAGCTTGATATCACTTTCCTCTGACAGTCTTAAGGTGTCTCCCAGTGAGAGAGCGTTGTGCTTTCGGCGATCTCTGAGACTTAGATGACGATCCCAAAGGAATACGGCCCCATACCCGACCCCTAGATGACATATCAGTGGGGGTCATTTGTGGTTCAGTGTCCCCTTTCTCACTTTCTCTTCCTTAAGGGAGCAATAAATAGGCCTCTGCTTCTCTGGGGTCTTCAAACTGCCGAAATGATTTTCAATATGGCAGGATAATCAAGTTAAAATCGAATCCCTTTCTTATGCATTCCCGAGCAAACAGCGCCAAATGCCCTGCGCTTCCTTGTGACCTCCGCCGAGTAGTCAAATAATAGTAGCAGTTTGACTCCTTTCAAGATCAGGGGTTCCCACCACATTCTATAGGCCCTTAGTATGTCTTCCTTATCTGAATAGTCCAAGTACTTGCAGATTACTTGCCTTGGCCTTTGGTTGATATTTGTAGAAGCCTTTGTAGGGGGTTCTCTCAGGGCCCCACACGGTGTGCTCTTTCCATGTTCCTCCTATCCAACAGACCCAGGGCCTTGGGCAATTCATATACAAACAAATAGCGGAGATCTTTTGGCGGCACCGATTCAGGTACTCCTACCAATCTCAGGTTGCTTCTGCGAGACCTATTCTCCAGGTTTTTGACCCGATCATTTAGCCGGTTAGCCAATTCGAACAGATCATGAAGTTTGGTTGTGACTTCAGCAGAATCCTCCTCCATGCACGCCACGTGCTGTCCCACTTCTGATAGCCTATGCTCATGGAGCTCAACCTCCTCCTGCAGCCTATTCAGCGCCGTTTGCACTAGACGCGATAATGTCCGGCGCTAATTGTTTTTCCACCTCTATGGCAAGTTGTCGTATATTCACATTTCCCCCTACATTATTAAATAAGTCCACCTGCGAGTCCTCTTGTCTGTTTTCCAGCGTTTCACTCTCCATGTATTTTGAAGTGGAAGGTTGAGATGGCGCCATCTTGGAGAGCACGGGGGCCTGAGGAGATAGATTTCTGCCCGCTCCGAAGAAAACAACGCTCCATACACTCTCAGGAGCCGGTAAGTGTTGAATTATTCTCCTGTCTATACAGGAAAATGCAGCGGAGCCGGCTACAATGCGATGAGCGGCGAGGAGCTGGTGTCCCTGCGTCCTCACATACCAGCGCCGGAACCGGAAGTCAGAACTGGCTTTTTGGGGGCCGCAATAGGCAAGCAAAATACAGATAGGCTGTATAAAGAAAGAAATGAATGAATCAATATAAGTCTACTAAAGTTTAAAGGGGTTGTCGGGGTTCAGAGTTGAACCTGGACATTTCCTCTTTTTCTCCCAGGCAGGCCCTCTGAGATGAGTATCGGAGCATTTTATTCTATATCGCGCAGGAAAAGGGCTTTTATGTTTACATTTTTCACTGCTAGGTGGGGGCTTCCGCCTAGCAGTGTTCCCAGTGACATCACGGGCACTAATGGGCAGCTTTTAGCTCTGCCCTAGCCTGTTTTACCGCCCATTAGTGCCGGTGATATCACCGGGAACACTGCTAGGCGGAAGGCAAGAGAGAGCATCCCCTCCACCCAGAGGGGCTGTCTGGGTGAAGAAGGGGATATGTCAGGGTTCAGCTGTAAACCTGGACACACCATTTAATTTAGAAAAAAAAAGCTCATCCTCCATAAAATAAGGCAATTTATTAATTCTATGTTATTGCTTAACCCCTTCTCATTAATTTTTTTTTTTTTTTTTTTTATCCTTACCTTCAAAGAGCTAGTTGTGCTTTTTTAAATGGCACCATTTTTGGGTACAAATAATATTGGGACACTTTTAAACAATTTTAGAGGGGTAAAAAAAAATCTTTTTTGTTTTTGTGTCATTCACGCTATGGTAGAAATTACATGTTAACTTTATTCTGCTGGTCGTTATGATTCCGGTGATACTAAAAATGAAGTTTGTTATGTTTTCTTATTATTCTTTTTTCACAATTTGCTTTGCATCCCCATATTCTGACACCTATAGCTTTATATTTTATAATCATGTACGCTGTTAGGTCTTATATTTTGCAGGTTGAGCTGTAGTTTGATTGATACCATAGTGTTTGTACGACTTTGGTCACTTCTTATTTCTTTTTTTTTGGTGGAAGGTAGTTTGACCAAATGTGGCCTTATAATAGGCTTTGTTTCACCTCTTATGTTCTCCAGTGGGCCAAACAAGAACTAGGGCTGTTGCAGAAGGGTCCACGTCCATCAGTGTCCTTGGTCTTGCCTTGCTGCTCTGACTAATGCTACTTTCACTCTAGCGTTAATGTTTTCCGGTGTTGAGATTCGTCATAGGGTCTCAATACGGGAAAAAACGCTCCCGTTTTGTCCCCATTCATTGTCAATGAGCTCAAAACGTAACAGAACGGAATGCTCCAAAATGCATTCCGTTCCATTCTCATAACGGAGAGCAAACCGCAGCATGCGTCCATTAGTGCTAGGGAATTCAGCCATTTCAATAAAATTAGCCCTTTCCAATTATGACAGGCTAAAATTACACTATTTAGTGAATGTCTGCTCTAAATTCTGGAGATAGAGATTAAGATTGTCCTTCTTTAGAGATTGTCCTTCTTTTCTTTGTGTTTCTAGCTATGGCAGCATGCAACAGCACATTGGGATGTGCAGACTGACCCCCTTTATTTGCAGTTGTTCTAGAGGTGTGGCTGACTCCAGTTGGTCTTGCACCCCTGACTAGCCTGTCTGCACCATAGGCTGATTTTAATTAGAGTAAGTATAAAGCTGTAGCCTGCTCTCATTGTATTTATTGGAAGTCATTTGGCACCAGGAGAAATATAGAGTGGGCTCAGCATGCATGTTGGTACCTGCATCCCTGGATTTAATGGAGGCCGTTATGGCAGCAAAAATGGTAAAAAGCAGAGTGGACCCAGCATGCATGTGGAACCTGCACTCCCTGAATTTTATGGTGGCGATTTTTGCACATAACAGGTAGTAGTTAGTTTTAGGTTCCCGTCTTATAGAGATCGCCTTGACGTTTGGCAGACGGGCCCAAATAATTTTGTAATGTATTTGCCAAGAATCTCAAATTTGCAAAATAAGCATAGCATTAGCACGAGAATGTTTTCTATAACTATGGCATTATTGTACTTTATTTGTGTTTGCAGAGGGCTGTTTCATTGTCCCTTTTTTTATTTGTGTTTCTAGCCATGGCAGCGTGCACCTGCACATTGGGATGACCC
Source organism: Bufotes viridis (assembly GCA_033119425.1). Taxonomy (NCBI): domain Eukaryota; kingdom Metazoa; phylum Chordata; class Amphibia; order Anura; family Bufonidae; genus Bufotes; species Bufotes viridis. The sequence goes on along the minus strand of CM065591.1, from coordinate 407,375,294 downwards.
AGGAAGAAGTACAACAGCGACTTACAAAGGTTAAAATAGACAAATCGCCAGGACCGGATGGCATACACCCCCATATCCTAAGGGAATTAAGTAATGCTATAGCCAGACCCTTATTTCTGATATTTGCGGACTCTATACTGACAGGGAATGTTCCACAGGATTGGCGAATAGCAAATGTGGTGCCAATATTCAAAAAGGGTCCATAAACAAAGCCCCCCATATAAAATACCCCTTCTTTATGGCCTCAGTAGATGCCCCCATAGTGCCCCCGAATAATGTGCCAATAAGAAGTGGCCCCACAGTGCCACCCAATAATGTACCAGTAAAAAGGGACCTCTATAATGCCCCCTAATAATGTGCCAGTAAGTGTCCCCATAGATGCACCCCCAATCATGTGCCAGTATCAAGTGTCTCTCCCCCCCCCCCCATGTGCCAGTATCAACTACGGAGTGCCTCTCTCCTCCCCTCCCCATGTGCCAGTATCATAGTGCCATCTCCCGCCCCAATGTGCCTGTATTATAGTGCCATCTCCCCCCCAATGTGCCAGTATCATAGTGCCATCTCCCCCCATAATGTGCCAGTATCATAGTGCCATCCCATCTCCCCCCCAATGTGCCAGTATCATAGTGCCATCTCCCCCCCCCCAATGTGCCAGTATCATAGTGCCATCTCCCCCCATAATCTGCCAGTATCATAGTGCCATCCCATCTCCCCCCCTAATGTGCCAGTATCATAGTGCCACTCCCCCAATGTGCCAGTATCATAGTGCCACCCCCCCAATATGCTAGTATTATAGTGCCATCTCCCTCCCCAATGTGCCAGTATCATAGTTCTACCCCCCCCAATGTGCCAGTATCATAGTGCCATCTCTCCCCCCAATGTGCCAGTATCATAGTGCCATCTCCCCCCCCCCCCAATGTGCCAGTATCATAGTGCCATCTCCCCCCCAATGTGCCAGTATCATAGCACCATCTCCCCCCCCAATGTGCCAGTATCATAGTGCCATTTCCCCCCAAATGTGCCAGTATCATAGTGCCATCTCCCCCCCAAATGTGTCAGTATCATAGTGCTATCTCCCCCCCAATGTGCCAGTATCATAGTGCCATCTCCCCCAATGTGCCAGTATCATAGTGCCATCTCCCCCAATGTGCCAGTATCATAGTGCCATCTCCCCCAATGTGCCAGTATCATAGTGCCATCTCCCCCAATGTGCCAGTATCATAGTGCCATCTCCCCCAATGTGCCAGTATCATAGTGACATCTCCCCCCCAATGTGCCAGTATCATAGTGCCATCTCCACCCATAATGTGCCATTATCATAGTGCCATCTGCCCCCCAATGTGCCAGTATCATAGGGCCATCTCCCCCAATGTGCCAGTATCATAGTGCCATCTCCCCTCCCCAATGTGCCAGTATCATAGTGCCATCTCGCCCCCCAATGTGCCAGTATCATAGTGCCATCTCGCCCCCCAATGTGCCAGTATCATAGTGCCTTCCCCCCCCCCAATGTGCCAGTTTCATAGTGCCATCTGCCCCCCAATGTGCCAGTATCATAGCACCATCTCTCCCCCAATGTGCCAGTATCATAGTGCCATCTCTCCCCCAATGTGCCAGTATCATAGTGCCATCTCCCCCCCAATGTGCCAGTATCATAGGGCCATCTCCCCCCCAAAGTGCCAGTATCATAGTGCCTGCCATCTCCAAAATGTGCCAGTATCATAGTGCCATCCCCCCAATCTGCCAGTACCATAGTGCCATCTATTCTCCCCCCCAATGTGCCAGTATCATAGTGCCTCCCCCCCCCCAATGTGCCATTCTCTTAGTGCCATCTCTCCCCCAATGTGCCAGTATCATAGTGCCATCTCCCCCAATAATGTGCTTCATGATGTCCCCTGTAGTCTCCCTTCCACTGTTCCTTTAAAATCACAATAAAGGGCCTATAATAACAACTATTGTCTTGGAAGTAGTATAGAAAGGGAATGAGGACAATGGTGCAGAGTAACAATAAGGCAGACAGGAGTAAGGGCGCCAACAGTAGTCAAATAAATGGTGACAGGAGAGAAAGGTACTTATTTTGCTCGTGGGGTCCACTAGGGTCCAGGGTCACTGCTGGCTGGTGCACTGCACACGAAACAGGAGGTTTTCCTAGACTCCTTCAGGCCCTCCTATTTAAGGCCTTCTCCAGCAAAGTTGTTGCCCCGTTTAGAAAGTATCAGTAGCTGCTCATGCTTCACAGCCACCGCCAGATGGTGGAGTAATCTGAATGGTACTCTGGTGCCTGCCACGTGGTGACTGCTACATGTTAAGTCATCCTAAATGGGATACAACCCAGAACCTTCCCACCTGTTTTTGCAGATGTTCTATTATAAGCCTCTGCTTTCTGGCAGTGAGATCTGGTGTATGACATGAATACTGAACAAATCCTGTTATTACTGTACATTTTGTCCAGTACCTAAAGCATGGAAATGTGCCAACATCTAGGCTTCACTGATGCCTGAATAATCCCTATGTCTGTCATTGTTGCAGCTGGTCCTTTGCCATTTACTACTACCGCCTGCAGATGGCTTTTGTGAGCATGATTAGTGACAATGCAGTGCAATATTTCTAAATTTGTCTTTCTGTCTCATTACATTAGCATGACGGTATCCATAGCATATTCACTAAAGCCACAAGGCTTATGTTAATCCAGTAGCTGGTGGGTTTTGCTGTAGTCAGCTATATGCCAAACTGTGTTACCCTGTGAAGATATGTCTTTGTTGTCTTCTTAAACCTGCTTGTTTTCCACAATTAATCCCTGCATAGTTCAAATGTTATTTTATACCAAAGACTTAAGTCAAAGACATTGATACTTATAACAAAGCAGATGTGGATCCGATGTGTCAGTTGAACAGATTTAACTTGGGCTTACTGGTAAGTGGTACCCCTGGTCAGTTAGGTGCGGGTCATAGAGGTTGGACCTACACCGATCTCTAAAACTAACACCTGAAAGTGAAGGAGTGTACGCTGCGCATGCGTGACGTCCTCTCCATTCTCTTATAGGGGAATTCTGAAAATATATTTCCCATCTAAATGAAAGGAGAGAGCAACCACCTCTCTATTCACTACTATGGGACCACGAGAGATAGCTGAACCAGCGCTTGGCTATTTCCGTCAGTCCCATAGAAATGAATAGAGGATGGCTGCGCCTGCACGGCTGCTCTCCACCTACTTCAAGGGTCCTGTTCTGGAGATAGGTGCAGATCGTGATATGCCACGAATGCCTAAAATGAGACAACCCTTTTAATGAATAAATGGACAACTGGGGGCTTGAACCGTAGATGCTTTGACGTTGTTTAATTAGTGCAGACAGTGTTAGAGCAACTCCAGCAGTGTGACTGATCTCCTGAGACTTACAGCGTCTCACAAAATCACGCTCTGTTCAGACAGCAGCTATAGCAACCTGCAGTCACGTCATAGCAGTGCAAACAGGGTGACAGAGGGAGTCCCCTCCATGCATAAATGCTATTAATTCCAGCAACTGCAGCAGATGTAGCTTGAATATTACAGCCAAATCTGTTGATTCTAGCACAGCTCAAGCACTATCACCATGCCAAACATATACTTATGCCTGTCTTGTATTTTTATGATGCGCCAAAAAAGGCTTTAGACAGCCCCATTAAACTTAAAATAAAAACGAAATAACTTCTGGAATACAATGAGAAAAAATGAAAAGATTTGTCAGGTCCTCAAGGCCACAATTAGATGAGTCCCCAAGGGGTTAAACTTTTTTGGGCTACAAAATAAAAAAAATATACTTTGTTTTTCTGGTTCTGCAAGGATACTTACTGCTTTGGATGCAGCTGGCAAGTTTGTTGTCAGTACATATCAGAATCTAAAACCTAAATACATTTGCTTCATTGGTTTGTCAAACTAAACAAGCTTAGCGTAGGCTGCATACAGATAACTTGCAAAATGTATCCTGCAAGTCAGCAGTTTCTTAGGTTACTCTTTCTAGCTTAGAGGACATACCACAAAATGAAAGGTAATTATACAGCATGCCCAGTGTTTAAAGGATACATTTCCCACACAGTGTTGGAGAGGTAACTGAGCAGTAGCACCATTTCATAGTTTACATTTAAAAGGGTTCTCTGCGATTTTGATGTTTGATAGCTTATGCTCAGGATAAGTCATCAATAGATCGGCGGGGTCTAACTCTTGGCACTTCCCACCGATCAGTCGTTTGAAAGCGCTGTTGGGCTCCATGAGCACTTAGGCCTCTTCCTAGGCCAGTGCCGTCACGTTAATCAGTCAGATTGCCTAGTTGCTGCTCAGCCCCATGCAAGTGAAAGAGGTTGAGCTGCAATACCAAGCACAGCCACTATGCAATTTACAGGAGCTCTGGTGAGCGCAGCGCCAACCTCAAACAGGTCTTTGGCAGGGGTGCTGGGTGTTGGACCTCCACTGATCTGATATTGATGACCTATACTGAATATAGACCACCAATATCAAAATCCTACAAAACTCCTTTGAAAATTTTAATTTACATCCCATTTTCTGTATTTACCTTCAATGACATATACTTACTAAAGACTAGAGGAAGGCAGGAAATCAAACCCTTTTTCGCCAAAACATAAAATTGATGTGTTCTTGGGTTTTACTCTTCTGTGATGCTTTTAAATTATGGAATATAAAAAAAAAAAAAAGGCCAGAAGAGGTTGAAAACATTTTTTCCCCTTCACTGGTCCCCTATTGCTTCCATTCTGACGCTACTTGGTTCCTGCTGCTTTCCACTACGTGATCCCAGGCAGGATACATGGGAAATAGTTTAGACTGCTCTGTAAGCCAATTGGCTGCAGGGTTGGCCCGCCTCGGCCAGAGATTTTCTAAGTTGGTGGTCCAGGCCATTTCCTGTTTGCCAAGATTAGACTAGGAAGTGGGGAGCAGTGGGCACCTGAAAAACTTTCTACAGCATTTATCTGTGTAAGTTAATGATATATCCGCGCTGTCTCCTATTAGTTCCTTAAGGCAATGTATATATCGATCCTTACAAGTTCCCTTCAGTCCGCATACGCTGCACAAAAGTTTCCTACCTTTCACTGCTGCGATGTCTTGTTACTGTGTGCGGGTATGCACCGGGAGCTTGTTAAGAAAAATCGCGGTCTTCAGCTCAACTTCTACTTCACGTGCCGCCCCGGCCGGTAGCAGACGCGTGCACAGTAGCCGCTGTGTACACGGGAAGCGTGTGATGTCACACTTACTCCTACTGATGCCTCCGTGGGACAATTCTCAGCCTACGCGTTTCGGGGGGCGGGCTCCTTCGTCAGGGATGTTCGGCATTCTTGTCCTGCGGAGTATATAAGCGTTCTGTTCCCATGGTAACCGCATAGTTTGTTAGAGCTTCCTATGAACTCTGCTCTTCAATGACATTCAAAGTCTTTTTTAACCATTTCTCTTACTCTCATCATTCATTGAAAGGCAAAAAGGTCCATTTCCTGATTAAACCCTTTTGGGGCCAGGCTGTCTAATTTAAAGATCCACTTACTTTCACTCCTAGACATTTTTTTTATAAAATCACCACCCCTCATGTCATTTGTAACCTTTTCTATACCTCCAAAATCTGACCCCACAAATTTCCCTTCATGGCATTCCGCATAATGCCGTGATAACGGATGATCCTTAAATTTTTTATAGATGTTGTTAATGTGTTCATTAATGCGGATTTTTAGTAGGCGCTTGGTCCTTCCCACATAGATTTTTTTTGCATGGGCACATAATGAAGTAAATTACTCCCTTTGTATTGCTCGTAATATAATCCTCTATAATATATTTGTCCGTACCTCCATTTATCTCCAGTATCGGATATCTTTTTTGGTTTTTTATAATTTTACAGTTTTTACATATTTTGCAAGGAAAAAATCCCCTTTTTCTATTCATATCCCAATTATTTTGGTGTTTTTTTCAGTTTTATAGAGGGTGCTATTAAATTACCAAGATTCTGTGCCTTCCTGAATGTAAAGGTGGGATAAATGGGAATTTTATTTCCAATTAATTTGTCCTGCCTCAATATGTCTCAATGATTTTTCACTATTCTTTTAAATTGGCCTACCCCTTCACTATATTTAGTAATTATTGGAACTTTTAGAGGGTCACTATTATTTTGTACATTAAGCTGATTCATCCCGTTCCCTTCTTTCTTATCCTTCAACAATTCATTACGGTCCATCCCTTTTACTTTCTTTGCTATTGGTGTTAAATCCCTTAATTTGTATCCTTTCTCCATGAATTTCTTGTTTAATTCCACCGTTTCTTCTTCAAACTGTGTTATACTACTATAATTTCTCTGAATTCTTATATACTGACTGCGGGGTATGTTAGTTAACCACGTGGATAAATGACAGCTATCTAGCGGTATATAGCTATTGCTATCTGTGGGTTTATGGAACGTTTTAGTTTGAATACTCCCATTTTCAATGAGTATGGTCAAGTCCAGAAAGTTAATCTCTTTTTCACTCCAATTGCAAGTAAAATGCAAGTAAAAATAATTTTTATTTAATTTATCTAAAAACTGAATCATCGTTGTCTCTCCACCCTTCCAAAAAAAAACAATGTCATCTATAAATCTCTGCCAGAGGACCACAATGAGCGAGTTATGGGAAATAGAAAAGCACGTATTGAATACAATGAATCAATTTCCCGCATTGAGGACAAACCATCAATAATACAGAATATACCTGAAAGAGAGATCACGGAAACCATAGGACATATTAAGAAACTGGAGAGACTGCTTATTAAAGAAATGAGGGACCTATGAGAGGTAGTGACATTAGAAAGATACCTCCGCAATGATATAATACCCAAAGGCCTAATAGTCTCTAAAGCACTAACTAGTGACCTGGGAAACACTGAGACTTTTCAGAAATGGGAAGATCTATTCCATGAATTCTCCAGAAGGACTGTCCAATTTATCATAGATAAACACAAAAGTGCTCTAAAAAAAATAACACAGAAATTATGAAACTATTTCAGATTATACGACTGCATAAGGATCACCCAGAAATAACCAGGATCTCACATTCAATAAAAAGAAGAAAGAGAATAAAGGAATATGAAATAAGAGGCATAAAAAATAAAAAGTTCGAGAGAGATCAGAACATACAAAAAATACAAATTTATACGAATACAGAAACAAATCAAAGTGTACATGACCAGGAAATAACAGCTAGAATGCAGGAGAGTCAGTATGAAACTATAGATGACACTACATGTGGGGAAGGAGACACTGGATGATTTGAAATATCAGTATATGAGGAAAACAGTGGGGGGTAATTATAGAAGTACCAATGAGAAATAAGCAAAATACAATACAACTATCACCCCTAATACAAATCCAAAGAAACTGAAGTATGGTCACTAGTAATAGATATGAAGTGTTACACTCGCTTAATGAGGAAATAACCACTCTGTAAGAACTAGAACATAATGAGAATAACCTAGTAGTGGAGGACATGAACACCGCGACAAAGGGGGATGATGGCACAGATATATTAGAGACACCAAAAAGGAGAATAAATAGGACCAGTTATAGTTCAGCCACAAGAAGGAATATTAAGCCCCGTAATAAAGATGTAAAAGCGAAAATGAATACTAAAAAAGGGGTAAAGCAACCTACGAAAGATGTAAAAAGACATACTCTCAATATAGCGATAAAAAAGACAGTAAGGAAGGATTTTTTTCAGCCAAAAATACCCAAAAGAAAAAAACAAAGAGAGGAAGAAGGGGAAGGGGACTTATAAAGAAAGCTATGACTAAAATCAAGGAAGCAGTAAATATACTTTAAAAAGAAATGAGGTTTCGTTATTAAAGAAAGGTCTGAAATTTGCCCCGACATCAAAATGTTAACCCTTTAAAGCCTTTATAGGCATAAAACAATTTCTCTGTAAACTAGCATTGAAGTACTTTCTAAAGAAGGAACAGAAAAAGGACAAAAATAAGAAACAAAAAAGGACAAACACAGAAAGAGGCAGACATTAAACAAAGTGAACCAATGAGAGGGATAGATGAGGGAATGCACAGATACACTCATACCTCTCTGAAACCTAAATCTCAATTTAACCCTTTGGGGGAATATTCAGATTTCTTTATCACTTTCCAAATGTTAGTTTTACGTGATCTAACGAAAATAAATCCGAAAAGGAAAAGGGGACTTCAAAATTTAACCTGCAATGAGAAAACAGCTATTATCACTCTTCAGAAAAATAATGGAATTGTGATCAGACCCGCAGATAAGGGAGGAGGCATAGTAATTTTAGACCAAGAAGCTTACCACAAGGAAACCATGAGATTGTTAAAAGATGAAAAAACCTATATGAAATTGAGTTTCAATCAAACAGTAAGCTATAAGTATAAGCTTGCTATATTAGTGAAAAAAGGGAAAAATAGTGGAATTCTGTCATGTGAAGAATCTAAATTTATAAATAATCAAAATCCAAGGGTACGGATGTTTTGTTATCTCCCTAAGATTTACAGATGTCATACCAACCCCCCCCTGGGAGACCGATAGTTTCGGGAAATAGAGGGTTTAACAGCGAACCTCTCTAAATATGTAGATGTCCTCCTTCAGAAGTGTGTATTAAAACTTCCGGCATACATAAAAGATACCGAACACATCCTCCAATTATTAAAAAAAGTGCAATGGGAGGAGGGGTATATAATAGGAACCATAGATGTAACATCATTATACGCATAGAGAACACTAAAGGATGGGAGGCGGCTGAATTTTTTCTTAGAAATGAGGGAAACCTCCCTGAGGCACAAATTGATTTTATAAGACAGTGTATAACATTAATTTTAACACACAATTACTTTAAATATGAAAATGATTTTTACCTCCATACGCGGGGGACTGCCATGGGGACCCGATTCGCACCAAGTTTTGCTAATCTTTATGTTGGGAGATGGGAGGAGTCTACCATCTTCCCATCTGGTGAGCTCGGTGTGAATCTGGTCCTCTAGCGGAGATTTATAGATGAAATTGTTTTTATTTGGAAGGGTGGAGGTATCTTTCTAATGTCACTACCTCCCATAGGTCAATATGAAGGTGCTCATCCGTTGAAGACTGGGAAGAACTGTAATCCTCTTGGGTGCAATCAACAACTGCAGATGGAACTAAAGGTTCTTGCAAAGTATCTGAAATGAACTCTTCCTCTGTTGAAGGAACCTCCTTTATAGAACGTTCAGAAGATAATTCTTTTACAGAATTAAACTCATTGTCAAACAGTTGACTGGAAGACTTACGTTTCTGCATTGTCTCATCAGAACTACAGATTTTCGAGGTATAGAAAAGGTTAACAATGACATGAGGGGTGGTGATTTTATAAAAAACATGTCTAGGAGTGAAAGTAAGTGGATCTTCAAATTAGACATCCTGGCCCCAAAAGGGTTAAATCAGGAAATAGAACTTTTTGCCTTTCAATGAATGATGAGAGTAAGAGAAAGGGTTAAAAAAGAATGGACATTGAATCAAGAGGAATGGACATGAAATGAACGAACTTTGAATGTAATTGAAGGGCAGAGTGCAAAGGGAAAAAAACTTTTTCAAAATCCATCTCTTTACAGCAAAGTTTCGTTCTTTATAGATGCAATAAAAATTCCAAGTACAGGTATGGACAGTAAATCCCTTCTACGCTTTTCGGGTTATAGCATAGCAGCCCTTACTCACGTCATGAGTTCTGGTTACACGGTCCGTGACTTGTAGCGCTCTTGGGCGAAGGGGGTTGGGCGCTAATGGTCGAATGATTGTGGTTAGGATTTTTACCTTCAAAGCTACGTCCTGTGTCCGCATTTACATCTTGTCCTATACTCCATTCACTACTAGAGCTGCATTCATGTGTCTGCTGTTGTATCACATTAATACTCTGCTCACTTTAGATTGCTTTCATACAGCTGCTTTATACCATGCTCTTCATGCTCATACTCAGAGCTGTGCCCATACCATGTTTTTTTAGGCACCACTCACATCCAGAGCTGCATTTACCCACCTGTTCTTACATCATGTGTTATACTCTGCTTCCACTTCAAGCTGCATTTTCCTTTTCATTGCTACATCATGGTTACTCAATATTCTCACTAGGGCAGTCAGCACATCGCTCTGATACTGCTCTACCGATAAACATAGCTGCTTTCTTTTCAGGCTTACGTTTCTTTACTCGGTGGTTTGTTACATTCCATAGGCCTACTTATTCTGTTCACTTCGGTTAAAAAAAAAAAAATGTGTGGTGTTCTTTAGTCCTGGTTTGCATTCACTTAGACTGGTCTCCTTTACTTCTTGTTCGCATTCACTCAGATTGGTCTCCTGCCCCAGTTAACCAAATAGCTCCTTAGCGGAGGTCAGTGGGCCAATAGGAGTACGTTTCCTACTATGTTTCACAAGTTGTTCATTCGTTTGTCACGATAAGGGTCTTCTCTTAGCGAACTGCAATGCCTCTGGCTCTTGTTTTTCTCTAATCTGTTTCAATTTCACAGTTCGCGGTTAGTTTAATGTGTTAATGTCCCATCAGGTCTGGCTCACGTTTTAATTACTTATTGTCACTGTTAGGTCACCCATTTCAGTCTTATGGCTTCGCGGGCCCGATGACCGCTTTGGCCTCATGGCTCCGGGGGGCCTATGACAGTTCTTCATGTTGTTAGTTAGGGGTACAATATGGTTGTAGGCTGGTTAGTGTACTAGGTTCGCTGTCGGAGAGGGTCATGGTTATGCGAGTACCCAACTCATACTGGTGCCGCATAAGTGGTTTATATTTAAAAAAAAGTAGAGTCTCTCACGCATGGCTCCGCCATTAGAGTCTCTCACCCATGGCTTCTCCATTTAAGTTTTACACACATGGCTCCGCCATTAGAGTCTCGCACGCATGGTTCCGCCATTAGAGTCTCTCACGCATGGCTCCGTCATTAGAGTCTCTCACGTATGGCTCCGCCATTAGAGTCTCTCACGCATGGCTCCGCCATTAGAGTCTCTCACCCATGGCTCCGCCATTAGAGTCTCTCACGCATGGCTCTACCATTAGAGTCTTACACACATGGCTCTGCCATTAGTCTCTCACGCATGGCTCCGCCATTAGATTCTCTCACGCATGGCTCCGCCATTAGAGTCTCTCGCGCATGGCTCCGCCATTAGAGTCTCACCCATGGCTTCTCCATTTAAGTTTTACACAGATGGCTCCGCCATTAGAGTCTCTCACGCATGGCTCCGCCATTAGAGTCTCTCACGCATGGCTCCGCCATTAGAGTCTCTCACGCCTGGCTCCGCCATTAGAGTCTCTCACGCCTGGCTCCGCCATTAGAGTCTCCCACGCATGGCTCCGCTGTTAGAGTCTCTCACGCATGGCTCCACCATTAGAGTCTCTCATGCATGGCTCCGCCATTAGAGTCTCTCACGCATGGCTTCCGCCATTAGAGTCTCTCACGCATGGCTCCTCCATTAGAGTCTCTCACGCATGGCTCCGCCATTAGAGTCTCTCACACATGGCTCCGCCATTAGAGACTCTCACGCATTGCTTCTCCATTTAAGTTTTACACACATGGCTCCGCCATTAGAGTTTCTCACGCATGGCTCCGCCATTAGAGTCTTTCACGCATGGCTCCGCCATTAGAGTCTTTCACGCATGGCTCCGCCATTAGAGTCTCTCACGTATGGCTCCGCCATTAGAGTCTCTCACGCATGGCTTTTCTGTTTAAGTTTACACATATGACTCCGCCATTAGAGTCTCTCACGCATGGCTCCGATTAGAGTCTTTCACGCATGGCTTTTCTGTTTAAGTTTACACATATGACTCCGCCATTAGAGTCTCTCACGCATGGCTCCGCTGTTAGAGTCTCTCACGCATGGCTCCACCATTAGAGTCTCTCACGCATGGCTCCGCCATTAGAGTCTCTCACGCATGGCTCCGCCATTAGAGTCTTTCACGCATGGCTCCGCCATTAGAGTCTCTCACGTATGGCTCCACCATTAGAGTCTCTCACGCATGGCTTCTCCGTTTAAGTTTTACACACATGACTCCGCCATTAGAGTCTCTCACGCATGGCTCCGATTAGAGTCTTTCACGCATGGCTTTTCCGTTTAAGTTTACACATATGACTCCGCCATTAGAGTCTCTCACGCATGGCTCCGCCATTAGAGTCTCTCACGCATGGCTCCGCCATTAGAGTCTCTCACGCATGGCTCCGCCATTAGAGTCTCTCATGCATGGCTCCGCCTTTAGAGTCTCTCACGCACGGCTTCTCGGTTTAAGTTCTATACACATGGCTCCGCCATTAGAGTCTCTCACGCATGGCTCCGCCATTAGAGTCTTTCACGCATGGCTCCGTCATTAGAGTCTCTCATGCGTGGCTTCTCCGTTTAATTTTTACACACATGACTTCGCCATTCGAAGTCGGACGCATGGTCCCACCATAAGTAGGTTCCATGTCTTTTTCTGCCTTCAGGCCCGCTCGCATGGCTCGGTCATCTGTGGCTTGCAATACAATTTTTCTTGTGGTGGCTCGCACGCGTGGCTTTTGCCATTAGAGCCTCACTCAAATTATTGTTTTGCTCTGACCTAGACATTTATTTTCTAGGTTGTTGGGTCTTCCTTATAAGCAGTCACCCCAAGCTTGCCTTTTCGGACATCACCTTCTCCCAGTTGCGCACTTTCTCCCACTTACCCTTCTCTAGATTCTTGCTTCCTCTCGCTCCCCACTGTTACTTTTTCTCTTGCCCGTCCTTGCATTATAGACCCATTCTCCCAGCAAGCTGATCCTGTGGTCTCATTTTTCATGTTTCTCAAGTTCTGCCTCTCCAGGGGTTGTTCCAAAAAAAAAAAAAAAAAAAGCACTATACTATGGCGTCAGTTTCGTCCACAGGTAGTCCTGTCACGACTACAGGCAATTTACGAAGTCTGTCACGTTTACAGACACGATAAGTCCTATCACGACTACAGGCACAGAATACGTAGTCTATTATGACCTTAAGCTTATTTCCTGTCACAACTGCAGGTATGGTGTGTACGTTCTCTGTCCTTATTACAGGCAACATTAGCTCGTTAATTGAAATAGCCATGTATTCGTGTTTATGGTTCCCCAGGCCTGGTGAGTTTACACTTTTAGCTTAATCTACTACTAGAGTAAGACCGCATACGCCATATCCTAACTTTTGGGTCCTTATATATAAAAAAAAAAAGTGTGGCCTGGGGAATAAGTAGAGGTGAAGTATTTGCCACCAGGGCCCTGGCGAAATGGTTGGAGTTCATTTAGGCCCTTCCAAAAGATTCACCATTGTTTGTTTCAGTCTGCAGCTCTCAGGATTCAGACCTTCTCGTAATATGTTCATATGTTGTTAGTCAACATAGGAGTAAATCGTTTCTGATTACCGGCCACTCTTTCAATTGCATCAGCATTAGCTACCTTCAAGAATGATGTGCCGGCGCACATGACAAGAGGTAAGGTAGATGGAAGTCACTGTGATATGTACGGTATATTTGTCTTTTGTGTTTAAAAATGGGTGTCGTAACGGTATGTATACATTGCTCTAAACTAAGGTCTGCTCTTTTTGGCCCCTTTAGGCTGCCCTACCACAGCAGTTATGGCATAACTCTACTGCTTGTTGTAGATAGGGTTAGATAGGTTAGGTACATCTTTCTGATAGCCGATCCGACCACAAGTATTAAGCAAATATATTTGCTGCATTTGTGGGAGGGGAGGCTGATTACTAGGCTATTTATATGCACCTGTGTGCCCAGGCTGACGCCGATTCAGCTGATTTCACCCACCCACCAACACCATCTTACAGACACTTCACATTAGGGTGGCCCCATTTAGGCTGCCCTACCACAGCAGTTATGGCATAACTCTACTGCTTGTTGTAGATAGGGCTAGATAGGTTAGGTACACCTTTCTGATAGCTGATCTGACCACAAATACACTTTGTACAGCAGCAGTGTGGGATTGGAGAAGTGAGTATTGACTTGTCTTTCATTTTTAACTACTTCTGCCTTTTCCAGCAATCACATGATGTGACATGATGTCACCACTACAGTCAGGTAATCAGCTATTCTGCACATAGATGGTCGGCACTGCTGACCACTATTGCTGTATAGCTAGAAATGTCGACACCACTTCTGAGTCTGACCCTCATACCATGGTGGTGCTCAACAGAGAAAAAAGTCCATATAGTCAAGAAATCAAAAAAGAAAAAACTGTGGCACTCACCCACATAAAATTGTCCTTTTATTTCTTCATTTTAAAGACAGTTAGATGGGTAATGGGCCGTGGGGTCTGAAAAGATTTTGAACAGCAGCAGCGTGGGATTGGAGTAGTGAGTAATGATTGTCTTTCATTTTTAACCACTTCTGCCTTTCGCAGGAATCACATGATATGACATGATGTCACCACTGCAGCCAGGTAAAGATTTTAGGCTATACCCCATGTCATCTGGTTTCTTGTTGAAACTGGACAATCTCTTTGAGTAGTCATATACAGGAGCCACACAGCCCAATTTTCATGTGGCACCTCTACATTTTCTCAGTCTAACCCACAATGATAAAAAAAAAAATGTTATGGAAAATTTCAGCAATGGAATCTGCAAATAACATAACCAGTGGTGTGGATAATAAATCTACAGCATGTACATTTTTTGTTGTGGATTTAACCCTTTGCAATGAAATCTGCTGTAAACTGTTTGGTGCAGATTTTGCCGCTGCAACATTCCAGCAGATATGCTATCGATTTTTGGTTGTGGAAAATATGCAGTGGATACGCCATGTGTGGCCATACCCTAAAGATGTATTTTTGTTCAATAGCTAGCGAGCCACAAGTTGGAAACTGCTGACCTAGGACTATCCATTTTCATAAGCCAGTAAGCTTTAGAGCACGGGTGTCAAACACAAGGCCCGCGGGCCGAATCCGGCCCGCCAGACCTCGTCATGTGGCCCGTGTAGCCGCCGCCGGCCGCCAGCCTTCACCTTTTATTCTCGCTTTTTTTTTTTGACACAAGAAAGCCGCCTCTTCAGCGCATGCGCGGCAGCCTACAAGCCAGAGAACGTCTGCCCTCTAGCGGCGCTGGCCGTTCTACACAGGAAACCTCCACTTTACATGCATTCAGGAAACCTCCACTTGTTTTTATATTGAGCGCATGCCATCCTGTGATGTGACAGATCCAACGGCTGCCTGAACCCTTCTCTCCTGTACTGTAAGTACATATGATGTATGTGGGGGGGAGTGGGGGTCTGCTTATTAGGGGGGGTCTGCTTATTATTCTGCTTAAAAGTCTGAGTGGTAAACTTTGGATATACTGACCACTTCCGTGTCACTTTACAGTGGTATAGGGACCATAAACTACAATCAAATAACCCAAAAATGTCCAAGAAAAGAAAAGTTGATGCAGAGGGAAGGCAATTTCAGGAGAGATGGGAAAGTGAATACATGTTTGTGATTAAGCCGGTATGTCTTATTTGCTATGAGGCAGTGGCAGTGATGAAGGAATACAATTTACGTCGGCACTTTATTCTGACTATGTTTCTGCTTTCAGAGCTAGTTATTACTTACATTATTTCAAAAAACAGTAATAATTGAATGCAGTGACAATAATGTATGATAATAAAGAGTGGACATATAGTCCTACAGATACAACCGGCCCTTTGAGGGTGACCAAACTGCTAATGCGGCCTCCGATGAATTTGAGTTTGACACCCCTGCTTTAGAGGAAGTGTAGTTGTGTTCACACATTGCTGTCATGTCTCTTTTTCTGCTGAGATTTTTCCAAAATATCTCTGCAATTGCTGTGCTGTCATGGCAAAAGACATTGATATGACTGCAAGGAAGGAACACAGGCTAACATATACTTATGAACAAATGACAACCACACTGTCACAAACACTCATTATCACCAATCTTAAAGAGGTTGTGTAGTCCTCAGGATATGCTGTCCTGCAAAGGAGACAGCGCACAGGTAATTTTGAAGGGGAAGCTATGCTCGCAAGATGTTAAACCCATCTAGAATGCTATAGATTGGGGTAGAAAGGGGGAGACAACAGGCAGTTACTGTAAATAAACATTTGTCCATGTGACAGCTGTCCATGACAAACTTCAGTGAACGGAGGAGGGGAATTATATTTGCCTTGGACACCAACAGACCTTGTCCTGCTTCTGTACATAAATCTTACACAATACATGTTTAAGCTTTTCAACTTTTCTGCAATATTTCTCTGTCACTGAAGTCTCAAACAGGGGCATAGCTATAGGGGGTGCAGAGGTAGCAGTCACTACAGGGCCCAGGAGCCTGAGGGGGCCCAAAGACCCTTGTGCCACAGAAGAGTACACTGATATTATAGAAAGTTCATCATGCAGGTCAAGTTACACCTCTGGCTGGATTGAAGGGCTTAGGTCAACAGTTTGGCATGGCGGGGGTGGGGTTGTTGGCGTTTCAATTTTTGCCACGAAAGCTATGTGCTTCCCTGTCCCTGGCCACAAAGCACTGATAGAAGGGGGACCCAAGCTAAACTTTAGCACCAGGGCACATGCGCCTTTAGCTATGCCCTTGGTCTCAGACATCTTTTCTAGGAGCATGTTATGAAGGGTGTACCTCTTCAAAGAAAAGAAAACCAGCATTATATATATATATATATATATATATATATATATATATATATATACTGTATATAAGAACACTTGGAAAACTTAATTCAATTGAGCACAACAAAGGTGGTGCCCCATTTATTTTGAGTTCTACATCAGGGTATGTGTTGAGGCAGAGTCACATTAATACTGTGTGGCATCTATCCTTGTTGTGATACAGGCTGGCAGTCTGACATGGTAACATTCATAGTGATGCTGGATATCCTCCTGTGGTATGTCATTTCAAGCTCTTGCATGTGAGATACATAATTCAGACAAGTTTTTTGGGGAGATCCGTCACCCCATCCAGTCCTAGACATTCTCAATAGGAGAGAGATCTGATGATCAATCTAGCCAAGGTAGCTGCTGGAGACCGTGGGGAGCATGTTGTATAGCGCAGGCAATGTGTGGGTAGGCATTATTTTGTTGGAACACCATTTCTCCTAACTCAAGTAACTCAAGTAAAAAAAGGTGGTAGGACTGGCTCCTCAATGATCGGGACATATCAAAGGCTGGTCAGTGTTCCCTCGAATACCAGACATGAACAGTCATGATAACTAATGGTGCACCACATCATGACATGAGAAAAGCATAGAGATTGCAAATCAATTCCTGCTACTTTCAAGGATTGTCCCTGAGCCTTGTTGATGGACATTGCAAATGCCAGACAAACTGGAAACTGGAGGCATTTAAAATCAAAAGCCAAATCAGATGGAATGAGTGGAATTGTTGGAATAAAAACCTCCTCTCCTTTGGCACATCCTGTCAAAATGGTTGCTTCAATTACATGTGGAAACAGGTTCTTAATCAAGAGTCTTGTTCCATTACACAGCTTTGGTGGATCCAAATTTCTCAACAGCAAAATAGGTGCTCCAGGTTTTAGAAAGAGGTTGTGAGGAGGAAGTCCTTGTGGCTCCAAGGAGTTGAGCAACTTGGTTGGATAGAATAATGCTTGAGCAGGGTCTGTCACAGTATCCACTGACTTGTAGGTCCTGCACACACCAGGAAGAAGACTTAGAATTTGAAGATTGATCTTGTTGACACTATCATTTTTAGGAGCCAGAATAGCCCTTTCACACAGCCAGCCAGATTTTCTGAAGTGGAGTTGAATGTTTGGAAAAACCTTTGCTTTTAGCTCATCAATTGATGTCACAATATAGCAAAAGTTGCTTGGAAACATAATCTGTCCAGTGATTGAGTTTGCTGGTGCCTTGCCATCCCCAATAGTCAGCAGCTGGCTCGAGAAACATTGCCTGTCATGTGGACCTTCATGTTTGTGTTTAGCGACATTTTCTTCACTTCTCTCTAAAGGTACAATGCTTTGAGGCAGGCATTGAGTTCATTTGCAGTGGTTGATCTTGGAATAACAGGTAGTGTTTGACGAAAGTCACCTGCCAAAACAACTACTCCTCCCATGATATACTTGTTACCACGCACTTCTTGCAGCAGTCTGTCCACTGCTTCCAGAGCCCTCTTGTGTAATATGGTACATTCATCCAAAATGATGACACTGCACTTTTGAAGCAGTTTGGCCTGCCCTAATCCCTTGGCAATATTACACACTGGGCTGTTACTGTGAGCAAGGTTAAGCAGTAGCTTGAATGTGGAATGTGCTGTCCTGCCACCTGTTAAAAGTGTAGCTGCAACTCCAGAAGATGCCACTGCAAGTGCAATCTTTTGTTGTTGCCAGAATTTTGCCAGGAGCAAATTGATTAAAAATGTTTTTTTCCTGTTCCACCTGGAGCATCAAGAAAAACAATCCAACCTTTGTTGGTTCCAGTGAAACTTAAAATTTGGTTGTAGGAGTCTCTTCGGTCTGGTACCAACAGTGGCTCGTTGTGACAAATGCTGTCAGTTCATTAATGTTGTAGTTTGTTTTTATGTAAATCTCCCTGCACATTTGGTTAGCTTCATGATCTCTTGATAGAGTAGGTAAGCCAAAAAGCTATAATGTTTTTCCGGACATTGCCATGCTCTAGTCTTCAAGGAGAATGAGACACCCAGGACAAACAGGGCAGCCTCCTCTTAGTAGAACCAAGTCACCAAAGATACCAAAGGACATAGTGGGAGAACGGAGCGGCGCCCATGGATAATAGTAAGTGCTGTGAGATCCCTGGGCGGTTAGGGGAATTGGTTTGTCCGATGATGCGGCGGGTTGGGGGTTTGCTCAGAGAGGATGTAGAGTTGGGTCGTGATCGGGTAGAGTTTGTTATTCGGCAGTCAAAAGCAGAAAGGAAAGGGAAAAGAATGGTGATGTTTCAGGTATCGGGCTGCTCCATGTGCCCGGTCGGTTGTATGCGTGAGTATGGGATAGTGGGGTCAGGCGCTTGCCTGTTGTTGGTCCATGCGGATGGTTCCTTTCTGTCCAGGTTTCAATTTACGGCGATCTTTGATCAGTGTCTGGATCGTTTGGGTTTAAAAGGGGTCTGGGTATTCAAGCCACTCTTTTAGGATAGGGGCAGCCACGGAGGCCGCTCGATGGGGATTGGGGGAGGAAGTCATAAAGAGAATAGGTCGCTGGAGACGGTCCGGTTTCGGTCGTATGTCAGGGTGGATCGGCTGTAACTCGTGGGGGTGAGGAGTTGTTGGTGTTGTATGCTATGGACCAGTTCTGAAAAGTTGTGTTGTTGATTTTCTCGTTTCAGGTGCGGGGCCGGCCCTGGTCTGGATACTGGGGCATTCTTACGTGTTTTGGGGAGCCGTCCGGGCAGCGGTTCGGCAGGACGGCGAGCAACTTGGTTTCCGGAGATCGGAGGCGGTGGTAAGGTGGGTAAGGTGTAGGGGCATGGTGTGGAGTGGGGTGCTGCCAGAGATACATCGATTCGTCAGATTGGATAGGATGCCGGATATCTTGGTGCTGCATATGGGCGGCAATGATTTGGCGGCGCGGCCGCTGCGGGAGATTCTGAAGGATATGAAGTTCGATCTGCTGAGGCTTTGGGCCCTGTTCCCAAAATTGATAACAGTGTGGTCGGACATTGTTCCGAGACGGGTCTGGAGGGGGCCCGTTCAGTGGAGGGAGTGAATAGAGCGCGGGTGAAGTTGAACCGAGCGATGAGTCGGTTTATGGCTAAGAATGGTGCGGTAGCGGTGCGGCATAGGGAGTTGGAAACCGGTGTGGGGGCTTTCTGGAGGTCGTATGGCGTGCACCTGAATGCAGTGGGAATTGATATTTAGAGTTTGGCGCTGCAGGATGGCATTGAAATTGCACTTGGTGTGTTGAGGGACGCGCAGTCAAGGCTGCGGGTCTGTGGCAGGGGGAGGTCCTTGAAGTCGGTGCTACACTTTGGTAGTGTGGATGGGGAGCCTCCGTGGTGGGGCTGGACTCCCGGTTTGGGCCGAGATCATTTCAGTCGTGCTTCCGAGCTGGTGGGAACGACTGGAAGCAAGGTGGCACCCCAATGGAACAATCGCCAGGATTTGGGGCTTCAAGGACCTCCTCCTGAGAGAAATCTGTTATGGTTGTTATTTATACGGTTATAGTTATATATATTTATATTTTATATGTTGCATTGTATAATAAATGGCTGCTGTGGCCAATCAATTCCAGCTTGGTGTCAGCGTATTTCTTGGTAAAGAAAGATGGTGACGGAAGAATATGGGTTAGGCGGGGTGGAGCCGGGAGAGGACTGAGGGTTGGAGGGATGTGGTGGTGGGGTGGGGGGTCGAGTGGGAGGTAGCCCATACCCCTGTCATGGGTATTGTCTTACCTGACCTGTGCTTGTTCTCCATGTTGACCTTTTGCCACCTGCCCTGATCTCAGGCTGTTTACTGGGTTTCACATACACTGCCTGCCCTGACCTCAGACTGTCCCTGATCACTCAGTGCTGTGTATCAATGTATCTTGATCCCCGTGGATCAGCTGTCAATCATACAGAGACTACTCCAGGAGGTAGGGGACTAGAGGTTCCTCTGCAGCGAATTCCTTGTACAGGGATTAAAGGGTGAATATAAGGGGACTGCCAGGATAACACTAGGAATAGCCCAAAGTCAAATTTTTGGTTAACACAATAGTTCCACACCCACTGTTGTAACACGATACACATGTGAACAGAGCCTATTGTGTATGGTGGTATCTGAAATGTTCACATGGGGATGTGAATAATCATATTGGATTTTAACATACCCGGTCTTTTGTTCTCACTGTAGATACGCAGCGGTATCTACGCAGCGGTAAATTTGTCTGGCAGCAACTTATCCACCTCTCTTTATGGAAATACACACAGAAAGGGAACAGTCAAGGACTGCAAGTCTATAGAGAAGTCAAAAGAAACATCTGGCAGCTAAATAGGATTTCTATGAGGTATGGACCTCTTTAATACCTATGTGGTTCACTTTATTAGTTTTGGCGGTAAATTTTTCGCCTTTTTAACTGTTGCCATCTCCGGGCAGTTTACCTGGGATGGCAACATGGTCTTGATTGGTTGCCATCATTGGGGAAAATTCTGCCCTGACGTGGCAACCCTTATTTTATTGGCTGTTATGTTTGGCCAATAGTAAGGTTTATTTAGGGCTAGTCACATTGCCAATGCTGTGATTGCCTGATATGTTTCAATTGGTGGGGACAAATATATGGGCACAGGTGAAGCTGTGGTCCTTACCTCGTCTGTGAGAGAAGTGCCATCGCCCGCCCTTCCCGGTAGACTGTAGTTTTATTTTAATTGGGGTATGAGTTGTTTTGATAGTCTGCAATTTTTTGAGCTTGAGCTTATGGCTGAGCGCGTGTATTGTTGTTTTGGAGTTCAATGTGGTTGAATTAAGTTGGTAATGTTAAATTATGAATTCATTAATGAACTTGAGCTTATGGCTGAGCTCCTGTATTGTTTGAGTTGTTAAGGTTAAATTATTAATTTACTAAATAAATATTTTCCAATCAATTTTCTGGTTTCAGTGCCTTTTTTTCTTTATTTATGTTATTAAAGATATGTTAAGTGGGGTATGACCTTTTATCCCATAATTTTTCACACTATACACTGCTCGTTTCCATGGTTATGACCACCTTGCAATCCATCAGCGGTGGCTGTGCTTGCACATTATAGGAAAAAGTGCTGGACTCTCTGGTGGCTGAGACCGTAGGAGCACACATAGGCTGGTGCTTTTTTCTACAGTGTGCAAGCACGGCCACTGCTGATGAATTGCAGGGTGGTCGTAACCATGGAAACGAGCAGTGCATAATGTGATGGAAAAATGAATCCAGCCAGCAAAAGAAGCAATATGGAGAATCACAATACATTAGCAAGTGCCTTGTATTAACGTTCTCTACATAATAAATGCCATTTGCTGAATTGAGACAATCCCTTTAACCACTTCAGCCCCCCTAGCTTAAACACCCTTAATGACCAGGCCACTTTTTACAATTCTGCACTACACTACTTTCACCGTTTATTGCTCCGTCATGCAACTTACCACCCAAATGAATTTTACCTCCTTTTCTTCTCACTAATAGAGCTTTCATTTGGTGGTATTTCATTCTTGCTGACATTTTTACTTTTTTTGCTATTAATAAAAAATTAACGACATTTTTGCAAAAAAATGACATTTTTCACTTTCTGTTGTAAATTTTTTTTAAAAAAAACTACATTTCTATATAAATTTTCCGCAAAATTTATTGTTCTACATGTCTTTGATAAAAAAAAATCCAATAAGTGTATATTTATTAGTTTGGGTAAAAGTTATTGCGTTTACAAACTATGGTGCAAAAAAGTGAATTTCCGCATTTTGAAGCAGCTCTGACTTTCTGAGCACCTGTCATGTTTCTTCAGGTGCTAGAATGCCAGGATAGTATAAATACCCCCCAAATGACACCATTTTAGAAAGAAGACACCCCAAAGTATTCGCGGAGGGGCATGGTGAGTTCCTGTATCATTTTTTTTTTTTCACAAGTTAGCGGAAAATGACACTTTCTGAGAAAAAAATAATAATAATAAAGTTTCCATTTCTGCTAACTTCTGGCAAAAAAAATAAAAACCTCAGACGGACTCACTATGCCGCTCAGTAAATACCTTGGGGTGTCTACAAATGGGGTCATTTGTGGGGTGTGTTTACTGTTCTGGCATTTTGGGCGGGGCTAAATTGTGAGCAGCCATGTAAAACCTAAAGGTACTCGTTGGAATTTTGGCCCCTTTGTGCACCCAGGCTGCAAAAAAGTGTTACTCATGTGGTATCGCCATACTCAGGAGAAGTAGGGCAATGTGTTTTGGGGTGTATTTTTACATATACCCATGTTGGGTGAGAGGAATATCTCTGTAAATTGTCAACTTTGTATAAAATTTTTTAAAAAGTTGTCGTTTACAGAGATATGTCTCACACAAAGTATGGGTATATATAAAAATAAAACCCAAAACTCATTGCCCTACTTCTCCTGAGTACGGCGATACCACATGTGTGACACTTTTTTGCAGCCTGGGTGCGCAAAGGGGCCCTAATTCCAAAGAGTACCTTTAGGATTTCACAGGGCATTTTTACGCATTTGGATTCCAGACTTCTTCTCACGCTTTAGGGGCCACTAAAATCCAGGACAGTATAAATACCCCACATGTGACCCCATTTTAGAAAGAAGACACCCCAAGGTATTCCGTGAGGGGTATGGTGAGTTCATGTAAAAAAAATTTTTTTGTCACAAGTTAGTGGAATATGAGAATTTGTAAAAAACAAAAAAATAAATAAATAAAATATTATAAATAAGTTATCAATAACTTGCGCCAAAAAAAAAAATTCTGTGAACTCGACATGCCCCTCACGGAATACCTTGGGGTGTCTTCTATCCAAAATGGGGTCACATGTGGGGTATTTATACTGCCCCGGCATTTTAGGGGCCCTAAAGCTTGAGAATCCAAATGCGTAAAAATGCCCTGTGAAATCCTAAAGGTACTCATGGGAATTAGGGCCCCTTTGCGCATCTTGGCTGCAAAAAAGTGTCACACATGTGGTATCGCCGTACTCAGGAGAAGTAGGGCAATGTGTTGTGGGGTGTATTTTTATATATACCCATACTGTGTGTGAGAAATATCGCTGTAAACGACAACTTTTTAAATTTTTTTATACATTTATTTCTCTCACCCAACATGGATATATGTAAAAATACACTTTTTCGGATCCGCGCTTCCAGGTCTGCACTTCCATTCCGCAAAAATATAGAACATGTCCTATTCTTGTCCGCAATTGCAGACAAGAAAAAGCATTTTCTATATAGTTCTGGCAATGTGCAGATCTGCAAAATGCGGAAAGCACATTGCCGGTGTCCGTGTTTTGAGGATCTGCGGATCCGCGGATCAGATCCGCGGATCCGTGGATCCACGGATCCGTAAAACACATATGGACGTCTGAATGGAGCCTTACAAGGGGTGTGATCAATGACAGGGGGTGATCAGGGAATCTAGATGGGGTGATCAAGGGGTTAACAAGGGGTTAATAAGTGAGGGGGTTAGTGTAGTGTTTGGTGCAACTTTACATAGCTACCTGGTCCTCTGGTGGTCGATCCCAGCAAATGGGACCACCAGAGGACCAGGTAGCAGGTATATCAGATGCTGTTAACAAAACAGCGTCTGATATACTTGTTTGATGCGAATTATTTCGCATCTACAGCCTGCCAGCGATTGATGATCGCTGGCAGTCTGCAGTACAAGTTGTGAGACGCGCGGCACTTTAAACGCGCGCGCGGCACTGTGAACGCACGCGCGCCGATGCGTCCACTCAGAACCACAGGACCGCCCGCCGGATGCATCCGTGCGTTAGGCGGTCCTGTAGTGGTTAAAGGTGGATTTAGACAAGCAGATAATCATTATGATTCCAACGCTAGCGATGGAAGATAAACGATCTCTGTGCTGATGACACACAACTTTACACCATCCCCAACATCACCCCTGCTGTATTACAGAACATCAGTGACCGTCTCTAATATCATGTCCTCTCTCTATCTGAAACTGAATTTTTTCAAAAACTGAAATTCTTGTATTCAATTTTTTTAACCTACCCAAATCTGATATCTCTCTCTCAGTGTGTGGCACTATCATCACGCCTAGGCAGCACTCACACTGTCTTGGTGTTATGTTTGACACTGATCTTTCCCTATATTCAATCTCTCGCCATCTTATGTCGTCTGCACATCAAAAATATCTTTTAAATCTGCCCCTTTCTTTCTATTCAAACACAAAATAGCTGATTTTCGGGAGACCAAATGCAAAAAACACAGCGGAGCCTCATTTGAGTCTCAACACAGCAATCCTTTCTCACTATGGAACCAAACAAATACTCTCATTGTTGCCCTAATATATTCCCACCTCGATTACTGTAACTCACAATTAATTGGCCTCCCCCTCACCAGACTTTCCCCTTCCAATCTATCCTTAATGCAGCAGCCAGGGTCACCCATGCGCCCAAAAGCACTACAGATATCGACTGGTGACTGGCTCATGCAGCTTTATATCTACTCCCTTATTTTACCAAGATCGCTGGACCATTGTACAAAGCAATTAAAAATTGTAAGCTCTTACAAGCAGAGCCCTCATTCCTTTTGTTCTAATTATTGACTTGTCTGTTCCTATGCTATTTATAACTGTACATAAACCCCTGAATTGTAAAGCGCTGTATAATTGGCACCATATAAATAAAGATTATTATATTTTTATTATTATGCAGGTGTAATTCATGTTGAATCGTTTTACATGACAATGCTTGAGTAATTGCCCATGGAGTCCTGGCCTTATACCCAGTGTTAACACATGTGCACATGCCAGATTTTCATCGCAGGTTCTACACTGAAAATCTGAAGAAAAAAAATACAGTAAGGGTGGGTTCACATCAGCGTTATGGATTCCGTTATGGCTTTCCGTTATAACATGGTTATAACGGAAATTAATGGAATGCATGAGACGGAAGTGGGAGAGTACCACAGTCCATCACAAAATGCTGACAGCAGCACAAAAAACATCCCCAAAAACTTCCCCTGGCCGGCTATGAGGACGGCTCAGGCAGGCCCCCTGAGGATCAGCCCACCAGGAAATTTCCCTTTAAGGTCTATGACCAATCTGCCCATGTTGTGATATCATGAAGAGGCTGTGCTGGAAAACACTCCCACTCCAGACCCCGTGTCTTTTTTTGAGTAAATGAGAAAGCTGCAATATAAATAGCAGCAATTGGTATAAGTCCTAATGTATATCACAAAGCTTACTTCTCCCCAATTGCTGTAATGGGCAGCAGCATTGATGGTAGGAGTAGTCACTGTGTCACTCTCTAAACACTTTGCTTTCTTTTAAAGATAACCACAGGTCTGCTATTTTGTACTTTTTAACTTCTTCTATTTCTGGGCTGAGGGGTGCAGATCTTGCCAGAGGCAATTAACCCTCTCCAAAGCAGTAAAGTCTTTTATGCCATAAACGAGCAGTACCTTACAGCCTTACGGTCCAAATCCAGTGCATGGCCTTGGTGTTTCTAGATCTTCTATGGTTGCCTGTTCATTTTCATGATTGGTGTCTCCAGGATGAGGCTTCTCTCTTGGCCTACTATGAAAGAGCTCTCACACACATCTTGCCTGTAGCTTCTCTACGGTAACACTTACTAACTAGGGGGTAGGCTAAGTCATCACCATGCTAAGCTAACCAAGTCTGACTGTGTTAACTACAGTATATATTGCCCATACATTGCCATTAGGTATACATAATACACAATTAATACACAAATAAGAGGGTCAATTATTAAACGGAGTCTGTCACCACAGTTTGCCATTATACACTGCTTACATAGTACTGTAGCATAACTATGCATGAGTCAAATGGTACCTGTTTCCTTTAGTTTTGATGTTCACCAAAGGAAAAAACGCAGTTTTACTCATATGTAAAGTTCCCAAGGGCGGAGTTCGAGCTGTAAGTGCCCAGGCCGCTCTGACTTCTTCTTACATAACCCCTCTCCAGCCAGTTGCTTGGCCCTCCCTGTAAGCCTCTTGCGCCATCCAGTGTACTAGATGAGATCCCGCCGGCGCATGCACACTGTGATGTCCATTGTGGGCAGCAGCATCACTCCATGCAGTGCGCATGCGCCGACGGGATCTCGTTCAGTGCATGAGATACTGGCGAGATCTACAGAGAATTTGTGAGTTCACTATCCTGGCAATCTGAAATTCAAGATTACCGTCCACCAAGACAGGAGCAGGAGGTAAGGAGGACGGTTCAGCATATCTTTTCAGCAATGATTTGTGAAAAGTATTATACATTTTTAAAGACTGTGGAAGTTCAAGACGAAAAGCAACCGGATTAATAATGGCAGAGATTTTATATGGCCCAAAAAACCTTGGTCCCAACTTCCAAGAGGGTACCTTTAACTTAATGTTTCTTGTGGACAGCCATACAGAATCACCCACTATCATGTCCAGACCACTCATACGTCTCTTGTCAGCCATAATTTTCCGCCAAATAGATGACAATAAATAGGAAAATCTTTCCTCTTCCGGTATATCAGAAGTCTCAGTACTAGAAAATTTGCAAAACTGTGAATAGAACCCATATGCTCCAAAAAAGGCGACTTATCAGTGGACTCCTGTCTATGTTATTTATGGCAAACTCAGCCAACGACAAAAATGAATACCACTCCTCATGATTCTCCGAGACAAAACATCTTAAATAAGTCTCCAGATTCTGGTAAGTGTTTTCAGTCTGTCCGTTCGACTGAGAATAAAAAGCTGAAGAGAAGGACAATTGGACCCCCAGGCGAGTACAGAACACCTTCCAGAATCTGGAAACAAACTGAGTCCCCCTATCTGACACCACATCAGAGGGGATACCGTGTGTGAGAGTTTTAGCATTAGGTAGACCTGATAATGCTATAAAATGCGACATCTTGCTGAAGCGATCAACAACCACCAGAATCACAGTTTTCCCTGAGGAATTAGGCAAATCTGGGATAAAGTCCATGTACAAATGAGTCCACGGTTGGGACGGGATAGACCAGGGAAGTAGAGATCCTGAAAGCCAAGTATGTGTTACCTTGTCACGCGCACAAGTCTCACAAGCTGACACATAGCCCTCAATACATTTACGCAACCCTGGCTACCATAATCTCTGGGAAATTAGATCAACCATGGATCTGCTTCCAGGGTGTCCCATAAGAACAGTACTGTAATGTTCTTCAAACACCTTGTGCCGAAGAAACAACTTCCCTGAAGGACAAGAATCAGGTGCATCTCCCTGGGCCTCCAACACCTCTGCCTCAAGTTCAGGATAAAGGGCGGATACAACCACCCCATCAGCTAATATCCAGCCAGGATCCTCCGAATCACCCCCCCCTCCCCCTCCCCCGGGAAAGCTATGCGACAAAGCATCCGCTTTGACGTTCTTAACCCCAGCTCGATAGGTGACAACTAAATTAAATCTGGTAAAAAACAACAGCCATCTGGCCTGCCTTGGGTTCAGACATTTAGCAGACTCCAGATAAGCCAGATTTTTGTGATCAGTAATTACCGTTATGGGATGAATCCAACCAATGACGCTATTCCTCAAAAGCCAACTTAATGGCCAGCCACTCTCTATTACCTACAGTACATCATAATTTCTTTCAGCAGTAGAGAGTTTTTTAGAGAAAAAAGTACAAGGCCGCCATTTGCTAGGAGAAGGACCCTGTGACAAGACTGCTCCAACCCATACCTCGGTTGCGTCAACTTCCACAATGAATGGCTGTGACATATTAGTTTGCACCAGTATAGGAGCAGAAGAAAAACATTCCTTTACTGCTGAAAAGGCTTGTAATGCCGCATCAGACCAGACTGAGAAATCCGCACCTTTCTTAGTCATATCTGTTAATGGTTTAACAACAGTTGAATAATTCAAGATAAATTTACGGTAGTAGTTGGTGAACCCCAAAAATCACATAAGTGCTTTCAGATTTTCAGGTCGATCCCAGTCGAACACAGCACAGACTTTTTCCAGATCCGTACGAAAACCCGAAGATGAGAGTAGGTAACCCAGGAATTGCACTTCCGGAACCGCAAATACACACTTAGCATACAATTTATTCTCCCTTAAGATCTGTAAGACCTGTCTCACGTGATCCTGATGCGTCTTCATGTAAGGGGAATAAATTAAAATATCATCCAGATATACCACCACAAACCTGTCCACCAGATGGTGAAACATGTCATTGATGAAATGTTGAAAAACAGCAGGAGCATTGGTCAACCCAAAAGGCATGACCAAATTTTCAAAATTACCTTCAGGGGTATTAAAGGCCATCTTACATTCGTCCCCCTCCTTGATCCTTACCAGATAATATGCCCCCCTCAAATCCAACTTAGAGAACACCTTGGCACCGACAATCTAATTGAACAAATCTGGGATCAAAGGAAGGGCATAGGGATAACGGACAGTAATGCGATTAAGCTCACGGAAGTCCAAACATGGCCTAAGAGTTCCATCCTTTTTTTTAACAAAGAAGAACCCTGCAGCCACTGCTGATTTGGATGGTCTAATATGACCTTTAGCCAAACTCTCGGTGATATATTCTCTCATGGCTACTCTTTCGGGTTCAGAAAGATTATACAACTGAGACTTGGGCTACCTAGCTCAGTGAATAAGGTTGATGGGGCAATCATACTCCCAATGTGGAGGTAACTCCTGGTCTCCACTTTCAGAGAATACATCAGAAAAATCCAAAATAAAAGAAGGTACTATTTTAGTGGAAAACAGAAAGCAACATGCTAAGACAGTTGTCTATGCAAAAATCACTCCAATCAAGAATCTGTCTTGCTTGCCAATCGATGATTATGTTTTGTTAACCATGGTAAACCTAGCACCAGAGGAGCAGGCAGATCCTCCAGCACAAAACACGAAATGGATTCTTGATGAGAATCTCCCACCTTTAGGCGAATGTCCTGCACCATTTGTGACAAACACTTTTGTGAGAGTGGGGCGGAATCAATCGCAATCACCGAAATATTTTTGTCTAATGCGCTTGTTGTCAAACCATGCATACGGACGAACTGGCCATCCACTAGGTTAGCCCGTGCCCCACTGTCAATAAATACTTCGATTCCCACAGTTTTGGAGTCTAGCGTCACCTTAGCAGGCAGAAGAAATCGGGTACTACCGGTAAATGATAAAAATACATTCTCAGATTCCCCACCCCCACTACCAAGAGTTAGAAGAGGACTAAACACATTAGTTTTCTTTCTCTCTATTTCACCTTGATGTTTAACATAAGGACATACATTAACAAAATGTCCTCCTCCACCACAGAAAAGGTCTTTTTTTTAACCCTCATGTTTGTATCACCAGGTCCAGGAGTGACTTCCCCCAACTGCATTGGCTCATCATCAAACATGAGCTCAAGTGCCTCCCTACCCAAAGTGTCGGAAGAGGCTGCTTCCCCATATGATGGTGCGTCCTGAGCGAGAGGAACCTTAGATCTCTCCCTCAGGTGTCTATCAATACATATAGACATGGCTGCCTCCAATGACTCTGGATATTCGGAAAATGCCAAGGCATCCTTGAGTTTCTCTGATTACCCTTGACAGAATTGACTACGGAGGGCTGGGTCATTCCACTGAGTATCAGTTGCCCATCTCCTAAATTCAGAGCAATAGGACTCCGCAGAATGCTCTCCCTGCCGTAACCTACGCAACTTAGTCTCGGCCAGGGAGACCCGATCTGGGTCATCGTAGATAAGCCCCAGAGCTCTGTAAACTTCATCTACCGACCGGAGGGATTGTGATCCGGTCGGCAAAGAAAAAGCCCAAGACTGAGCGTCACCTTTCAGTAACAAAATAATAATCCGAACTCTTTGACTCTCGTCCCCAGAAAAGTTAGGGACGTAGTCTGAAATATAGTTTGCACGACTCCCTGAACCGAATAAAGTTGTCACTTCCCCCGGAAAACCTATCCGGGAGAGCGACCTTAGGTTCAGGGCAGGCTTGGTTCCCGCTGCTGGAAGCCGTCTCCTGTGGTCTCTGAAACTGCGAGACGGCCATGCGGAGTTTAGCCACCTCCAAAGACAGTCCCTGCATACAATCGACCAGTGCAGAAACAGTATCCACTGCTGCACTGACACAAACAGAATGATGTTTTTTTGGCGGTTGATAATGGCACAGGTAATGGGGAGGGGATAATACCAGATAACACACAGAAGGAATATACCGGAGTCTAGGCCTCAAAGCTAAGGTAGAGGGATGGTGACCTCCAAGGAATCCTTAGACCTTTCCCTGACTCCTGCCAGTATGAGTAGGTCCTGAAGGTGGAAATACTCATACACTGGAACCTTAGCCCTGGATACCCTGGAAGGCCCCAGCAGTGGTGGCAGGGAATGAGACTACTGGTCCCTCCCCATATGAAGAAACCAGCGTCTTTTTGAGGCCTAGACAACAACACACACAAGCGAACAACAAAATGCAAAACAAAATACACTTAGCTTAAAGAAGAATGGAGGAGCAGGAGATCCAAAGGAACAACACACTAGCTCAACCAATTCCAGCAGGAAATATCAACCGCGTGGTAAGCAGTGTGAGTCAGAACGAAATAGAGCCTCAGTAATGACCACAAGCTACACCTGACAATAGGCGTGGCCATTACCAAACAACAACACTGCAAGATGTAAACAGAGAGGCTGTCAGATACCCTCACGTGGCGCCAGTCTCTCAGATCTTCCCACCTCTGTCATGGGAGGGACCATGACACCTTGCCACTCGGTGGTCTCCTCATGCTGCTGCCACCTCCACACAATATCACTTTGCCACTCAGTGGTCTCCTGATGCTGCTGCCACCTCCACATTATGAGCTGAACTGAGAAAATGAATGAGGGAGCATATACGTGATATTGAAAAAGGGAAAGATGAGATGGATATGAATAAACTCAAAACAATACCGCAACACTTTAAAACGTATCACCAATGTAATGGTGACCTCCTGAAATTCAGAGGGATCAACCAAATTCACATGGGCATAAGAGGAGGTGATTTGAGTAAAAAATTAGCCCAAATTGAGAGTAGATGGATCTTCCGATTAGGGACTTTGGCACCACAAGGTTTAAACGAGTCATTGGGATTCGGATCTTTTCTGTAGGTTGTAGTTTGGGGTTTTTCTTTTTTAAAGTGAAATTTTACATATTTTTATTTATTTGTATTTATAGAGCTAACCTATCGGTGATTGAGGAGTGGTATGGGGATCGACTGAAGTGGTCTGTGGAATTGGGCTCCTGGTATGAAAAAGAGAGAAAAAAAGAAAGAAGAAAAAAAGAAAAAAATTAAAAGAAAAATAATGACATCATGATTGTTATATGGACTATATATATTTTATAAATTGTTTTGATTCTTCATATGATCTAAATCATAGGAATATATATTTTTTGGGGAAAGGTTTCTAGGGAGTTATTTTATTTTTGTAATTATGGATAAATTGTGATTGGTACACGTTTTACGGATGTTAACAGCACTAGCACTTTAAAGAATTAACAATTACGCACTGTTGCACTGAGCACTTTAATGAATTGTATATGTATCTCAGGGGGAGAGAGAGTGTAGATTTTAATGAGATTCTTTATATAATATATTATGCTTTCTCACTAGATAAATAGTTATATACACTAAGTATCATATGTATGAAGCAACAACACTGGTGCCCCATAAGGGGGTTGGAAATGTATAATTTTTATTACATGGTTTTAGGACATAGGCACTTTAATACTTTATGTGGATTTAACCCAATTTTGGTGGTGTTAGAGTTTTAGTGCACTTTTGAGAATTTAACAACTCCCTTAAAAAGAATAGTTATATATTCCCTAAGATAGGATGTCATTAAGAAGGTAGATGAATTGGAGTCAGTGCGCATCTCAGTCGGACTACCTGCGGTACTTTCGTTCTCCCTCATTATTGCAGAGGCTTCTGTGACATCAGGACCGGAAATACGTCGGCCTGCCCTCACTGAGGCCAGCAGGAGGAAAGGGCGGAAGTTACCTAAGCGGGAGTTGCCCGGCAAGCAATGCGCCGCGATTATGACGTCCACTAGTGACAGGGATGGTAGGGCGTTCCCCATTAGTTAGCAACTAGTTTAAAAGACCTCCCTATTATTTGCACTATCTCTCCTCCTGAAGAAGCTGACGCGAAACGCGCGTTGGGGGGTGCGCCAGTTCCTGTCTCAATCATTTTTCTGTGGCATTAGGTATGTGCATATCGATTATGTGGTGGTATATATAGTTGAGAGCCTTAAAATTGAGTTTTTAAGATCATGCGTACTATGCGGTAGCAAGTGGTAAATGGCTTCAGCTTTAACCAACCAGTGATTCATGTAGCTCAGAATATACAATACCTCCCGTGATTAGTATTATTTAAATTTGAGCAGGAAGCATCTGGCATGTATTTTTACCTGTTTCCCCGAATATATGGGAATGTTTATATATTTT
This sequence comes from Bufotes viridis, assembly GCA_033119425.1. NCBI lineage: Eukaryota > Metazoa > Chordata > Amphibia > Anura > Bufonidae > Bufotes > Bufotes viridis. The sequence goes on along the minus strand of CM065591.1, from coordinate 407,342,297 downwards.
AAATGGTTTGAATAAAGACTATTGATTTTATGGGAAAATGTGTACTATGTTATTGGATATACACCTCCACATTATGTCAACTTGCCACTCTGTGGTCTCCTCATGCTGGTGCCACCTTAACACTATGTCACCTTGCCACTATGTGGCCTACTGATGCTGCTGCCACCTCTACACTTTGTCACCTTGCCACTCTGTGGTATCCTCATGATGCTGCCACCTCCACACTATGTCACCTTACCACTCTGTGGCCTCCTGATGCTGCTGCCACCTCCACACTCTATCCCTGGGACACTCTGTGGTCTCCTCATGATGCTGCCACCTCCACACTATGTCACCTTGCCACTCTGTGGCCTCCTGATGCTGCTGCCACCTCCACACTATGTCACCTTGCCACTCTGTGGTCTCCTCATGCTGCTGCCACCTCAACACTATGTCACCTTGCCACTCGGTGGTCTCCTCATGCTGCTGCCACCTCCACACTATGTCACCTTGCCACCCTGTGGTCTCCTCATGCTGCTGCCACCTCCACACTATGTCACCCTGCTACTCTCTGGCCTATACAGCTGGGCAGGGTTGGCTGCTAATTTAACCCCAGGTAAGTAATGGATTTGGGAAGCCATTCAAATGGGAATGAAGTACCCCAATGGTTTCTGGCTGTGTGAAAAATAGGAAGAGCCTCTGATGTATTAAAATTGACCTTAAATCTGGAGATAGCTCCAAAGGATGCTATAACTGACATTATCTCTGGGATAGCCTGACGTGGGTTTGAGCTGAATAATAATATGTCATTAGCAAAGGCTAGTAGTTTAGTTTCATCTGGTCCTGTTTGAATACCACGTAATGATGGGAGAGTTTGTAGGACTCTAATTAAAGAATCTAGGGCTAAATTAAATAGCAATGGGGATAATGGGCATCCCTGTCTCGTTCCTCTGCCCACTTCAAATGATGAGGAGCAAATAGAGTTAACCCATATTGTAGAGCGTGGATTATGGTACATCTTCTGAACAGCAGTACAGAACATGGGGCCAAATTGTCGTAGCCGAAGGATTTCCTGAAGATATCTCCTTGACACTCGATCAAAAGCATCTAGGCTAACTAGGATATTCTTAGTTTGTCGATGTACTCTGCTTGATGATATCGCCCCAATCGCTGTTCGGATATTGTAGGTAATAGATCTCCCTAACATAAAATCTGTGTGTGAAGGGTGTATGATATCTGAGAGAATTGTTTGAAATCTGTTTGCCAATATTTTAGTGAATATTTTAAAATCTGCATTTAAAAGCGAGATGGGACGGTAAGACTCTACCAGTAGGAGATCTTTAACTGGTTTTGGAAGAACCATTATGCAGGCATCATTAAATCGGTCAGTAATAATATGATTATACAGTGAGTATAAGTGGGGGCTCAGGGTTGTATTTAATAATATATAATATTCATTTCCAAAGCCATCGGGACCTGGTGCCTTAGAAAGCTTGAGAGATTTAATAGTGGCTGTAATTTCATCTTGACTAATAGGGGCATTCAAAATTAGTCGATGGTCAATTCACAAGGTGGGTAAAAGATTAGCATTGAGAAAAGGGGACCCTTAACCCCTTAAGGAACGGAGGTTTTTTACTTTTTGAGTTTTCGTTTTGCGCTCCCTGCCTTCCCAGAGCCATAACTTTTTTATTTTTTGGTTCACATAGCCATATGAGGGCTTGTTTTTTGCGGGACAAGTTGTAATTTCCAATGCCACCATTTAATATTGCATATGATGTAGTGGGAAGCAGAGAAAAAAATCCAAATAGGGTGAAATTGCAAAAAGAAAAAGCAATTCCACCACAGTTTTGCGGCTTTTTAAATTCCGACGTTCGATGTGCGATAAAACTGACTGGTTAATTTTATGCTACAGGTCAGTACGAATCCGGCGATACCCTATATGTATAGGTTTTCTTGCGTTTTGATAGTGAAAAAAAAATTCAAAAGTGGGAAAAAATCAGTTTTACTTTTTTGTCACCATGTTTTGACCCCTATAACTTTTTTGTAATTATATGTACAGAGCTGTATGGGGGCTCATTTTATGCGTCATAATCTTATCTTTTTATTGATACCATTTTGGGGTGTGTATGACTTTTTGATCACCTTTTATGTAATTTTTTGTGGAAAATGAAGCGACTAAAAATGGCGAATCCGCCATTTGGACGCTTTTTTCCGTTTTGCTGTTTGACGTATGGGGAATATTTTTTTAGATTTTTATAATATGGGCGTTTTTGCACATTGCGACACCCATGAGGTGTATTTTTTAAAAATTTTTAGTTTTTTAATTTTTATTTTAGCAAAAGGGGGGTGATTTGAACTTTTGTTTTTTATTTTTATTTTACTTTTCATTTTTTTTTTTTACACTTTTATATAGTTCCCATAGGGAACTATAACTTACAATCATCTGATTGCGATTTTCATACATTCCAATGCAATAGCATTGGAATATAGGAAAAAATCGCATATTTCCTATGAAGCCTATTACAGGCAAGGCTCCATAGGAAATACTACAGAGCAGCCTGGGTTTCATTCATAGAGACCCAGGCGACTACAGGCATGCTCCGGCTCCTCCGATCGCCACACGTTTGTGCGCACTCAGATGCCGTGGTCAGGATTGACCACGGCATCTGAGGGGTTAAATGTCCGCGATCGGCTACAGGAACCATGCGGACACCCACGGCTAAGGCGCCCGCATGGAGCAGGAGCGGGCGCCATCTTTAAAGACCGGACACAGGACGTACATGTACGTCCTGTGTCCTTAAGGGGTTAAGGTACTTCCTCTGGGTGCAGTATATAAAGATTCAAAGAAGGATTTAAATTGCTATGCAATTTCCATAGGATGAGATATGAAAGAACCCGTATGTAGCTTCAAGTTGGAGATTTTTGCAGCAGTATGAAATGGTTTGGTAGGGGCAGCTAACAGTCTGCCCAGTTTATTACCTCAACGGAAGAATCTATGTTTTTGGTAGTTCACATCTGTTAGGAGTTATACTTTTTAACATTGCCACCTGTAGGCTATATAGATATGACAGTTTATAACCTTTGTTATTTTGTTCGTGTCTAAATAAAGTTATTGTTGAAATACCCTACATGGCATCAAGAAACATGGTTTCAGAAGTGGGATGGTTTTAGTGTCTTAGAAACCACTAAAATCCTAATATCAGAACTAAAAAAATCGACAAGAATTGTTTCTCCGGTAATTTATTAATAAGAGAAACACAGCGTTACAGAAAAATGGCTGTAAACAATTTCCCTGTGCCATCTCCCATGGGATGTAAAGGGGACCTGGCAGTTAACTGGTCATACTTCAAATCCCAGTGGGAGGATTATGAGGTAGCAACTGAACTTAATAAGAAAGACTCCAAGGTGAGGATTGCGACACTGCGCTCAGTGATGGGGAGAGACTGCGTATTTATCAGCACCTCTCACTCTCTGATGCCGACAAGCAGGACATATGGAAAACTCTGGATGCATTACAGAGTCATTTTATGCCTTCACGTAACATCAGATATGAGAGGTACATATTCAATACCGCCAACCAAGGCCCATTGGAAAGTACAGATCAGTATGTTACTAAGCTGAGGCAGCTTGCCGCTACATGTGAATTTGGAGTATTACATGATGAACTTATTAGAGACAGAATAGTATGGGAGGAGGGAGGCAGCGGCCTTGTAATAGGGAGAGCGCCACAGTGCTAGATGACAAGAGCTGTGGCTGCTGTGAATGGCTGCTGACGATCACTGCCGCCACAAGGTAATGGCGGGTGGGTAAGGGAAGGTGGTCTCTGGGGCTTCCAGGGACATGGGAGAGTCGGGCTAGGTGTTTTTCTACCCTTGTCCTACCCTTATCCGGACAGTGGCCGCCTTCGGTGCCCGACAAGTAGTGCATGCGGCAGCCTTCTCTGAGTGGTGGGTCCGAAGCTCAGTTAAGATGCGGCCATTGCAGAGCGCCGCCTCCCTGAAGCCCCACGCCCACTTTTTTAGACCTGGGGTGAGCGGGGAAAAGTTGCAGATTGAGGTGCAAATAACCTTTGTACCACAATCTGCGCCAGAAATACGCCTAATATAGGCGTATTTCAGGATAATAAATGACCCCCTAAGTTTTAACAGAAAATCACTCAGTAACAGTAAATTAACATTTTACAATGTTCCTCTGGGGCACTGTTGTTGCTGTTATACTGTAAGTGGCATAATGATCTTGGTCGTATGCCAAAAGAAGTTTGTAAAATAATTGTTTAATAGTAATGATAATACTCACAATGCCTCTTGGAATGTATTCCATTGTTTTGCTGTGCATAGATTGCAGAATACCCCACAATTTATTTGTAAAATTCAAAGGAGAGCAACAGACATATGTTCTAAGTGCTCTAGTGAACTGGCTGACATGAAACATCTATTATGGAGATGTCCTAAACGTCACTGTTATTGGACTGAAGATACCTGGCACTCTTAGGCTATTTTCACACTTGCGGCAGAGGGATCCTGCAAGCATTTCCGTAGTCGGAAATGCCTGCCGGATCCGGCAATCTGGATGTAAACTGAATGCATTTGTAGACGGATCCGTCTTACAAATGCATTGCAAGAACGAATCCTTCTCTCCGCTTGTCATGCACCAGCCATACTGTGGGGTCACACCCTTTATATGCTATAATCTTTAGATTAAAACAATATTTTTAGGAGACACTTTAACAAGATCTGTTTAATTAAAGTTAAAAATGTTATCAAAAATGTCTCCATTTTCCCTTTCTCTCCTCTTGTAAAAAGATGGGTGTTGGTGGGAACTATGATATGTAATGTATAAGTGGTGAGTTTCTGTGTTATGGATTTGTCATTGTCAGTTGAAGAAATAAAGAAAAATCTTTCAAAAATGTAGACCAGCACACATACTATGTTAACCAAAGAATTAGAAGTTAATGGACACAACATGTGAACATTGGTAAATGTGATACTGCATCAGTTCAGCATAAAACCAAGTGGGAAGCATAGAAATTCAATTATAGCAGCTGATGCCATTAGTTCTGAGCAAGTTTAAACTGACAACAGGATGTCGAGATTTTATGCCAGCAGCATTTCACTGGCAGGGTTAGTGCGTCATCTGCTCTGAAACCTTTGGTAATGAGGCCATCCTGTTCCTTGTAAAGTAGGGAATATCAGCTATGATCCCGTAAAATAACAGAAAAGTGTCTGTCCTGTAATTTATAAGCTTAAGATACCGGATATACATATTTCTGAGTCTTTAGTGTGCCAAATGGTGCACAAATAAATTTCCAGAAAGGTTAGGAGGATTTGGCAGGTCATTAGGCATTATTATAGCACTTACTGTACATATGCCCCTGCGATATGCACATTATGTACAGTAGAAGAGCATATATATTATATATTTCTAATATTTTAAATCTGAGTAAATATTGTATGTCAATATGTCCTTATATTTCAAGCAGTTATCATGTCTCTTAGCTTTGAGAGGGTTTTCTGGGAGTAAAATATTGGTGACCTATGGGTCCTCAACTATACTTCATAGGGCCCCATAGCAAAGAAATAAAATAAAATAAAGCCCCCGCCCATCTAGTGTAAGAAAATGAAAACAGTTGCATAAGTAGCAAATATTATAGGTATGTATAAAAGCACAATATATCAGAAACACACACCTTGCACCCCTCAACCTCTGTTCCCCATAGCAAGTGCTATGGCTATAGTTACACCCATGGTCTTCAATACTTAATCAGTGTGGGTCCAACTCCAAGCATAGTGACAACTGGCTGTTTGAAGAGGCTGCAGTGCTTGATCGAATGCTGCAGCTTCTTCCTAGGCTAGTGACGACACATTTATTTGTCACATGACCTAAGTGCAGTTCAGTCCTACTCAAGTGAATGGGCCGCTATACAATGAACATTGTTGTGCTTGGTGTGCCGTGAGGTGCCAAACAGCCGATGACCTATTGATGAGGTATCCGGAGAATAGGTCATTTTATAAAAAGATTCTATTAGATCTGAATTTATTAGTAACAAATTGTGTTAAACTCTGCTATTTCCTAGCTGCAGAGAGCCTGTATATTGGTGTACAACACTGTGCATTGCAGAAACATGCATTGGTATTCTGCTGTGGTAGTGAAACAGTTACTTTGTCTCTGTATGTGACAGACGTCACCCTTAGAATCACTTCAATTACTTAGTCAATTAGGGGACAAAACTGACCAACTAATTCAAGTGTGAACTTATCCTTATAGGTCAATGTTAGCGTCAGGTATAAAGAAACATACAGTGGCCCAAGATTGTACTGTAGAGTGAAAGAGTGCACTCTTTTACACCGTCATCAGCTAATTCCACATATATTTCTACAGAAACTATTCTGTTACATGCTGATACAAGTAGTGCCCCCATGACAAAGTGGAGAGGGTGCGAGCAGTCATTTTATGTTGACGTCACTGTTTACTTTGCCCTTCTTGTAATCCTTCATAAGAACAACCACCAAAAAACGGATCCTGTCTTTTGAACATCCGCCTTCACATGGTCATCATTTGGTCAGTAATCCATCAGTATTGCTAAGGCAAAAAAAAAAAAAAGAACAGGAGTTGATCCAAAACAGAGATGACACGTGATCGGACAGTTTGCATATCTTCTGTGTTTTGTACCCACAGCTGCTTCTGTCTTCCAAATCATGAGCATATCCTGATGCAAAATAGGGAGGTGTGATACAGGCCTTGCGGATGCTCCAAAGACAGGATCCGTTGTGTTTATCATTGTTCTGTCCTTCTGACAGATCAGAAGAAGGGTAAAATAAATAGTGATGTCAACAAGGCCAAACAGGGTAAACAGTTAGCCAGTCATAGAGTGGGGAGGATATCAACCGCATAAGAAGTCAACACAGTCGCCCAGTTACATTATAGGGAGGGTGGCAACCGCATGAGGAGTCAACACAGTGGCCAAGTTACAGAGTGTTGAGGTGGCAACCACATGAGGAGTCAACACAGTGGTCAGTCACAGAGAGGTGAGGGTGGCAACTGCATGAGGAGTCAACACAGTGGCTCAGTCACAGAGTGGTGAGTGTGGCAAACGCATGACGAGTCAACACAGTGGCCCAGCCACAGAGTGGTGAGGGTGGGAAATGCATTAAGAGTCAACACAGTGGCCCAGTCACAGAGTGATGAGGTGGCAACTGCATGAGGAATGTACACAGTGACCCGGTTACATTATGGGGATGGAGGCAACCGCATGAGGAGTCAACACAGTCGCCCAGTTACAGAGTGGTGAGGTGGCAACCGCATGAGGAGTCTTCACACTGTGGCCCAGTCACAGAGTGGTGAGGGTGGCAAATGCATAAGGGGTCAACACAGTGGCCCAGTCACAGAGTGGTGAGGTGGCAGACACATGAGGAGTTAACACAGTGGCACAGTTACAGAGTGGTGTGGTGGCAACCACATGAGGAGTTAACACAGTGGCCCAGTCACAGAGTAATGAGGTGACAACCTCATGAGGAATCAACATAGTGGCCCAGTTACATTATGGGGAGGGTGGCAACCGCATGAGGAGTCAACACAGTGGCCCAGTTATAGAGTGGTGAGGTGGCAACCCCATGAGGAGTCAACACAGTGACCCAGTCACAGAGTGGTGAGGGTGGCAAATACATAAGGAGTAGTGTTGATCGAGCACCAAAGTGCTCTGGTGCTCGAGTAGAACACTTTGGGATACTTGGGTGCTCTACAGAGCACAATGGAAGACAATGGGAGAACCCGAGCATTAAACCAGGCACCCCCTGCTCTCAAGAGGGGAGGGTTCCGGGTCCCACGGAGGTCTATGCAAAAGATCGCTGTACCGTGAAGGAATCCCCCAGTGTGAGTCCCTGCTCTGACTTCACATATAGCTATGTCCATATATGGAGTCAGTGCTTGGGAACATCCAGTGTATTTAAATCTAATTTAGCCTCTATTTCTGTAAAGTTTCTGCTGGGATTTGAACTCACAACCTTCTACATTAGAGGCAAAGACCTTATAAACCTTAATGATAAACTGTAGTTTGTCATGTACTAAGTATTCCTATACAGCAGAAGAATAATTTCATATTTCAATGCAGCTTAACCTGTAGCTGTATAGCGTAGTGGTTAAGGTTCTTGGCTCTAATGGAAAGTTCAAATCCTGGCAGAAAATTTTCAGAAATAGAGGCTAAATTAAATTTATATATTTTATATATTTTTTTGTAATTGTAAAAAATGTATGGCACAAAATAGATGTATTACAAAAAAAATTAAATTATATATATATATATATATATATATATATATATAAAATCATACTTCTGATATACTACTACTGATGTTTTTAGCCATAATATATTTACATATATATTTAAATATATTATAATATATTATATATTCTAAATATATAATAATATATGTAAATATATTATGGCTAAAAACTTATATGTATATATGTTTAAATTAAATTTAGCCTCTATTTCTAAAAAAGTTTCTGCCGGGATTTGAACTCACAACCGTCTACATTATAGCCAAGAACCTTAACCACTACGCTATACAGCTATATGTTAAGCTGCAGTGAAATTTAACCTGATACTTCTGCTGTATAGGAATACTTAGTAAATGACAAACTACTATGAAGTAGTTTATCATTCATCTTTATAGCTGAGTGGTTTAGGTCCTTGCCTCTAATGTAGAAGGTTATGAGTTCAAATCCCAGCAGAAACTTTTCAGAAATAGAGGCTAAATTAGATGTAAGTACACTGATTTGAGCAATGCACTTGAGCACACGTGGTATTTGGCCGAGCATCGAGATGCTCGAGTTGAACACCAGTTCGGCCGAGCATTTTCGCTCAACACTAATAAGGAGTCAACACAGTGGCCCAGTCACAGAGTGATGAAGTGGCAGACACATGATTAATCAGCACAGTTGCACAGTTAAGAGTGGTGAGGTGACAACCGCATGAGGAGTCAACATAGTGGCCCAGTTACAGAGTGGTGAGGTGGCAACCGCATGAGGAGTCAACATAGTGGCCCAGTCACAGAGTGGGGAAGGTGGGGGGCAACAGCAGTGGCATTAACAGCACAGAATGCTTGGTGGCAGTAGGAGAACATGGCAGCAGAGGCAGCAGGTGGGTGGCATCAGGCGGGTGGAAGCATCAGAATAGTGGCTGAAGCAGGTGACCAGAAGAAATGTATTTCCTTTCACAAAGTGTGGAAGACCTTTGCCAGGATGGGAGATGGCACCATAGGCAGCGGCCAACTGACTACATAGTCATAGGCAGGTAGAAAAAAAGCCCCCATTTTGGAGTGGTAGCGAGGGTCTAACATGGTGGAGAGCCAGTTGTCATCCCTCTGCTGAATGGTCATAATACATCTGTCACTACGCAAGCAACTCGGCAATGCATCTAGCCATTTGCAAAAGGGACTCCCTGCCTCCATCTCCACTGCATAGTGCCATGGTGTGGCAGGGTCATCTGCCTAGTCTTCCTCATCACCCTCTAGCTCCTTCTGCTCCTCTCCTGTCACTTGTGCATAAAAACCACCCATTTCTGTATACATTGCCTGTTCTTGAATGTCCTCCTCCTCCTCCAGTTCAGCGCCCACAGGGCTCAGGTGGCTGTGAGATGTAGGCACCACGTCTCCTGTCTCCTTGGCCAGCCCGATTTATCAGCATCTGCATCAGGATGTGAAGGGGTGGAATGACGTTGTTCATCTCATAGTCCTGGCGACTAACAAATAAAGTGGCCTCCTCAAAGGCCCTGAGCAAACGGCAGGTGTCATGCATGCACTGCCACTGGCTAATGTCGAAGTTACACATGGGAGTGCTCCTGTATGCCTGCATCATCAAAAAATCTTTTACGGCCTTCCTCTGCTCATATAGTCGGTCCAACATGTGGAAGTTGGAGTTCCAACGGAGGGTGTGCAGCTAAAGGAGGGTGTGCTTTGCAGTGTAACAGTGGCTGAAGTGCATGCACAGCTTCCTAGCTATTTTCAGGATGTCTTGCAGTTGAGTGGAAGACTTGAGGAACCGCTTTACAACCAGATTAAAGACATGCGCAATGCAGGGCACATGAGTCAGCTCTCCTTAAAGCAGCGCCAACTTGATGTTCTTCCCATTGTCGGTGATCATGGTTACGATTTTAAGTTGGCAAGAAAACAACCAGGATTCTATTTTCTTCTTGAAGGACGTGGAGCAGTTCCTCCCTGGTGTGACTCCGTTTGCCCAGGCAAATGAGGTGTAGAACAGCGTGACACCGCCGTGCTCTCCACTGGTTGTATGCTGGAGTAGCACTCCGAATTGTGCCTGCAGTGGAGGCTGAGGACAAGGTGGAGGATGAGGAGGTAGAGGGGGAAATCGTTGCAAGACTCACAGCTTGAGAACGTCGAGGAGGCAGTGCCGTCACCTGGCCAAGTTGCTGGTTTGGCTGGGCAGGAACCACATTTCTCTGAAAGGTGCAGAATCCACCACATGGAAAGAGAGGAACTGTAGTACCAGCAACTTAGCCAGGAGCACGTTCCGCTTCTGTGCAGTTGGATGAGTGCACGCATACTGTTGTCTTTTTGCAATCGTCTCAGTGATTGATTGCAGACGAAACGAGTGGCAGGAGTAGGAGGAGCAGGAGCACCAGGACCAGTAGATGATGGGAAGGAAACACAGCTCCCTTCTGCTGAGGTGGTGGAGCCTTGACTGCTGGAGAAGAGGTGAAGGCCACAGGGTGATGCAGCGGTTGCTGCCTCAGGCTGTACTACTACATTAGCGTCACGGTTTTCCCAAGCCACATTATGGTGACACTGCATATGTTGATGCAGGGCCGTGGTGCCAACATTGGCACCCTGGTCACCTTCACCTTCTGTCCACAGATTCTACAAATGGCCACGCTGACTTCCTCCGGCGGCTTGATGAAAAATTCCCACACCACGAGTATGGCATTTTCCCCCCACCACTTCGTGCTGACTGCCTGCTGCCCCTGCCTCCGTGAACCTGTGCACCACTAGTTCTTTCCAGATAGGTAGGCTCCTCCATAGCAGACGGTCTACCCTGGGCACGTTTGGCTCCAGACCTCATACTGCTGCCACCCTGCTGACTCACTGCCACGCTACCACTGCACTGGCTCAGCCGCTGCCTCACGCACATGCTGCAACCCTCTTCCCCTGATGATGATAATGAAGCTCCCCGCTTCACCCGACTCCCACGTTTGATCGGCTACATCATCATCCACTACTGTCTGCACGTCATTGATGTCACCCTCACAAGTTTCAGGGCCATGTGTCTGACTGCTCGCAGCACCAGCTACCACGCAACTCTCATCATCGCTACTTGCCCGCCTTCTGGAGGAAGCAGCGGATCTCTCCTCCATATCTTGGCTGGGCAGTAGCTGCTGACTGTCCTCTAGAAGCTCGTCCTTGCTGAAAAACGGAGCCGAGCCAACGGCATACAATACTTCCCAAGCAGAAGGAACAGAAAATGAGAGAGGCAGGTTCAGGACATGTGGGGGCACAGCGCTTGTTCCTTCCTGGACCATGCCAACTAAGTGTGGTATCATTTGAGATGAAGTTGAAGACCAAATCAACCATTCAAGGGCAGCTGGGTTGCTTGTCAAAATACGACCGCTGGATGACACTGGCAGCTCTGGCCTGTTGCTGCGACAGCTGCTACTACCCCCCCCCCCCTTCTTCTGCTGCTACGTCTGCCAGCTCCAGGAACATTTTGACCACTGCCCGTTCCCTTTAGAAGGTCCTGTTACCGGTCTGTCAGACATACTGTACTGTAACAGTAACTGTAAGAGTAAAAGATCAGTAGTGTCAGGCTACAATTCCACCCCCGAAATACGGATGAATGGATGTACTTATATGCGAACGTGAGCACCCTAAAATGTGTGGTGTCAGGCCGGAAATTTAAAATGTGTAGTATCAGGCCTCTCGTCCATAAACCTTTCAGTGAACAAAATACTGAAGAAATCTACAGAGAACTTGAGAGTCAATAATCTTGTCGATCTGGAATTCCAAACTGTCGTTCACCATGACAGGAGCGGGTGGCAAGGGGGAAGACTCCAAAGGTTCAACATATCTCTTCAACAAAGATTTGTGAAACACATTATGAATTTTCAGAGCCTGAGGAAATTCAAGACGAAAAGCTACAGGATTAATAATGGCAGTTATCTTATATGGATCAATAAATCTTGGACCCAACTTCCAAGAAGGAACCTTCCACTTAATATTTCTTGTGGACAGCCACACAAAATCACCCACACTTAGGTCCAGACAATTCGTACGTTTCCTGTCAGCCATACGTTTATACTTGTTGCCCATATTCATCAGGTTATTTAGAATTTTCCGTCATATAGAAGACAATGATGGCGAAAAACGTTCCTCCTCAGGGATACCGGAAGTATCCAAACCAGAGAATGTTCCAAATTGCGGGTGAAACCTATATTCCCCAAAAAACGGCGACTTACCAGTGGACTGTCTACGATTGTTTATGGCAAACTCTGCCAAAGACAAAAACGAGGACCATTGCTACCTGTTCACAGAGACAAAACATCTTAAGTAAGTCTCCAGACTTTGATTAGTGCGCTCCCTCTGTCTATTCGTCTGAGGATGAAAAGCAGAAGAAAAAGACAGTTGCACCCCCAGCCGAGTACAGAACGCCATCCAGAATCTGGACACAAACTGACTCCCATGATCCGAGACCACGTCAGAGGGAATGCCATGACGTTTGACAATGTTGTCAACAAACACGTGCGCAAGTGTTTTTGCATTAGGTAGGCCAGGCAATGCAATAAAGTGCACCATTTTACTAAAACGATCAACTACCACCAGAATGACTGTCTTCCCAGACAAATTAAGCAGATCAGTAATAAAATCTATAAACAAGTGAGTCCATGGTCTGGACTAAATGGGCAACGGAAGTAGAGATCCAGAAGGTCGAGTATGTGTTACCTTAGCGCGTGCACAGATACTACAGGCCGACACATAGTCCTCAACACACTTACACAACCCCGGCCACCAAAATCTACGAGAGCTGAGGTCGGCAGTGGATCTACTCCCAGGGTGTCCCGTAAGAACCGTACAGTTATGTTCCTCAAACACCTTATGACGCAATTCTGATGGAACAAACAATTTCTCAGAGGGACAAGACTCCGGTGCGTCTCCCTGAGCCTCTAACACCTTCACCTCTAGGTCAGGGTATAGAGCGGATATCACCACCCCTTCGGAGAGTATCGGACTCAGAATTTCAATATCATCACCTCCAGGAAAACTACATGACAAGGCATCTACCTTGACGTACTTAACCCCAGGATGATAAGTGACAATGAAATTGAATCTGGTGAAAAACAAAACCATCTGGCCTACATCGGGTTCAGTCGTTTAGCCGACTCTAGGTAAGCCAGATTTTTGTGATCTGTGAACACCGTGATCGGATGAATCGCCCCTTCCAACCAATGACGCCACTTCTCAAAAGCCAACTTAATGGCCAGCAACTCTGTTGCGCGGATCCGCAAAACACGGACACCGTCAATGTGCTTTCCGCATTTTGCAGATACGCACATTGCCAGAACTATATAGAAAATGCTTTTTCTTGTCCGCAATTGCGGACAAGAAAAGGGCATGTTCTATATTTTTGCGGAACGGAAATGCAGACCCGTAAGTGCGGATCCGCAATTCCGGATCCGAGCGGGACAAAGTCTGTCCCCATAGAAATGAATGGGTCCGCAATTCCGTTCCGCAAACAGAATTTCGGACGTGTGAATGGGGCATAAGGGTCCCTTATCACCGCCAGTTAGTTAGCTACTTGTTAGGTAGCTAGCGCCCAGCCCACCGCACCGCAGTCACTGATTTTGGCAGAGATTTTTTCATCCACATTGATCGATGCGAATGAAAAATCTGTGCCGTTCATTTTTTTTTTTTCAGCCCAGAGAAAAAAATCTCATTACCAGTATGCTCAATATACGGAGAATCGCAGAAACTCCTAATGCTGGCCATACGTGTAATGATTGCGGAGACCCTCAAATGCCAGGGCAGTACAAAAACCTCACATGTGACCCCATTTTGGAAAGAAGACACCCCAAGGTATTCCGTGAGGGTATGGGGAGTTCATGTAAAATTTTATTTTTGTCACAAGTTAGTGGAATATGAGACTTTGTAAAAAAAAAAATATCAATTTCCGCTAACTTGTGCCAAAAATTTTTTTCTGTGAACTCGCCATACCCCTCACAGAATACCTTGGGGTGTCTTCTTTCCACAATGGGGTCACTTGTGGGGTATTTATACTGCCCTGGCATTTTAGGGGTCCTAAAGCGTGAGAATCCAAATGCGTAAAAATGCCCTGTGAAATACTAAAGGTACTCATTGGTTTAGGGCCCCTTTGCATCTTGGCTGCAAAAAGTGGCACACATGTGGTATCGCTGTACTCAGGAGAAGTAGGGCAATGTGTTTTGGGGTGTATTTTTACATATACCCATGCTGGGTGAGAGAAATATCTCTGTAAATGACAACTTTTTAAATTTTTTTATACAAAGTTGTCAATTTACAGCGATATTTCTCACACAAATATGGTATATGTAAAATACACCCCAAACACATTGCCCTACTTCTCCTGAGTACGGAGATACCACATGAGTGACACTTTTTGCAGCCTGAGTAGCAAAGGGGCCCAAATTCCAACGAGTACCTTTAGCTTTACATGGCTGCTCACTATTTAGCCCCGCCAAAATGCCAGAACAGTACAAACACCCCACATGTGACCCCATTTTGGAAAGAAGACACCCAAGGTATTCGCTGAGGGGCATAGTGAGTCCATGAAAAATTTAACTTTTTGTCAAAAGTTAGCAGAAAGGGAGACTTTTGAGAAAAACAATAAAAAATCAATTTCCGCTAACTTGTGCCAAAAAAATCTTCTGTGAACTCGCCATGCCCCTCATGGAATACCTTAGGGTGTCTTCTTTCCAAAATGGGGTCACATGTGGGGTATTTATACTGCCCTGGCAATTTCGGGGACCTAAAGCGTGAGAAGAAAAATGCATAAAAATGCCCTCCTAAAGGTACTCATTGGTTTTAGGGCCCCTTTGCACATCTTGGCTGCAAAAAGTGCCACACATGTGGTATCGCCGTACTCAGGAGAAGTAGGGCAATGTGTTTTAGGGTGTATTTTACATATACCCATACTGGGTGAGAGAAATATCTCTGTAAATTGACAACTTTGTATAAATTTTTTTAAAAGTTGTCATTTACAGAGATATTTCTCACACCCAGTATGGTATATGTAAAATACACCCAAGCACATTGCCCTACTCTCTGAGTACGGCGATACCACATGAGTGACACTTTTGCAGCCAAGATCGCAAGAGACCCAAATTCCAATGAGTACCTTTAGGATTTCACAGGGCATTTTTACTCATTTTGGATTCTCACGCTTTAGGGCCCCTAAAATGCCAGGGCAGTATAAATACCCCACATGTGAGCCCATTTTGGAAAGAAGACACCCCAAGGTATTCTGTGAGGGGCATGGCAAGTTCACAGAAATTTATTTTTTGGCACAAGTTAGCGGAAATTGATATTTTTTTTTTTTTTTACAAAGTCTCATATTTCACTAACTTGTGACAAAAATAAAATTTTACATAAACTCACCATACCCCTCACAGAATACCTTGGGGTGTCTTCTTTCTAAAATGGGGTCACATGTGGGGTATTTATACTGTCCTGGCATTTTAGGGGCCCCTAAAGCGTGAGAAGAAGTCTGGAATCCAAATGCGTAAAAATGCCCTGTGAAATCCTAAAGGTACTCATTGGAATTCGGGCCTTTGCACTCAGGCTGCAAAAAGTGTCACTCATGTGGTATCGCTGTACTCAGGAGAAGTAGGGCAATGTGTTTTGGGGTGTATTTTATATATACCCATACTTTGTGTGAGAAATATCGCTGTAATCGACAACTTTTTAAATTTTTTTAAACAAAGTTGTCAGTTTACAGAGATATTTCTCTCACCCAACATGGGTATATGTAAAAATACACCCCAAACACATTGCCCTACTTCTCCTGAGTACGGCGATACCACATGAGTGACACTTTTGCAGCCTGGATGCAAAGGCCCAAATTCCAACGAGTACCTTTAGCTTTTACATGGCTGCTCACAATTTAGCCCCGCCCAAAATGCCAGAACAGTAAACACACCCCACAAGTGACCCCATTTCGGAAAGTAGACACCCCAAGGTATTCACTGAGGGGCATAGTGAGTCCATGGGAGATTTCATTTTTTTTTTTCCAGAAGTTAGCAGAAATGGAAACTTTATTATTTTTATTTTTTTCCTCAGAAAGTGTCATTTTCCGCTAACTTGTGAAAAAAAATGAAATGATACATGAACTCACCATGCCCCTCCATGAATACTTTGGGGTGTCTTCTTTCTAAAATGGTGTCATTTGGGGGGTATTTATACTATCCTGGCATTCTAGCACCTGAAGAAACATGACTTTTTTATCAAAGACATGTAGAACAATAAATTTTGCGAAAAATTTATATAGAAATGTAGTTTTTAAAAAAAAAATTACAACAGAAAGTGAAAAATGTCATTTTTTTGCAAAAATTTCGGTAATTTTTGATTAATAGCAAAAAAAGTAAAAACGTCAGCAACAATGAAATACCACCAAATGAAAGCTCTATTAGTGAGAAGAAAAGGAGGTAAAATTCATTTGGGTGGTAAGTTGCATGACGGAGCAATAAACAGGTAAAGTAGTGTAGTGCAGAATTGTAAAAAGTGGCCTGGTCATTAAGGGTGTTTAAGCTATGGGGGCTGAAGTGGTTAATCGGATGTCATGCACCATCTGAGATAAACACTTCTAAGCTAGAGGTGCAGAATCAATAGCAAAAATGAAAATGTTTTTATCTAATGCACTTGGAGACAACCCGTGTATACGGACGAACTAAGCATTAATCAGGTTCACCCTTGCCCCACTGTCCATAAACACCTCAATCTCCGCAGTCATGGACTCTAGCGCCACCTCAGCAGTCAGGAGAAATCGGGTGCTACCAGGCAAAGACAAATGCACATTTTCTAACTCTCCTCCCACCCCGCCAGGAGTCAGATGGGAATTAAATGTCCCCTTTCCCCCTCATCTGCCAACCTTGCAAACTTAGTGGTCAAGGAGGAAAAAAAAGGGAAAGTGAGTAAGATGGATTATGGAGCGCCACGGGAGCTATTTGATGGATCACAAGAAAAGGGTTTATTGGGAACAGAAGGGAAAAGAACGTGTTCCGAGGCTGCACCCTAAAAAAGGCAGTGTAAAGGAATACACTGCGATAATTGCAAGAGTGTAGAAAAAAGGAAAAGGAATTGCTACTGACCCCAATAGCGTGATATTAAGGGGAGGGGTGAGGTGAGCAGAGGGGCGATCAAGCTGAATTAATGTGGGAGTATAAAATCCCCAATAATTGGTAAATATCATTACTGTCATACAGTTACGGTAAAACAAACAAAAATAGCTTATTTAAAATTGGATGCAGGAGATAAAAAATGTATTAATATCAAATTAAAACTTTGAGAAGGAGTCTCAATTAGAAACTTATTTCACTAGGGAGAGAGGTATAGGATAAGTACATGACACTTATACCTTCTCATCCTCTGCCAAGGTCGCTTGTCAGGTAGTCAGAATTTGCTTCCACGTCCCCAAAAGAATAGTAGCCAGGGTTTTAAGGTGGAGAATTCGTTCTTTATTTGTTCTAATGATATTTACCAAGCTATTTTTATTTGTTTTACCGTATTTGTATGACAGTAATGATATTTACCAATTATTGTGGATTTTATACTCCCACATTAATTCAGCATGATCGTCCCCTGGCACCCCTCTGCTCACCTCACCCCTCCCCTTAACATCATGCTATTGGGGTCAGTAGCAATTCCTTTTCCTTTTTTCTACACTCTTGCAACCTTGCAAACTTGTTGGGGTGTGTCAGATCAGGGCTAGCCTCCCTGGCACTCTTCCCTCTATCCCTCATTCTAACTGTTACCCAGCTAGCTATCTTATTTTCCTGACCCTCAATACTACCATCCTCCTCCACATCTACCCCATAGAGTGCCTGCTCAGTGAGCAACAACCTCTGTTCCAAATTACAAATGCTTCTCAGTGTTGAAACTCGCCTGGTTAGATTCACGATGTGCGATTCCAAACGGGCAATTTGCTCACATTTTGAACAAAATTATGCACCCTCAAACAGCTGTTCCAGGACTGCATACATTAGACCAGATGTGCACTGGACTGCGCTGTCAATAATGGAACTCATACTACATTTAAGCAAAGGGATTAAGCAAGAAAAGGGAAAAAATACAATACAGTTCAGTGATAAGAAACTGATTTACTGTAGTCCACAAATCTCAAGTTACTTATTCTAAAGTCACACACCTAATACAAACACCACACTGAAAATGAAACACGCGTTGTTTGTCTGCTTGTCTAAGTGCAGCTCTCAAACAGTTTCAAACCAGACTGCTTTTTTTCCTCTGGATTCAAAGGACTGAGCTGCCCTCAAGACTGGCTATTTAACTTCTCCTAATTAGATAGCCACACCCTAATTACTCACCTGTGCAACTGGAGAAGGAAGAGAGAAAAAAATAATAATGTAATCACAGTATAATCTCAGCTGCTATTAAATAAACCTGGCAACAAAAGCAAGTCACAGTGTATAAACTAGACTAAACTGCTCTGACTTGGTATAAAGTACAATAAAGTCAGGCACAGCCGCTCAGCAACACACACACAAATAATTTAACTCTCACAGATACTCCCTCACGTAATCTAGTCACACACTTAATACAAACACACACTTGAAATCACACACGCGAACGCTCACAAACTCGCGTTGTTTGTCTGCTTTTATAAGTGCTGCTCCCAGCTTCAAACCAGACTGCTTTTTTTCCCTCTGTATTCAAAGGCTTTTTTTCCCCTCTGGATTCAAAATATCCCCTATTAGCCAACTGTGCAATTGGTCTCTGCTCTCTCCCTACAGTGTGGATAATGCCTCCCTATTATATCCCTACAGTATGAATAATCTGTCCCAGAACTGCTCAATAGTAATTTTTGGTGAAAGTCTTTACTAAACACTGTCCCTAGTGTCTGTCACGTCTCTCCCTGAACTAAGTTCACTGTAAAATGGCAGAGACCTGGCAGGAGGAGGGGCTGGCATCTGCTGATTTGCTGTGTGCATGGCATTATGGGTGATCCCTCATTCCTTACTTATTACTTCCTCTTTCTAACATGCGAGTAAATTCGACTTCGGGACAAGTCAACTTTTTCCTGAAATTCAGATCATAGTCTACTTCGTCAACTTCGCTTCGCTCATCTCTAGTTCACACGTTGTAGTCGCATTTAAAAATGTAAGAAAAACACAAATTTTTACAGCAATCGAGTTTTTTTCTTACAAGGGAAATGTGTTAAATTAATGTCTATTACCTGTAAAAAACGCAGAGTCTATTACCACATCACAAAAATGCACCAATACAATAAAAACGCATGCGTTTCTCACTATGAGTGTTAGTTGCATTTTTTTTTACTGTAACAAAAATACAACCTGTAAACTCAGCCTTAGGGTCCATTCAGATGTCCATAAAATGGGTCCGGATATGCTTCGCAATAGCAGACAAGAATAGGCATTTCTATAGGGTTGCCGGCCTGGTGTATTGCGGATCCGCAATGCACAATGGACGTGTGAATAGACCTTTAGGCCTCTTGCACACAAATGATTTTTTTCCCCCGAAAAAGCCATACGGTCGTGTGCAATAGGCCTTAGGCAGCTGTATGCTTATTCAGTGTTAGGCTACTTTCGCCCTAGTGTTTTTGCTGGATCCATCCCCATTGATTTGCATTGGGGGGTCATGCCGGATCCATCTTGCTCCGCATCCCAGGATGGAAAGCAACCTCCAACATGTTGCGGTTTGCTCTCCAGAATGGGAACACAACTAAACAGAGCGGAATGCATTTTGGAGCATTCTGTTCTGTTCAGTTCAGTTTTATCCCCATTGACAATGAATGGGGACAAAACGGAAGCGTTTTTTCCTGGTATCGAGCCCCCATGACGGATCTCAATGCCGGAAAACTAAGGGCTCTTTCACACTTGCGTATTTCTTTTCCGGCATAAAGTTCAGTTGTTGGGGCTCTATGCTGGAAAAATCCTGATCAGGATTATCCCAATGCATTCTGAAGGGAGAGAAATCTGTTCAGGACGCATCAGGATGTCTTCAGTTCAGGACCGGAAAATTTTTTGGCCGGAGAAAATACCGCAGCATGCTGCGCTTTTTGCTCCGGCCAAAAATCCTGAACACTTGCCGCAAGGCCGGATCCGGAATTAATGCCCATTGAAAGGCATTAATCCGGATCCGGCCTTAAGCTAAATGTCGTTTCGGCGCATCGCCGGATCCGACGTTTAGCTTTTTCTGAATCGTTACCATGGCAGCCAGGACGCTAAAGTCCTGGTTGCCATGGTAAAGTGTAGTGGGGAGCGGGGGAGCAGTATACTTACCGCCTGTGCGCTCCAGGGGCGCTCCAGAATGACGTCAGGGCGCCCCACACGCATGGATCACGTGATCGCATGGATCACGTGATCCATGCACATGGGGCGCTCTGACTTCTCTCTGGAGCGCCCTGGGAGCCGCACCTACTGTAAGTATACTGCTCCCCACTACTACTATGGCAACCAGGACTTTAATAGCGTCCTGGCTGCCATGGTAACCTGAAAGCATTTCGAAGACTGATCAGGATCCTGATCAGTCTTCTAATGCTTTCAGGCGACTTGCGTTCTGACGGATCCGGCAGGACGGAAGTGCCCGCCGGATCCTCAGAACGCAAGTGTGAAAGAGGCCTAAAACGCTAGTGTGAAAGTAGCCTTAGAGGCTGTTCACTTCTAGTTTTCTAGTTTTTGCTATATGTTAAGCAAATACATTTGTAAACAGAAAAAAAGTATGGAAATGTATGGACTGACCTGCCCATACAGAATAATCGGGCAAACATAGTTCAACCGTGCACACTATTGACTCGGTTTCTCAATGTTTACGTGTCCATTTATTTTTTCTTGCATGGTAGAATGACTTAGCATACCATGCTTTTCTGTCCTGCAAAAAAGCGGATAGAAACATATACTTTTTTTTACATTGCAGAACATCGGAGAGGTATAGAAAGGTAACACAATATGTTTCCATCCGTTAAACCTATCCGTTTTTTTAGATAATGCCTTCAAATCTTTTCATCCTTATTTTTAAAAAAGATCATATACGCTTTTCTTTAAAAAACAGGCACAAATGTATTGAACATATGCATATCCGTCAAACATATATGTTAAAAAAGTATAGCTAAGCACAAAATTAATAAAAAGATCAACAATTTATCGCATTTTCTTTTTTAGTGGTTCTCAATTGGGTATTGTTACAAATTCATTTTTGTTTCCTAAAAATGAAAAAGCTGCTACAAGTAAATCCCAGCAGCTTTCTCTGTAAGTTGCAATCCGAGTGATCAAGTAAGTACTCACGTGCACACCCCAACCAATTAGGGACGTAACGATCGCGGTCGCAGAGGGTGCGACCACGACCAGACTCGGCGGGGGAGGGGGCCCACTGCACTCAAATGTAATGGGAGTGCTCTGGCGGGGCCGGCATGAAGTACAGTGACAATGCCAGGCCCCGTCAGAGCGCTCTTCAAACATGTATAATATGCGCCCGGGTGCAGAGGCAAAGGAAAGGGGGGGCGCAGAGGCAAGGGGGGGGGGGGCGGGCGCGTGCATCATCAGGGAAGAAGGTAAGTATGTGTTGTTGTTTTTCCCCATAAAGCTGCAGACTGGAGGCAAAAGGGGGGCCACAACTAGAGTGAGGGAGCACAATAGTGGGCATTTTTACTGAGGGGGCACCTAATCTGGAATAACTACTGTGAGGGGGCTACTAATCTGGCATAACTACTGTGAGGGGGCACATATGTGGGCATAATTACTGTGAGGGGGCACATATGTGGGCATAACTACTGTGAGGAGGCACATATCTGGGGGGCACATATGTGGGCATAACTACTGTGAGGGGGCACATGTGAAGGCATATCTACTGTGAGGGGGCACATAATCTGACATAACTACTGTGAAGGGGCACATAACTGGGCATAACTACTGTGCGGGGGCACATAATCTGGCATAACTACTGTCAGGGGGGCACATAATCTGGCCATAACCACTGTGAGGGGGCACATATCTGGGCATAACTACTTTGAAGGGGCACATATCTAGCATAACTACTGTGAGGGGGCACATATCTGGCCATAACTACTGTGAGGGGGCATATATCTGGCATAACTACTGTGAGGGGGCACATATCTTGGCATTACTACTATGAGGGGGGAACATATCTGGGCATTACTACTGTGAGGGGCACATATCTTGGCATTACTACTGTGAGGGGGGAACATATCTGGGCATTAGTACTGTGAGGGGGGAATATATCTTGTATAGCTACTGTGAGGGGACACAAAAGTGGGCATAACTACTGTGACAGGAACAAAGGTGGGTATAGCTGCTGTGAGGGGCCACAAGGAGGACATAACTTTTGTGAAGGGGCCACAAGGTGGGCTTAATTACTGTGAGGGGCCACAATGTGGGCATTAGTACTGTGTGGTAGCACTTAGGGGAAATGTCCTAGGTTACCCTGCTATACATTGGCATGGTTCAGTCTTACAGGCCAGCACAGCGCCCCCTGCTGGTGATTTCACAGGGGCAGTCACCATTCCTTCCTTATGTCATTATTCTTTTTTTCTCTATCACTATAGGGACCTTATTCCGGATCCAGTGGACATCACGCCAACGCCAGCGACAATCTGGATGAGATAGGACCAGAGTTTATTAGTTAGGACTGGGTGAGTATAGCCATGCATTGAGCTTAGTGTAAAAAAAAAAATTGCCGCCTCTTTGTATGAATTGTGAGGGGGGGGGGGATCTAAAGTTTGCACTGTGGCCCATAACACTCTAGTTACGCCACTGGCTGCCTCTATGCTATACACAGTGTTAATTGAGCTTGTTTATAGGAAATGAGAGAAGACAGATGTGGTAAAAACTGCTTCTGTCTTCTCTCTGGGGTGCTTACCAGTCTAACATTCAGCTGCCTGATTGTTCATGCAGCAGACTTAAATCCACATTGTAAATATAAAATTGTGACATCCACCCTACAAATGAGGCAGATGAAAAAATGAATCAAGCCAGCAAAGCAGGCAATATGGACAATCACCAACAAATACCTGCATTGTAAATGCCATTTGTTGAAGTGAGACAACCCCTTTTAGGATATATACTACTCTGCATGCAAATTTATCTAGGCAACTATTAAATCATTGAGATCATCAGAGAAAAAAAAAATAAAAAAAACAGCTTAAAAAATCAAATTCCCTGAGTCTGGCTAGGTAAAATTGTACTCCTGAGTTCCCAGAGAATTCAGGGATTTGGGGAATTTAAAGGCTATGTACCTTTGGAGGCAATTCATGTTTATGATTGCATTTCACTCATTTTTGGTTTAAAATCAAATTTTAATTAGTAAAATTGGCGTTTATTAAAAATATTGAGCCATTCTGTTACAAAGGGTTAACTGTTTTTTCTAACTGTGTGACTGGTACTTTCACTTTCAGCTAGTCATCTAATAACCCTTATCTCTAAACTACTAAGAGGCCATAAACACTTACTTAAGCCACATTCTTATCAGTAAATTAAGGATTGAGCTTTAAATGAGTGTTTATAATGTCAAGGAGCAGAGATAAGGAGTCCATCTGATCCCCAGATGACGGAAAAGACAGAAAATCCAGACTGCTACTACAGCATCTCTGTGGCGTTTTGAAATGTCAGCTATATACAATCACACACCTGTGTAGAGGAGCCTCTATGCACACGGAAGTGACTTGTTGAATTTTTCCACTTACAGCTTACGCATCAGGTCATCAGGGGCTTTGTGGTGTCAGTCCTGGGATGCCTCCTTGGGCCTCAGAGTCACTAGCGGACAACAAGGAGGACATAAGAAAGGATGGGTGATACTCGCTAGCACACTCGGAAGCAACAATGGCATAGGCCTCTTCCAATATATATATTCTTTTGGACCTTTTTGAATAGTGTCAACTGTATGAAAATTTGTGACACACTGATTAGGTACAAAAAGTTTGGATGCACTAACTAGGCACAAAAATGATGATGCAACAGACAGGCTGCCTGGGATGGGGACAGGAGCTGCACAGAAAGGAACTAAGAAGGTCTCCGTAGAAGGGTAAGATATTCGGGTAATGGAGGGGGGGGGGTCGGGGGATAGAATTCTGGGGGAAAAAAAGGGATTTTTAGGCCCAAGGGGAGGAAATTTGGATAAAAAGCTATTGAAAATTGAGGCCCTTTGCATCTATAAGCGCAATACAATGAGCCCCATAGGCCTTAATGAAGGTTTTTCCTTTTCAGCCTTTACATAAAAGAGCAAGGGAGCAATTGTCTAAATTGATAAACAATAAAAAAGGTCAAATAGATAGTAAAGATTACATGAAAAGCCGTTGACAGGATAGTAATCACCTTAGCTATTATGTAAGATCTTTAGACATTAGCGCAAAAATATTTTTTTATAATAAACAGGGAATTGCTGTAAAAGTAGCTGCCATAATTAAAAATATACTTAGTCAAGAGTAAATATAGTGTAAAGTAGTACAAAAATATAATAACAGTAAGGAATAATCAAAGGTTACAGATTAAAGGGATTCTGTCACCATGTTACAGCATATATAGATGCGGACATGCACGGCTAGATCGCCGCTAGCATGTCCGCACTATATGTGTGCCATAGCGCTGCGCTTCTTTATTGACTGTAAAAAATGATTTTATTAATATGTAAATTAGGGAGTCAAGGTGCCCAGGGGGGCGGTACGAACCTTTCCTGTGCCCAGCCACGCCCCCTGTGAAGGAGCCCAGCACCGCCTCCTTTGTATCATTCTCATCTGTGCTGACAGTTAGAGCGCTGTAAGTCTCGCAATGCGCGAGATCGCACATGCCCAGTTCCTTCCCTGAGGCTGATGCCAGCACAGGGAAGGAACACTATGTCAGAACTGGGCATGCGCGAACTCGCGCATCGCGATACTTACAACGCTCTAACTGTCAGCACGGAAGAGAATGATACAACAGAGGCGGTGCTGGGCTCCTTCACAGGGGGCGTAGCTGGGCACAGGAAAGGTTCATACCGCCCCCCTGGGCACCTTGACTCCTTAATTTACATATTAATAAAATCATTTTTTACAGTCAATAAAGAAGCGCAGCGCTATGGCACACATATAGTGCGGACATGCTAGCGGCGATCTAGCCGTGCATGTCCGCATCTATATATGCTGTAACATGGTGACAGAATCCCTTTAAAATAATCATGATTAATAGATTAAAATCAAAAATCAAAATAGGTTATAGATTAAAATTGGTTATAGATTAAAATAATCATGATCAATAGATTAAAATAAAACTATTTATAAAATATAAATCAATGATGAATTGAAAATCAATCAATCATGATTAAAAATAAATAACGAGTATTGAAAATTGATAATAAGAGTAAAATCAATATAAATATAAATATTACAAAGGTAATTGATAGATTAAAATAGTCGATAGAATATCTGTAATACTAAATAGTGAAAGATGAAAAATAATAATAATTATAAAAATTATAGTGGGAAAATCAGGATTATTACATTAAAACGTATTGATATTATAAGGATCTGAAATATGATAAATAATTAGTACCCTTTGAACTGGACTGATAAAGAAATAACTCCTTTTATTGAAACAATAAGTACAAAATGAAATTATAAAATAATGAAGTAGAGTCTTCCCATCAATGTGAACATGTTATCTCCTCCAAATGAGAAAAAAAATGACTAAGTAGAAGGACATGCGCAGGGAGGATAAAGATCTGGCGATAAGACTAAGTTCCGAAATATGCACAGTGAAGAGACATAAACAAAAAAATGACTAAGGGTACTTTCACACTTGCATTGTTGGATTCCGGCAGGCAGTTCCATCACCGGATGCGGATCCATCTCAGAAATGCATTGCAATACTGGATGCATCTCTCCAGTTGTCATCTGAAAAAACGGATCCGGTATTTATCTTAATACTAATACATTTTAATGGAAATTATTGGAAATGAATGCCGGATCTGCCCTTCTGTTCCGGATTTTTGGACGGAGAAAATACCGCAGCATGCTGCAGTATTTTCCCCGGCCAAAAAACGTAAGAGGGACTGAACTGATGCATCCTGAATGGAATGCTCTCCATTCAGAATGCATTAGG
Source organism: Bufotes viridis (assembly GCA_033119425.1). Lineage (NCBI taxonomy): Eukaryota > Metazoa > Chordata > Amphibia > Anura > Bufonidae > Bufotes > Bufotes viridis. The sequence goes on along the minus strand of CM065591.1, from coordinate 407,315,998 downwards.
ATTAAACTGATCATTTTTTCCCGGTATTGAGCACCTAGGACGGAACTTTAAACCGGAAAAAAAATAACGCTAGTGTGAAAGTACCCTAAGTGTAATGACATGAGCAGAGAGGGGAGAGAGACTGAGAGTAGACTAAGTATATAATCATGCGCAGTTAAAAAAGAGAAATTATGCTAAGACCAAGGGCATGCGCTAAGAGGGATAAGATATGATTGTTTAGACGCAAGCACCGGGTAACTCATCTGATAGGTCTATGACTACGGACGTCAGATACCTGAAGCGCTAGCTATAGGTGGTGAGATACGATACCTTACCGCTGATAGGTGTAAGACAACTGTCAATTCACATTTGGAGCGCTCCAAATGGACAAGAAGGGAGGAGGAGGGATCACCTCCCCTGTAAATACACATTGAATGGAGCGCTCGTGTTAGATGCTCCAAAGCCCCTGAGGACGCTACAGTGGTGGCGAAACATGTCGGGGGAGCTCTAGTTACTTTTTAGATTAGAAGCGCATCGGTGATTGAGTAAGGGAACCGTACTGCAGACGTCTCCCTGCTTTCAACTAACAAGCAGAAGAGACATGTAAAGCCTGTGAGGAAAAACAGACTTAGCGGCAGGTGATTTAGGGCTAATCTGTCCAGCGAGTCCTGGCAGTAAGGGAAGGTGGAATTTAGTTATCTAGGTCACACGCTCACAGCAAACTACTTCTGCTAATTGAGAAATAAACTTTCCCCTGATAGATGATATTGATGCTAATATAATAAGTTACTTACTTTCCTTATACCCCTCAAGGGATATTTGAAGGCGTGTAGTGAGCACTTTGACCCATCAGGCGTTTCACAGAATTAGGAAACACTTAGCAGTCAAAATCAAAAAAAATTTCACAAAAAAGTTGCTTTACACCCACATTTTTCACTTTCCCAAAGGGTAACAGGACAAAATGCACCCCACATTTTGTTCCCCATTTCCCTCCGAATATGGCAACACCCCATATGTGCTCCAAAAATGTTGTATGGGCGCGCAGCAGGCTTCAGAGTGGAAGGAGCACCATATGGCCTTTGGAGAGTGGATTTAGCTGGAATGGTAATTGGGAGCTATGTCGCATATGAAGACACCCTTAGGTGGTCCTACAGTGGAAACCCCCAAAAGGTGACCCCATTCTGGAAACGACACCCCTCAAGGAATATTTTAAGGTGTGTAGTGAGCACTTTGACAAATCAGGCGTTTCACAGAATTAGGAAACACTTGGCTGCGAAAAAGAAAAATGAAATTTTTTTCCAGAAAAAGTTGCTTTACACCCACATTTTTCACTTTCACAAGGGGTAACAGGGCAAAATCCACCCCACAATTTGTTCCCCATTCCCTTCCAAACACGGCAACACCCCACATGTGCTCAAAAAATGATGTGTTATGGACGCACAGCAGGCTTCAGAGTGGAAGGAGCACCATATGGATTTTGGAGAGCGGATTTAGCTGGAATAGTAATTGGGAGCTATGTCTCATATGAAGACACCCTGAGGTGGTTCTACAGTGGAAGCCCGCAAAATGTGACCCCATTCCAGAAACTACACCCCTCAAGGAATATGTCAAGGTGTGTAGTGAGTACTTTGACTTATCAGGCGTTTCACAGAATTAGCAACCACAAAATTAAAAAATTTTCCATAAAAAGTTGCTTTGCACCCCACATTTTGTTCCCCATTTCCCCCTGAATACGGCAACACCCCATATGTGCTCAGAAAATGATGTATGGGCGCACAGCAGGGTTCTAGAGTCAAACAGCAAAATATGGATTTTGCTAACCTGGATTGGCAGACATTGATTTTAGGTTCCATGTCGCATTTAAAAGATTTCTTAGGTTCCCAGAAATGAAAAACCGAAAGAAGTGACCACATTTTGGAAAGAGCACCCCCGTACGATAATTTTAAGTGGTAAAAAGGGTACTTTTCAGCAAACAGGTGTTTCACAAAAGGCAGAAACACTTGTTAAAGGATTTCAAAGCACACATTTGTGGGGGGAAAAACTACTAGCAGACTTCAACTTTTTCCCCACAAGGGGTTAAAGGAGAAAATGCACCCCAGTATGTGTTCCCCATTTTCTCACCATTCAGAAAACACCCTATATGTGCATGTAGCCAGCTGTATGTGCGCACAGCAGCCAAACAGCAAAATATGGATTTTGCTGACAGGCCTGAATTGGCAGACATGGATTTTAGGTGCCATGTCGCATTTAAAAGATTCCTGAGGTCCCCAGAAATTAAAAACGCAAGAAGTGACCCCATTTTGGAAAGAGCACCCCCGTACGAGAATGTTAAGCGGTAGAAAGGGCATTTTTGGCCTAACAGTTGTCTCAAAGAAAAGAATACGTAGTTGTTGTTGGAAAGTGGATATGCAAGCGAGGTGGACTAAGCCTACATGCACACGGCAGTGTTTTGCGGCCTCCGTTCTGTTTTTTTTTTGCGGATCCGATGGTTTCCCATTCATTTCTATGGATCCGTTAAAAATGCGGATGCCTCTTCCGTTGACTGTCCGCGTCCGCTGTCCGCATTTCACATCCGCAAAAAAAATATGGCATGTCCTATTCTTGTCTGCAAAAAACGGTTTGCGGACCCATTGAAGAAGAAGTCAATGGGTCCGCAAAAAATGCGGATGACCAACGGAAGCCATCTGTTTGTCATCCGCATCCGTTTGTTTTTGCGGATGGTTGTTTGGAAACCAGGGCACTTTTACAGGTACTTTAAGAAACTGGTTCAAGCCTTCTGTTTTCTTTTTGCGGATCCGCAAAAAAAAATGGAATACACACGGAAACACAACCTACAAAATTTGCGGACACATGGAACGGATGTGGATGTGAAAAAAAAAGGAAGACGGATCTGCGATTGGGGACAGCAAAAAACAACTGTCGTGTGCATGTAGCCTAAATCAGAGATATAAAGTGGAAATGTTACAGGGAGCATAAAGGATGAAATTAAATTAATACTCGGATGAGTGGTAGATTTTAAAACACTCCTGCATGCACAGGCCAGGTTTTTCAGGGCAGGTTTCACAGCGGTAAATGGTGTCTTTCCTTATCCCCCTTTTGGAACACACCCTGCATCTTTTTTGGGTCCTTCGCTTTCTTGCTGTCTGGGGGACTTGACCTGGAAAATGTTGCCCTTGTACAACACGGGCACCGAGACTTCCAGAAGTACTGGGACCCTCCCCGGCCTGAGTTGGAAAAATTAGGGCCTCGATAATCACCTCTTGGAACTGAAGGAAAGTTCCTGTGTGGCCTGCAGACTGAAATAGCACATACGCATTTGGTTCAAATCTACCTCCTAATTGGACCTCCTGTGCTGGCGTCACGAACAACACAGGGTTCCAGCCACCAAAGCGTACCCACTACCATCAAGGGCACCTTGACTTCCATCTGGCTGGTGTTTCCTGCAACAGAGAATGCCCTGGAGGATTTCGTTCTGTCTTCCCCTCCACTGCAAGGCCGGCCCAGCAAAAGTGAGTACAACTACTACACCCATTTGTCACACCATTACAACTCACGTATTGCCCCTGCAGTCTGGCACGTTGCGATGGGGACTCATCTACACAGACATTTTTATCTGGATGCATGCAGTCACCAGCTAGAATGGCTACATGCAGGAAAGTTCAGCCCTTTTTCTGTGCAGATATAACGTTGCCATTGGCTGGAGCGTTGTTCCAGCCAATCGCAGCGCTAGCAGGGGACCCAAACACCAGTGTCCCCTGCCTCACCTCGGAGGAGACCGGTGCTGACCAGTTCAGCATCGGTCACCTCCCCCTGACCTCCCCTCGACCCGCCGGAAAAAAGGTTCTTACAGCTTCCGGCACTGCAATGTGCTGGTCTTCATTCACTGGCCAATAGCAGCGCTTGTAGCTGCAGTTGGGCGGTGCAGCTCCATGTTGCCCTTACCTGGCATGGCTGGCTGCCGGTAAGAGCAGCCATAGTGCCGCGTTTCCACCACGATCGTTCCTCAGAGCCCCGCGGACCTTGTTTTGTATATGTACGGCGCTGGTCCTTAAGTCACGTCCGGTTGCGCCGTACATTTACGCCGCAGGTCCTTAAGGGGTTAAAATCACCTTAGGCTTTGTTTGTAAATAAACACACATCGTTTTCTGTTTATTTTATTTTAAACAGGACCATAATAAAAGTTATATTTTAACAAATAAATAATAGGCCAAAAACTGAACTTTATAGCCTTTGGCTATTGGTTAATAATATTTACAAATATGTTCTGGGCCAAAAAGGGTCTTTGTTTATAAATATAAGTCCCACAGACAGGGTGTGATTGCTGTGAGTAATCACTCTGCAGCCTCACCAAACACAGGGGGATAACCTTGGAAATGGGAGAGATGTGTAGTGGAGGTACAAAAAGATCAGGGGGTGATCGATGGCACAAATTCTTTTTTTTTTTTTTACATCTCGTCTTTTGAGCTTAAATCTCCTCACACAGGAATGAGATGGTTAGAGCGTGGGCTCATAAAAAAACATAACTTTTATTTAGCTTTGAATGAACAATAGTAGCGATTGTTGATATAGGACCGCTGTGATTGGTTCCGGTGCAGTCAGCAGAGATAACCTGCTGTTCGTGACAGTTTGAAGCCATATATTAAACGTTAGCAATGGTGCACTAATGTTTGGCTTGCCATGCAATACATTTAGGCAATGGTGCAGGAAGGAGTTAAAGAAGACCTGTCAGCAACCCTGACAAATCTCTTTTAGTAAATAACTTTTTTCCTCATAAATAATAATTATAGAACTATGTTTTGTACTGTTCCTGTTATTCATCCTAGAAAGTTATGCATAAATTGACAACTGGGTGGGTCTATTTTCTACACAGTCTGGCATTACCAGCAATGATTGGCCACAGTCAGGGTGTTGCCAAATCTGCAGTAAGAGAAGTATCTGAATTTGCCTTGAAATACTTCATATAAAACCCTGCATATATGTCACAACCTGACATTGTAGAGAGACACCACTTGTAACACCAACTTGTAATACCCAATTGTAAATTTATTCATTAATTTCATGGAGAAATAATTGAGGGCTGATACAATGCAGAGTTCTAAGTAAAACATCATGAGAATTGTTATTTCATAAAGAATACAGCCAGAGGCATCATTCATCTCAACACATGCCCCCAACTTCTGGCAATGTACCCCATATCCTTAGGCAAGTGTAAGCCGTGTACTGGGGTGGGCTCCCCAGGATACAGCGAAGTCACAAACAAGGAAAACAACTCCACCACCAGCTTTTGCCAAAACAGAATTTTACTTAAACGTGGTAATGAACACAACCACAAATGCCGGGAACATACAATAAATTTACATACACCCAGCCTGAAGACTGAGACTCTTGTGCTGCACAGCGCAGCGCCCTCCGATGGATGCAGGAGGAAAGTGTGGGCACAACTAAACTGCCACACCTTACCTGTTATTACCCTAAAAAAACAAGAATAACTGTATGGGTGTGTGGTAGGGGCTAGCCTGCGGTGCAGCACAACAGCTTACAATCTTAGAAAGCTCTACAGTATTTCCCCTTTCATAATTGGTGTTGTAGCACTTGCCAGAGTATTCCTTCTGAGCAAAACACCAGCCTGGCTTGAGTTTGTGGGAAGTTTATCAGCTCTCCAGTGTGAAATGTCCCTTTAAATTATGGAGTCCTTGCAATGAACAGTATTAACACTTGTGGCCTGACAGAATAAGAGACCCTAACTAACTAACCACAGGCCTGGTCTTAGTCCCTAGGCACTAACACTGTAATGAGGTGCATGCACGATCTTATCGACCCGGGTCTGCTCTGCATCCGTTGATGACTCTGAACAGAACAAATGCCTCTCCAACTAGTATGCAGTCCCGCAGTATATGTCGCTTTGTTGCTCAGCTCTCATCAGTGTTCCTGGAAGCAATCCTCATTCCTCTGTTCAGGATCAGGGTCTTGGACACGATCAGCTTCACTTAGCTGCCACTCCGGTCACTGAGGGATGCTCTCACACCTGGATGGCGTCGGATTCTCTGCTGACACAGTTCCTCAGTCTCCCTTTAAGATGGCTGCTCCCTTTCTCTTCCTCTCCAGGCTCTGTGTAACTCCACCTGTTGTGGAAATGGAAATATATGCAGTCTGTATCTGTGTTTAGGAAACAGCGACATCTTGTGGCCAAACAGCAGAATGTCAGTCCAGATCATTTAATTTAATCTACACAGACAAGAAGAGCTGTTTCCCCATATCACAGAAGCACCACTTTTACCTGTATCACCCAATGGGACTCATGATCTACTGTAAAACAAGACATATGTTAAAGGTTTTTTTCAGGATCTTAGTACTGATGACCTATCTGTACTGATCAGCTGTCTGAGAAGACATTGGTGCTCCTGTGAGTGCCACGGCCATCTCGTTGCTCACCAAGCACAGCACCACAGCACTTGAAAGGGTCTGAGCTGCGCCTAGGCCATGTGACCGATAAATGTGTTGTCACTTGGCATAGGAAAAGCTACTGCAAGTGCTGCTGCCATCTCAAACAGCTGACCAACGGTGGTGTTGGACCCCCACCAATCAGATACTAATGACATTTCCTGAGGATTGGTCATCGTTATTAAATTCTCGGAAAAAACTTTTAAAGGTACACTTCCATCCATTTTTTCTTCACTTATTAATAACCTATATGTGAATATAGAATGTTAGTCACAAATATTGATGTTTTTCTTGATATAACTTTTCAAAGTCACTCCATATATCGTACTTTCTGTCCTGTCTCTTTAGCTTCCTATTTGTTTGTACTTTTTGCACTTCAGTCTTTTTTAATCAGACCATCGCTGTGGTCACAGAGAGACCCTATAGGGCAATCTGTAGGTATTTTTAATTAGGCCTATCAAGAGGACTATACAGATGTTATATTTTTACCCCAATTCTACATATACTATTATAATGAGGATTACCTCACAGATACCATCTTCCTCTCACAGCAGCAGTAAACTGACAAAAGGATTGCCTACATACTTAGAAGATCTTATCATTTGTGTTAACTGCTACATAAAGATAATTGGGAATATTTATGAAGACCGACGATTTAGACACCGATCTTCTTCCTTCCTGCACTGGCGGTTCATCCACCTAAGTTATATAGAGGTAATGGCCTCTACATAACTACACTTTACATTTGCTGGCCTAGATTTAGACCATTTTCTACACCTTAAATGGGCGTAGAAAATTATAAATATAATGGGCCCGCTGGCCCGCCCATTCCCCACCCACACCAGGCCCCCTTTTTAAGACCTGGCATGAACGGCGAAAAAGGGGAAAAAGTCGCAGATTGTGGCGCAAATAACCTTTGTACTGCAATCTGTGACAGATATACACCAAAAAGTCGCTTATATCTATTCATAAATGACCCCAGATCTTTTTATTCAATTTTCAATAGTAGGCACTAACAAAGTGGAAAAGAAAAACAGCCAAAATTATAAAACAAAATCTGTTTAAATATTGAGTTAAAAATACCCTTTGCGATGGAAGTGTCCCGTATAGCCACATTCCAATATATTACCAACCAATGTATTACCAGTCTCTATTTCGAAATTATAGTACTATAGTTGATGTCTCAGTACTTACTGAGAATCCCTTCATGTAATCTGGAAACTGGTAATGTGTTGAAATATGCTTTTGGTTAGAAGACAAGGGAAAAATCTTTATTGCTAAGATTAACAATAAACATCAGAATAGTTCAGATCTATAGAAATCCCATCTTTCTAGCAGTCTTTTAAAGCTGCCATGTCAGCAGATATGGTTGTGTAGGTAGTGCATAGAGGATGAGTGTAGGATTGTCTTGTCATAACCTGTTCTGTCCCAGTGGCTAAAGCAACACATTCAGCATGTTCTGATTTGTCACAACTGTGAAATATATCCTTCTGGCACTGAGGTGCATGCACACATTTACCTGAGGCGCTGAACGGTATATCTTGTAAGAGGACAAGATAAGACTAATTTGTCTAACTCCCACATCCAGCAGCTGCAGCATACACCTCCTTTAGTGAATCACATATGTGTGAAAAATCATTTTCACGTGACCAGTATTTAAAGGGGCATTCCTGTGGATAAAAGTTATCCCCCATCCACAGGATAGGGGATAACTATCAGATTGGTGGGGGTCCTACCGCTGGGATGCCCACGAACACGAGAACTGCCGCCTGCTGCTCCCCTTAAATGATCGCATCAGCCAGTCGGCACATTTGAATGACCACTGCATTCATTTCTATGGGAGTTCTGGAGATAGCCAGAAGTAGCGCGCTCGGCCACTCCGGTTATTTCAGGGGAACAGCAGGGGGCCTTCAGGGAGTACGGGGCCCCTGTGCTTGTAAATGGTAAGGTCCCAGCAGTAGGATCCCCATCAATCTGATAGTTATCCCCTATCCTGTGTATCCCTTTAAGCCAAAACCAGCAGTGAAACAACCACAGTAAAAGTATGATGGAAATATTTGTGCCTAATTTTCATTATGGACCCATAAAGTATAGAGCTCACAGGGGGTTAAAAAAGTCCCACTCACCCTTACTGATCCCCATTGACAGCTGCTTGGATGTTACTCCATTCCCCTTTCTTCTCCACTTGCTAGTCACTGCTCGACAATTACTACAGTGATGACTTACCTCAGCCAGTGTTTGGCTGAGCAAGAATTTCCTGGAATTGCTTGCATGTTGAGCCATGACAAAGAGTGGGGAGCAACAGGGAGTAGAGGGGCATTATGTAAGAAAAACAGATTTTTATTAATTTATAGGAAGATAATGTAAGCCATATATTGTATTGGTATCCTGGATGTATGTAAGGTATTCAGCAACTTTCTGTTAATTAGTGTCTTCTCAAAACCAGTATGAGCAGGTACTGTCTGTCTGGACTAGGGACATTAACATATCAAAGGCAGCAAAAAGTTGTCAACTATCTAAAGAATGTCTGACAGTTGTCCAGTAGGTGGTACAGTGGCTAGTGGGGAAGGAAAATGCTGGACATTCCAGCTATTTCTATTAATCTTTAAGAGTTAACCAGAAATTGCTAGAAAGCCATAGGGAGCAACCAATGAGATGTGTCCAAGCCATATTCTAGAACAGTGATGCCCAACCTACGGCCCACGAAGCTGTGTTACGTGGCCCGCACTTGCGCACAGTTGCAGTACTATTATTAGTTTTGTGGGGCAAGTGGTTTTAATGGTTTAAGGCCAGTCGGGTCGGGCCCGGCCTCTGTGCCTGGCGGGCTGCGCAGCACTGCCCAGTTAGTTACGTAACCTAACCACCACCCCCTGCCCCGCCCCCACTCATCCGGCACTGCACCATTCTTGCTGTGATGATCCAGACCCGTGACCTCAGCACCGGGTCTCGCGGGATCACGCTGGATGACGGGATTGTGTGAGAACAAGACGGCGGGAGCAGAGCAGAGTGGGTAAGTTTTTTTTTTTTTTGTATGTGTAAATGTGCACACACTGCCAGCTTCATACTCACAGGGGGGCCCCTGGCAGTGCGGCACAGTGGCACACCAGCACAGCACTGGCAGCAAATGCTTCATAGGGGCCTGGCCCCGGAGGCAAAATTATGAAATATATAGGTGCAAAACGCAAAATATGAAAAAAATGAAATATATATAGAGGGGGCAAAAAATTAAATATATACAGTGGGGGTAGAAAATTGAATATATACACAGGGGACAAATGGAATATATAAAAAAGAGAGGGCAAAATGTGGATATATACAGAAGGGACAAAATGGATATATATACAGATGGGGCAAAATGGATATATATATATATACAGGGATAAAATGTATATATATATATATATATATATATATATATATACACACACACACACACAGAGGGGGCAAAATGGATATACATACAGATAGGGCAAAATGGAATATATATAAAGAGGGGCTACTACAACGCATTCAAACCTATAGTGGGCAGGGCCCCGGGCGGGGGGGGGGGGGGATTCAAAGTTTGCCCTGGGGCCCATAGAACTCTAGTTGCGCCACTGCTGAAGACCCCATCTATCCACACCGACCCGTACAGACCCCCTCTGGACTCTCAGCCAGGGATCAGAGCACATTGAACAAGAAGGTGAGGACGAGTCAGATGGGAGGTCTATGGAAGATGTGACTGGCGAGGTGCGGTAGTGGTGGAAGTGACTGGCGAGGTGCGGTAGTGGTGGAAGTGATTGGACCTGAGCCTATTTCTAAATATGTGATTACTATGTCTGGTTTACGTGTGGGCCTCCTGGGTTGCTCCTCAGGACGTGCTTAGCAATATTAATGAGGGAGAGAGGCATTTCTAGAGAGTTTCCTGCATTCCACTCCTTAGTCTTGCTATGTCCAGAGATATGTCACCCTCACAGTAGTAATGCGCAGAGATTTTCCCCCTTCACAGTAATGACCCCATGCTCCCTTCACAGTGGTAATGCCAAGATGTGCCCTTTCACAGTGGTAATGCCTAGATGTGCCCCCTTACAGTGGTAATGCCCAGATGTGCCCCACGCACAGGTGTAATGCCCAGATGTGCCTCCTGCACAGGGGTAATGCCCAGATGTGCCTCCTGCACAGAGGTAATGCCCAGATGTGCCCCCTGCACAGGGGTAATGCCCAGATGGGCCCCCTGCACAGGGGTAATGCTCACATGTGCCCCCTTCACAGTAAAAATGGCCATATGTGCCCCTTCACAGAAAAAATTGCCCAGATATTTGCCCCTTCACAGTAGTAATGCTCACACGTGCTCCCTCAAAGTGTTTGCATTTCTTTCTGGCAAAGCTATCTGGTTCTGGCCCGCGAAATGTATACCATATCTAGTGCGGCCTTCAGGCGAAAAAGGTTGGGCACCACTGTTTTAGAAGATTCTAAAACTGGCTTTTAATCATATAAAAGGACAGGATGTGAGACCCAAGAGGGACAGGAAAAAGAGAGAAGAAAAAAGAAAGGAAGGAGAAAGAGAGATAAGAGGAAGACAGACAGAGCACAGACAGAGAAGAAATGATACTAGAGAACTGGAAGGGCCAGAAGAAGGACTGGTTGAGAGACCTAAACAGACCCATGTATGGTAACCAGTGGCGTACACACTATCCATGGGGCCCCGATGCGAAACTGATTTATGGGGCCCTCTCCCCGTCGCCCCCCCATTTCTGAGAGTGCTGCTAAGGGCCATTTCAGCCCCAGTTTACTACTAAAATTAAATGTTTTGGCTAAAAAAAAGTATATTACAAATGTTACCCATCACTTGCCCTACACTTTATCAAAAAAAAATTGATATGGCAGTTACACTTTGGGCTACTAAGGGCTCTTTCAGTGCGGCTAATCCGCTGCATGAATGAGTGCCAAGCCCCATTCCAGACAGCAGAGACTCGGAGCAGTAACATGATTGACTTTGATCTTTTAACTATAAAATCACGGTGGCAACTTTATCTCACTGTGATTTTGTAATAAAAAGGTCACAGAGCGGCACAGAGCGTTATCTATTATGTCACTGCTCCATGTCTCTGCTGTCCAGAACGGGGCTTGGCTCTCTTTCACGCAGCAGATTGCCCACACAGGATCCGCTCGTGTTAAAGAGCCCTAAGCCCAATGGCTACACTCACCCAGTCCTAATAAAATCAGGTCCTACATCATCCAGGGTGTCGCTGGCGTCGGCGTGATGTCCACTGGATACAGAACAAGGTCCCTGTGGTGAGAAAAAAAGAATAATTACATCAGGAAGGGATGGTGACTGCCCCTGTGAAATCACCAGAAGGGGGCGCTGTGCTGGCCTTTAAAACTGAGCCATGCCAATGTATAGCAGGGTAATCTAGTGCTACTACACAGTACTAATGCCCACCTTTGTTCCTGTAACAGTAGTTTTACTCCGATATGTGCCCCCCTCACAGTAGTTATGCCAAATATGTGACCCCTCACAGTAGTTATGCCCAGATATGTGCCCCCTCACAGTAGTTATGCCACATTATGTGTCCCTCACATTAGATATGCCCACATATGTGCCCCTCACAGTGGTTATGCCCAGATTTCCTGCCCCCTCACAGTAGTTATGCCTTCATATGTGCCCCCTGGCCCCCTCACAGTGGTTATGCCAGCTTAGGTGCCCCCTCAAATTAGTTATGGCCCCCCTCCTGCCCTTTGCCCCCAGTCTGCAGCCTTAGAAAAAAAAAAACATACTTACCTTCTTCCCTGCTGACAGGCTCCCTCACTTATCGCGGTGCTGGCTGTGCTGAAGGCAGATTCCCGGGTTTTCAGCTCTCCTTCCACAGCCAGCAGCGCAATATCAGGCCAGCAGGGGGAGCTACTGAGCTGCGAAGATCAGTGAAGCAGGAATGAGAGAGGTTTCCCTGCTTCACTATGGAAGCGAAATGCCGACCAGCCGGGTGTGGGTGAGTGAGTGCGCCCCCCCCCTTTCCCCCCCTCCCCCCCATATTATACATGTAATGGAGCACTCTGATGGGGCCCGAAATTGCCACTGTACTTCATGCTGGGCCCCATCAGAGTGCTCCATTACATGTGAGTACAGCGGTATTTAACAGGCTTTAGGGTGGCCTGCCGGCCTGGGGGGTGGGTCCACAGGCGGCCGGGCCCCCTGGAGTGCCGGGCCCGGTCGCAAGTGCGACCCCTGCGACCCCTATATGTACGCCACTGATGGTAACTACCATATACTGTAGAGTGAAAGTTATTTATTGATTAGTTACCAAATGTAACTTTATATTGAAATTTTGTAGTCTAAGTAATTATAATATTATTGTGTACAAGTCTCTCCGTATGTGATATTTATTTTTGTTCCTTTATACTTCCATATATACTCATCAATAATAATAATTGTAATATCAATATTTCCACACTGTACAATATACATATTACACATTAAGGAGAGGACGTGTGGCACAGTAAGAGTTTTACAGGTGCTTAAAACATTAAAGGCACACAATGCCTGGTTACTGACAAATCTGTTATTCTCAAGAAAGGTTGGTTAGTTTAAACAATACAAACAATGCAAAAACTTTTGGCAGATCAGAGAAAACATGTTACAGAGATGCATGAAGCTGGATAAGGCTACAAAAGCATTGCTAAGGACCTGCGTATATATCAATTCACAAACTGTGAAAGTTACTACTCTCCATAGGAGTGGGCGTCCTTCTAAGATCACTATAATGGCAGGTTTACACAGCCCAAATGTCGGGCTAATTATTGCTGCAGTTGTTTTATATTTCTCATTGGAAATTTTTGTATTGTTTAGACTCTGTTCACTTTTAAAGCTTTGAGGCATGAAAATGTTTTTCCGGCAGTAGGGGAACTTATTTATCTTCACAATGTAAAAGCACTGTATTTTCATGAAGCCGCCACTAGGGGGAGTGCAAAGAGATTATTTCCGTTTTCAGTGACTAGTAACTGTATAAGCTCCTATGCACTAAGCTCCCTCTAGTGGTGGCTGCAGGTAACTGTATAATAGAAGGGAAACAGGAGAATTATCAATGTATTTTTGCCAGTTGTCTGGTGTGATTACATTGAGAAATATGGTGGTCCAAATAAGCGCTGAAATAGATGTCAGATAAAGTAGTTGCAGTGGAGGGAGACTTTTTATAGTACATTTTTATTTCATTAAAATTTCTTTTACTCAATAAAATAGGTTAATACATCTGAAATCAAGGGCATTGCACTTTTTGTTTGCTGGGAGTGATTGTCACATGCGTATAGGAAACTGGGGCCCTTGAGAGCTATGTACGGCCCTGGCTGTCTAAACAGTGATCTGCTGCCCAGAAACCATGAATCTGTATGACGATGTTCGATATCAGTAGCCATCGCATGTCCCCATAAAGTGGAGGTGCTTCACCTCCACTGACAAGCAGACAGTTATCGTAAAGGCACAGTCCTTTCCTGATAATCACCTGCTCACTTGGGCAGTGTAAATGCCGCATAAGAGCATAAAAGAAAATCCTGAAAGAGGATTCTAGTTTGCAGCCCAATAGTAACAGCAAACGACCTACAAAAGACTCTACAAACCATTAAATAAGCACTGAATAAAAATGGTGTTCATGAAAGGACACCATGTAGGAAGCCATTGTTGTTTAAAAAAAAAACATTTATTGTGATCCATCTCAAGTTTTTCTGGATGTTCCACAATGCTTCGGGGAACATCTTCTATGGACAGATGAGACTTTTGAAGGACAAAGAACATTGCCCGCGAATACCAAAACCTCATTCCAACTGTGAAATACAGTGGAGGAAGAATCATAGCTTGAGGTTCCTTTGCTGCCTTGGAGCCCGGAAATCTTGAGGTCATTGAGGTAAATATGGGGGTTATTTATCAAAGACCGGCATTTTAACCTCAGCGCTGGCAAAGGATGGAAACAGGTGTAAATTTAAGTAAACCTGAAGGGGGCTGGTGGTTCAGCCCCAGCCTGGCTCCTGCCATGCCACTGCCCATGAAAACGCCCATGCAACAAAATATTGTCACACAGGCCTTTAAATAGTCCCAAAACGGGGCCTTGTAACTTTTCTTGCCAAAAACGGGCATGGCGATATTTGTAAATAACCCCCAATGAATTTTGAGAATTTAAGGGTAGCAGTCCATGCAGGGCCGGTGCAAGGATTTTTGCCGCCCTAGGCAAAGGAAAAGTTTGCTGCCCCCCCCTTCCCATGTGACATCACAATGCCCCACCCATATGATCTGCCATATTAACTAACGCCAGTGCTGCAGTGCCGCCGTGTTTACATTAAAAAGCCTGCACGGACAGGCTATAAAGACCAGAGCCACTACATTAAGCTACAGAGGTTCTGGGGACTAAAGTGTCCGTTTAATGTGAGGTAAATTAGAGACTAGTGCCACGAATAATATACTAGATTGCCAACTTACAACCAGATGAGGATGATGATGGGCTCTGGCTGCAGTCTGGCTCCACTGGTCTGGTGTAGAACAGGCTCTCTGGAGGCTGTTTGTAACTGTGGTCACAAAAATCAAGGTTCTGCGAGAACAGAAGCAGCTCCATTTTTTGGGGCCCTTTACACAGCTCAAGGTCTGGGCTCCAGGGCCTGACGGTGAGTATGCCCATAAGGCCCACCCATAAGTCCACCTACATGTTCCACCCATGAGTTTGTTCACAGTGGGTGACGTGTGTAGGGGATGTGTTATGTGTTGCTGTAGAGAATCTAAAGTGTGTGCTTATGGAATTTAGTGTATAGGGATAGCAGTGTGTCTGTGTGGAGTGGATTGCAGTGTGTTTCCGTGTAAGGGACAGAAAGAAGTTTGTGTTTGTGTATAAGGTATGTATTGTGTGTTTCTGAATGTGTGTACGGAATGCGTTGTGTGAATCTGTGTTTGTATGTGTAAGGGCTACAAGGTGTGTTCCTGTGTATGTAAGGGATGCAGTGTGTGTGTCTGTAAGGGGTTCATTGAGTGTGTGTAAGGGGTGCATTGAGTGTGTGTAAGAGATGCACTGTGTTTTAGTGTGTGTAAGGCATGCATTGTGTGTTTCTGTGTGTAAGGGATGCATTGTGGTTTCTGTGTATGTGTGCAAGGGGTGCATTGTCTTTGTGTGTAAGGGTTGCAGTGTGTGTGTGATGGATGTCAATCTCCCCCCCCCCCTCCATTGTCACTCTCTTCCCCCCTCCCTCCCTTGTCACTCTCATTCCCCCACTCCCTCCCTTGTCACTCTCATTCCCCCATCACACCCTTCTCACTCTCATTCCCCCCTCCCTTCCTTGTCACTCTCATTCCCCCTCCCTTGTCACTCTCATTCCCCTCCCTCCCTTGACACTCTTTCTCACCCCACTCCCTCCCTTGTCACTCTCTTCTCCCCCCTCCCTCCCTTGTCACTTTCTTTACCACCCCGTCCCTTGTCACTCTCATTCCCCCACTCCCTCCCTTGTCACTCTCATTCCCCCACTCCCTCCCTTGTCACTCTCATTCCCCCATCACACCCTTCTCACTCTCATTCCCCCCTCCCTTCCTTGTCACTCTCATTCCCCCTCCCTTGTCACTCTCATTCCCCTCCCTCCCTTGACACTCTTTCTCACCCCACTCCCTCCCTTGTCACTCTCTTCTCCCCCCTCCCTCCCTTGTCACTTTCTTTACCACCCCCTCCCTTGTCACTCTCATTCCCCCACTCCCTCCCTTGTCACTCTCATTCCCTCCCTCCCTCCTTGTCCCGCTCATTCCCCCCTCCCTACCTTCTCACTTTCATTCCCCCCTCCCTTGTCACTCTCATTCCCCTCCCTCCCTTGCCACTCTTTCTCACCCCACTCCCTCTCTTGTCACTCTCTTCAAGTTGTCACTTTCTTTCCCCCTCCCTCCCTTGTCACTTTCTTTCCCCCTCCCTCTCTTGTCACTCTCATTCCCCCCTCCCTCCCTTGTCACTCTCATTCCCCCCTCCCTCCCTTGTCAATCTCTTTCTCGCCCCCTCCCTTGACGCTCTCTTTCTCAACCCCCCTTGTCACTCTCTTCCCCCCTCCCTCCCTAGTTACTCTCTCCCCCCCTTGTCACTCTCATTCCCTCCTCACTCCCTTGTCACTCTCATCACCCCCCTCCTTCCCTTGTCACTCTCACTCCTCCCTTGTCACTCTCGTCCCCCCTCCCTTGACACTCTCGGTCCCCCCCTCCGTTGTCACTCTCATGCCCCCTTCGTTGTCACTCTCTTTCTCCCCCTTCCCTCCCTTGACACTTTCTTTCTCAACCCCCTTTCCTCTCTCCCCCTACCTTGTCGCTCTCCCCCTTGTCACTCTCATTCCCCCCTCATTCCCTTGTCACTCTCCCCCCCTCCCTCCCTTGACACTTTCCCCCCCTCCCTCCCTTGGCCTCCCCCTCCCTCCCTTGACACTCTTTCTCCCCACCCCCTCCCTTGTCACTTTCTTTCTCCCCCCTCCCTCCCTTGACACTCTCTTTCTCACCCCACCTCCCTTGTCACTCATTGTCACCCCCCTTGTCACTCTCTTTCTCCCCTTCCCTCCCTTGTCACACCCTTCTCCCCCTCCCTCCCTTGTCACTCTCTCCCCCTTGTCACTCTCATTCCCCCTCACTCCTTTGTCACTCTCATTCCCCCTCACTCCCTTGTCACTCTCATTATCCCCTCCTTCCCTTGTCACTCTCACTCCCCCATCCCTCCCTTGTCACTCTCTTCCCCCTTGACACTCTCTTTCTCACCCCCTCCCTTGTCACTCTCTTCTCCCCCCCTCTCTCTTGTCACTTTCTTTTCCTCCTCTTCCGTCCTTGTCACTTTCTCCCCCCTCTCTTGTCACTTTCTTCTCCCCCCTCCCTTGTCACTCTCATTCCCCCCTCCCTCCCTTGTTGCTCTCATTCCCCCCTCCCTCTCTTGTCACTCTCATTCCCCCCTACTTCCCTCCCTTGTCTCTCTCTTTCTCACCCCCCCTCCCTCCCTTGTCACTCTCTCCCCCCTCCCCCCTACATCTACTGTAGCTTGGCCGAGCTCTGTCAGGCCTGCGGTACAGGAGCATTTGTTTCCTGTACCCGGCCAGACTGAAAGGATGTGCACACTAAGTGAACACTTCCTGTCAGTCCGGCTGGGTACAGGAAATAAAAGCTCCTATCTTCTCCTGTAAAGCTTCTATAGAGCTCTCGGGCGGCTGCAGCATGAGTGGGGCTGGCTCTCCTGGCGGCGCCCCTTCCCAAGGGGCGCCCTAGGCGGCTGCCTATAGGACGCACCGGCCCTGAGTCCATGAACTCAAGCTGGAAGACATTGGGAGTTACAATAAAGATAACCCACAATAAACAAGTAAATCAAGTTTGCAAGTTTTTGGGGGAATTGTCATGTCCTGACCTTAACCCTTAACCATGATCCAAAGAGGGATGTGTACACAAGGCATCTCAGTAATATTGATCAACTGAAATGCATTTGTAGGGAGCAATGGTCCAAAATTCCTCCTCAACACTGTGCAAATCTTGTTTGCAGCCACAGGAAACATTTGGTGGAGGTGATTGCTGCTTCAGGTTAGTAAATGTTCAGTTCCCTGCTCTGTGGATGTTTACTCAATGTGCTCAATAAAAGACATGAGCAATCAACTGTTTGTATGTTATTAGTTTACTTAGATTGTGTTTGTCTGTTAGAGTGGCCATATACAGTATGGTGTGGACCGTCAACAGGATCCGCATGCAGATTACAGCTAATTGCTGCACTTTTACTTGCAGGGCTGCAGATAACCAATTAACCCCTTCAACCACCATGACATACCAGTGGTTGAGATAATGTATGGAGCAGGCTGCTGCATACGAGGTGAGTCCTGGCTGTATCATACAGCAAGCACCCGTCCACAATGACGGGAATGGCAATCCCACCGAACCCCATCAGTTAACCCCTCATTGGTGATCGCAGCACCTGTGCGGCTACCTCTGCCTTCTTATCGGAGCCTCCACAGTGAAATTGCACAGCTCCGATCGGTTGCCATGGCAGCCTGGACACTCGTGTAGCCTTCCAGGCCTAACACGGTAAGCTCCCAGTTGCTGTGTGCACAAAGCACACCACATCAGGGAGCATGTGAAAATCCTGTTCACTCTAATAGATCTCTATTAGGACTCATGCACACAGCTTTTGCCTGGCCGTTCCGTGCATTGGGGACCGCAATTTGTGGTCCCCAATGCACGGGCAACATCTGTGCAGATTCCGCAGACAGAACCAGACCCATTCAATTTGAATGGGTCAGTGATCAGTCAGCACCTCAAAAAAAATTAAACATGATGCCAGAGAAACCCAACGGAAGCACTCTTTAGTGTTTCCGTGGGTTTCCGTGCCTCCGTTCCACACTGGACCTTCCGGATTGCGAACCTTTGAATCAGTCCGCACCCGTGATGCGGTGCAAAAACAGCCAGGGTCTGTATATTGTGGACCTGCTGTTTGCGGGCCGCAATACGGCCCCGCCGGCACACGTTCATGTGCATGAGCCCTTAGGGTGAACAGGACAAGGATCAAAAGATCCCAGGTTCTAGCCCACTAAGGGGTTAAGTGTTATTAAATAAGTTTAAAAAGTAAAAAAAAAAAACATTTAAATATAAAGAGTTTAAATTCACCCCTTTCCCTATTTTACATATAAAAATATATTAACAATAAAACAATATCAGGTATCAATGCGTCTGCAAAGGTCTGAACTATTAAAATATTTTTTTTTTAAATCCTGTGCGGTGAATCCCGTAACGGAAAAAAAAAATGAAAAGCACACTATTCACAATTTTTTAGTCACCTTTCCCCCAAAAAATTGTATAACAGTGATCAAAAAGTCGTACACACCACAAAAATGGTACCAATAAAAGCTACAGTTCGTCCCGCAAAAACATGCCCTTATGCAGCTCTGTGGATAGAAATAAATAAAAAAGTTATAGCTCTCAGAAAATGGCGATGCAAAGAAAATTTAGATTTTTTTTTTCAAAGGTCTTTACCTTTTTAAAAGTAGTAAAACAAAAAATAACCTAAACAAGTTTGGTATTTTTGTGAACGTATTGAGCCGCAGAATAAGAACATCATGTCAATTTTAGTGCAGAGCGAACATGGTGATGTAAAACCCCCCAAAAATGTTTTCCAATAACAGACATAGTAAATTAAATTAAATTAAACTTATCCCGCCAAAAATAAACCCTCATATGGCTATATGAATGGAAAATTGAAAAAGTTATGGCTATTAGAACGTTGGAAGGAAAAAATGAAAATGCTAAACCAAAAATGGGCAGACATTCCAGACATTCGTGGTAGAGGCAATGATGTAAGCTGCCTGATCTGTAATGTACTTACTACAAAGATGATTGGTGTAATGTTATGTTAAACTGCATTGTAATCGCCCAATTATTGTTTGGTAAATTAAATTGAGTCAAGAGGAATTTCCACAGAACTCTTTTTAAATTGAACTCAAATTCATCATTGTTTTAACCCCTTAAGGACCAAGGTTATTTTTTTTTTGCGTTTTCATTTTGCGTTCCCTGCCATAACTTTTTTATTTATCGGTTCACATGGCCATATGAGGGCCTATACCCTATATGTAAAGGTTTTCTTGCGTTTTGATAGTGAAAAGCAAAATCAAAAGTGGGGAAAAAAAATCTGTTTTACTTTTTTGTCGCCATATTTTGACCCCTATAACTTTTTTGTAGTTGTGTGTACGGAGGCTCATTTTTTGCATTGTAATCTGATCTTTTTATTGATACCATTCTGGGGTGTGTATGACTTTTTAATCACCTTTTATTTAATTTTTTTTGCGGAAATTAGGCGTCCAAAAATGGCGAATCAGCCATTTGGACTCTATTTTCTGTTTTTCTGTTTACCGCAAGGGGAATATTTTTTTATATTTTTATAGTATGGGCGTTTTCGCACATTGCGACACCCATGATGTGTATTTTTTATTTTATTTTTTATTTTATTTTTATTTTGGCAAAAAGGGAGTGATTTGAACTTTTATGGTTTTTAATTTATTTTTTTACTTTTTTTTTTTTTTACACTTTCCTATAGTTCCCATACCGAACTATAACAATCAATGATCTGATTGCTATTCTCATACACTCCAATGCAATAGCATTCGAATATATGAGAAAATCGCATATTTCCTATGGAGCCTATTACAGGTTAGACTCCATAAGAAATACTATGCAGCAGCCTGGGTTTCATTCATAGAGACCCAGGCTGCTGCAGGCATGCTCCAGCTTCTCCGATCGCCACACGGGGGAGCTGGAGCGCAAACCGAAAGTAAAACTTTCAGTTTGTGCGCACTCAGATGCCGTAGTCATGATTGACCATGGCATCTGAGGGGTTAAATGTTCGCGATCGGCATCACTGCCGGTCGCGGACATGAGCAGCGGGTGTCTGCTTCAAGAAGCAGGCGGCCACCAGCTGCTATGGTGCCCCCATCGGGCAGGAGCGGGCGCCATGTTTAGGGAGCGGACACAGGACATACCCGTACGTCCTGTGTCCTTAAGAGGTTAAGGCCGTAACTTAAGTCCCAGAAGTCAAACTTTGAGGTTATTGAAGACTTACGGTTTTAGCACTAACACCGACAACCTCTTTAGCTTATATCATTTTCATGACAAATTTGGCGGCGACAGCTGTTGCGTGACCAAAGATCGTAGGGTAGTGGAACTGCCATAGAAATGATTGGGTCGCAGCATAACTCTAACGTTTGCTGTGACTGTGACACGCGAATAGCAAAAAATTCAACAGTGCTGGATTTTTTGTGAATTGTGTTTTGTGGTCACAGCCAACATGCGCAGTCCCCCTACACTGTCGCGGCCAAAAATCGATGTGTAGACATACCCTTAAGCTGGCCATACATAATAGGGCTCATGCACACTACTGTATGTATTTTGTGGTCCGTAAAACAAAGATCCGCTAAAGGTAAGGATGATATCCGCATTGCATCCTTTTTTTTTTTGCAAATCCATTGCAACAATGCCTATTTTCATCTGCAAAATGCATCTGCAGAATAGGACATGTTCTATCTTTTTTGCGGGGCTACGAAAGAGACATACAGATGCAGATAGCAAACGGTGTGCTGTCTGCATTTTTTGCGGACCCATGAAATGAATGGGTCTGCATCCTATCCGCAAAAAAAAAAAACGGAACAGACACGGAAACAAAATATGTTTGTGTGCATGAGCCATTAGATAAATGTCGGCCTTTTGTTCTCAGGTAGATAAACTACTTCCTGTTGAGGACACATACATGCCCGACCAAGCGGACTTGTGTACAGGGAAGGCATGTCAAGAGAGAAGATAGTAGGCTAAACAAGCATTGTGCAGGCAGTTATCTGTTATGTATCGCCAGCCTTAGGTTGGATGCTGTCTTGTGCAGCACCTTCTACTGATGCGTCCCCCTAGATGTACCATATGGTGCACTAGTAATTTGGATGAAAAGAAAAGCTCTGTCGACCACTATATTCCTATTGATAATAGTCAAGAAACCCCTGACGAAAACAAACAGCAATGCCTCATGCACACAACTGTATCCTTTTTGTGGATACGGTTGATACCGGACGAGTACATCCTGCATTTTCCTGTTCTGCACGTCCTGCGCTATGTAAAAATGCCTATTCTCGTCCACCAAACAGACAAGAATAGGACATGTTCTATCCTTTTTGCGAGAAGGCGGAAGGGACATACAGATGCACTGTCCAGATTTTTTGCAGCCCCGCTGAAATGAACAGGCCTACATCTAATCTGCAAAAAATGTGGATAGGTTGAAGACCAAAAATACAGTTGTGTACATGAGGCCTTATGTGAACAGAGCCTTATTTTGTGTTATTGCTTATATTATTTTCCTGATAACAGGACTATGCTTCTGGTATGTGTTTAGCAAGTGCATGAGGTCAAATCTGGATAGGGTTCTTACAAAAAATAAGAAACAAATCTGCTATCCCCTCCATCTGCAAAGTTGTAAAGTTTTAAAGTATGAATTTATATCATCAGCACATGCAAAACTGACAAAAATCCACGTGCTGATGATATAAATTCATACTTTAAAACTTTACAACTTTGCAGATGGAGGGGATAGCTGATTTGTTTCCTATTTTTTGTAAGAACCCTATCCAGATTCGACAGCATGCACTTGTTAAACACATACCAGAAGCATAGTCCTGTTTTATGGTCTCAGAAAGAAATGAGAGGCATACTAATTCTCAAATCAGTGCAAGCTGTTCACCATTCCAGAAAACTACACCGGAAATACAAGTTGCTTATATAAATAATACAATAAATGACAGTGTATACTGCATTCATGCAATAGTACAGTTCTGATAAAAAATAAAATCGGCTATTTATTACCTACAGACAGATGTTATTTCCACCGGCCCATGTGAAACTCTAGACAGATAACGGGAATTTAATTTCAAATTCTTTGTAGCTCTGCAGGTTCCTATTGGAATCCTCCTGCTTGTAAAATAAGTGTTTTTGATAATAGAAAATTGTACCTGTGAAAGCTATTCTGTAAACTACTCCTGAAAAACAATACGTTCTTACATCATGTGGAGATTTTATAGACATTGTGTCGAAGCAGATTTTGAAGAAGACAACAAATAAATATGGCCTTCCTTTCTTCCCAGGTTCTATCTCATTTGATCTCTGCTTTATATTCAATAGGTTCTGGAAGGACTAAAGTGTGCATTACATTTGGTTGTACAATGCCAAAGCTGTTAGGGAATGTCTTTGAGAGGTAAAGGAAAAAATGAGCACACCATCCATGAGCTGAGGTGGTACCTCTCACTGACTGTATGGTCAGTATCAGTCCATACTTGAGGAGTGCACAGTGTGGGACCTTGGGCAGTAAGAGTCCTATGGGCCCCTTAAATCTAAATTGTGCTGTGCTTTCCCCCTTGTTGTCTGTCCCCTCCCTGTGTGTTTGCCTCATGTATCAGGGATCCTGTGCTGTCCCATTTTCTACTTGTTTGCTCTCCCCACTTGTTAGTTGTCCCTCTGTGATGGGTCTTTGACTGCTGTCAGTGCAGCTGAAGTGAGAAAGCAGTTGCCAGGGTGTTGACGGAGCACTGCCTGTATCACACACAGCTCCCGTTTATCCACCTCTCGCATCAACTGCTCTCACTGTTGTTCTTTGAGGAGAATTGATGGCGAACTGTATTTTTTACTGGCACCATTTTTACATATGGCTTTTTGATTACTGTTAATACATTTGTTTGGGGGGACAAGGTGAACAAAAAATGGCAAACAGCTTTTTTTATTTGTTCCGTTACGGCGTTAAATGCACAGGATTTTTTTAAAATATATTTTAATAGTACTGCTTTTTCACATGCGGCGATACCTGTTATTTATTGTTTATTTGTTTTTATATGTAAAATTGGGAAAGGGGGGGCTGTGATTTGAATTTTTTATATTTTTATGTGTTTTTTGTTTGTTTTTTGCTTTTTTTCTTACTTTCTCCACAGTAACTTTTAGTTCTTTAGATCAACTGGAACCTGTGATCTTGTGATTGCTTGTCTCATGCTTGTGTATGGGCATTTCAAGCAGGTAACCATGACAGGTCTGGAAACCTTCAGAAGGCCCCAAGCTGTCATAATTACTAATCAGACCCTTAAAATTTTACTGTGGCGGCTCCGATTGGAAGACAGAGGAAGCTCACCTCCAGCCGCCTAACCTTACAGATGCTGTGATCGCTATTGACTACTGCGTTTGATAGGCTAAATGAGTAGGTTCAGCATCATTGCTAATCCCGGTCATTGCGGCAGGGGGCCTGCTGTATTATACAGCTGGCACCCACTATGTACAACTCCTTAAGAATAATGACATACATGTTAAGGGGTTGAGGATTGAGTGTAATTTTTGCAAATCTGACATGTCATTTTATTTGGTAATAACTTTGGAATGCTTTGACTTATCCAACCGATTCTAAAAGTGTTTTCTGGTGACAAACTGTACTTCATGTTAGTGGTAAATTTGGTTCGATATGTTTTACCTTTAAAAAAAAATCCAAGATGTTAGAAGGCTTAGAATTTTGGAAGCATTGTTTTCAAATTTTCAAGAAAATGTCTGCAAAGTAGGCCGGGAAACACACACACACAGTGAGCCCCAAGTGAACCCAACCCATTTTCCCTGCCTACTTGTAGTGCAAGCCCTATGTGGCAAGTCCGCAACTGGTTGACATTTCCTGAACTGCTAAAGTGCAAGACAGAGACACGGAATGCAGCCATACAGGGAAGGGTCGTACAGAAAAGGGTCAACAGCCGGGAGTACAATACGACACAAAATCAGACGATAGAGGGTAGTCAAAATAGCCAAGTCAAAGTCAGAAGCAGACGGGTATCACGGTAAAGAATCACAAGACAGAGCAAGGTCAAAAGGCAAGACAATGTCAATATAACAAGCAATCCAAATATGCACAGACAGAACCAAGAGCATGGCAAGGGAGATAAACCTATAACTGGCATGGGTGTATTGCCACCAGGGGATTTAAATAGAGGGCCGAGTCCCTGGATCAGAATCTGATAGGTCCAACTTTGCGACCTTTGGACCAGAATAACTCAGCTTGCCTTCATAACACAAAGATCATACTGATAACTTGCACCAGATCTCTCCCAGTGTGCATACACTGTGGGGATAAGGTGAGTGAGTGCTCCATTACCATGGACGTGCTCACGTCACCATGAGACGTGGTTAGACAGCGCATCACTAGGGGCACGGTACGGCAACGCGTTTGACACTGCGCAGCCATGCCTAAGCCCCAAACTGCAGCACTGGAGCCTGGACAGGTAAGTTTTTGACAGAAAATTTCCAAAACCCACTTTTTTAATGACCAATTGGGGTTTTTAAGTGACTTTGAGGGGCATATATAATAGAAACCACCCATAAATGATTATTTTAGAAACTTCACCACTAAAATTATTCAAAAGGAGCACCATGTGGTTTTTGGGGGTGAGATTTTACTGGAATGGTATTTGGGGTCATATTGCATTTCAAGAGCCCCTGAGGTACCCCTACAGTAGAAACACACCCAAAGTGACTCCATTTTGGAAACTATACCCTCAAGGAATTTTTTGAGGGGTTTAGTGTGTGCTTTGAACCAACAAGGTACAGACATTTGGCTGTGGAAATGTAAAATTTAATTTCTTCTAATAAAATGTTGCTTCAGCCTGAAGTATTTCATTTTCACAAATGGTACTCCTCACACAGCACCCCACAATTTCCTAAGCATTTTGTCCTGAATACAGCAACAGCCCACATGTGGTTGTAAACTGCTGTATGGGCAACAACAGTGTTTAGAATGGAAGAAGTGCCATATGGTTTTTGTAGGGCAGATTTAGATGGAATGGTTTTTGGACTCCATGTTGCATTTGAAGAAACACTGATGTACTCCTACAGAGGAAATTCCTAAAAAGTGACCCCATTTTGAGAACTAGACCCCTAAAAGTATTCTGACTCCGATTGTTGTGATAGCAATTTATCCCCATTAAGACCTCTATGCCTGGCCTGTATCAGCAGATATAATCACTGCGGACATATCAGATAGCTTGAACTCACCAACATCATGTTTATCCATGTAAGTTGCTTTATTCTGTAAGTCAGATAACAGGGTACTGCAGAACAGATGGATTACAGTATTGTGCGGTCAAAAGATGATGCTTTCATTAGCGTACATGATTATACATGTGTCCCTGTACATGTGGCTGAAGCAGCATGGAAGATACAGGAAGTGAAGGACTCCAGAAGAAGGGTGGAGCATTGACAGGAAATGAGTCATAGATGTAAAAGAACGGCACATAGAAAAAAACAAGTGCGTTACCAAAAACGGCCACTAGATGGGAGCATATAACCAAATATAGAATATCATATGAAATGGTTCAATGAACAAACTACATCATTTTAACTGCGTAGCAGCACAAAAGGAATTTATTGAGGGGTGTAGCGACCCCATAGGCATGTAATAGAATTCAGAAACACTTGGCTGTGAAGCTGAAAAATCATTTTTTTTCCAATCAAATGTTGCTTTAGCTCCATATTTTTTATATTCACAAGGGGTAACAGTAAAAAAGCATCACAAAATTGGTTACCCATTTTCACCTAAATATGGCAACATCCCATACATGGCCATAAACGGCTGTATGGGTACACTGAAGGGTTCAGAGAAAAGGAGTGCCATCTCGCTTTTGGAAGGCAGATTTAGCTGGAATGGCTCTCGGGTACCATGTCACATTTGTATTGCCCCTGAGGTATGAGTTCTGGTATAGGTGCTTCACAGAATGTATTAAAATTGGAACATGAAATTAAAAATGACATTGTATATAATACCTCCTACAGTATGTGGTCATGTGTTGTTTGGGCAGACTGCATGGTTCAGAAGAGAAAAAGCACCATGTGTATTCAAAGCCTAGTTAATAGGAAATTTATACAGCACTGGCCAACAACTGCAGAGCCTCTGAGATTAAATAAAAAAAGAAACTCCCAAGAAGTGAGCACATTTTGGAAACCACACCCCCCACGGAATTTACCAATGGGATTTGTGAGCATTTTGACCCCACAGGTCTTTTGCTGTATGTCTATGGAACAGCAGTAGCGGGCAGGAAGAGGGAAGGGAGACAGCATGTGCACGCTGCACGCACCCCCACCAATCTGATATTGATGAGCTATCCTTGGAGATGCTTTTTTTGATATATTGTTTTCCATTGAAGTACTTCCATCTTGTTACTCCATTATGTAATGGTTTACCTTATGTTCTTCTATTATAGATTATTAGACCTCTGAAAAAGGTCCGTATGGACCGAAATGTCCGGTCAAGTATTGTTAGAAAGAGTGGTTATTCATTATCAATTTTCTAATTTTGTAACTGAATCATGAACTTTCTTTATTTGGTGTAACAATAAATCATCTTAATTGCAAAAGAATAATTTGAGTGCCGCAATTTCATACTACTATCCTGAGGATAGGTAATCAATATTAAAAAGCCCGGACAACCTTTGTTGTTAGGGGGGTTCTACTGGGTGTGGAAATTCCATAAATGTGTGTATAAATTGCTGTTTCAGTGGCCACACTACTTGAACTCATAGGTAAGTTCTACTAGGCACCGAAATGCCATAAATGTGAATGTAAGCTGATATAGGTTGTGCACATGGTAGGGCTTAGAAGAGAAGGAGTGCCCCTTGACTTTTAGAGCAAGTAGTTTGCTGGAATGGTTTCAGGTGCTACATCATATTTCCAGATACCCTGAGGTACTGTACGGTGACCTTATTTTGGAAGCTACACCCCTTAAGTTATTTATCAAGGAGTGGAGTGAGCATTTTGGCACTACAGGTATTTTGCAGAAATGAATGGGTAGATGACAGGGCAAAATGAAAATTGCAAGTTATCAACAGATATGGCATTTCAGTCCTCAATATGCTGTGCCCATCTTGTGGCAACTGAGACAAAGAAACTATGCCCCTTAAATTGTTATGGGCCTTCTACTAAGTGTGGAAATGCCATAAATGTGAATATAAACTGCTTTTTGGGTCTGCTACCATGGGTGTAGAAAACGGGGCAGACGGGGGGGACAGGTATGGTGAAATCCCCCCCAGCGGCAGCGGGGCAATGTGTGTGGTGGCGGCGGGGCACTGAGATGAGTGCTCGTGGAAGTGCTAGGCTAATCTCCATAGTGATTTGTTTGTATCGCCGACCTCAGGACAGTGATACAAACAGAAGGCTGTGCAGAGGAGCAGGGGAGAGGAGTGTCCCTTTCCTGTTCCTCTGATAGGCTGCCTATCAGAGGCCGCCTGAGCCGTACAGCGTGGGACACAGGCCGGAAGAGGTCTGCATCGCTTGGCAGAGGTAAGTATAAGTGTTAATTGTTTTTGATACAATATTTTTACTGGAACATGATTGGGGGGGCCAGGCCCTGTTATTACTGGCACATAATGGGAGGGGGCCCTGTTATTACTAGCACATAATGGCGGGGGGCCTGTTATTACTGGCACATAATGGGGGGGGGGCTGTTATTACTGGCACATGATTGGGGGGGCTGTTATTACTGGCACATAATGGGGGGGGCCCTGTTATTACTGGCACATAATGGGGGGGGACCCTGTTATTACTGACACATAATGGGGGGGGGCTGTTATTACTGGCACATGATTGGGGGGGGGGCTGTTATTACTGGCACATGATTGGGAGGGCCTGTTATTACTGGCACATGATTGGGGGGGGGGGGCTGTTATTACTGGCACATAATGGGGGAGGCTGTTATTACTGGCACATGTTTGGGGGGCTGTTATTACTGGCTGATGAGAGGCACTGGGGGGGCTGATGAGAGGCACTGGGGTCTGATGAGAGGCACTGGGGGGCTGATGAGAGGCACTGGGGGCTGCTGGAGAGGCATTGGGGGCTGCTGGAGAGGCACTGGGGGCTGCTATGAGGCATGGGGCTCTTATCTGAGGTCTGATTGGGGGTCATTCATATTGGGGTCTGAGGTGTGATCTGAGGTCTTATAACATTGGGGATCTTATTGGAGCTGTTAGCTGAGGTCTGATTAACATTGGTGGTCTGACCTGAGGTGTAATAAAAAATATTTTTTTCTTATTGTGCCCACTTCCAGCCTCCGGGCAGCTTGGAGAAAAAGTCCTCACAGTCTCCCACACTTCTTCTGCCGGCCAAGCCAGCCTGCACCCCTGAGGCCAAGCCAGCCAGCACCCCTGAATCTTCAGAACTGTAAATTATATATGAGATTTTTCACACACACACACACTTAACCTCTTAAGGACGAAGGGCGTACATGTACGCCCTTCGTTCGCACTTTAAAGATGGCGCCCGCTCCCGCACGGAGCGGGCGCATGAGCTGCGGGTAAACGCTTGATTCATCAAGCTGACACCCGCAGCTCATGTCCGTGACCGGCAGCGATGCCGATCGCGGACATTTAACCCCTCAGATGCCGTGGTCAATCCTGACCACGGCATCTGATCAGCAAAACACGAAAGTTTCACTTTCGGTTTGTGCTCCGGCTCCCCTGATGGCCACAAGGGGAGCCGAGCATACATGTAGTAGCCTAGGTTTCTGTGAATGAAACCTAGGTTACTACATAGTATTCCTATGGAGCCTATGACTGTAATAGGCTCCATAGGAAATATGTGATTTTCTCATATATTCCAATGCTATTGCATTGGAATATATGAGAATAGCAATCTGATGATTGCATCTTATAGTTCCCTGTGGGAACTATAAGAAAGTGGTAAAAAAAAAAATAGAAATTTTTAAAAATAAAAAAAAAGTAAAAAAAATATAAAAATTCAAATCACCCCCCTTTCCCCAAAATGAAAATAAAATAAATAAAAAAATAAAAAAATTACACATAATGGGTGTCGCAATGTGCGAAAACGCCCATACTATAATAATATTAAAAAATATTCACCATACGGTAAACATAAAAACGGAAAAAAAGCGTCCAAATGGCTAATTCGCCATTTTTGGACGCTTCATTTCCTAAAAAAAAATGAATAAAAAGTGATCAAAACATCATACGCATCCCATAATGGTATCAATTAAAAGTTCAGATTGCCCCGCAAAAAATGAGCCCCTACACTGCTCCGTACGCATAGTTACAAAAAAGTTATAGGGGTCAAAACATGGTGACAAAAAAATAAAATAAAAAAAATTCCCACTTTTAATTTTTTTTTCACTATCAAAACGCAAGAAAAACTATACATATTAGGTATTGCCAGATTCGTACTGACCTGAAGAATAAAATTAACCAGTCAGTTTTATCGCAAATCGAACGTTGTAATTTAAAAACCCGTAAAACTGTGGTGAAATTGCTTTTTTTTTTCAATTTCACCCCATTTGGAATTTTTTTCGCTTAAACATTTATCAAGTGGACCCTTATTCTTAAAACATAACTTTTACTTGATATATATGATAAAAAAAACACCACATAACCCAATAGTGAGATAAATAATTGTGCCAACAAAAAATAGCCAGCTAGTGGCAGACAGCGTGACTATCAGGTGTGAGATAGGATAGGGAATATCCAGCGGGGCAGGGTGGGGAATCTGTCCCTAGTCCGCCCTAGCTAGGCCTCAGCCCAGGGACAATCCCTTATGGTGGAATTTCCCTGTCCCCGTACCTATCCTATATTGATCCTATACTCACCCTTTTCCAGTCATACAAGACACCAACCCCACTTGTACCAAATTGCCTGGTTAGCAGAGGTATGGAGTGGCATCACAAGCTATTGTTTTCCCATATAAAACCCGACGCGTTTCGCCCTTACCGGGCTCCTCAGGGGGAGTATAATAGAATTCAGACTGCTTCCTGGATAGGGTAATCTCACCAGAAGCAAGACTGGGGAACGATTAATCACAGAAAGGAATAAGATGAAGATGACCTACTTTATTGCAGTCACTGATAATTAAAGCACGGCCACGGTGGAGCTTCGAAACTTGATAGTTTCTTACTGATAGCGCGCTCCAACCTTTAGCCTGACTGCCTGCTGCCAGTGTATCAATGCGGCAGCAGGCACTGGCAGCAACACTGAGTATATGGTCCAGCAAATGCCGTTATAGTCCGTGGTAGCGGAATCCATAACGGGATGCTTGGATAACCCGAACCCGAACTTTGGATGCCGAACTTAAAACACAAGTTCGCTCAACTCTAGTGGTGAGTTCTACCACTGGGAAAACCTATTCAATAAGATCCTTCATCAACAGCAAAATCGTGGGCGTAGTCTATGTTGCAACCTGCATCTGTACTTAACAGTATGTGGGTAAAACGAAGTGTGAGTTTAGGAGGCGTATAGGTGAACACCTAATGGATATCAGAAAGAATGAAGACACCCCTATCTCATAGCATATATGGAATTTACATCAATGTAATGCGTTATTCATCTGATTCCAGGGGATGGAAAACGTAAGAGGGGGCAACATTGACAACAGACACTTGCTGAAAGAGGCACAGTGGAAGTTCACACTACAAATAGTGGAACCACATGGCCTTAATGACTATTTCATATGTGTGCTTCATTAAATAGGCCCCATTGTGACACCCAGATCAATAATGCTTCATGTTTCCTGCATGAGAGCTCCACATGCACATTACCTCAGTGACTGAGACACATTCAAATATACTTTACTCAGCCAGCAAAAATGTAACTGGCTGGGCCAGTGCCTGTCTTTATAATTAATATATAAGTTTTTATAACGCTGCAATGTGCCAACACTGGCCCTGCCATTGGTGTCTACCTACAAAACATGTCCCAGACACATTGGGGGATTTAAGGTCCATTCAGATGTCCGCAAAATGGGTCCGCATCCGTTCCGCAAAATTGCAGAACGGGTGCGGACCCATCCATTTTCAATAGGGCCGCAAAAGATGCTGACAGCACACTGTGTGCTGGCCGCATCTGCACTTCCGTTCTGCGGCCCCGCAAAAAAATAAAAACATGTCATATTTTTGTCGGCAGCCACGGACAAAATGCAGAATGGACATGGCCGGTGTCCTTGTTTTGCGGATCTGCAATTTGCGGACTGCAAAACAGTAGCAGACGTGTGAATGGACCCTTACCAAACTTGTGTAAAGTAGAACTGGCTTAGTTGTCCATAGCAACCAATCAGATTCCACCTTTGATTTTTCACAGCTCCTTTGGAAAATGAAAGCTGGAATCTGATTGTTTGCTATGGGCAACTAAACCAGTTCTACGTTACACCAGTTTGATAAATCTCCCCCATTGTATCTGTCAGTCCTTTAAAACATATGCAAGAGTGTTTCCCCTTTGTCATGATTAGACAAACATATTACTGTCCTACATTTTAGTAGGTTATATGACCAGACACACTTCAGTATGATCTGTACAGTTAGATGCTCTATACACTGTATACCAAATACACTACTCACAAAAGTTAGGGATATTCGGCTTCCAGGTGAAATTTATGGAAAACGTAAAAAGTTCACTCTACAGTGATATTGTATCGTAAAAGTAGGGCATTTAAGTAGAAGCAGCAATGGTAATTTCCTTATCTCAAAAATGTATTGAAACAAAAGCCAACAACAGAGGTGGGTATACCCCCACAAAAATGTCTCAATAACTTGTCATGTGGCCTTGATCATCAATTACAGCTTGACTACGACGCCTCATGCTGTTCAAAAGTCGACTTATTGTCTGCTGAGGCATGGCATCCCACTCTTCTTGAAGGATGGCCCTCAGGTCATTGAGGTTCTGGGGTACAGAGTTACGAGCCTCTACACGGCAACTCAACTGATCCCATAGGTTTTCAATGGGATTCAGGTCTGGAGAAAGTGCAGGTCACTCCATTTGAAGTACTGCAGTCTCCAGCAGCCGTTCTCCATAGGACGCAACCTCGATGAGCTGGCGCATTGTGGTCCCTGAAGATGAAATTAGGCTTGTGTTGTTCATGCAGAGGCACAATGACTGGATTAATGGGCTTGTTACTGTACCATTCACAAAGTGTAGGGTAGTTCCTAATTAACTAGATACACCTGCCACACTGTAAGACCCCCACCACTGGTGACAACAGTGGCTGATGCATAGCGCTCTTCTTGATGTCTCAAACATTGTTAGCGGGCATCATTTCTGCTCAGAGTGAAAGAGTGAATCAACTTTCATCAGCGAACAGCAGTAAGGCCCACTGGTTCCTAGTCCAGCGTAGATGCTTCCTGGCCCATGCAAGACGAGGATGTCTGTGCCTGGTGGTGTGGTAAGGTACCCTTGCAGGTCATCTAGCACGCAGACCACGCTGTAAACAGTTTCGATTGGTCTGATGTTACACTTGGGTGCCTCTCACCTCCCTTAAATGTGCCTGGGCTTGTGTGGCATTCATCATCCAGTTCTGCAGGGCATTAATCACAATGAAGCAGTAATCAGTGTGGGATGTTGCGGGTGACGCTAAGGAGGCTCGTTCCCGTCGCGGCCTGCTATTGGCTGCCTCCCCCCCGAATTCATACACGGGGAGATGCAGCGGTGGCTGTGCCGGCATCCAAAGCAACATGGCTGCCAGGGAGCGAGGTATGTACAATCTGTGTAAGGGGGCCGGACATTTCGGAGGGCATTATACATCTTGGATAACCCATTTAAGTTATGAAATAACTAATCAGCTCATTTGAAATGTGTATGTTGCCAGCTACAATAATATTTGTATTCATTTTGTGAACAGCTACCTGCTGGGACTACAAAGTAGAAACAATTACTGTATTATGTATTACTGTTTGATACTTAGTGTAACCAGCACTCCATTCATCAATCATTCAAGCATAATCTTTCCCTGTTCTCCAAGTAATCTCCCTACAGGAGTAATTATACATACAAACACACATTATTGCTCTCCATGTTAAACAGCTAAATTGTGTCAGCTTGCCTAAAAGAATTCACGCAACCCTCCCAACATGTTGCATTGCTGGTGCAGCTTCGTCGGGGGAAATTAGGTTGTAGTACTGTGTGTAGTGATTACATCATCACAAGTGCCTGCGCTGGCTCTCAAATGGTCACACAATAACTATAGGGGCACTACAGGGGGATATTATAAGTACAGGGGGCATTATAACTACATGGGGCATTACAGGGGGACATTATAAATACTTGGGGCACTACAGGGTGACAATAACTACTGGGGGGGGGGACAACAGGGGGACATTGTAAGTACTGGGGCAATACAGAGGGCATTGTAATTACTGGGGGCACTACAAGGGGGCATTATAACTACTATAGGGGAGTGAATTGGAACATTATAACTACTGGGAGCCACTTCAGGGTGACAATAATTACTGGGGGAACTGCAGGGGGATATTATAACTACTTGGGACACTTTATGGGGCTTTATTACTGCTGGGAGCATTTTGGGGAGCTTTATTACTACTGAGGGCACTACAGGACATTATCAATACTGTGTGTTCTGTATGGGTATAATTATTATTGGGCATAATATAGAGGGCACTACTACTAATGGGGGCATTCTCAGTGAGAGAATTATAATTTGTGGGACTTTTGGAAGTTCTATTAGTATGTGGGCAACTATCTGTATGGTATTGTCATTCCATCATTATAGGATTTAGAGGCATTGGGGAGCACAGGCAGGACAGTATTGGGGGTTGCAACATGATAACACTGTTGGTGCACTAGGAGGAGGGGAGATAGAAAAGTGAGGAATCCAGAATATCTGTGTGGCAAACTGCAGAGATAAGACGTGGCTGAAAGATGTCATCATGACAGTTTTCTCCCAACGGGGAAGACGAGGAAAGAGAACATCTACATTACAGGAGGCATCACTGAATATAATAAGTACATATTGTGGGAGTTAGCTCTGATAGAGGCAGGATTGGCCACTTTATTGTGGTTTCAAGAGCAAAAATAAATGGCTTTTACATTTCAGGCAAAACGCAAAACAAACCCTGCTCGTCTGAGCACTAACTAAACAGTATTTCCCTGACTGTAATAGGTACCATACTGTCGGTAACTGAAGATCACCACATCAAGCTACTCACAAGCACCAGCATGTCACTTCCAGACATCATCCAGCTCTCAGGCCCAGACTCACTGCCAGGGTTCTTTTTATGCAACTCAGGCAGAAGGCTAGTTCTCTACCAGAAGTTGACTGTGGATTTGGGAACCCGCCCAACTCTTCCCCAATCCAAAACTTCAAGCCTTATTCCAGCTTTTCTACAAAGCCCCCTCAAGAAAGTTTGGGCTTTCCACTGCATACTGGGCAGTCCCTAGAGCTTAAGCTGCATATGTGTCACGAACCAGCGGGTGTGAACCCACTGTGCCTCGTCTCCTACCTCCTCTCAGGGCGTTGTCTAAGTGAACCCCTTGATCTTCACAGTACCCCTGATGGTGAGGATAGACTTTCCCGAAGGGAATACCCAGGTCGCTACCTCTTGAGGAGGATAGGCACACGAGGCAGCTGGTCCAGGCAGACCAGGAGGTACCTGAGTAAGGTACCAGAGGTACAGGCGTTGTCAGCAGGAGCAACAGTGCAGGACCGAAGGATGAGGCAGAGGAGAAGTCATACAGGCAATATGTCAAGGCCGGCGGCACA
The DNA here is from genome assembly GCA_033119425.1 of Bufotes viridis. Taxonomy (NCBI): domain Eukaryota; kingdom Metazoa; phylum Chordata; class Amphibia; order Anura; family Bufonidae; genus Bufotes; species Bufotes viridis. The sequence goes on along the minus strand of CM065591.1, from coordinate 407,280,558 downwards.
GGTACAGGTTAGGCAATCCGGGTCGGCAACAGGAGAGTCAAGGCAAGCAGGCAGGGATCAAACAGGTAGCAGAGTCCAGGAACACAATTACGAGTCAGTAACACAAGCGGATATCAGGAACCCTAGCAGGACACAAGGACCTTGACACTGAGGCATCTAGGAAGGGGGCTGAGCAACTTATATATGTGCAGGAGGGCTAGGATTGGTTAGCGAGGTCACATAATCAAACCCATAAATCACAGGAAGTGACACACGCCAGCCCTTAAGGAAATGCTGCAGGAAACAAGCAGCAAGCATGCTGTGGCCATGGCTTAAAGGAAACACTGGCAGCAGATCACCGCTAAACACAGCGCCCAGGACCGCGGCGGTAAGCAGGTGAACATCGGTGCACAGCAGCCGCTGTTTCAGTACCCACCTTTATGCCTCTTCTTCTTGAGTGCATGATGAGACAGAAACCTTTTTTTTATCATGTTCGGAGCATGAATGTTCTCTTCTGTTTCCCAAGACCTCTCCTCAGGACCAAAGCCCTTCCAGTCCACAAGATAGTAGGTCTTCTTGCCACGCTTCTTGATGTCCAGAATGTCTTTTACCTCGAATATCTCATCAGAATCTTCAGATACCGGAGTTGGAGTAAAAGGAGCCGTAAAGAAGCGATTAAGAACTACTGGTTTTAGTAAGGGAAGGTATTATGAATACGCAGAGAGACAGAGGCAGACATAACCTATATGTCACTTCGTTGATCCTCCTCAATACTTCAAAGGGTCCAAGGAACTTGAAACTGGGAACCCTTAAGCAGATGTTTTTAGAGGAGAGCCAAATCTTATCTCCAGATGAGAACTGAGGCAGTTTTCTTCTTCTCTTGTCTGCATTCATCTTCATGCGAGTCATCGCTTTGTTGATGCAGTCCTTGGTGTCACACGAAATCTTAAAAAAAAAAACTAAAAGAGGAATCCGCAGCTGGTACTCCAGAAGATGTAGGAACAGGGAGGAGTACGAGGGTGTTGTCCATAAACGACAAAGAATGAAAAGGATCCAGTAGACTCATTAGAGTGGTTGTTACAGGAGAATTCAGCCCAAGGTAGCAATTGTACCCAGTTGTCGTGTTGGACTGAAACAAAATGCCAGAGATAGATCTCTAATATTTGATTGTCCCGCTCTACTTGCCCATTGGTCTGAGGATGATAACCGGAAGAGAAATCCAGCTCAATTTCGAGCAGCCGGCAAAGAGCTCTCCAGAGCTTAGAGGTAAACTGGACTCCTCCATCGGAAGCAATATGCCAAGGTAGACCTTGCAAGCGGAATATGTTTCTCACGAACAGTTTAGCAAGTTCAGCAGCGGAAGGCAGTCCAGTCAAAGGAACAACGTGCGCCATCTTGGAGAACAGGTCCACGACCAACCAGATAGCTGTACATCCGGCAGAAGAGGGCAGATCTGTAACAAAGTCCATGGCAATGTGTTGCCATGCGGAATCAGGAAGAGCTAACAATAGCCCGGGTGGTTTGGTCCCGGAGACTTTATTCTGAGCACAGACGGTGCAGGCAGACACATAATCACTCACATCCTTAGACAGTGTGGGTCACCAATAGTGGCGAGACAAAAGTTCTGTGGTCTTGCGGATCCCTGGGTGACCAGCCAGTTTATAGTTGTGTCCCCAAGTTAGAATACGTTTTTTCTTGACAGATGGCATGAATGTCTTCCTGGGAGGGATGTCTTTTACCAGGACAGGAGCCACTGTGATCAAGTGAGCAGGATCTACAATGTACTGGGGCTCCTCCTGCTGGTCGGAGAAGTCAATTGACCGCGACAGAGCTTCCGACTTGATGTTCATCTCGGCTGGGCAAAACTGAAGCTCAAAATCAAAACGGGAGAAGAAGAGTGCCCATCTGGCTTGGTGAGTATTCAGACGCTGGGCTGTCTGCAGATATGTCAGGTTCTTGTGGTCGGTGAAGATTATCACTGGATGCTGGACCCTCTCCAATAGATAACGCCACTCCTCCAAGGCAAGTTTTGTGGCCAGAAGCTCTCTGTCTCCTATACAATAATTCCTCTCAGCAGGGCAGAAGAGCTTGGAGAAAAATCCACATGTAAACATCTTGCCCTTGGAACCTTTTTGTAGTAAAACTGCACCAACTCCTATGCAGGAGGCGTCCACTTCTAAAAAGAATTGACAGGAAACATCACAATGATGCAGAACAGGTGCAGAAGCAAAGGACCTTTTTAATTGGATGAAGGCAGCCTCCACCTCAGGAGTCCAGACTCTAGCATTCACCCCTTTCTTAGTAAGAGCGGAGATCGGAGATGTAGGAGATGAAAAATTCGGGATGAACTGACTAGAGAAATCAGCAAATCCAAGGAAGCGCTGTATAGCACGAAGACTCTGTGGTCGGGGCCAGTCCATTATTGCAGTCAATTTTTCAGGATCCATCTGCAACCCAGCAAACAAGATTATGTATACGAGGAACAGAACGGTAGATTTTTCAAAAATGCATTTCTCGAGTTTGACATAAAGTCGATTCTCTCTCAAGCGCTGTAAAACCAAATGTACATGCTTCCGGTGAGTGGTCAAATCTGGAGAATAGATCAGTATATCGTCTAGGTACACTATCACGCAGACATAGAGCATGTGTCACGAATCAGCGGGTGTGAACCCACTATGCCACGAGTCTCACCTCCTCAAAGGGCGTTGTCTAAGTGAACCCCTCGATTCTTTACAGTACCTCTGATGGTGGGGATAGACTTTCCCGAGGGGAACACCAGGTCGCTACCTCTTGAGGGGCATAGGCACACGATCAGGAGGTACCGGAGAAAAGTACCAGAAGTACAGGCGATGTCAGCAGGCGGGGTCATTACCAGGAGCAACAGTGCGGGACCGAAGGATGAGGGAGAAGCGAAGTCAGACCAGCAAAAGGTCAGGGCAGGTGGCACAGGTACAGGTCAGGCAATCCAGGTCGGCAACAGGAGAGTCAAGGCAAACAGGCAGGGATCAGATGGGTAGTAGAATCCAGGAACACAAGTACGAGTCAGGAACACAGAAACACAAATTGTTATCAGGAACCTTTTTGACTTAAGTCCCTCTGTCCCTCTTTAATCCTTAAATGTCCCTCTTTTTGACCTCGGAACTTAATGCATAAATATGCATTCATAAATATACTAAATTGCTCCTTACTAAAGTGTCTGTATGGTTTCTACCTGTATATTACACCAGAACTTCCATTATTTGGTGCAATTTGAACCTTACAATATCTATAATTTGATTAGTTATGTGCTGATATTTAAAAGGCACTTAAACTCGCCTATCCGATCCCCAACTGCTGCAGTTGTGACGGAGTCATAAATTATGTGTGGCTTAGTACACAAATTGTCCCTCTTTACGATTTTTAAAGTTGGGAGGTATGCCTGACATCACTCTTCCTGTCACTGTCTTACAATATATAGTTCTGTATATTTCTATATGTATTAAAATTATAGATCATGTCCTATTCTTGTCCATTTTGCGGATAAGAATAGGCATTTCTATAATGGGCCTCCTGTTCTATTCCATAAATTGCGGAAGGCACATGGGCGGCATCTGTGTTTTGCGGATCCGCAATTTGCAGACTGCAAAACACAGCACGTTCGTGTGCATGAGCTCTAAATAGGACTGTCTGTTTTAAAATGCCAGGGCTGAATTTCAGTCCCAGTCCGCCCCTGACTGTCAGTGTAGCCTCCTAGAAACCCACACCAGCAGAGCGGGATGGGCAAAAAACAACAATAACTTTGGCGCAAACTGGTAAAACCTAAAGTGTCCTTTGTGGTCTGGCCCTAGTGTAAGGACTGTTCAGGAATTGTGCCACTTTTGTGACTTTGCATGTTTCACTCGGGTAGCCTGTGTTATATGCCTCCAAAATGACCTAAAAGTCTGTTTATTGACCTATTCAGACAACTACACAAAATGTACATCCGCTGTGGGACTTAGGCCCCTTTCACACAGGTGTGATTTCTGCGCGGGTGCAATGCGCATTGCACCCCCACTGAATCCGGACCCATTCATTTCTATGGGGCTATAAAAATGAGCGGTGATTTTCACGCATCACTTCTTTTTTCACTTCGTGAAAATCGCAGCATGCTCTATATTGTGCGTTTTTCACGCAACCCAGGCCCCATAGAAGTGAATGGGGCTGCGGGAAAATCTCAAGCATCCGCAAGCAAGTGCTTTTTCCCGCATGGTTGCTAAGAGACGAGACGAGACCCAATCTTTAATATTTTCCCTTATAACATGGTTACAGAATGCAGAATGCTTTGTAAAATGGGGTTTAAGGGGTAAAAATTAAAAAATTAACTCACCTTAGCCACTTGATCGCGTAGTTGCCGATCTCTTCTGTCTTCTTCAAGCATTAGCTGCCATCTAAAGGACCTGTGGTGACATCACATCACATGGTCCAATCACATGGTCCATTACCATGGTGATGGACCATGTGATTGGACCATGTGATAAGCTCAGTGACGTCATCACAGGCCCTTTACCCGGCAGCTAATGCTTGAAAAAGACAGAAGAGATCGAGTGGATAAGGTGAGTTAATTTTTTTATTTTTAACTCCTTAATCCACATTTTACAAAGCATTCTGTATTGATAATGCTATTATTTTCCCTTATAACCATGTTATAAGGGAAAATAATAAAATCTACAGAATACTCAACCCGAAACCGGACTTCAGTGATGAAGTCCGGCTAGGGGCTGGGTACCAAACATGCCGATTTTTCCCACGCGCGTGCAAAACGCATTAAAATCGCGCATTTTCCCGCAATGCACCCGCCTCTTATCTGGGCGTCAAACATGACGCCCGTGTGAAAGGGGCCTTAGTCTTTATGCATTTTTAGACAATTTTTTTTTATATGTCCCCCACCTGATACAAATCTGTGTCATTTTTCTTTTAGGATTCTGAAATCACCATGTGTATATGATCTTTAAATGAAATAGCAGATATTAACTTATGGCTGTAAATGAGAAATACGCTTAATAACCTAATTTTGACACAAATCTGAAGTCTGAAAAGCAATACAGTAGAACCTCCACAGAGCGCAGTTACTGAGAAGCTACCAGTAGGTGGCGCCGCTGTAAAAACGTGAACGTTCTTCTAAGCGGTTGTCATCTCTTTTCCCGAGCGCTGAGCTGCTTGTCGCTGTGCATGCTGGGAGGACAGAACCATCATGGCCGCTACGGAGAAGAACACGAAAGAGAAGCTGCTGTCTGTGCTGGATGATTTGGAGGTGTTGTCCAGGTAAAGCCAGGGGGGCCGTAGCTTAGCGCAGTCTTACGTTAGGACGTTCGCTTGCTGTACGTCTATGAATAGTTATAAACACATTACTGCTGGTGTCAGTAGTTTCCCTGTGGTGGATGTTTTCACCTTTGTGATTCATTGGGGCTAATTCACACCCGGGTATTACCGCAACAAATAGAACATGCTAAGTATATTAAAATCTGCAACATGCCTTGAATATACCATGTAAACCCCCAGTCACTACTATTGTACTATGTTTCTGAATTTCAGTGTGGATTCTGGAACAAAGTGAACTCCCTAACAGGGCAGTGTACGGGTGTGTTCACACCACAGGTTTAGAAAACACGCAGAAAATATCAGCACTGCTTTGGTGCAGTTTTAGGCATTTTTTCAGCTTTTCATTCATTTCAATGGGAGAATCTGTGTTGATTCTGCCCCAAGGTACAGCACACAGCTTTTTTTTTTCCCTACGCTGTTTTTTGCCACGGATTCTGGGTAGAAAAAGCAGGGCCCCTTTCGCACAATGTTTGGTCAGTATTTGATCAGTGATTTCCATCAGGGATTGTAAGCCAAAACCAGGTGCGGGTCAAACCCATGCCATTCCCTGCAGTTCTGGTCCAGTGTTTTGTTATATCTCCCTACCCGTGAAATTTCCCTACCCTCGTCACTTCCTGTTGTGGCGCTGCCGCACCGGACATGACGTTCCCAGCTTTGGAAGGAGGGTAGGGAAATTTCACACCAGAGTTGGGGAGAAGGGGGCCACCTAATGTGCTGGTGATCGGATGGATGTTCTGTATAAGAGATCTCCCTGTCCGCTGTTTGTTTGCAGCCTGCAGCACGTGAGCACCTTACCACTGCAGCCAATCACTGTCCTTAGTGGTCTAATGCTGAGAATAGTGATTGGCTGCAGAGGGGACCTTCCATATACCCTTATGCCACAGTGTCACTGACTAGTAGAGTTGAGCGAACTTCTGTTTTAAGTTCGGCGTCCAAAGTTCGGGTTATCGAAGCATCCCGTTATGGATTCCGCTACCACAGACCATAACGGCATTTGGAACACGGGGTGAAGGACCTGAGGTGATGTCACCGTCATGTGATCAGTGCAGGGGGCGTGGCTCAGTACTGGATTGGATAAGAGGTCGTAGGCTACCACCTCTTATCCAATCCAGTACTGAGCCACGCCGCCTGCACTGATCACATGACTGTGACGTCACCCCAGGTCCTCCGTGTTGCAGAATCCCCTTATGGATTCCAAATGCCGTTATGGTCCGTGGTAACCCGAAGCCGAACTTAAAACAGAAGTTCGCTCAACTCTACTGACTAGCATTGTGACAAAGGGGTTTTCCGAGATTTATTTTAACTGAGGACCTATCCTCTGCTTAGGTCATCAGTATCTGATCAATGGAAGTCCGACACCAGGGTGGCTTCTCAAAAAGCTGATCGGCGGGGTTCCCAGATGTCAGACCACCACTGATCAGATACTGATGACCTATCTAGAGGATCTCTCTCAGAAAACCCCTTTAAACGTCCTACAACAAATCTACAGTAGGTGTAGCTCCAGCCCTGCGTCCATTCCATGTGCAGATACAGGCATCATTGCCAGTTTTATTTTGTCACTGTGTAACCCTGGTGTTCTTTGCCTACATCTAGACTTTTTGTAGACCTTTTAATTGATTTTAACAATCGAATGACAGCTGCAGTGTACCCTCTCGCAGAGGTCACAATAACGCCTGTACAAGCGTCATAGACGGCTGTTTTACTCTCTAAAAATAGTCTATGGCGTACCAATGCTCCTTAGACTTTTCCCCCTACATTCAGCAGCGCTATGAACGGCACAGGCAGTGCAGCAATGCTGCCTGTGCCTGAAATAACCAATAGCAAAGCTCCACACAGTAAGGAGCTTTTCTATTGGTTAGTTTGAGCGGGTGCTGGAGTGAACGGCGCCCTGCAGCAGGGGAAGCTGGCAGGAGCTGAAAGGAGGAGGGCCGGCTCCCGAGTCCCGATGTATGAGGAGAGCAGGGGCAGCGCTGCGTCGGCAAACATGACGTGGAGCTGAAGAGGACTGGAGTGCTGGACCACTGCAGGGGAGCCCGGACATCCAGTCTGACCTGCACCACAAGGTGAAAGTGCAGCAATGTATCCATATGTGTAATGTATGTAGTGCGGTGTGTGATCTACACACTGCACCACACACATCACACACTAATATATGTAATGCAGGGTGTGTGATGTATGTGCTGCAAAGTACAGGGAAGATCTACCATTCTGGACTGGACTTCATCACTTCGCCATAATTGCTCCATGTTATTTATACCAGTAATGGTTCCCTGCACACCCACCTCAGCCCCATTCACACCCCCACTGTTTATTTCTGTTGTTCTGCTCCGTTAGATGAGCAGAACAATGAAAATAATGGAAGTGTTGGATTTTTGTCAGTTTTTTTTTGTATACATTAAACATATATGTTAACGGATGGCTCAGACAGATGCCATACTGTGGCATCCATCACCATAGAGTTCCATTGTAAAAAAAAACAAAAAACATATATGCTAATGGAGGTCGCAATAAGGCCTTTACAGGCGTCATAGACTCCTATTCAGGCCATTTTACTACCTAAAAAAAAGTCTAAGGCGTACCAATACGCCTTAGACTTTTCCCCCACATTCATCAGCGCAGTGAGCGCTGTGAACGGCGCGGCCAGTGCAGTGATGCTGCTTGTGCCTGAATTAACCAATAGCAAAGCAGCAAGGAGCTTTGTTATTGGTTGGTATAGGCGCGTGCCAGAGCTATACAGGTCCTGCAGCAGGGGAAGCCGGCGGGAGCTGAAAGGAGGAGGGGCTGGCTCCAGGGGTGGCTGTTGTAAGGAGAGTGGGGTGTGCTGCCCGAGGACCCCGGGAAACATGACAGGGCCGCCGGAGAGGTAAGGAGCCGTGGACTCATGTGACTGGCCCCGGTCTGAGAGAAGAGCTGCCCCCAGGCATGTGTTTCCTCCCCCTGGGTAGAGCGGGCTGGGGGGTGGGAGAGTTGTTGTTCTGTCCACCTTGCTACCAACCATAACTAGCACCCCCCCTCCGGCTGCAGAATAGTTATGATGAGGACATGACCTACAGAAATACAAGAAGAGAAGACACAAAATCTAATAGGATCCCACCCTACTAGTGACCCTGCTCCCCCCTCTTCCTGTCACCCCACAGGGAAGAAGCTGATGGGATCCGTTCCGTTTCTGTTCGGGATCTGTCTTTTTACCGGACAAAAAAGTGCTGCATATAAGGCTTTTTTGTCTTTTCTTTCGACAGAATCTGCAACAGAGGCTCCAACGCAGATTTGAACAAGTGTAGGCCTACGTAGGGGTGGGCGATATGGCCTAAAATTTATATTGCGATATAATATGAAGCATGTGCGATATGCGATATATATCGCGATATAAATTTTTTATATTGGAGGGAGGGTTGTTAAATTTTTTTTTTTTTTTTTTTCAACTTTTTATTTAATAACTATTTAGCCTCCTTAGGGGCTAGAACCCTTGTCCTATTCACCTCTCTCTGTCAGGGTAAATAGGACTTGACACTGTCCCTGCTGCCCTGTGCACACAGCAGCAGGGAGCCCCCATGGCAGCCAGGACATCAGTAGTGTCCTGGCTGCCATGGTAACCGATCGGAGCCCCAGCATTACACTGCTGGGGCTCCGATCATAACTGCCACCAATGATCGGGGGGCCCACTGTGCCACCAATGAGGAATAGAAACGTAGCCTGCATGTGCCGGCCATATACCATACTGGGCCTCTGTGACTGCACTCTGCGATTCACCACAATTAACCCCTCAGGTTCTGAGGGGTTAATTGCGGCGGATCGCAGCAGGCAGTCATAGAAGCGAGTATAGGATATGGCCTGCATGTGCATATAGGACCTTTAATTAGGGGGCACATAGGGGCACTTACTATTATATCTGTGCGGGGCTCCGTTCGCCCGCTCTGGCCCACGTCACATGGTGGGAACACCAGGGAGGAGACATCAGCTTCTCTCCCTGGGCGTTCCTTCTCCCTGCCTGTGACGTTCTGCCACAGGCCACAGTCCCTCCCCTCCTCCGCTCTCATTGGTAGCAGTGGCTACAGTCCCTCCCCTCCTCTCTCATTGGCGGCTCTCAGTGGGGAGGGAGGGACGGACTCCCTCCTTCTCCACTGTGCCATCTCAGGAGAACATGGTATGCGCCGAGAGCGGCGCATACCATGTTCTACCGCGATATGGCGATATAGACAAAATCGATATCGTGGCACAAATTCATATCGCATATCGTCTATATCGCCATATCGTCCCACCCCTAGGCCTACGTATTACGTATTTACGCATAATTATATGCGTACAAGGCAATTCACTGTTTTGGACTACAGCTGTAGCTCAGTAGTTAAAATCAGAAGTATTACAACAAGTCTAGGTGTAGCTGTGGCCATGAATTGCTTCTCTTCTAAAATGTTTTTCAGAGAACTGGTAGAATTGTTGGCGCTTTCAAGAAGTCAGAAATTAACTCAACCTGGAGAAGAAAATCAAGTAAGTATGAAAAGAAAGAATCCATTCAGTCACTACAATATGAAAAGCCTTGACTTTTCGGCACTGGCAGACTACTACAAATCTGTCAGAATTAATGTTGAGCGAAGCAAGCTTCGGATTTTTCATCCGAAGTCGCTTTGTTCAAAACTTTGGAATAATATTGTACAGAGATTCGGCTCCGTACAGTATTAGAATGTATGGGCTCTGATGAGCTGAAGTTAGTTTTTCGCAAATTCGTGTGTGACTAAATTGAATAACTTCGCTAGTTGATTTTTAAAGTTGAAAACCACTTTAAAACTTGAAACCGAACTCTGCTTTGGTTCCAAGGTAGTAGTCGGAACCGAAGCAGAGTTCAATTTTAAAGTACCGAAGTTACCGAAGCTCGCTTCACTCACCACTAATCAGAATACATAGTTTTTCTTTTTTTATCAGTTTGTACTGTACGGGGTTTTTTATTTTGGGTAATTGTAAGCAATGTGGATAATTGCACATTTGTCACTGTGAAAACCACTCATGGCTGAGATGACAGAAAATTAGGGTATTTCATGCCAGCAGCATCTGATTGCAGAAGTGTGGATACTCTTCCTTTGTGAAACCAACACCGCTCAGGTTATTAGGATTTTTTGGGGGGAGATCCAGGGGTTTAAAAAGGTTATCCAGGAAATGATAAAGATGACCTATGCTCAGGATAGGTGCTCATTATCACGTCGGCAGGGGTCCGAGTCCCGACACCCCGCCAATTAGCTGTTTCAGGGAGCCGTGGGGAGTTTGGCGGGCTCCTGGCAACTCACCAAGCACAGCGCCGTACATTGTATAGTGGCTTTACTTGGTGTTGCAGCTCAGCCCCAATGACTTCAATGGGGCTGAGCTGCAACCAAGCCATGTGACTCATGTACATTGACATCATATGGATTAGGAAGAGGAAGCCTCTTCTAAAAACTGATCGGTGGTGGCCCCAGGAGTTGGACCCCTGCTGATCTGATATTGAGGATCTCTCCTGGGGATAGGTCATCAATATTAATACCTGGATACCCCTTTAAGTTTAGTTTAAAGAAGTTGATCACGATCTTCTATCACCTTCAAACCCTTTAGGATTAGCTGCTATCATGAGGTGAAATCTGCTGCAGGGGAAATGTTATTGCGTGCCAGCCATTCAATTGAATTGCCCCCCATGTAATGCATGGATTTGCTGGGTTTACCAGAGTTTTAGCCGCTCTTCCATTCTGGCATATACATAGGGATAACTGGGATTTCCTCCTTCAAGGAACAGGGGTTCATGTTGTGAGACAACCCAATTAAATTCTAGTTTGATCTCTCTTTCTGTTGAAAAGACCGTACAGCAGGATGCATCATCAGTATCTCATTACTTGTTATGCAGCAATATAGGTCATCAATATCTGACTGGTGGGGGTCCCGACACTTCCGCCGATCAGCTGCCATTAACAGTGCAGATCCACTAAATAGTGTGACTTTAAAGGCGTTATCCAAAGTATAAAACATGCCCCCCCCCCCCCCAGTGCTCAGGCCCCTCATATAGATTATACTTACCCTGCTTCCCAGCGCCCGCATTGCTCCTGATCCCCGCACAGCCCCCGCTGCAGCTCCCCATTTGCCGGGTCAAGACATTCGGCAAATGGGGAGTAGCCAATAGCAGCTCGCAATGGGAACGACCCTCCCTAGCATCACGGGTGACACCATGGAGGCTCTTCCCTGTCGCGGCCTGATATTGGCTGCTCCCCAGTCACCGGATGTCTTGACCCGGCAAATGGGGAAATGTAGCGGCAGCCGAGCAGGGATCTGGAACGACGCGGGTGCCAGGGAGAGTGATAAGTATAATCTATATAAGGGGCCCAGGCATTGGGGGGCATGTTTTATACTTTGGATAACCCCTTTAATGGCTGCTCGTATGCTCGTACGGAACGTGACCACAGTGCGGCCACGTCGTGTGGTCGTACCCTTGAGACATAGCACATCACATATTGGGGGAGGTTTATGAAAGTGTCTTAAAGAAAAACATTCTTTGTCTTTGATAGCAACTAGTCGCTGTGCAGCTTTCATTTCACATTCTGCTCCTGAAAAATAAAAGCTGTCGCTATAAGCAGCGGACAATTTATAAATGTTCCCAATCATCTCCGTTACTTTGCGTTTACCTGTGTCGGTCCAGAGATGTAAAGGGAGTGAATAATCATTATTGGGCTCCAACTACAGCCCAAATCCTTCATTTTTGTAATAAAATGTTCACTGCCTTGTGTGCTGTCATTTCAGATTTTAGAGTTATTAATTCAGAAGGATGGAGAGTTTCAGGAACTCATGAAGGTTGCTTTCAGTCAAGGCAAGGTTCACCAAGAAATGCAGCTCCTGGAAAAGGAGGTGGAGAAAAGGGACAGCGATATCCAGCAGCTGCAGAAACAGCTAAAGGAGGCTGAGCACATTCTGGTGAGGGACGCCTCGGTCACACACAGATCGGGATCTGTATCTTTCAGTGATGGAACTTCATACATTTATATATCTATATAGCTGTCTTTCACTAGCCGCATTCTCATTTAGGCCTCTTTCACACTTGCGTTGTGAAGATCCGGCGTGCACTTCCGTCGCCGGAAGTGCACGCCGGATTCGGCACAACGCAAGTGAACTGAAAGCATTTGAAGACTGATCAGTCTTCAAAATGCTTTCAGTATTACTATAGCAGCCAGGACGCTACTAGCGTCCTGGTTGCCATAGCAGTGAGCGGGGAGCGGCATACTTGGCTCCGGGCGCTCCTGAATGATGTCAGAGCGCCCGCGCGCATGGATCACGTGATCCATGCGATCACGTGATCTATGCACTGGGGCGCCCTGACGTCATCCTGGAGCGTCCCGGGAGCCGCACGGAATGTAAGTATGCCGCTCCCCCGCTCCCCCTACTCTTTACTATGGCAACCAGGACTTTAGCGTCTTGGCTGCCATAGTAACCATTGACAAAAAGCTAAACGTCGGATCCGGCGATGCGCGGAAACGACGTTTAGCTAAAGGCCGGATCCGGACTAATGCCTTTCAATGGGCATTAATTCCAGATCTGTCCTTCCGACATGCTTTCAGGTTTTTGGCCAGAGCAAAATCCGCAGCATGCTGCGGATTTTGCTGCGGCCAAAAATCGTGGCAGTACTGAACTGAGGACATCCTGATGCATCCTGAACGGATTTCTCTCCATTCAGGATGCATGGGGATAATCCTGATCAGTAGCTTTCCGTCCTAGAGACCCGAGGACGGATCTCTAGGACGGAAAGCTAAAACGCTAGTGCGAAAGAGGCCTAATTCTATTTGAGTAAATGGAGCATGAGGGGAAAGACATTTGTTTCATATTTTCATTTATATGGTATCCCTATTCCTAATCTAGTCTTTTCATCTGCAGTATGCAAATACATTGAGGACAGTACAGATAAAAAACACTGTGACAACAGAAAGAAGAACTGTGGCCAATGTGTCATAATTAGTTTAATTGACATTCTAGGACTGTGACTTAGGGCTCATGCACACGACCGTGTTTTCTTTCCGCTTCCGTTTTTTTGTGCGGCCCGTATGCGGAACCATTCACTTTAATGGAGCTGTAGAAAATACAGACGTTACTCCGTGTGCATTCCATTTGTCCGCACAGCCGTTCTGCAAAAAAGTAGTGCATGTCCTATTATTGTCCGCAAATCACGGTCCGAGGCCCCATTCAGGTCAATGGATCCGCAAAAAATACGGAACGCACACGGAACACGTCCGTATGTCATCTGTATTTTGCGGATCTATACTGTAGAAATGCTATGCCCAGCACATATTGCTCATATGTTTGGTGATTAATAAGTTACTGTTTCCGATCCACAAAAAACGGATCACATATGAAAACCATCCGGATATGTTTTGTGGAATAACGGCACGGAAGAGGACGTAAATCAGAGGAAAAAAACCTCACATGCGGAAAAACGGGTCGGTGAAAAACGGACCGCAAAAACAAAGTTCGTGTGCATGAGCTCTTAGGGCTCATTCAGATGGAACAGCTGGAGGGCCGGAGGTTGCTGATCTGTGCTTTAAATGTTCCCAAGGTGCTCTGGACCCTATAGGTCATTGGCACTAAAGGCAATAACAGATACTGCAGCATGTCACTGTGCTGTACAAAAGAAGATCTCAAAATCATCTATTTCCTATTTAATAAGGCTCTGTTTGCATCTGCGTTATGGTTTGTCAGTGATTTTAAAGTTCTGCTGCAGTGTCCTTTTAACAGGAAAATATCAGCGTGTCCTAAACAATTGGATATGTGACAGACGCTCCTGACTGAGCCTCTGATGCAGATGTGAACAGATCTTAAAGGGGTTGTGTCACTTCAGCAAATTGCATTTATCATGTAGAGAAAGTGAATACAAGCCAACTACTAATGTATTGTTATCCATATTGCTTCTTTTTCTGGCTGGATTCATTTTTCCATTGCATTATACACTGCTCGTTCCCATGGTTATGACCACCCTGCAATCTGTCAGTAGTGGTCGTGCTTGCCCAATATAGGTAAAAGTGGCGGCGTCTCTGGTGGCCGTGCCGTGGGAGCTGACATAGACTGGTGCTTTTTCCTATAGTGTGCAGGCACAACCACCACTGCAGGATGGTCGTAACCATGGAAACGGGCAGTGTATAATGGGATGGAAAAATGAATCCAGCCAGTGAAGGGTTGTATTAACTTTCTCTACATAATAAATGCTATTTAGTGAAGTGCGACAACTACTTTAAGTTTAAGGTAATACCCAAAGTTCTGCTACTGCAAATGGCTTGATTGGTGGGAGTTTTGGTTGTTGGACCCTCACCGGTACGATATTGATGATCTATCCAGAGGAAAATCCCTTTAATAGAAGAATAGCTTTTAAAGATTTTTATTTATTTTTTTAACCTTTCTTGTTCTTTAGGCAACAGCAGTTTACCAGGCAAAAGAAAAACTGAAGTCAATTGAAAAAGCAAGAAAAGGTCAGTTAAAATTTTACATCTGGGTGTAAAATGTAAGCTACTTTGGAAACAATATTAATGTGACACTTCTTCTGAATTAAAGGGGTTTTCTGGTAATTAATATTGATGGCCCTATCCTCAGAAAAGGTCATCAATATCAGATCGAAGGGGGTCTGACACCAGGGAACCCGCCGATCAGCTGTTAGAAGATGCCAGCGCTCCATAAGCGCTGCAGCCTCTTTCTAGGCCATGTGACATCACTGTATCTCGGTCACACGGCCCATTTGCAGCTCTGTCCCATCGAAATGAATGGGGCTGAGCGGAAATAACAAGCACAGCTGCTGTACTATGTACAACACTGTGCTGAGAGAGCTGCCGGGAGCCTGAATCGCTCGCTAGAGCTCCGGTGAGCACAGCGACTCCCTGTAACAGCTGATCGGCGGGGGTGCCAGGATTCAGACCACCTCCAAGCTGACAATGATGACCTATCCTGTGCATAGGTCATCATTATCTATTACCGGATAACCCCTTTAAGCAGAGATATGATAGCTGATATGAAGGACTCCTTGAGCCAGCTGTAACGTGACCTTATTTTAGGATCCGCATTACGGAAGTGATGCTGGAGTTTGGCTCAATAAGCCCACCATGGGGCCAGAAAACAGATGGCAAAATATCAGGTTACAGCCATCTGAGTTTACTGTTCGGATTTGTGGGCAGAAAATCTTAAACATGTTATAGTACCAGCAAAATGAATAAGATTTGTGTGGAAAATGACCACAGCCTGTCAATTTTTGATGTGGAATTGTCATGTGTTTGTTGCTGATTTTCCCCATTGTGTTCAGCAGGAGAGTCAAAATCTGCCACAAACTCCAGTTGTGGATTTTGCTGCAGACTGGCCATGGATCCACAGCAAATCCTAAACAGTTCTTTTGTTGCTCCTTTGCCTGGTCCCATGCTAACCTCTGAACAACCTGGCCTCCTGCAATGACGTCTCTTCACATGTGACCGCTGCAGCATTCACATGGAATGACGAATCATTTTAGGAGGCCAGGTTGTATAGAGATCTGCATGGATCAGACTCTGGAGCACTGAAGTGCCAGGGGAGAAGCACTTAGTGTTTATTTTCTCCATTTTATCTTCATGAGCTTTCTGCAGGTGAAATCCGCAAGCAAATCCACACCAAAATCTGCTCAATTTGGTGTGGATTTGCCACTGCAGATTTTTGCAGAATTGCTGCAAAAAATGTCAGCATCAGTTCTAGTATGTGCGAATGCACCCTAACTATTATTCCATGCATATTTGTTCAGTACAGATATCTAAAGGTAACATAATGATCCTAGTAGGATGGCAGGTTTTCATTATCACCAGTTTGCAGAAAGTGTAATGTAGTTTCTTAGTACTGTATTTGTTTTCCATTGATAAATGTGTAACTACTTCCATACCACCGTACAACTGTAGGGTCTTTAAAAATGGTGCCTGCTCATCTTTGCCCTCTCTCACGCCACAGGCACCCAAGGCTAATGTTTGCGATTGGCGTTAATGCCAATAGCAGACATTTACCCCTCAGATGTTGTGGTCAAAAGTGACCATGGTATCTGAAAGGTTAAAAAAAAAAAAAACCTTGCTGAGACTAAGGAACACCTTCCCCAATAGTAGTAAGCCAGAGTTTGTGGCAGCACTGCATTGGGACATCCTGATTTTTTTTATTTATTAATGCATAAAATTCAGTTACGGAATAGAAATGGCAATCCAGTAATTGTATTTTGGAGTCCCCTTGTGAGCCTAAATCAAACATGATGTAAATATAAAAACTCAAATCGCCCCCTTTCCCCAAAATGAAAACAAACAATGAAAAAAATGAACATTGTAGGCATCACGTCATCTGAAAATGCCTGTTCTGTTTTTTAGTTACTGATACCATTAAATTTTAAGTTTTATTATGTTACTGCCCCTCTTTTTCTCTTGATTAGAAAAATGACCCCCCACATAGCTTCATAGACATAACTAAAAAAAGTTATTTGGGGGGGGGGGGGGGGTCAGAATATGGCGATGAAAAGAAAAACATTTTCAGTATTAAAACAAAAGAAAATGATCTAAATGTGGTATTGTTGTAATTGTACTGACCCAGAGAATGAAGGGCACAGATCAGTTTTACCACATTGTAAAAACAAAACACATAAAACTGTGGCGGAATTGCATGTTTTTTTTTTTTTTTTTTTTCAATTCCACCAAACTTGAATTTTTTTTTAATAACATGGCAATACCCCTTTGAAAGCTCAGTCCACTGTTATGTATCAGTGCAGGTGGCTGCCAATAACCGCTTATTGGTAATTGATCATCTATCTGGAGGATAGCCCATCTATGGCTAAAGGGTAGAAAACCCATTTAAACATTTTTATTGTTTTGAAGCTAAAACAACAGATTAAGAAAGTGATTAAAAATTGATATCCATTTTCATAAATGTATCGGTGATTAATAAAAACAGCCCATGACTGAACTGATAGACTTAAGTAAGGAAAAGAAGGTTCCTGGACTCCACTGCTTTGCTTTCTTGTATCTTTATTTCACAGCTCAAATTGCAGAATGCGGTTTGCCAGTTGTAGGTAAGTATAACAACGTTTCGGCGGTAATCGCCTTCATCAGGAAACTGGACGTGCCGCACTGTGTAGAAATTCGGTGTGGATAAAGTATGGGGCTCAATGGCTCGCTGGGCTAAGCTGTATGGGATCGGTGCCGATGTTCCCTTAGCTGAACTGATAGACTACCGTACCCAGGGACCCAACGAGAGGTTTAAAAAAATAAAAAGTATAACTAAGAGTACTTTCACACTAGTGCCATAGCTATCCGGCAGGCTGTTCCGGCAGGTGAACAGCCTGCCGGATCCGCCATGCCGCAAGTACCCGTGCACTGCCGTGCTGCCACTCTGTCCCCATTGACTATAATGGGGCGGGGGAGCTACGGCGCAGAGTGTCTGTGCACGGCAAAGATTGCCGAACTAAAAAGTCGGACCTGCAGTACTTTTAGTCCGGCGATCTCAGGCCGTGCACTGCCGTAGCCCCGCCCCATTATAGTCAATGGGGACGGAGCGGCAGCACGGGTACTTGCAGCATGGCGGATGCGGCAGGCTGTTCACCCGCCGGAACAGCCTGCTGGATAGCTATGCCGCTAGTGTGAAAGTACCCTAAATCATGCAGCAGTTTTCTTATACCTGTGCCTTTTTAAAATATGGGAAAGCTGGACTCTAATATAAATCTACATTTAAACAATTTTGTCCTTGATACCCATACAGAGCAGCTCACTATCCTCCATCTTAAGCAGAGGACAACCGTCAGACTATTTACATGTGAAATGAGTAGCAATGTGAGATTTCTTTTAGATGATCAGACTGATGTTGAATTTCACTTTTCACGTTTTTTTTTTGCATGTGAAGGTTCAATCTCATCTGAAGAATTGATTAAGTATGCCCATCGGATTAGTGCAAGTAACGCAGTGTGTGCTCCGATGACGTGGGTTCCAGGTAACTACTTTTTTTTTTTCTTCTATGTTTCCCTTCATTAGGAAGTTGAAATTTGATTTTACAAAAAAAAATTACGCTATGTTCACACTGAGTTTTATTTGCGGGAAAAAAAAACCAAAACATTCTGAAAATGCTTGCAATTAATCTCCGCTGATTTTAGTGGGAAAACCGCTTGTTAAAGGGGGTATTCTGGGTATGGTAAGTTATATGGTAACTTTTAGATCATTAAGGGTCCTTATGCTGGGACCCCATTGAGCCCCCTGAAATTGGGTGTGCGCATCTGCTGTACCATTTCTGTGGAAGTTCTGGAGATACCCGAGTGTTGTACTTGGATGCACAACTCCTATACAAATGAATGGAGCGGCTTCGTGCATGCCCAACCAGCCGTTCTGTTCATTTAGCAGGGCTCCATTCTTGTGATTGGTTGGGGTCCTAGCAGCAGATAGGGGATAAATTAACATAACTGGAGCATCCCTTTAAGTTATACAGTGCATTTTTTCCTCTTATGGTTTTAAAAACCGCTCTGGAAAAAAGAGTTGACATGTCCATCCTTGACTAGCATTCTGTGTGGAATCCATGTCCCAGTTCCTGTGGAATCAAAGTAAAGGCAAAAACCATGTTGGCATAAAAACCTCTGGTAAAAACATGAATAATCCTGAAGTGGATTTTGCAACACTTTTTTTCAGCAAAGTAAAAACTAAGCTCTGCCTTAAAGGGGTTGTCCACTTTTTTTTTTATATTGATGACCTATCCCCAGGAAGGTAATCAATACTAGATTGGGGGGGGGGGGGGGGGGCCGACTGCCGGCACCCCCGTCAATCAGCTGTTTGAAAAGACCGCAGCCCTTGAACAAGAACTGCCTTCTCTTTACTGATTACCTGCTCGCCGTTGCAACTGCAGCGGTGAGCAGGTGTAATTACAACTCCGCCATCCCATTCACTTCAATAGGAACAGGAAGGAGCCGTCACATTGAAGTGAATGGCATTGCGGAGTTGTAATTACACCTGCTCGCCGCTGCCATGTCAACTACGAGCAGGTAAGCGGTGAAGAAAGGGCAGCTGGAGCCCCGCTGATCTGATATCGATAACCTATCCTGAGGCTAAGTCATTAATATAAAAAAGCGGACAACCCCTTTAACTGTAAAAATATAAATGACACATTCCCTTTAACGTTATCTGTAAAGCTGACTCCGAATAACTGATGTATTTACTTTTTTATTTAAGGGGATCCTCGTCGGCCCTACCCCACAGATCTTGAAATGAGGAGTGGCTTGTTGGGACAGATGAGTAACCTCCCTACAAATGGTGTCAATGGTCATTTACCAGGGGATGCCTTGGCAGCTGGCAGACTTCCAGGTATGTTCTTACAAATGGTATCTTTAGTGATAAACACTACATGGAAATGCTAATATGATTGCTGTTAGTGGGACAGGTACAATGTGCAATTGGAAGGAAAATCCCATAATGGCAAATGTCAGGTTTAAATAAAAAAAAATTGTTCATTGTATTTTATGGCAGCCTTCTGCTGTCCCCATATCTTGATGATGATGGATTGTGCCCCCAGACTTATCTATTTGCTACTTGAATTGTAACAACCAAGAAGCAGACTGGCACTACTGGGGCTGCTCTGCATATGCTGCTGTCAGTGCTTGGATCTCTAATCCCAAATACTCCTTAGGGGTGCTCTGTGTCTTTAAAGAATCCATATACAATGTGTAGTAGAGCATAACACGGAACTCACCCAGGAGTAAAAATCTTCTTGCTTTATTGCTTTCTGCGGGTTACATAATCATGGACATGAACATAGACGGCCGTTTCATGCACACTTGCACTTCGTCTGGCCTTCCCACACAAACTGTGGCACGCCCCTTAAAGGCACCTAATGAACCACATTATTCGGCACATGACACAAATCATAGCACTAAAAACAAGAAAAAAAATGTGTACGGAAGAGACCGGGAATTTCACCCAAACCTTACAGTATTGCGCTCCCTTAGGAGATATTTCATAAAAGCACACTAAGGTCATTCCTGTCATTTAACCCTAGAGGGCCCAACGCCCCGGTTTTTATGATAATTTCTCCCTCTTTTTGCAATAACATTTTTTTCCTCACATTGCTACTTGGATTGTGTACAAGTGGAGATATGAGACCAGTTCTCTAGATCTGTGGGGTCCCTTCTCTCAGTGTAACATTTTTGGATAATGATTTTCGGATAGATAATCATTTTTTGATAAGCACGGGGACTTATTCCTGTGATTGCTGCAAGTCAGCTGTTTGAAGAGATCACCGCACTCTGGTAAACGCTATGGCCGTCTCACAGCATACCAAGCACAGTGCTGTACATTGTATAGTAACTGTACTTGGTAATTCAGCCAGGTCCCATTTTCTTGGAACAGGACTGAGCTGCACAGTAAGCATTGTAACTGATGAACAGGACGTCTCTGGCCTAGGAAGAGGCCACAGCCTCTTCAAACAGCTGATCTGCGGGGATACTGGAAGTTTACTATAACTAAAAGGGGTTTTGCAGCTTTTTCTTACTAATGATCAGCTGTTTGAGAAGGCAGTAGCACCGTGGACTTCATGCTGTTTCCTACAGGCCCAGTGACGTAACTAGTATCACTGGCTTTGGCACGGCTAAGGCCCATTGAAGTGAACTGGGCTGAGCCCAGGCCAGTGATGATAGTCGTGACTTCACTGGGCACGCGGGAAGGCCGCAGCACTACTACCTGTACAGCTGCCTTCTCAAACATGTGATCGGTGGGGGTCTCAAGTGTCAGACTCCCGACTATGAGATGCTGGTGATCTATCCAGAGGAAAGATTAGCAGTAAGAAAAAGCTGCAGAACCCCTTTAACCTCTTAAGGACACAGGTGGGCGCCATAGCCGCGGGTGGCTGCCTGCTTCTTAAAGCAGACACCCGCGGCTTATGTCCATGACAGGCAGCGGACATTTAACCCCTCCATTTTTGGACGCTTCATTTCCTCAAAAAAAAATGTAATAAAAGGTGATCAAAAAGTCATACACACCCCAGAATGGTATCAATAAAAAGATCAGATTACGATGCAAAAAATTAGCCTCCGTACACATAACTACAAAAAAGTTATACGGGTCAAAATATGGCGACAAAAAACTTTTTTTTATATTTTTTTTTCCACTTTTGAATTTTTTTTTTTTACTATCAAAACGCAAGAAAACCTATACATATAGGGTATCGCCGGATGCGTACTGACCTGTAGAATAAAACTGACTGGACAGTTTTATCACACATCGAAATTTAAAAACCCGCAAAACTGTGGTGGAATTACTTTTTTTTTTTTGCAATTTCACCCCATTTGGAATTTTTTTTTCCTGCTTTCCACTACATCATATGCAATATTAAATGGTGGCGTTGGAAAGCACAACTTGTCCTGCAAAAAACAAGCCTTTATATGGCCATGTGAACCGATAAATAAAAAAGTTATGGCTCTGGGAAGGCAGGGAGCACAAAACGAAAACGCAAAAAAAGGGGCGAAGATACGCCTAAATTATTAAGAGGCATCTAATGCCAGTGCAGCAAGATCAAGACTGGCGTATGGGAATGCAAGTCTTGATAAACCTCCCCCAATGTGTATGGCATGAATGAACAAATTCAGATGATTGCTTGCCATTTTGCTCAAGGACCAAGGTGTCGTGTTTTTTTTTTTTTTAACTGACTCCCTGCTCAGCCACTTTAGTGTGGCATATTGCTGGTGGGACCCATTGTACGAAAAATCCCACAGATGACTGATCGGCCAAGTTGGCCAGTAATTGTCGAGCCCATCCATTGATACGATCGCTATAATAGGCACTTCCAGTGTATGAATTAAGAAGCAGACACGTCTGTATAACAAACACTTAAGCATCGGCAATCTTTTTAATAAAAATTCACCTACTTTTTCATGCTTGTGGGTGAGCGTTTTTGACAGACCTAAAATGAGCTGCTAGGAATGAAATTCTAAAGTCCTAACCTATAGCATGAAATTCAAGGATAACTATATTTTCCCCAAAAAATCCATACAAAGACAGGATAAAGAGGTAGGATGTAAATAAAATGTGATTATTTTAGTAATTTATTAGTAAATGTAACACTTGTGATCTTTTGTGTATGACCTTTTTAGATTTGTCTTTTTGCATTTTTAGATGTCCTGGCTCCACAATATCCATGGCAGTCCAATGATATTTCAATGAATATGCTACCTCCAAACCACAGCAATGACTTCCTCATGGAATCTTTAGGGCCCAACAAGGAGAATGAAGATGATGTGGAAGTAATGTCGACCGATTCCTCCAGTAGTAGCAGTGACTCTGACTAAAAATTCGTATTTAACATCCGGCTCTCAAAGCTGAACATGGAAGCCTAACATCCCTTATATGATGTGTACCTACCTTTCACTAGAGCGTGGACTCCTTCATACATCCCTTTAAACTGAAGATATGTCTATCTTTGGTGGACTATATTGTTGGGATATAAGCAGAATACAGGTGTGTGCATAGAGATAAAGGGGCCGTTTCACCTCTGCACATCTCAGTCCTGCAGTCTGTAGTTTCAGTAACTATAGGCTTTAAAGGGGTTCTCTCACTTCAGCAAATGTAGATAAAGTTAAAACAAGGCACTGCCTAATGTATTGTGATTGTCCATATTGCCTCCTGGATTCATTTTTCCATCGCATTATACACTGCTCGTATCCAGGAGTTATGACCACCCCGCAATTCATCAGCAGTGGCCGTGCTTGCACGCTATAGGAAAAATCGCTTCCTAAATCTTTTTCCTATAGTGTACAAGCATGGCCGCCACTGCTAAATTGCAAGGTTCTCGTAACCCCATGGAAACAAGCAGTGTATAATGTGATGGAAAAATTAATCCGGCCGGCAAAGGAAGCAATTTGGAGAATCACAATACATTAGTAAGTGCCTTGTATTAACTTATTCTACGTGATAAATGCCACTTGCTGAGGTGAGACGGCCCCTTTAAGCATCTTTGTGAAACAGTCTTTTACTTGCAGATGTTACCCACTATATTTTTTGCAACCAAGTTGATTCCACTGTTTGTATATAAATGTATTTGCATGTCCATGTGTATGTATATATGTTTTTTGTTCTGACATGGAGTATGCATGTATGCAATATTGTACATAAGGAATTAATGGTTATTTTTTCTATTGTAAAATTCTGGCATGGCAGAAGGTTATTTCATTAAAGACTTTTTCCAGCTTTTTACACTTTCTCGCATTATTATACTTGATGATTTATAAGGTTAAAGCGAACCTGTCACCTGGAATTCACTTTATAAACTATTAAAAGTACCTTCTAGTTCATCACAAGTGGGTTGTCATACTGTTTTTTTCTGCGATCATTATTCATGAAAAAATCGTCTTGTAAAATCCTCTCTTTCAGCTTCCCAAGTCACGATAGAAGTAAAGGGGGCAGCACCTCCTTGACTCCAGGCTGTGCCTCCCCTACCCTAACCCCGCCTCTCTGCAGTATAATTGACACTCGGCTCAGTCGCCGGGACCGCGCTTGTACAGGCGGTGCATGCGCCGTCGGCCTCAGCAGCAGCGCGATCCCGGCTATCGCGCGTATACAGGCGCGACTCTGTAACTGATCAGCGCATGCTCCCCATCAATGCCGGCCGGCGTCCGTCTCCTCGCGCGTGCGCCCCCATTTTCACGCTCCATGCGTCCACGCATGCGCCGCCTGTACAAGTGCGGTCCCGGCGACTGAGCCGAGTGTCAATTATACTGCAGAGAGGCTGGGTTAGGTCAGGGGAGGCACAGCCTGGAGTCGAGGAGGCGCTGTCCCCTTGACTTCTATTGTGACTTGGGAAGCTGAAAGAGAGGATTTTACAAGATGATTTTTTCATGAATAATGATCGCAGAAAAAAACAGTATGACAACCCACTTGTGATGAACTATAAGGTACTTTTAATAGTTTATAAAGTGAATTCCAGGTGACAGGTTCGCTTTAAAAAGTATTCAGTATTTTCTATTTCATGGTAATGTTTATTCATTTTCAACAACCCTCAACCATAATGTTTCATCATTCCACATTTTACAGGCACTGTAACTTGCTTAGGGCTTTGTTGTCCATTGAGACTGTAGTTGAAGGCCCTTTAGTGTTGTGAAAGGGAGCTGTCAAGCTGTAGTTCAAAGTATGCAGAGCTCAAGAAATTTTTGAAGTGAACTGACCTGGCAGTGGCAGAATTAGTTTTATTTCTATTCACATTGATAGAAATATCACTCTGGTTGAGTGCTGTATGTTTACTTAAATAACATTTGTAAGTGTCCAAAAGGGTACATGGCTTGCAAGTCGCACATTGTAGTTTTTCTGCCACTTTTTCGTATAGAAAAGTAGTGGTACAGTAAGAAGCCTAAATCCTGCAAGATACCGAGCCCCTTGTAATAATACAATATCTGGTGATCAGCTAAGGGTACTTTCACACTTGCGTTAGTGTGATCCGGCAGGCAGTTCCGTCGTCGGAGCTGCCTGCCGGATCCGCCCTTCAGAGTGACAACTGACAGCATGTGTAGACGGATCCAGGTGCGGATCCGTCTACAAATGCATTGCAAGAACGGATCCGCCCCTCCGTTTGTCATGCGGATGGACGGATCCGTCCTGCAGTCTTTTTCACATCTGTCCTTCAGTTGTTTCTCAATGCCGGATCCGGCACTAATACAAGTCAATGTAAATTAACGCCGGATCTGGCACTAATACAAGTCAATGTAAATTAGTGCCGGATCCGGCATTCCGGCGACTGATCAGGCATTTTGGACTGACATGATACCGCAGCATGCTGCGGTATTATGTCCGGCCAAAACGCCTGACAGTGACTGAACGGAAGGCATACTGATGCAAACTGAACGGATTTCTATCCATTCAGATTGCATGGGATATGCCTGATCAGTTCTTTTCCGGCATAGAGCCCTTTTGACGGAACTCTATGCCGGAAAAGAATAACGCAAGTGTGAAAGTACCCTAAAGATTATTCAAATAAATGGGACGGCTCTTGACTTCACTTTTCTAGACTTGACTTTAAATTTATGGCTTGCATTTTTAAACCACGTGTCATATGCCTGCAGCAGGACACTCTTGGGGTACCTGCACACGGGTACAGGTGAATGCACAGAATATCCACATGAATTTCTGTGCGGATTTGTGTGTTTCTGCACCCATACCGCACCAAAAACCACAATTTCTAATCGTTGTTTTTGGTGCAGATTTGATGCGGTTATGGTGAAATCCGCAGCTAAAACCGCAAACATTATTGACATGCTGCGGATTTGATAATCCGCGTGGCATGTCAGTTTTCACACAGAATAAATTGGCGAAGTGTACATGAGATTAAATAAATCTCATACTGTGCTGCTGTACTATGCTGTGGCATTTTCTTATGGGAATTGGTAGTGAAAAAATGTGCGTATTCCACTACTCATACAGTTACCCTTAAAGGGGTTCTGTAGGCCATTTTTGATGACTTATCCTCATCACCTGTTTGAAGAGGATGCAGCGTTCCGTGTTAGCATTGCTTCCTGTTCATTACACTGCCTGTCGTCTCGGTGGTCCTATTCTTATCTGCAATATTGACAAGGATAGGACTGTCCTATCACGGGCCAGATGTTCTGCACAATGTGGGATGCACACGGCCGGTATATGTGTTTTGCAAATCCTCAACACATGGGCGCTGGCTGTGTGCTCTCCACTTGCGGATGTGGATCCATTGACTTGAACAACGCAACATACAGGCAAAGATAGATCATGTTCGATCTTTTTGCGGTATGGAGGCACAGATCAGAAGCGCTTCGTAGTGCTTCCAATGTGTGCCTATGGTTTGTGGTAGCGGAATCCATAATGGGATTCTTGGATAACCCGAACCTTGCATGCCGATCTTGAAACACACATTTGCTCATCCCTAATTATAAGGTATGGTGAAAACTGAGAATCTGGAAGGAATAAATATAGTGGTGAAGCGTAAACATTTTGAAATGTTTTTTAAGGCTATATACTTTAAGGCCATTTAGACATCCAAACAGTGGGGGTCTGACTCCTGAAGCCTCCAATGATCACTGTTTAGCAGGCACAGCTCCATACATTGTTAGGCTATTATCACATGTGGCACAGCAATCTGGCAGGCCTGCTGGAGTTCTCTGGATCTGGCATAGCTGGATAGTGCTGCCTACCCACCAGACTTCAATGAGATCCAGCCACACCCCGGCATAAATCATAGGATTCGGCCAGAAAAAAACCATTGCTTGTATCAATTTAGGCCCAGCCAAATCCCATTACATTCAATGGGGTCTGGTGGGCAAACTGCACTATCCAGCTATGCTGGCTCCAGAGAACTCTGGCAAGCTGTTTTCTGCAGGATTCGTCAGAAGAACAGAAAAATAAACAAAAACCCTCCAAAAAAACGGATCCTGTATTTTAAAAATCCGCTATGCTCAGTCACACACATTTTTGCATCCGTTTCTGCCATTTCGATCTGAGATGCATTATTTGAGACTGAAAAAAAAGTACCGCATGCATAACGGATGCTTAAAATACAGAATGCGTTTTTGGTTTTTACTTTTTGTTCTGACTGCTCAGGAGATGTGAACCCAGCCTAAGGCCTCATGCACACTAACGGTGTTTGGCTCGGCGGACGCATTCACTTCAATGGGGCCGCAAAAGATGAGGACGGCACGCCATACCTCAGATCCGTGCCCTGCAAAAAAAAAAAAGGACTGGTCTATTGGGGGCCAGACCTTCCATTCCGCAAAATAAGGAGCAGATTTGGTTCACAAATTTTTACAACTGAAAATCAGTTCCACACATCTCAATGGTGTTGCTGCTGCAGCATGTGCATGGATTTCTCCATGTCTTTGTCATCAAAACCATGCAACACCAGCCTAGGCAATATATATCAAGAAGAAAAATGAACACCTAGTGCAGGGTATGTCCACATATGACTGAATGCAGCAGATTTTTTGCAGCAAAAAATTAATAAAAAATCTGCATTTCTGCTGGAAATCTGCAGGGGAAACATTAAATGCATGAATAGTGCATTTTCTGTTGAGGGAATGCTACTGATTTGCTGCAGATTTCACCCTTTGAAATCATTGCATTGCAAAGGGTGAAATCCGCTTCATATTTTGACATGCTAGTCAGTTTCTGGTGTGGCTGAGAATTGCTAAAAACTCATTTGGGGTCTTTTACATAGATTGGATTTTTACACAGGTGTTTGTTTCCCCCCTGTGCTTCCGGAGGATTCCCTTAATGTGGGCGTGCTGTCTAATCCGTGTGCCAGGATTAGACAATTAGTAAATCTGTCTCACGTATTTCAGGAAGTTTATTTTTAACATTAGATTGTTCAAGCTGCACCACATCACTTCAGAGTTCACACTTCAGTTATTTGGTCAGTTGTTTCCATCAGTTATTGTGTGCCTAAGGCCTCATGCACACAACCATATGTATTTTGCTGTCTGCAAAAAAACGGACCCACAAAAAATACGGTTGACGTCTGTGTGCATTCCGTATTTTGCAGAACGGAACAGCTGGCCCCTAATAGAGCAGTCCAATCCTTGTCCATAATGCGGACAATAATAGGACATGTTCTATTTTTTTGCGGAACGGAAATACAGGCCTACGGAAACAGAATGCACACGGAGTAACTTCCGTTTCCGCAAAAAGAACTGACACAGAAAGAAAATACGTTTGTGTGCCTAAACCAGCAGTGAAGCCTACTCAGACGATAATAGGACATGTTCTATTTTTGGGTGGAACGGCTAAGTGGACATACGGACATGGGATGCACACGGAGTAATTTTCATTCTTTAGGAGGCCCCATTGATGTGAGGCCGCAAGAAAAAAAAAAAACGTAACTGAACGGAAAAAAACTAGACTTTTGTATAACTTACCAGTAAAGTCTCTTTCTCGCTCTTCCTTGGGGGACACAGGAAACCATGGGTATAGCTCAGCTCCCTAGGAGACGTGACACTAAGTAAAAGCTGTAAGCCCCTCCTCCAGCAGCTATACCCTGAGCCTGGAGAGAGAGGCTACCAGTTGCGTGTCCAAGTAGTGAAAGATAACCACCAACCGGAAAGAACAACTGTCAAGCACCCAACGAGGGCAACCAAGACTAAAACCATAACCGAAGAAACAGATGAAGGGCGGGTTCTGTGTCCCCCAAGGAAGAGCGAGAAAGAGACTTTACTGGTAAGTTATACAAAAGTCTTGTTTTCTCGCCCATTTTTCTTGGGGGGACACAGAAAACCATGGGACGTTCCAGAGCAGTCCAAGAAGGGAGGGACCACAACTCCCAGGCTAACACCCAAAACATCAGGTAACTGCTGCCTGCAACACCAGATGGCCCAAAGCAGCGTCAGCCGACGCATGAGTGTGCACCTTGTAGAATCTGGTGATGGTGTGCAAGGAAGACCAGGTGGCCGCCTTGCATAACTGTTCTGCCGAAGCCCGATGCCTCTGAGCCCAGAAAGCACCAACCGCTCTGGTTGAGTGAGCAGTAACGCCGAGGGGCGGGACCCTGCCCTTGGCGTGATAAGCCTCGGCAATAGCCGTCCTGACAAAACGGGCGATAGCAACCTTGGAGGCCGCCATCCCTTTGCGCGAACCCTCCGGAACCACAAACAGGGAGGCAGTGCGCTGGAAGGAGCTAGTGACCTCCAGGTAAAGTCTCAGGGCCCTGACCACGTCCAGACGATGAAGTTCCCGTTCCCGGGGGTGGGAAGGGGAAGGGCACAAGGAGGGGAGGACAATGTCCTCGTTCAGATGAAAGGCTGAGACCACCTTAGGAAGAAACGAAGGAACAGGGCGGAGAACTACCTTATCCTGGTGGAACACCAGGAAAGGTTCCGAACAGGAAAGCGCCGCCAACTCAGACACCCTCCTGAGGGAGGTGACGGCTACGAGGAAAATAACCTTGCAGGACAGGTGACATAGGGAAACCTTCCGCAGTGGTTCGAAGGGGGAGGACTGGAGCGCAGAGAGAACCAGGTTTAGATCCCAGGGTGGTACCGGAGGGCGGTACGGAGGAACCGAGTGAGCCACACCTTGGAGAAAGGTCTTGATAGGTCCGAGAGGGGCCAGGGGACGCTGGAAGAGAATGGACAGCGCCGACACCTGACCCTTCAGAGAACTAAGACCCAGCCCGTGGTCGAGGCCAGACTGAAGGAAGGACAGAACCGTGGGGAGAGAGAAACGGAGAGGAGGAATCCCCAGATTGGCACAGAAACCCAGATAAGTCCTCCAGGTCCTATAATAGATCCTGGAAGAGGACGGCTTACGGGCACGGATCATCGTGCGGACCATGTCCGCAGAAAAACTCCTACGTGTCAAGACGGCGGTCTCAATAGCCACGCCGTCAAACATAGGGACTTTAAACGCGGGTGGAAGATCGGTCCCTGAGAAAGCAGATCTTCTCTGATAGGCAGCGGCCAAGGTGCGTCCCCCAGGAGCAGCATGAGGTCGGCGTACCAAGACCGGCGGGGCCAGTCCGGAGCAACTAGGATCGTAGGAATGCCCTCCGCCGCGATTTTCCGAAGGACCTTTGGCAGGAGGGGAATGGGCGGAAAAATGTACGGAAGAGCGAAGTCTCGCCAAGGGCGTCGGCACCGCACGCCCCCGGATCCCTGGCCCTGGACAGATAAGTGGGAACCTTGTGGTTGAACTTGGAGGTCATGAGGTCCACGTCCGGACGACCCCAACGACGGCAAACGTCCGCGAACACCTCCGGGTGAAGAGACCACTCGCCCGGGTCGATGGTGGTGCGGCTGAGAAAGTCCGCCACCCAGTTCTCCACCCTGGGAATATAGATTGCCGACAGGGCCGGGACGTGGGCTTCCGCCAAAAGGAGAATGCTGGTGACCTCCCGCATCGCTGCGGGTGCCTCCCTGGTGGTTTATGTACGCCACGTCCGTGGCGTTGTCCGATTGCACGCGGACTGGATGGCCCCGTAGCAGGTAAGTCCAGTGTTGGAGAGACAGAAGGATCGCTCTCAGCTCCAGGACATTGATTGGCAGTCTGGACTCCAATCGAAGTCAAATGTTGTGAATGTGACACACCTTTTAGGATCAAGCTGCAGTTTCCTTCAAGAGAGTAGGTCCACACTCCCAACAAAACAAACAAAACAAATTGAATCCGGAAAACCGCGCTGGTGTTAACTTCAGAAAAAAATCTTAAACAATGTTTTACCCTCGGCTGTACCTCTGACAGCCGAGGGTAAAACATTGTTTAAGATTTTTTTCTGAAGTTAACACCAGCGCGGTTTTCCGGATTCAATTTGTTTTGGACTCCAATCGAGACCAAGTGCCCTGGACGGACTGGGGAGGAAATACCCCTCCCCAGCCCAGTAAGCTGGCGTCGGTGGTAACCACCAACCAGTTGAGCGGTAGGAAGGACTTGCCCTGGAGAGGAGTCCGTAACCACCGGCGGAGGGAGGACCGAACCCGAGGAGGGAGACTGAATGGGCAGTCCAGAGTCTCCGGTGACTTGTCCCAGGCGGAGAGGATCGCCCTTTGAAGGATATGGGAGTGGAATTGAGCAAACGGGATTGCTTTGAAGCAGGCAACCATTTGGCCCAGGACCCGTATGCAGAGGCGGAAGGACGTGCGACGGTGGAGAAGGAGATCCCGAACCCCCCGGTGGAGGGTCAGACGTTTTTCTGGGGGAAGGCGGACCTCCGCCGCTTCCGTGTCCAAGAGCATCCCCAGAAAGACTAGCTGTCTGGAAAGGGGAATAGAGGACTTGGTAAAGTTGATGACCCAACCGAACCTCGCCAGGGTCTCTAGAGTGAGATCCACACTGGCGGACGCCTGAGAAATGGACGGAGCCTTGATGAGGATGTCGTCAAAGTACGGAAGCAGAAAAACTCCCCAGTAACGGAGCAAGGCCAAGACCGGAGCCAGGACTTTGGTGAACACCCGAGGGGCTGTCGCCAGACCAAAAGGGAGGGCGACAAATTGGTAGTGTTCGCTCCCTACAGCGAAGCGAAGGAAGCAATGGTGACACCGGGCTACCGGAACATGGAGGTAGGCGTCTTGGATGTCGATGGAAGACATGAAATCTCCTTGCTCCAGGGAAGCCACCGCGGAACGGAGGGACTCCATCCGGAACCGCGGAAGGAGGAGAAAACGGTTTAGCCGCTTGAGATC
Organism: Bufotes viridis; assembly: GCA_033119425.1. Classification (NCBI taxonomy): domain Eukaryota; kingdom Metazoa; phylum Chordata; class Amphibia; order Anura; family Bufonidae; genus Bufotes; species Bufotes viridis. The sequence continues at coordinate 407,249,126 of CM065591.1, read as the reverse complement.
CAAAATGGGCCGCACCGAACCTCCCTTTTTTGGGAACTACAAAGAGGTTCGAGTGAACCCTTTGAACCTTTCCTCTGGGGGCATGGGAGTAATCACACCCCTGTCTAGCAGGGTGCGAACGGCCACAGAGAAGGCCGCCGCACACTTTGGGTCCCGCGGAGGACGGGACCGAAAGAATCGATCCGGAGGGAAGGACGCAAACTCGATTTTGTATCCGGATGATACAAGTTCGAGCGCCCAAGCGTCAGAGACGTGAGCCCGCCAGACATCCCTAAAAAGGAGGAGGCGGCCCCCCCACCCGTGTGGGTGGGGCGCACCTTCAGGCGGAAGACTGTTTTGCCGCGGCTGGGCGGGCAGCCTGTGACTTGCGCCAGGAGGGCTATGCACGAAAAAATGGCTTCCTGCGCCTATCCTGGGGGGGGGGGGGGCAGATGTAGCGGCTGCGGGACGAGACCCAGAGGTCCTGCGGGAGGGCCGAAAGCGAGACATCCCAGGACGTCTGCGAGGAATGCCCTTGGTCCGGGGCTGCGGAAGGTGGGTGCTTTTACCACCCGTGGCTTCCGAAAAAAGTTCATTCAAGCGGGTCCCGAATAGATGGGAACCTGTAAAAGGCAGCCCCGCCAAGGAACGCTTTGAGGCAGTGTCCGCCGTCCAAACCTTTAACCAGAGCTCCCTCCTGACGAAAACAGCCAAGGCAGAGGAGCGGGCTATAAGGGCTCCAGCATCAAGGGAGGCCTCACAAACAAAATTCTCTGCCCGAACAATAAGCTGGGCCAAGGAACGGAGGTCCTGGATTGGGATTTCCGAATCCAAGTCCAGTTCAAGCTGCAGACCCCATGCAGAGATCGCCTTACCCGCCCATGCGGAGGCAAAGACCGGTCTAAGGGCAGAACCGGAGGCAGCAAAAATGCCCTTGGAGAGTGACTCCATACGACGGTCCTCAGCTAACTGAAGTGAGGAGCCGTCGGGGACAGGAATGGCTGTGTTTTTTGACAGGCGAGCCACAGGGGGGTCTACCTTAGGCAGGGACGACCAGGTGGCAGCATCGGCCGGAAAAGGATAACATATGTCCATTTTCTTGGGGGTGGCGAAGCGGGCGTCGGGGCAAGCCCAAGCTTTAGAAACCACAGAAGAAAAATCAGAGTGGAAAGACTTTGGAAGCCTGCTTAGGGCGGAAAAAGGAAACACTGGCCGGGTCAGAGCTAGGGGGGGTCGTCGTGTACCTTAAAGGTGTCACGAATATTAGAGATGAGTTGACCCACTGCAGAGGCTAGCTTAGACAGCAGAGCCGAGTCCATTTCCAAATCCGAATCCACCAGTTCACCTTCAGAGGGCGAATCCTTTGGAGAGGAGAGGCCCAACTGAGTATGCACGCGTGGCGGGGAGATGGACGCATCTGAGGAGGATGCGCACTCAACTCTGAGACGCTTCTGAGAGTGCCTAGCTCTGGAAGGTTCACTGGTTGAGGGTGAACCGGCGGGCCCGGAGGGTGCGACAGGAGGTGTGGCAGCCTGCCGGGTAGGTGGCCTATCTACAAGGCAGCCTACGACGTGGGTGAGACTTTCCACGGCCTGGGACAGGGATCTAGCCCAGTCAGGTAGCTCAGAAGGAACGGAGGGTGGTGCTGCGGGCGCTTGACGCTGCAGCGGGGCCTGGCATGCGGATCAGACTGCCCACGGGGGAAGGGTTCCCTGCAAGCGGTACATGCATGGTACCAAGGTTTGGCGGCCCCAGAAGGGTCTGACATGTTTGAGAAATTGCTGAAAGGGTTAAGCCCCAGAGAAAACCCAAGACAGGGGCCTACACCCAGACAGGTCACTGGTGTGGAGGGGGTTAACTGTCCTACCGGAGCCTGAAGTGGCGCAAAGGTAGCAGCAGCAGACTGAGGCAAGCTGTGGAGAGGAGCGACGGCAGGAGAACGGAGGGAGAACTGAAGAGGTCAGGCAGCAGCAGTGACCAGTCGAGGCGATGCGATAAGCAGCACAGCGGGAAGGAGCGGAGCCGCGCGCGGCAAAATGAATTAACCCCCGAGGCGCTGCAGCCGGAGCAAGATGCCGGCACAGGGAGGCCGCAAGGTAGGATGGAATGCAGTACATGGCCACCGCTCTGCCAGGAGCGCATGGCCCAGAAGTCTGCAGGTCTCTGCCGAGAATGTCTGGTGCCGCACAGGAGAAGCCGGCACCCGACACATTAACCCCCGAGGTGCACAGATGTATGAGTGTGCACCCTGTCCCGTGAGCCTGCCAGATCCTGTGGGGGAACCGCCAGAAAAATGCTCTATTGGGAGATAAGTCCACATGTAATAAGGGGCTAGGTAGGTAGTGGGGGATAGAGGAATCCCCTATGTGTAAGTGCAGCAGCGGAGGGAAAATATGGGGGGGTGTTTAGGGCTGGAGCAGCCACTGTCACTGTCCGCTGTCTTCACCCTCGTTCCATCTAGCAGGGTCGACCCTTCAGCTACTGGCACCGCAGTGGCAGGAAGCTGGGAGAGGGACTTGGCGTGCGGGCGACCCTTGCGTTGGTGGGATGTAGGGGAGCTAGTGCTGCCCAGATCCACCTTGCCTTCTGTGGGGGAGGCAGCAGTGCGGGTTACCGACACTGGTGCAGCTCAACCCCGGGAGAAACAGAGAGGTCTAGTGCGTCTCTGTTGTCCCTGAAAGTAGAAAAAAAAATCGAATTAAAAAATAAAATAAGAAAGAATAAACTCAAAAATAGAAATTTTAAGGAAAGCGACCCTGCCTAAGCAGGGAGTGTCTTGCCTCCTTGGACACTAAGCAAAAACTGGTAGTCTCTCTCTCCAGGCTGAGGGTATAGCTGCTGGAGGAGGGGCTTACAGCTTTCACTTAGTGTCACGCCTCCTAGGGAGCTGAGCTATACCCATGGTTTCCTGTGTCCCCCAAGGAAAATGGGCGAGAAAATACGTTTGTGTGCATGAGTCCTTACTGATGGAAATAACTAAAGTGTGAACTCAGCCTTAACTTATAAATGTGATGAACTGGCAGGAAGATGTAACTGAGAAGTGAGGTCCATGACCTCCGTCATAGGCCAGATTTGACAATTTGTAGGAAGGGGCTGACAAAGGGCAGCTATATTCAACGCGTAAAAAAATAACACTGAGTAAACGGCATTGTTTGTTGTGCATTTTATTAAAAATTAGATTAAGATTCCGTTTCAGGTAGATGGACATGGGTTGGTGTGTAATAAATCCAGTGTACTACAGTACCAGTAAAGTGGATGAGATTAAGGCCCCCATGCACACTACTGTATGTATTTTGTGGTCTGCAAATGTCGTCCCTGCTGCATCCACTTTTGTGGCCAAGAAAGTTATATTTTTTGCAGAACAGACATACGGATGTGGAAAGCACACGGATAATCTACGAGCTTTCCGTATCTGTAAGTCCATTCTGCAAAAGATAAAACATTTCCTATTCTTGGCCACAAAATGTGGACCACGAACCGATTCAAGTCAATGGGTCCACAGAAAAATGGATGCAACACGTATATCATCCGTATTTTGCAGATCCGCATTTTGCCGACTGCAAAACACTTATGGTCGTATGCATGAGGCCAGCAAATCTCATCCACACTCTGCTGAAAAAAAATCCACAGAATAAACTAACCTAATGTATACACATTTTTAGCTTTTTGGCTTAAAACTGCAATAACTAATAAAACAGCTATTCATATAAACATAGCATAAAGATACTGTACATTACAGAACACAGTGAAAGCTAAAGTCCAACAGAATCATTATTGCTGTACTGGATGAAGGTGGTCAAAATTTTCACTAAACGGATTATATCCTTGTTTTCTCAAGCGGCATAAGGCCCAGAACAGTTGGTCGTTTGGAGGAAATTCTTCCCAATTGACCCAATTCCAGCCTGCAAGATAAAAAGTAAGAAGAAGTTGCAAAATGACATTTATTACAGTTCCTTGTTTGGGGTATTTTTGACTCATCTAAGGCCTCATGTACATGGCTATGTTAAAGGGGCTGTCCGAATTCAGAGCTGAACCCGGATATATCCCCATTTTCACCCAGGCAGCATTTCATGCCGCGATGCTTTTTTGGAGTTCTGGTGATGTACTGGGCTCTTCATGAGAAGTGCTAGCCAGAAGCTTCCATCCAGCAGTGGGCGAGCTTTGGGGCTGTTCTAGCCTGTAAAACAGCTAGGGCAGCACCAAAGCCCGCCCATTCATTACTATGGGGACACACTATGTTCCACCCGCATCTGCAATTGCGGATCCGCACTTCCGGGTCCGCAATCACGTTCGCGAAAAAATTGCGGACAAGAAAAGGCATTTTCTATGAGAGTGCCGGCAATGTGCGGTCCGCAAAATGCACACACGGACGTCTGAATGGACCCTAATAGTAACCTGTCAGGAAAACGCGCAGGTTTGGGCTTGCAGTTTACATCTTACATTTGGCTTACAGCATTGACTAAATTTCCTTACCTTCATTTTTTTCCGGCTCTAAGTTTGCTGGTTCTGATGGATAATTCATGTCTATGTCTCCTTTCATTATTATTGTAATATAGTGATAATTGTGTTCAATACTGATTGAGTTCACCACTGAAGCAAAGCGGACATTCTTCAGGTGAACTCCAGCTTCTTCAAGAGTTTCCCGCTCGGCACAAGCTTCCCAGCTTTCACTGCACAATAATGACATGGAGCATAGTTTAGGAACTGGCTATTGCTGACTAACAGATGCAGAGTACTGCCTAAGGCCTAATATAGGGTGCATTCACATTACCATATCCGTTTTGCGGACTGCAAATTGCGGATCCACAAAATACAGATGTGGTCGGTGTGCATCTTGCACTTTTTGCAGGCCCAATGGAAAAAAAGGGCTATTCTCAACCTCAAAACAGACTAGAATAGGACATGTTCTATTCACATTTTATGTGGCACCATAAAAACAAATGGTTCCGCATGCGAGCTGCAAAAAATGTGAATTGGACGCAGACCAAAATACGGTTGTGTGAATGCACCCTAATACAGAGCAAAACACTCTAATACAAAGTACATCTAGATACATGCAAGCATAATTTGTAAAAAAATACCAGTTTGAAAGCACTTGAACCCTTAAGGCTAGGGCTACACGACGACAGGTGTTGGGCGACAATAAGTCGCACGACACATAGGGCACAACTACACTGCAACATGTGTCGAGCGACAATTTTTATAATGATAGTCTGTGGTGTCGCACTGTACTGCCACAGTTTTAGAAAAATCCATCTTGGATGTATTTTTTGCTACTGTTGTGTCACAGTATGTCGCAGTATGACACCATAGACTATGGTTATAAAAATTGTCGAGTGACACTGGTGCGACAAAATGTCGCGCGACACATGTCATCGTGTAGCCCTAGCCTAAAGAGGACCTTTCATCAGGTATAAAGCCCTATGTCAATGAATTGTAGGGGTACAGCCAAATGAGACGTCACAGAAATTCAGCAGTGGGTTTCTCAGAAAACTGCAGCCCCAAAAATGGCCAAAATAGGGTGTCTTTTGCAGCAGCATTGCTATGGGAATTGCACTGGGTTTTTCATTTCTTTCATCCTCTGCAATCCAAAGGTTGAAAGCTGCAGGTAAAACCCACAACATAAGCTGACAGGCTGCAGACTCAAACCCACAGTGCAAGTCAGTATAAGGCCTCATGCACACGACTGTATGTGTTTTGCGGTCCGCAAACCGCGGATATGCAAAACACGGAAGCTGCTCTGCGTTCCTTTTGGCAGTTTGCTTCCTTTCTGACTGTTTTAGGTCTCATGCACAGCGGATGACAGTTTGCAGACCGCTACGGCCTGCCTATTCTTGTCCGCAAAACGGACAAGAATATGACATGTTCTATCGTCTTTGCGGGGCCACAAAATGTCGTTGTGGATGCGGACAGCAAACTGTTTCTTTTCCTCATCTTTTGCAGTCCCATTGAAGTGAATGGGTCCACATCTGATCTGCAAAAATGAGGATCGGTTGTGGACCAAAAATACAGACGTGTGAATCGGTCATCAGTATCTGATCGGTGGGGGTACGACACCCGCCGATCAGCTGTTTGAAGAGAGCTGCGGCCTTCTCACAGCTTACGCTAGGTCAGTGACTTAACGTTATTTGCTATGCACAACTGTAATATGTTTGGCCTATTGCGTGGCCACAGACAGAGGGTGACAGTTCGGAATTTCCATGCTCAAGTAAAAGTTTGGAAATTTACTAATGTACTGCTAAAACAAGGTACTCATACCCAAATTCTAGGTGTCCTCCTGGCAGTTGATACATGCCTGCCCCTGGCGAGCCTTTAGCTTTCCTCTGTCCTAGTAAAACACAGCCAGGATAGGAAGGATGTGTGATCACAACACCAACTCCAACTCCCGGTCTACCGTTTGCTGCTGACCCCGACATTGTCCCGTAATGGAGTAATTATCTGTGGGCTGCTGGATGGTCTCTGGAAGAAGAAATGTGAGACAGTGAATGGAATATCCTGAGTCCTGAAACTACGCTTTACATGCCCCCAAATCTAATGATCACATGCTATATAGAACCCATATACGTATTATAAATGCTATAGCTACATGTAACATGTAATATAAGCATATTATTGTGCCATTTTTAGAAATCAGCATTACACCTTCTTACAATTCTGCAATCTATTGGGGTTGGGTTACTAGCTGGGAAATAGGTTAAAGGGGTATTCCAGTTATATCTTATTATTCTATATTTACAGCATTAGATTGGTGGCGGTCTGGCCGCTGGGACCCCCACCAATCAAGAGAATGGGACCTCATTCCCAGCAGTGACATCCAAAACGAATGGAGCAGAAGGTCAACCTTGCCAGCTTGGCTCTCATTCTCGCTGCTGATAACACGCAGGAGATCCGCTCGTCTGCAAGAGCCCAAACTTAGAGATCAGGAGATGAGCCAGCCGGTTCCTTCCACCGTGAAGGAACCAGCGTCTCCCTAAGACCTAGTAACAACACACACACAAAGGAGAAAACTGGGGAACTTAGCTTGAGACTAAAAGGAAGCAGACAATCCACAAACAACCAGCACAGAACTCCAGCAGGAAATATCAACCGCATGGTCAGCAGTGAGAGGCGGACTTAAATAGAGTCTCCTCACTGATAACGAGCAGAACCTGTGGAGAGGTGGGATTCCGCCAACAATAACAAACAAAAAGGAAAAACAGAGGGACCTGCCAGATAGACTCACGTGCCGCAAGTCTATCCAATCTTCTCAGATTTCTCACAGGGAAGGCACCGACACTCCATTCAAATTGGGAACACAGGGCCCCCATTCTAGTTATCAAAGGGGCCCCCTGTGGATAACTTATCCCTTATCCTCTGGATAGGGGATAAGTGTTTGTCATGGGACAATCCTTTTATACCGCAATATTAGATATTAACCCATAAATATTCTCAACCACCATGGATATTGAAACTAACCCTTTTATTGCCCTAGACCAGGGGTCAGCAACCTCCAGTACTCCAGCTGTTGTAAAACGACAGCTCCCAGCATGCAAACTCACTTGGCTTTTCTTGGGATTCCCAAAGAAGAGAATAGAGCATGTTGTGTGCCGGAAGTTGCTGACCTCTGTCTTAGACCAACAGAGATAATAAATATTAAAGGGGTTGTGCAGGGGTATATACTTCCATCCATTTATGGGTGTAAGTATCTGGATGGCAAGTATAGTAGCTGCTCTGGGGACCAAGAATTAAAAGGGGCTTCAGGGAGTTTTTTCTGGATAAGTCATCGCTTTCTGATCAGTGGAAGTCCGACACACGGGACCTCCACCGATCAGCTCTTCGAAAAGGCAGTGATACTCGCAGTAGCGCCTTGACCTTCTCTTTGCATGTCCTAGACCAGTGATGACATGTTCATCGGTCACGTGGCCTAGGTGCAGCTCAGCTCCACAGAGGTAAATGGGGCAGAGCACGATACCACGCACAGCCGCTATACAATGTACGGCCAGGGGCGGATTGGCCATAGACCTTACAGGGAAATTTTCTGGTGGGCCGATGCCCAGGGGGCCGCCTGAGCCCTCCTCATGGCCGGCCAGTGGAAGTTTTTGGGGATGCATTTTGTGCTGCTGGGCAGGGCTGTGGAGTCGGTAGATAAATTGTCCGACTCCGACTCCGACTCCGACTCCTCAGATTTTGAAACTTCCGACTCCGACTCCTCGACTCCGACTCCTCTGTATTTAATATGCAAATACGAAGCTGTTCCACCAAGTTCTTCTAATCTCCTCTAGCACAGAGAGGTAGTTGAGCAGAAGCTGCTGCCTTCTCCTTTGTGTGCTGATCTTCTGCTGAAGATAGAGCAGTGGGAGGATCCAGGAAGGGGCAGGGGAAGGGGCATTTATTTTAAAACATGATTTTCCTAGTAGAATCCCATAGTCATGTTTAAAATTTAAGCTAACAATCTGAGTTTACATGTTTTATAGCCTTAGCTGTCTCCAGTCCTTAATCAGTTATCAGTGAGAGGCTAGGATAACCATGGGTTCCCTGTATTAGGAATAATTAGGAATAAAACTATACTAATGTTACCCCCAGTTAAGCTGTACTTGTGTTTAAGAAACATTTTAATCTGTATGTAAATTCACTATCTTTGCGCCCAATGGGGCAGCGTCTCCTGCGGCTTTGTGCCCAGCCGCACCCGAAGTACAGCTTCCCAGCGCTGTTCCCCTCGTTATTATTCACTGCACTGGCCTTTTTTTTCAGGCTAGCCGAACGCTGAATTCCTGCGCAGGCGCATGTGTAGAGTGCTGGCAGCAGCCTCGTCTGGCTATGCTGAGGCTGTGCCAGCTTTCTCTCTTCCTACTCGCTACCTAGTCCTGTCTAGTGCTACCAGTACTCTACATGTGCGCCTGCCCCCTTGGGCACAAAGGTAGAGAATTTGCATATTGATTAAAACGTTTTTAAACACAAGTAAACCTCAACTGGGGGTAACAGTCATCTAGTTGTATGCCTAATCCTCTGATGAATACCAGCAGATATATCTTTAGCCGGTAAATCAGCCTGTCAGTGTCCCTTTAACTGCATAGTAAAGCATATGAAAAGCATGCTTCTTCACGGTCACTTAACGTCTTTGTTTAGCGGTAACGTGACGCACTGCATGCATTGGCCTTTATTCTTACAGTAGAGAAGTAATTAATTATAACTTTATCTGAATTGGGACATTTAAACTTGCTTTTTTTATTCCAATTTTTTTTATTCCAATTTAAATCTAGTAGAGTCGGAGTCGGAGTCGGTCCATTTTTTGCCGACTCCGACTCCAGGTACCCAAAATTGCCTCCGACTCCTCGACTCCGACTCCACAGCCCTGCTGCTGGGGACGTATTTTGTGATGGACTGTAGTATTTGGCTCTGTTGCGGTGGTATAATGTGCCACAATAGGGTATTACTGTCCCTGCCTTTCATCAATTTGGACTCGACTACAAAACAGAACCACTTTTAATATTTTTTCCAGGGCCACTTTAAGTTCCCAGTCCGCCCCTGTGTACGGCACTATGCTTGGCAAGCTGCGTGAAGGGGGCAACGCTACTGCGAGCGCCAGTGCCTTCTCAAACAGCTGCTTAACGGGGGTCCTGGGTGTCGACCCCCACCGATCAGACACCGATGACTATCCAGGGGACAACTCATCTGTAAAAAAAATCTTGGAAAGCGGTTTAAGGAGACCCACTCCTTCTCAGACATAAGATGCCGTTAGTAAAGACTTTTTTATGATGTGAAGACCTTATTTGCGGATGCAGGTAGAGGGGACATGGTGTCATGGCCCCATTTATTTGCATGCGCAAGCGGTGTATTTAATCAATATTACTTACCTGGTAACAGATGGATTTGGTATAGGCTGAAGTAATCTGGAGCAGCTTGATTGGAGGATGGGTCAATGGCTGGGTGGTTTCGTGGAACACCCTATAAAAGAAAGGAGAAGTCAGTTACTGCGCACTCAAGAAAGTGGCAGTGAAGAATCCCCCTCCCCCCTCCCTTTTTTTTTCTTCTTCTTATTACTAAGGCTGGGTTCACACGAGCGTGTCCGGATTAGGTCCGGATGCGTTGCGGATGCGTTCAGTGAAAACTGTGTGATTTCACAGGCAAAGCCATTCAGTTTTGCCTGCGATTGCGTTCAGTTGTTCAGTTTTTCCGCGGGTGCAATGCGTTTTGACAGCGTTTTTCACGCGCGTGATAAAAAACTGATGCTTTACAAACAACATCTCCTAGCAACCATCAGTGAAAAACGCAACGCACCCGCACTTGCTTGCGGATGCAATGCGTTTTTCACGCAGCCCCATTCACTTCTATGGGGCTAGGGATGCGTGAAAAACGCAGAATATAGAACATGCTGCGATTTTCACGCAACGCACAAGTGATGCGTGAAAAAAAACGCTCATGTACACAGCCCCATTGAAATGAATGGGTCAGGATTCAGTGCGGGTGCAATGCGTTCACATCACGCATTGCACCCGCGCGGAAATCACGCTCGTGTGAATGCAGCCTAAATGTGCCTAGAATGGGGTAATAGTCACTCGCTGAGTGGACTAGTTGGTTGTTATTTATTTGGTATTTACTTATGTTGGTAATTTATTAATATGGTTTACTTAATTATATTTATTAGGTAACATTATGCACCGTGGCCAATTATATTCCAACAATAAAATATATTTAATACTTTAAGTGTGGTTAATTATTTAAGGGTACTTTCCCACTAGCGTTATTCTTTTCCAGTATTGAGTTCCGTCCTAGGGGTTCAATACTGGAAGAAAAAATTATCAGTTTAATCCTAATGCATTCAGTCCCTCCTATGTTTTCTCCGTCCAAAATTCCGGAACACTTGCCAGAATTCCGGATCCGGCATTAATTTCCATTGAAATGTATTAGTGCCGGCATTAAAATTACCTCATTGACGGATTTAAAAATGTGAAAAAGATAAATATCGGATCCGTTTTTCCGTATGACAATGGGAGAGTCGGATCCTATATTAAAATTACCTCATTGACGGATCCGGTCTGCACATGTGCAGACCTTTAAAAATGTGAAAGAGATAAATACCGGATCTGTTTTTCCGGATGACAACCGGAGAGACGGATCCGGTATTGCGATGCATTTGTGAGACGGATCCACATTCGGCTCAGTCTACAAATGATATCCGTTTTCATACAGATTGCCGGAATCCAGCAGGCAGTTCCGGCGACGGACTCCAGCAACGCAAGTGTGAAAGTACCCTAAGGGTTTAATAATTAAGGTGGACACAAGATTGGGGTCTATGACACCATGTCACATTGTGACCGTTTTTAAGTTCGTGCTTTGCTATGATATCATCGTGTACATTATTTCTGTTCTGTAACTGTGAGATGTATACTTGTAGTGTGACGTCGCTGTGTGCATTACACCACACTGGGACATGACTGTGTGCATTATGACATTCATTCTGAACTTACTGATGAAGGTCATGATGGAGTGGGGCTCCCTGACAAGTTCTGCTATGGGGTCCCATAATTACTTGTTATACCCTTGTGTTCACTCTGACATTGGGCGTGGAGAGACATACGGTAACCAGGACCTGGGTGGCACCTGTCCAACAACCATGCTCGCTGGGCATATGACAGATGCTGACTGACTGCCCAGGATGCAAGTGCATCTCTCACCCACACCGTCGGATGAAGCGGGAAAGCGCGCCTGCGCAACAAGCCACACTAGCCCCTCTACCCTGCAACATGTATGAAGTATAACAAGCAGAAGAAAATGTTACAGGGGCATTTCTGTGTCTCATAATGGGGTGGGCACCAGCATAACACAACAGATTACAACCGAGTGACATCGACAGCGCCCCTTCCATGTACCTGCACTGCAGCCCTGGAGGACATCAGCAGACATCGCGGGCGCCTATGCTGGTGTAGGGCTGCACGGCGCTCTTCCGGCTCTAGGGGGCGGTGCACGTGACATCACTGAGAAGAGGCGCCCGGGCTGCGGGCGGGCTATGCCACGTGCCCCGTGTGTGGTCCATGGCAGCAATACCAGCAGTGCAGTATATAGCAGAGACAAGCAGTGCATTTATTAAGAGCCGCGAGATAAAATGCTCCATTTCTGGCGGCGGAAGAGCTATAGCGACTAATAGATTCAGTCAGGCGCGATCCCATTGAAAATAATGGGATTCTTGTTGAAAACCCTCATTCGCGAGAAACACACTTTTTCTGACACTTGCAGGGTGGATGACAGTGATATCTGTAGGCAGGGTACAATCAGCCAGGACCCCTGGGAAGCTGCACCAGTTCTCACCAGGACACCTTCCAAGTTCAGGATCAGAGTCTGAGACAATTTTCAAGATTTTTTTTATACCTGGGGGAAAAATAAATCTATCTATAAGCTCTACTATTTTTTGTAGCACGAAGAGTAAGAAAAAACCTTTTTTTTTAATTATGTCCCCTTTCTGTTACAATCATTATATATATACGTGCAACTGCACATTTTAGGCCTCTTTCACACTTGCGTTGTTAGGATCCGGCGTGCACTTCCGTCGCCGGAAGTGCCCGCCGAATCCCTAACAACGCAAGTGACCTGAAAGCATTTAAAGGGAACCTGTCATCAAAAAATACCATTTGAAAGTATTAACAGTACCTCCTAGTGCCCGCAAACTGTGTCCACATGGTCCTTTTATTCCGATTGTCAGTCTTAGCTTGATTGATAAAATGCACTTTTATTCTGCCGCTGCCCCCTGCTTCAAGTCAGGCTTGAAGTCATGGGGGCAGCGGCCTCAGCGCCTTCCACGGTGCTCTCCCGCCCCCTGCCTCCTTGAGTGACAGCCGCGATTGCCTTGCCGGGACCGCGCTCTAAGGCCGCATGCGCAGTAAAGGGCGGCTGGGCTCCAGCCGCCCTTTACTGCGCATGCGGCCTTAGAGCGCCAGAGTGCCAGTATTATCCAATACATTCCAGAACTGTAAGGGTTACATAGCATCATAAATCAATATAATGCTATGTGACCCCGTCAGTACTGGGAGGTCAGGCCGGGAGCTGCGATGCGGACTCGCTGCGGGAGAAACGCTCGTCTGTAAGGGGCCTTAATCATGTGAGCTGCCGGCTAAAGGACCTGTGGTGACGTCAAATGGTCCACCATGTGATGAGCACAGTGACGTCACCACAGGTCCCTTAGCCGGCAGCTCACATGATGAAAGAAGAGATCGCAACTATGCGATCAAGTGGATAAGGTGAGTTAATTTTTTTTTTTTTAACCCCTCCATCCACATTTTACTAAGCATTCCTTATTGAGAATGGTATTATTTTCCCTTATAACCATGTTATAAGGGAAAATAATAAAATCTACAGAATACTCAACCCGAATCCGGACTTCAGTGAAGAAGTCCGGGTTCGGGTCGGGGTACCAAACATGCCGATTTTTCCCACGCGCGTGCAAAACGCATTAAAACGCTTTGCACTCGCGCGAAAAAATGGCATATTTTCCTGCAAACGTACCCGCAATGGCCGTGTGAAAGAGGCCTTACCCTTTCTTCTGCATCCTTGAGGGCTGAACACGCCAGACTTTTATCTAATATACTTTAATTATTTTAATTAAAAAACAAACATATTTGTGCCCACATGGCTAATATCCCTCTCTCCACTGAAAACATTAAGCCGAGTCGACATGTGTGGGGGAGTTGTGAGGAATAGCAGCTATGGCCACCTACAGACCCCCAGAGGGTGGGGCACATTTCTATGGGCTTATGCACACCAACGTATTATGGCTCCATGAAACCCATTTATCAGTATTTTCTGACCTGGAATCGTCTTTGTCCCACAGCACATCCTTCAACATAGTGGGGCACATTTACTAAGGCCGTTTTTTTACCTCGGTTTTAGTTTCTTGCGCTGCTGTTAGTTTCATCTAATATATGACAAGGTGTGCCCCTCACGGTACATTGGGCACATCTGTGGCACTCCTTACGCCTGCAGGGGCAGGTGTAGTTTCTGGCTAATATTTATGCTTGTTTCCAGGTCTAAGGGCTCTTTCACACGACCGGATGCTGTGCGTGGAATCTGCTGCGTGAAAGAGAGCCATGAAGCATTAACATGATTGATAATGCTCTGTGCCTCTCTGTGACCTTTTTGCTACAAAATCACGATGACAACTTTATCTCACTGTGATTTTGTAGTAAAAAGATCACAGAGAGGCACGGAGCATTATCAATCATTATCAATGCTCCGTGTCTCTGCTGTCCGGAACAGGGCTTGGCTCTCTTTTATGCCTCATGCACACGTCAGTGTCAGTTTTGGATCAGTGGTAACATGGACAGTCTTCAATCCGTGTTTCCTCCCGTGACAGATCCGTGTTGGGTCCGTGGGTCAGTTTTTTGCTGACCGTGTGCCATCCATTTTTCACTGACACTGAGCAGCTGGAAAATAATTTTCAAACAATCTCTTTTTAATGATCCGTGAAACATGGATGGCATCCGTGTTTTTCACGGACTCGTTGACTATAATGGGCGTGAGGGATCCGGGAACACGGACAAGATAGGACATGCATCCGTGCTGAAAACACGGACCCACGGACCGTGCTAAAACACTGATGTGTGAATACACACATTCAAATGAATGGGGACGTGTGCTGTCCGCGGAGAACACATACAGCACACGTCCGGGAAACACTGATGTGTGAATGAGGCATAACACAGCGGATTACCCGCACGTGTGAAAGAGCCCTAAATGTTAGTAAATTTTCCAGTGCTGAAGACCCACCCCCCGGGCCCACCCCATCCCCTTCATGCTCAACTGGTAAACACCGCCTAAAACTGGCTATGCAACTAAATATTACTGCCAGTTAAAAAAGGGGACTTGCGACTATTTTACGCCTAAAAGTCCCTTAGTAAATGTACCCCACTATGTGACTTGTTGATAAATGTGGTGCATGCTGCACAACACAGAAATATTGGTACACAGGTAAGTCCATCCTAATGTTTTCTGCCTGTATAAGGGCTCATGCACATGACCGTATGTATTTTGCGGTCTGCAAAAAACGGATCCGCAAAAAATCCGGGTAATGTCCGTGTGCATTCCGTATTTTGTGGAACGGAACAGCTACGCTACGCTAATTGTAGTGAAAGTTTTTTTTTTTGTCTGAGGACAAAAAGTCAGGTCACACTACAGGAAGGGACCACAGTAAATTTGTGATGTAAGCCCTTATTCACACGTCAGTGTTTGATTTCCAACATTGATTGTGAGTAGAGATGAGCGAACTTCAAAAATTAGTTCGGCGTTCGGGTTGGGGTAATCGCCGCATCCCGTTATGGATTCCACTGCCGCGGACTATCCCGGCATATGGAATCCATAAGGGGCGGCTTCACGAACCCGAACTTTGGAAAAGCCGAAGGACCTGGGGTGGCGTCAATGTCATGTGATCAGTGCAGGGGCGTGGCTCAGCACTGGATTTGATCCAGTGCTGAGCCACGCCCCCTGCACTGATCACATGACGGTGACGTCACCCCGGGTCCTTCGGCTTTTCCAAAGTTCAGGTTCGTGGAAGCCACCTCCTAATGGACTCCATATGCCGGGATAGTCCGCGGCAGTGGAATCCATAACGGGATGCGGCGATTACCCCAACCCGAACGCCGAACTAATTTTTGAAGTTCGCTCATCTCTAATTGTGAGCTAAAACCAGGACTGGAGGCTACACACAGAAGGGAAAGATCTGCACCTGTTCTGTGTTTAGAGCCGCTCTTGGTTTTGTCTCAAAATCACTGACCAAACACTGACTGTGTAAATGAGGCCTCATACATATTAGAATTTTACAGCGCTTCATTGCACTCAGGGCTGTGGAGTCGGAGTCGGAGTCGAGGAGTCGGAGTCGGAGGCAATTTTGGGTACCTGGAGTCGGAGTCGGCAAAAAATGGACCGACTCCGACTCCGACTCCTACTAGATTTAAATTGGAATAAAAAAAAATTGGAATTAAAAAAAAGCAAGTTTAAATGTCCCAATTCAGATAAAGTTATAATTAATAACTTCTCTACTGTAAGAATAAAGGCCAATGCATGCAGTGCGTCACGTTACCGCTAAACAAAGACGTTAAGTGACCGTGAAGAAGCATGCTTTTCATATGCTTTACTATGCAGTTAAAGGGACACTGACAGGCTGATATATCTGCTGGTATTCATCAGAGGATTAGGAATACAACTAGACGACTGTTACCCCCAGTTGAGGTTTACTTGTGTTTAAAAACGTTTTAATCAATATGCAAATTCTCTACCTTTGTGCCCAAGGGGGCAGGCGCACATGTAGAGTACTGGCAGCACTAGACAGGACTAGGTAGCGAGGAGGAAGAGAGAAGCTGGCACAGCCTCAGCATAGCCAGATGAGGCTGCTGCCAGCACTCTACACGTGCGCCTGCGCAGGAATTCAGCGTTTGCCTGAAAAAAAGGCCAGTGCAGTGAATAATAACGAGGGAACAGCGCTGGGAAGCTGTACTCGGGCGCGGCTGGGCACAAAGCCGCAGGAGACGCTGCCCCATTGGGCACAAAGATAGTGAATTTCCATACAGATTAAAATGTTTTTAAACACAAGTACAGCTTAACTGGGGGTAACATTAGTATAGTTTTATTCCTAATTCTCTGATGAATACCAGTATATATATATCTTTAGCTGGAAAATCAGCCTGTCAGTGTCCCTTTAAGGAGCGGCAATACTTACACTTTCCATTGTCTTGTGGTCTGCTGTTACAGGGAACCCATGGTTATCCTCGCCTCTCACTGATAACTGATTAAGGACTGGAGACACTTGTATAAGTGAAGGGAATGGATAGTCAATAGTTCAAGACTGAAGCTGTAAACCATTTGAAAAACTGCTATCATTCAGCTAAGGCTATAAAACATGTAAACTCAGATTGTTAGCTTCAATTTTAAACATGACTATGGGATTCTACTAGGAAAATCATGTTTTAAAATAAATGCCCCTTCCCCTGCCCCTTCCTGGATCCTCCCACTGCTCTATCTTCAGCAGAAGATCAGCACACAAAGGAGAAGGCAGCAGCTTCTGCTCAACTACCTCTCTGTGCTAGAGGAGATTAGAAGAACTTGGTGGAACAGCTTCGTATTTGCATATTAAATACAGAGGAGTCGGAGTCGAGGAGTCGGAGTCGGAGTCGGAAGTTTCAAAATCTGAGGAGTCGGAGTCGGAGTCGGACAATTTATCTACCGACTCCACAGCCCTGATTGCACTATTGACTTTTCAGCTCTGAGGGGTTAGGGCTACATGATGACATGGGATGTGATGGTGTCACAGTAAAGGCATTACTTCCTGTCACAGACAAAGCATTGTGTCACAACAGGTAAGACGACACTAAAAGGAGGAATCTATAACTATTTCTAAATAGTTGCGCAACATTTCACAGCTGGACACGGTCACGAATGTTCTCCATTTTTGGAATTGCATACAAATTGTTATAAGATAGTGAGCTTTGCCCATTTTGAGCATCAGTTATGACACGTTATGGGAGAAATTCTTGCATGCTAGACTTTTTTTGTGTGTAAAATAACGGCAAAATGTGCATAACTGAGTATATGTCATCAGAGGTGTCTGATACACTGTACCCCCACCGATCAGCTGCTTAGGATAAGCTTCGATGCCAGAACTACACAGCTCCATCTATTATGTAGTGCAGTGATGGCTAACCTCCGGCACTCCAGCTGTGGTGAAACTATGACTCCCAGCATGCTCCATTCATTTCTGTGGAGTTCTGAGAACAGCCAAGAAAGTGAGCATCTTGGGAGTTGTAGTTTCACCACAGCTGGAGTGCCGTTGGTTAGCCATCACTGATGTAGTGGATGGAGCTGGTAACTGCAGTGCTGCTCCCATTCACTTAAAACGTACAGAGAATGCTGTCCGCATCTTTTGCGGCCCCATTGGAGTGAATGGGTCTGCATCTGACCAGCAAAAAGTGCGTATCGGATGCGGACAAAAAATCTGTCTGTGTGCATGAGCCCTTAGGCTGGAGTTAGATGTGTCTCATGACATAAAGATCGCAATGTCTCGTTGTGACATCGCATGTAGTAATTTTATCAATGGGGTCGTGATATGACGCGCATAATGCCGAGACTGCAACATGATAATGGCAATGTGGCTGTGTTCGCTACACAGCGATCTAAGCCACAACACCTGTTGTGTGACCAAAGATTGCTGCGCAGCAGTGAAACAACTGAACTGAACGGAGTCACAGCAGTGTTGGATTTTTGCGACTGGGGTTTTGCGACTTCTGAGTTGTGCTGCAATCCTATTCAGTTCAATGGATCTTTGCTATTCCTCAGTCAAACAGGGGCAGATTGGCCATAGACCTTACAGGGAAATTTCCCAGTCGGCTGATACCCAGGGGACCGCCTGAGCCCTCCTCACGGCCGCCCAGTGGACGTTTTGGGGGATGTATTTTGTGCTGCTGGCAGTATTTTGTGATGGACTGTGGTATTTGGTTATGTTGCTGTGGTATAATGTGCCACAATATGGTATTGCTGGCCCTGCCTTCCATCAATTTGGACCCGACTACAAAACAGGGCCACTTTAAGTATTTTTTCCAGGGCCACTTTAAGTTCCCAGTCCGTCCCTGGTCTCAACTTTTCTGAATCCAGCAAGACAGTCTCAGATTTTTGCCACTGTTCAGCAGTCCTGGGAGTTCTGCAGCATGTCCAGCTTTCAACTAAATCTGTTCCACTATACATCCTACGACCACTGCTGTCAGCAGCATGGTGAAGGTGCAATGTAGTGACATCATTGCACCTGCTGCAAGCAGTAGACAGCACAGGCCAGTAGAGGCCTGCACTGAGCGGTGAGCTCTGTTCATAGTGGAGACTTTAGGGGAGAAATAAATTTGGAGTCACTAACGGGTCATAATACAGTACTTAACGGGGGCACTAAGTGGGCATAATACAGTGTGGGCAGGCTCTAAGGGATGGGGGGCATCTTACTGCGTGCAGGCCCTAAGAGGGCATATTACAGAAAGAAGAGGCACTAATGGGACATCATATTGCATGAGGGCACTAAGCAGGCATCATACTGTTGGGGGGCATTGGACACTATACTGTGTGTGGGCGCTAAGGGGGAAAATAAGTATCATTACTGTGTGGGGGCATCCTTACTGTGTGGTGAGCACAAACAGCCTCTGTTACTGTGTGGGAATACAAAGGGGACTGGATGGGAATGGACATGTATGGATAGGAATGTATACGTCACAACTGTCCCAGATTTCAGTCACTGTCATGCCATTCCGGGAGGGCTGGGGCATGTACCGTTTTACCTGTATCTGCGGCCCAATACAATGGGAAACCTGCTTCACCTGCTGCACACAGCACAGGCTGGGCATGATGTTCTCTGTTCATCGGGTGAGTAGGTAAGTAGTGTTTTTGGGCAGTACTTTTGTAATGGGGACACTAAGGTGACAGCACTTTTGTAAATGGGCACTAAGGAGATATAACTACTGTGAAATGACAGCAAGGGGGCAACACTATTGTGAGGGAGCACAAAGGGGACTGAGTGGGTTTGGGTGTGTATAGAGTTAGGTATAGCAAAAAATTGAGGCACACAGATTTTCAGTTTTGCAATTCAAAAGGGTTGATTTGCAAAACTCAAAATCTGTGTGCCTCAATTTTGCTATATGTATGGTGGCTGTTCCAGCCCTTGATCGGCACCAGAGACGTACAAGTTGTATAGAGTTAGGGGCGTGACTTATAGAAAAAAATCCCACATGCTCCACTGGTTCTGTCCTTCCTTGGGCTGTTCAAAAGTTGAGAGGCATTATTATTTATTTGAGAGCGCCATTAATTCCATGGTGCAGTACATCTAAGAGGGGTATACATACATAATTTAAAAACAGAAGTACAATAGGCATGAACTTATTAGGCTACTTTCATAGGCGTAGCTATAGGGGGTGCAGAGGTAGCAATCGCTACCGGGCCCAGGAGCCTGAGGGGGCCCAAAGACCCTTGTGCCACATAAGAAGACACACAAAGCACTGAGGGAAGGGGGGCCCAAGCTGAACTCTTGCACCAGGGCCCATGAGCCGTTAGCTACGCACCTGGCTACTTTCATATGTGCGGCACAGCGCTCTGGCAGGCTGCTGGCACAGAATGCTGATTGTGTGCATTGTTTTTGTCCATCTGAATCTGCCAGATCTCTGCCAGAACAGCCTGCCAGACAGCTGTGCTGCAGATGTGAAACTAGCCTTATAAGATTGGTACACAGGGGGAGAGGACCCTGCCTGCGAAAGTTTACAATTCAGTAGGTGAGGGTAGAAGCTGCTCATCTGGCTGTGTGGTGGCAGCAGGGTTATTGCAGGTGATAGGCTTTCCTGAAGAGATAGGTCTTCGGGTTGTGTTTGAAGGTTTGGATGTTGGGGGAGAGTCTGATGTGCTGGGGTAGTGAGTTCCAGAGTATAGGGGATGTGTGTGAGAAATCTTGTAGACGATTGCGTGAGGAACAGACGAGAGGTGAACTAAGAAAGAGGTCCTGTGCAGGGATATATCAGGAGAGCAGGTCAGAGATGTAAAGAGGGGACTGGTTGTGGATGTAGTTGTTAGTATTTTGACCCGAATTAGCTGGGCAATTGGGAGCCATTCCAGGGACTGGCAGAGAGGAGAGGCAGGGAAAAAATGAGGGGAGAAGTGATTAATTGGGGAGCAGGGTGGAAGATAGATTGGAGGGAGGGATCAGCAACATTCGTCACTCCAGCTGTTGTGAAACTACAATTCCCAGCATGCTCCATTCATTTCTGTTAGAGTTCTGAGAAGAGCAGAGCAAGTATGCATGCTGGAAGTTGTAGTTTCACAACAGCTGGAGTGCCGAAGGTTGCCTACCCCTGTACTAGAAGGAAGACCACAGAGAGGGATGTTGCAATAGTCCAGACAGGAAATGAAAAGGATCAACTGGTTTGAAAAATGTAGAATATTTTTTGTGAGACAACTCCTTTAACTCCTTAAGGACACATGACGTATGGGTACGTCATGTGTCCAGTCCCTGAAGATGGCGCCCGCTCCTGCTTGCTGCGGGCACCATCGCTGCGGGGGTCCGGCTGATTCCTGTAGCTGACCCCCGCAGCTGATGATCGCGGTCGGCAGCGCTGCCGACCGCGATCATTTAACCCCGCAGATGCCGTGATCAATCCTGATCACGGCATCTGCGCGCGCTAAAACCGAAAGTAAAACTTTCGGCAGCGCTCCGGCTCCCCCTAGTGGTGATCGGGAGAATCGGAGCGCTGTAAGGGATAGCCTTTACACTCAGTTCACACTTTCGCGTAAAACGCCGCGTTCGAACGCGCAAAAAAACGCACAACAGTACAGGAACCATGCATTCCTATGGGGGTGGTTCACACTTGCGCGTTTTTATGCGCGTTCGAAGGCGCCTAACTACGTCCGAAGCATAAGCAAGTATGTTCGCGTTAGTCGGGCGTTTTCGAGCGTTTGGTGGCAATAGACTTCAATGGGAAACGCGATAGGCGTGTTGTTCGGGCGTTTGTGCAGCGTAAAACGCGCCTATGGATGCGCGTTTTACAAAGTTTGCAACATGCTGAATCAGCCACCATGGAATGTCACACCTCTAAAGCACTCAGATTGGCCAAACTATATCATTGGTCATTGGCCAACTATGCAGTCAATCACATAAACGCGCTTCAAACGCGCCTACACTATTTACCAAAACGCTAGAAAAAAACGCGAGTTAACGCCAGTCTTGAACGCTCAGAAAACGCTAGGCTTCAAAACGCTCAGGTCTGAACCCAGTGTAAGCCTTTCATTCAGCTTAAGGCTATCACTTACTATTTCCTATGGAGCCCTTGTTAGCAATAGGGCTTCATAGGAAAGTAGTAAAATGCTCATAAACTCCAATACAAGTGTATTGGAGTTTATGATAGAAGCAATCAGGTAACTGATTTATATAGGTCCCTATGGGACCTATATAAAAGTGTAAAAAAACAAAAAAAACAAAAAAAATAAAATAAAAAAAACCTAAAAATTTAAATCACCCCCCTTTCCCCAAAATTAAAATAATAATAAAAATAAAAAAAATACACATCATGGGTGTCGCAATGTGTTAAAAAAGCCCATAGTATAAAAATATAAAAATATATTTCCCATACGGTAAACAGAAAAACGGAAAAAAGCGCCCAAATGGCCGATTTGCCGTTTTTGGACGCTTCATTTCCTCAAAAAATTAAATAAAAGCGATCAAAAGTCCTACACACCCCATAATGGTATCAACTAAAAGTTAAGATCGCCCCGCAAAAAATAAGCCCCCATACAACGCCATACACTTATTTACAAATACGTTATAGCGGTCAAAACATGGCGAGAAAAAAAATAATTTTTTTTTCACTATCAAAACGCAAGAAAAGCTATACATATTAGGTATCGCCGGATTCGTACTGACCTGTAGAATAAAACTAAATGGTCAGTTTTATCGCAAATCAAACGTCGTAATTTAGAAACCCGTAAAACTGTGGTGAAATTGCTTTTTTTTTGCAATTTCACCCCATTTGGAATTTTTTTCCCGCTTCCCACTACACCATATGCATTATTAAATGATGGCGTTGGAAAGTACAACTTGTCCCGCAAAAATTAAGCCCTCATATGGCCATGTGAACGGAAAAATAAAAAAGTTATGGCTCTTGGAAGGCATAGAGCGCAAAACGAAAACGCAAAAATGAAAAAACCCTGTGTCCTTAAGGGGTTAAAGGGGTTTTTCGAGATTTTGATTGGTGGGGGTCTGACACCCATGACCCCGGGGATCAGCTGTTTTAAGTTGGCCCCAGTGCTCCTGTGAGTGTCGCGGCCTTCTCCGTGCCTACTAAGCACAGCGCCGTATTGTATAGCAGCTGTGCTCGGTATCCCGCTCGGCTCCATAGAAGTGAATGGGGCTGAGCGCGATACCAAGCACAGCCACTATACAATGTGCAGTGCTGTGCTTAGTAAGATTGGAGAAGGCCGTAGTGCCAGTGTCTTCTCAAAACAGGTCCCACCGATGACTTAGGCTAGGTTCACACAACAAACAGGGCACAACTTCACTGCAACATTTGTCACGCAACATTTTGTCGCGCTACAATTTTTATAATGGGAGTCTATGGTGTCGCATTGCTACATGCTGCGACTGCCAGAAAAACCCATCTTGAATGGATTTTTTGCGACTGTCGCGTCGCAGTTGCAGCATGTCGCAATGCGACACCATAGACTCCCATTATAGAAATTGACGCACGACAATAGTGCGACTTTTTGTCGCGCGACAAATGTCGTCGTGTGAACCTAGCCTAACTGATGACCTATCCTAAGGATAGGTCATCAGTTTTCAGATGACCCCTTTAATGTAAGGCATGATGATCTGGCAATGATCTGAATATAGACATTTCTCAAATTCAAATAGCATCAAATAATGAAATAATATTCAAGGAGGGCTCTAATATGCACGTGGGGACCAGCCAAACATATTGTAAATACAGTAATGAAAATCTATACCCCAGATCAAAAAAGGGGCATGTAAGGAGCAAAGAGGGACTTGTGTCCTGACTATGATAGCCATGTGGCCACTGCAGCCAAATCACAGGCCAGGGGGCATAGTTTATGTTTGCGCAACTTTCTGAGACTTGCTATGCAGCACTTAAATTAGGGACGTAGGTTTTTGTTATCACTGCATCTCACTTTGCTCTAGGCAAAAACCATGAACTTGTACTGGCTACCATAGAGTATGACCTTCTACCCACACTCTCAGACAGAGCGTCTACGTCAGCTCAGGAGCTGTGCGGCGTTATAGGCCCGCCTCTCTATGACACTGGCGTGTGCGCCTGCGCGCTGAGTTAACTGCTGAGGCGTGTCTGTCAAGAGACAACAGAGAACAACATGGCGGCGTCCATGATGTACAGCCGGCTGTCAGCGGGTCTGAGGAGTCGGGCGCCCCTGGCTGCCCTTGGCAGCGCTGCACAGGTGACTAAGGTGCCGGAGGGATTATTGCAGGACATTAGCGGGCTTTCTGGCAGGGTGTATGAGGACGGGGAAGGTCTTAGTGATAAAACACCTAGAAGAGGAGAGATAAGGTGGGAAAGTTACTTCAGTGTGAGTCCAGGCCGGGGGCACAGCTGTCATCCTGATCTCTGGCCTGTCCCTGGGTGTTATAATAGGGATTAGGGCAGAGCTACCTACCTGAACTAAAAGGGGTTTTCTGTACAAACCATAGACACAATGACAGTTTGACCAGTATGAGTGTTTCTACCAGAAGTTAATGGGAGTGATGGGTCTGGTTCCAGCTTTGCTGCATTTATTACAAGTGTCTCTTTAATTGTCAGTTCTGGTATGAAGCCGAGACGTGTATGTGACAGGTTCTGGGCTCATTTGTGTGTCCCGGGTACAGAAGCTGTCTAAGCCTCTGTGCACACTTTGTCATTTGCTGCGTGCAGCCCCAGTTCTCCCGTTATAACAACAGATGCCTCCGCAGAGCCTGACGGACGCCATTATGAGGCGCAGAGGTCCGCTGGATACCTCTGGTATGACCTGTGCCAGGGCTCCGGCTGTGCTTTCTGTTATAAATGAAAACTGCAGCATAAAGTGTTTGCATTCTGTAGCCCAACCTGCTGCCCCCCAGCTGTTGCAAAACTACAACTCCCAGCAGGCCTGGATAGTCTACAGGGATTTGGGCATGCTGGGAGTTGTAGTGTTGCAGCAGCTGGAGGGCCGCAGGTTGGGCATCCTTGCTGTAGAATATTTCTTTGGAACTGATCTGTGTAGAAATACCTTTAGAGATTCAGAACAACCCCTGGCGCTTCAGCTGATGTGAACCTACAACTCCCTGCGTTTTGAGAACAGCTGAAGCAAGTGTACTTGCTGGGAGTTGTAGTTTTGCAATAGCTGAAGTTTTGGAGGTTTGTAATAATAGGTGTTAGAAATGATTGTTTTGTGTACTTTCAACTGGTGCTTCCGGTTTCTGTCGCTGGGTGTTACTGTGGAGACATTTTACAGCCGTCCCCCAAGAGGATCATTCAGTAGATGGAAAATGCGTTGGTAGAATAATTGTGCACATATGAATAGCATGTAAAGCCTGTGTTCACAAATGGTTGGGTGCTGCACTGAGACTTAGTGGTTAGCGGGGATTTAGGTTCAAATCCGACCAAGGACAACGTCTGCCTGGGTTTATGTGGGTTTCCTCCGGGTACTCGGGTTTCTTTCCACAGTTCAAAGACATACTAATAAAGTCCCCATTGGGGACAGTGAGTGATGACCATATCTGTAAAGCGCTGTGGTATATGTCGGCGCTATCTAAGTAAGGGTGCGTTCACAGATCTGGCAGAGAGCAGCTTGCTGCATTTTGATGGATTTGGCATTGCCAGAATTTACAGTTCACTCTTGGATCCCCATTGACTATGATGGGATCTGACCACTTTCCGCCATAAACGCTGGCATTTTTCAGGGTAATGCATGCCAAAGATGTAAACATACCCAAAGTAAAATAAAATGCCGTATAATGATGCATTTTTTCCTGTAGCCTCAGGTGATGGCAAGTGATATGGCGTCTGTTTGTCATTCTCTACTTTCACCAGTGAGGACTGGCTGATTTCAGGCACTCACTGCACATGTCTCCTGAGAGAACTGTGCGGGCTCGGGTGCACTTGTTGGAGTCCCTTGTCTTCATGGATCCTGCTGGTTAAACGGAACCGGTCACCATGAAAATCCAAAGAAATCTGCAGGCGGCATGTTATAGAGCAGACGATATGTAGATTTATGGAAATAGATTCAGTATAACTTGTATTCCACTCATTTATATCTCTGCTTATTCTGCTCTTTGAAGTCCAGGAGTCGGTCCTATCAGTGACTGACAGCCTTCCCTTTATGACTGTGTATACAGAGGTCCCTGTCTGCTTGACTTCAAAGACCAGTAATGAGCAGGAATTTAAACATAAAAATGACATGTTGTTCTGAATCTTTTCCCAATCCGCTCTGCTCCTCTTGCTCTATAACATGATACCTGCAGCTCAGACACCATGGTCAACAGTACAGGTTTCCTTTAAAAAGAAGCTGTCTCCACTCCTGACAGGTCTGTTTTAGTAAATAGTTGCATTCCCCTTTTAATACCAATTCTGGAGCATCTATTCTTTTGACTCTATGTTTTGCCATACCTCTATTATTCCTACTCAAAGTTTATAAATGTTCAAATGGTCGTTGCCATTCCTCTTGTCTAAGGGATGTGTTACTCTATAGTCTGACACTGATAGGACAGTGTAAGATTGTACAGGGACACACCCTTAAATGATAATGCCCAGTTGTACCTATATTCAAAACTTCTAGCAGGAGTAATAGAGGAATGGCACAACATAGTCATAAGAGAAGATTCTTCAGATTTGTAATTTCATTGTGGAATACAATTAATTACTGAAATGGACATGTCAGAAGTGGTTACAGATCCTCTTTAAAGGGGTTTTCCCCATCTGAGACAATGGGGGCATATCGCTAGGATCTGTCCCTATTGTCTGCTAGGTGCGGGTCCACCTGCGTGTGCAGCCGTCCTCTATTCATTTCTATGGGGCTGCCGAACATAGCTCGGCTATTTCCATCAGCCCCATAGAAATGAATGGGAGCATGGGCCACGCATGCACGGTGCACTCCCATTCACTTCTATGGGAGCAGCTCTTGGTAGTGGACGGACCCCGGGTAATCCGGGGTCCTCCAGCCACAGCTCTCCCCGCTTAGTTCCCGTTGTAGGTGCAGGTCTTAGCGGTGGGACCCTCACCTATCAGACAATGGGGGCATATCCTAGCGATATGCCCCCATTGTTTGAGATCGGAATACCCCTTTCACACGAGCGAGTTTTCCGCGCGGGTGCAATGCGTGACGTGAATGCATAGCATCCGCACTCAATCCTGACCCATTCATTTCAATGGGTCTGTGTACATGAGCGTTTTTTTTTCACGCATCACTTGTGCGTTGCGTGAAAATCGCAGCCTTTTCTATATTCTGCGTTTTTCATGCAGCCCTAGCCCCATAGAAGTGAATGGGGCTGCGTGAAAAACGCATTGCATCCGCAAGCAAGTGCGGGTGCGTTGCGTTTTTCACTGATGGTTGCTAGGAGATATTGTTTGTAAACCTTCAGTTTTTTTATCACGTGCGTGAAAAACGCATCAAAACGCATTGCACCCGCGCGGAAAAAACTGGACAACTGAACGCAATCGCAGGCAAAACTGAATGGCTTTGCCTGTGAAATTGCAGCGTTTTCACTGAACGCATCCGGACCTAATCCGGACACGCTCGTGTGAACCCAGCCTAAGAGTGAATTCACATGTGGCAGATTGGTGCAGCAATTTCTGCTGCTGTCCCATTCATCTAGATAGGAGTGGCAGAAATCCCTGCACGTGTTGCAAAAATAATCCCATTCAGATGTATGGAACAGTAAGAATTTTCTGTATCTGTTGCATGTGACTTCAGCCAAAGAAGCCTACATTTCTGGGGGTTGTACGTGGTCCATACTAGAACAGGGGGGCTGGATTCACACACGCCCTTTTAGATCACGTTAATTTTTTCTGTCATTTTGGTTGTGGCTAGATGAGTGCACGTAGTAAGGGCAGAATATTCATTCTCTATCCCTGTATTAAAAAAATAAACTGCAACAGAAGGCGGACTGTGCACAGGCTCATTTACCATAGAGCTGCGGACATGGAACCTCTGCGCACTTTGGGGGTCACTTATTAGGACTGGCATTTTAAACGTCGATCTTAATAGCCCCTTTAGCTGGCGGTCGATCCGCTGAAGTTATATAGAGGCGCCGGCCTCTACATAACTTCGGAGTATCCAGCGCCGGTCTAAATGTAAGCCAGGTTTACACTTAGACCAATAGGTGTAGAAAATGATGAATGAGACTGGCCTGCCGGCCCGCCCACGCCGCGACCAGTCGCAGATTGTGGCGCAAATACATAAATATTGGCATATTTATGGATAGTAAATGACCCCCTTTGTGTGCTACTGTGTGGTGCCTCTGTATGTCACCATTATGGAGATTTTATCCCTTAGAATCGTTGCTTCAATGGTAGAGCTCCCTAATTTGGCACCCAATTAAACATGGCATAATTAAACAAAAAAAACAATCTCTATAGGTGTTTATATAGTATGATAAGAGATGCACAAGGAGGTACAGAATGGCTCCATAGACTTTTGGGGGCCTTATTACATCTTGGTACAATGCCCAGTGATGAGCTCCCAATAACTATTAGATCATTGGGAGTCCTATCACTGGGAACGCCACTGATCATGAGAATGGAGGTCCCTGTACTTCTCAGGGCCCCCTGACATGAACAGTGTGGCAGTTTGGGCATGTGTACTGCTGCCCCCCATTCATTCTGTACGACTTCTGGGGATAGCCCAGTACAGCGCTAACAAAAGACATGCTCCCCTCTTTCTCCGGTGTACAGAGTGATGTGCAAATACATGGCACGTGACTGCTGAGGACAGGGATTGGCTGCAGCAGTCATGGGTCGTATATCTATGTGGTGCTACTGCAGTTTGTACACGGACCGTGGAAGAAGTACCGGACTGGCGGCACAGAGAACATTGCCGTAGTAAGAGTTGAGTGTGTAATCATTATTTAAAATATATTTTGCAGTATTTGGGGAAATTGTTAACATTTCCCGCTGTTTGTCTGGGCATATACATGTTTACAGTGGGGAGAAATGGGGTATACACTGTCAGACACTGACCCATGTCTTACAGTACTTCCAGTTTTTGGTGCAGATTTGTACAAACAATTGACATGCTGCAGACTTCGAAGTTTCAGGGGCAGGTCTATTTCTGCACAAAAATAAAAAAAAACAAAGGGGTACATTTATTAAGACCGGCATCTTAGACTCTGTTCTTAATAAGGCCCTGCACTGGCGGTGGATTGCCAAAATTATGAAAAGTCGCCGGCCTCTACATAACTTCAGCAGATCCACCTCCGCTTCTAAGTGGAAGACAGGTTCCCACATTTAAAACAGGCGTAGAAAATGGTAAATGAGATGGGCTTGCCGGCCCGCCCCCTCGCACACTCACTTTTTTTGCCTGGCGTGCGCGGAGTGCAGTCTCGGATTCTAATATAGGCGTATTTCTGGTTAATAAGTGACCCCCAAAGTGTACATTAGATTTGTCTAATCCCATACACTTTGCTGTTCGCTGCAGTTTTTCCTTGCAAAAATCTGAATGGAAAAACCACGTGTAATCCGCTACGTGTGCAGGTAGCCTAATGGCGACAGCTCACCTCCTGGGTAACCCAAAGGATTGGGTGCCAAAATCAAAGCGCCCAATTGTTTTCTCCATCAAAATTAGTCGTCAGAGGGGAGTCAGGGGCAAACTTGACTGTTTTGAAGCTGCAAATTCACATATATCATATTCAAGACATATGTCAATGTTTTTTCATCGTGGTTGATCCATTCTACAAACTTTGTTTCAATTTTCTATCTAAACGATCAGTAAAAAGCGGACCACACATGGATGGTATCCGTGGTTTTCATTCACCCCTTGTATAGAATGGATGTATTCTGTTCACAAAACGGACCAAAGTAGTGCAGACCCCATTATCTGTCCTGTGGAGCAAAGGTCTACGGAAAAAACTGATGCCTAAATACACATGAGAACACGTATAGCTCATGGGCGTGAATCACTGAAGTATGAATAAGCCCTTAGACTGTATGCTAGTCCCACCAAAAAACTGCGGGTCTGGCCAGTGATAGCATTTTGCTTAAATTTTGCCTGGTTAATGCTGATCGCACGGAGCACTTGGGCACTGTATGGAGATCTTCAGATATAACAGTGCCTGGACGTTTTCTGTTTGTAGGTCATGTGAGGAAATAGAGAAGTGGGGTGGGGGAGTATTACCTTGCTGGGAAGGAACCCTGCGTCCTTGTGCTGACATCTAAGATCAGCTATGTTGCAAGCACAAGGAGCCTGGCTGTTGCTTGGTAGTTTGTGCGCTCCACTGATTTACTAGTTAGCTACTGGACAGATCTGTACTCTAGACCTCACATGAGTAGTCGCCTTCCAGCTTTCCATAACCTTTACATTCACTGATAACAATGCTTTCTTTTGCCACATGGCCTTGAAAACATTGAACACACGGAATCTGTGATCCAGCCACTTTTTTTCTTTTTCTTTTTGTCTTTTGCTGCTTCGTTTTAAATTGTAGGTTAAACTGTAAAACCTTAGTTTTAGGGTGCGGGTATACATCTTGGCTGTGCTGCGTTTTTGGTGCAAAAAAATGCACAAAAAAGACACACATGGTTTTTGCAACAATAAACCTGCTTTTATGGTTCTTTTCCATAAATCAAAGGGAAAACACGCAGCAGGCTTTTACATTAATCCCTTAAGGACCCTTGCCGTACATGTACGTCACAGCTGGACGTGACTTAAGGACCAGCGACGTACATGTACGGCAAAAGTCCGCTGGGAGCTGGGAGGAATCATGGGGGAATCGGGGTACTTTCACACTAGCATTTTTCTTTTCTGGCATAGAGTTCCGTTGTCTGTGCTCTATTCCAGAAAAAAACTGATCACTATTATCCCTGTGAATTCTGAATGGAGAGAAATCCGTTCAGTATGCATCAGGATGTCTTCAGTTCAGTATGTAAATTTTTTTTTAGACGGGGAAAATACCGTGACCGCTACAGTACCCTGTTCCCTTAACAGTGACCTCACAGTACCCTGCTGACTTAAGTGACCTCCACAGCAGCTGCCCCTTTTAATAGTGGCCCCTGCCCCCTTAACGGTGACCTACACAGTGCCCACCCCTTTAACGGACCTCCACAGCGGCCTGCCCCCTTAACAGTAACATCCACAGTGAATGCCCCTTTAACATTGACCTCCACAGTGCCCATCCCTTTAACAGTGACCCCCACAGGAGTTTCCTTTTTAAGGCTTAGGCTACATGACGACATGTGTCGTTCAAATGTCGCGCAACTATTTATCTAATAATAGGCTATGGTGTCACACTGATATGCAGCTACTGCGACTGACAGTTGCAAAAAATCCATCCAAGATGGATGCATGTAGCAATGTAGTTGTAGTAGTCTAGCTCTAGCCCAGGGATGGGCAAACTGCGGCTCTTCAGCTGTTGTAAAACTACAATTCCCACCATGCCCTGCTCTAGGCTGATAGCTGTAAGCAGTCTTTGCATGCTGGGAGTTGTAGTTTTGCAACAGCTGCAGTGCCGCAGTTTGCGCATCCCTGCCCTAGCCTAAAGCTGACCTAGAGCAGTGAAGAAAAATGGCTGGGTTGTTATGGAAACCTGGAGTAAAACTGTGTGTATGTGGAGACTAAGGGCTTGCGAGCTTCTATTGGCTGGTAAGGGACATGTGACCGTGTGTATGGCAGTTGGGATATGAGTGAAAGACTTGCAGGCTTGTATTGGCTAATTTTCATTTTATGGGAATATCTCCGGAACAGTACGTCCTGAGACCCGGTCTAAAACCTACCGGACACCTGATGTACCTGTATGCCAAATTTGGTGAAGATCGGTCCAGTCGTTTGGTTGCGCATAAAGAGCGTCTAGATCAGTGTTTCCCAACCAGTGTGCCTCCAGCTGTTGCAAAACCACAACTCCCAGCATGCCCTGACAGCCTTTGGCTGTGCAGGCATGCTGGGAGTTGCAGTTTTGCAACAGCTGGAGGTCAACTGTTTCACCCGACGAGCGACGGCGAGAGGCTGCCGAGTTATATTCGCAGCCTCGCCGGCGCTGCCATGCTCGCCAGAACTCGCCTCTCCCCATTATAGTCAATGGGCCCAGAGCACTAGTTCACTAGCGGTAGACGGATCCGACAGGTTGTTCCGTCAGGTTACAGCCTGTTAGAATCGTCCTGCCGCTGGTGTGAAAGTAGCATATATATATATATATATATATATATATATATATATATATATATATATATGCTACTTCACACTAGCGGCAGGACGATTCCAACAGGCTGTTAACCCGACGGAACAACCTGTCGGATCCGTTCTATCGCTAGTGAACTAGTGCTCTGGGCCCATTGACTATAATGGGGGCGGGGCGGAGTTCTGGCGGAGGCACGGCAGCGCACGGCGGGAGGCTGCTGGAATATAACTACGGCAGCCTCTCGCCGTGCACTTTTCCGTCGGGTGAAAAGCCTGTCGGATCTGTCCTGCCGCTAGTGTGAAACTAGCCTAAGGCTTCTTTCACACGGGCGAGTTTTTCGCGCGGGTGCAATGCGTGATGTGAATGCATTGCACCTGCACTGAATCCTGACCCATTCATTTCTATGGGGCTGTGCACATGAGCGGTGATTTTCACGCATCACTTGTGCGTTGCGTGAAAATCGCAGCATGCTCTTTATTCTGCGTTTTTCTCGCAACGCAGGCCCCATAGAAGTGAATGGGGCTGCGTGAAAATCGCAAGCACCTGCAAGCAAGTGCGGATGCGGTGCAATTTTTCCACATGGTTGCTAAGAGATGATTGGGATGGGGACCCGATCTTTATTATTTTACCTTATAACATGGTTATAAGGGAAAATAATAGCATTCTCAATACAGAATGCTTAGTAAAATGTGGATTAAGGGGTTAAAAATTGAAAAAATTAACTCACCTTATCCACTTGATCGCGTAGTTGCGATCTCTTCTTTAATCATGTGAGCTGCCGGCTAAAGGACCTGTGGTGACGTCTCATCACATGGTCCATCACCATGGTGATGGACCATGTGATTGGACAATGTGATGAGTGCAGTGACGTCGCCACAGGTCCTTTAGCCGGCAGCTCATGATTAAAGTAGAGATCGCAACTACGCGATTAAGTGGATAAGGTGAGTTAATTTTTAAAATTTTTAACCCCTCCATCCACATTTTACTAAGCATTCCGTATTGAGAATGCTATTATTTTCCCTTATAACCATGTTATAAGGGAAAATAATAAAATCTACAGAATACTCAACCCAAATTCGGACTTCAGTGATGAAGT
Source organism: Bufotes viridis (assembly GCA_033119425.1). Lineage (NCBI taxonomy): Eukaryota > Metazoa > Chordata > Amphibia > Anura > Bufonidae > Bufotes > Bufotes viridis. The sequence goes on along the minus strand of CM065591.1, from coordinate 407,216,214 downwards.
TCGGGTCTAGGTACCAAACATGCCGATTTTTCCCATGCGCGTGCAAAACGCATTGAAACGCTTTGCACTCGTGCTGAAAAATCACGCATTTTCCCGCAACACACCCGCATTCTGTCCGGCCCCATTCCGCAACGCCCGTGTGAAAGGGGCCTAAGGCCTCTCTCACACGAGCGAGTTTTCTGCGCAGGTGCACTGTGTGACGTGAACCTGCACTGAATCCTGACCCATTGATTTCTATGGGTCCGTGTTCGTAAGCGTTGTTTTTCACGCATCACTTCTGCGTTGCGTGAAAATTGCAGCATGTTCACTATTCTGCGTTTTTACGCAGCCCTGGCCCCATAGAAGTGAATGGGGCATCAGTGAAAAACGCATTGCATCTGCAAGCAAGTGCTGATGAAGTGCATTTTTCACTGATGGTTGCTAGGAGATGTTTGTAAACCTTCAGTTTTTTATCTCATTGCACTCGCGTGGAAAAAACTGAACAGCTGAACGCAATCGCAAACAAAGCTGCCTGAACTTGCTTGCAAAATGGTGCGAGTTTCACTGAACGCACCCTGAACGCATTCGGAGCCAATCCGTCACGCTCGTGTGAGAGAGGCCTAAGGCCCCTTTCACACGGGCGAGTTTTCCGCGCGGGTGCAATGCGTGAGGTGGACAATGCTGGATGAATCCAGACCCATTCATTTCTATGGGGCTGTGCACATGAGCGGTGATTTTTACGCATCACTTCTGCGTTGCGTGAAAATCGCAGCATGCTCTATATTGTGCGTTTTTCACGCAACGCAGTCCCTATAGAAGTGAATGGGGCTGCGGGAAAATCGCAAGTGCGGATGCAGTGCGATTTTTCCCGCATGGTTGCTTAGCAACGGGACCAGATCTTTATTATTTTCCCTTTTAACATGGTTATAAGGGGAAATAATAGCATTCTTAATAAACAATGCTGTGTAAAATGAAGTGGAAGGGGTTAAAAATAATAAAAGTTAACTTACCTTAGCCACTTAATGGCGTAGTTGCGATCTGTCCTCTCTTTCCCTGCATCAGCTAACAACTAAAGGACCTGTGATGACGTCACATCACATGGTCCATCTTACCATGGTGATGGACCATGTGATTGGACCATGTGATGTGATGTCATCACAGGTCCTTTAGATCTTAGCTGATGCTGGGAAAGGGAGGAGAGATAAAAATGTCTGTGTAGATGAGTCCCTATTACTTTTCAAAGGGAGGATTAGATTCCGCCATTACCTGCCTAGCAAACGGGCAAGGTATGGCATAAAGATATATAAACTTACTGAGAGTAGCTCCGGTACACCCACAAGTTCCGCATTTACGAAGGGAAAGATTCCCAGATAGAACCCCCAGAATGCTCCCCCATCCTAGGAGTTAGTGGGAAGATGGTGTGGGACTTACTGCACCCACCGCTGGATAAGGGTTACCACCTCTATGTGGATAACTATTATACCAGCATACCCCTATCCCTGCCCCTACAGTGCCACACGAGAAACGAAAGTGTGGTATAAAAATCTGGCTGTACACATTGTACAGATGCCAATGGGTAATGCGTACATGCCATTTCAATCTGCAGGCCACACTGGAACTTTCCTTCAGTTCCAAGACGGTGGTTATCAAGGCCCTAATTTTTTAAAGCTAGGCCGGGGAGGGTCCCAGTACTTCAGGAAGTCATGGTGCCCGTGTTGTACCAGGGCAACATTTTCCAGGTCAAGTCCCCCAGACAACAAGGAAGGGAAGAACCCAAAAAAGATGCAGGGTGTGTTCCAAAAGGGGGATAAGGAAAGACACCATTTACCACTGAGAAACCTGCCCTGAAAAACCTAACCTGTGGATGCAGGAGTGTTTTAAATTCTACCACTCATCCATGGAGTATTAATTGAATTTCATCCTTGATGTACCCTGTAGTTTTACCACCTCATATCTCTGATTTAGGGTCCATTCACACGTCCGCAATTCTGTTCCGCATTTGCGGAACGGAATTGCGGACCCATTCATTTCAATGGGGACAGACTATGTCCCGGCCGGGTCCGCAATTGCGGATCCGCACTTCCGGGTCCGCAATTGCGTTCCCGAAAAAAATAGAACATGTCCTATTCTTGTCCGCAATCGCGGACAAGAAAAGGCATTTTCTATGAGAGTGCCGGCGATGTGCGGTCCGCAAATTGCGGAGCGCACATCGCCGATGTCCGTGTTTTGCGGATCCGCGGATCCGCAAAACACACACGGACGTGTGAATGGACCCTTAGTCCGCATAGCTTACAGATCCACTTCTTACCAACCACTAGATATTCATTTCTGTGAAACACCTGTTAGGTCAAAAGTACCCTTTCCACCACTTAAAATGTTCGTATGGGGGTGCTCTTTCCAAAATGGTGTCACTTCTTGGGGTTTTTAATTTCTGGGGACCTTAGGAATTTTTTTTAATGCAACATGGCACCTAAAATCTGCCAATTCAGGTCAGCAAAATCCATATTTTGCTGTTTGACTCTAGAGCCCTGATGTGCGCCCATACATCAGTGTTTGAGCACATATGGGGTGTTGCCGTATTTAGAGGGAAATGGGGAACAAAATGTGGGGTGCATTTTGTCCTGTTACCCTTTGGGAAAGGGAAAAATGTGGGTGTAAAGCAACTTTTATGTGAAAAAAATGCTATTTTTCATTTTCACTGCTAAGTGTTTCCTAATTGTAGGAAAACCTTTGAGATCAAAGTGCTCACTACACACCTTGAAAGATTCCTTGAAGGGTGTAGTTTCCAAAATGGGGTCTCTTTTTTTTTTTTTTTTTTTTTTTTTAACCTCTTAAGGACACAGGATGTACATGTACGTCCTGTGTCCGGTCTTTAAAGATGGCGCCCGCTCCTGCTCCATGCGGGCGCCTTAGCCGCGGGTGTCCGCATGGTTCCTGTAGCAGACACCCGCGGCTAATGTCCGCGACCGGCAGCGATGCCGATCGCGGACATTTAACCCTCAGATGCCGTGGTCAATCCTGACCACGGCATCTGAGTGCGCACTAAACCGAAAGTTTTACTTTCGGTTTGCGCTCAGCTCCCGATGTGGCGATCGGAGGAGCCGGAGCGCTCTGTAGTAGCCTGGGTCTCTGCGGATGAAACCCAGGCTGCTCTGTAGTATTTCCTATGGAGCCTTGCCTGTAATAGGCTTCATAGGAAATATGTGATATTTTTTTTTTTTTTTTTTTCATATATTCCAATGCTATTGCATTGGAATGTATGAAAATCGCAATCAGATGGTTGTAAGTTATAGTTCCCTATGGGAACTATATAAAAGTGTAAAATAAAAAAAAAAAAGTTAATAAAATAAATAAATAAAAAAACATAAAAGTTCAAATCACCCCCCTTTTGCTAAAATAAAAATTAAAAAACAATTTTTAAAAAAAAAATACACATCATGGGTGTCGCAATGTGAGAAAACGCCCATAGTATAAAAATATTAAAAAAAATATTCCCCATACGTCAAACAGCAAAACGGAAAAAAGCGTCCAAATGGCGGATTCGCCATTTTTGGTCGCTTCATTTTCCACAAAAAGTTACATAAAAGGTGATCAAAAAGTCATACACAGCCCAAAATGGTATCAATAAAAAGATAAGATTATGACGCATCAAATGAGCCCCCATACAGCTCTATACATATAAATACAAAAAAGTTATAGGGGTCAAAACATGGTGAAAAAAAGTAAAACTGAATTTTTTTTTTCACTATCAAAACGCAAGAAAACCTATACATATAGGGTATCGTCGGATTCGTACTGACCTGTAGAGTAAAACTAACCGGTCAGTTTTATCGCACATCGAATGTCGGAATTTAAAAAGCCGCAAAACTGTGGTGGAATTGCTTTTTTTTTTTTTGCAATTTCACCCTATTTGGAATTTTTTCCCCGCTTCCCACTACATCATATGCAATATTAAATGGTGGAGTTGGAAAGTACAACTTGTCCCGCAAAAAACAAGCCCTCATATTACTATGTGAACCGAAAAATAAAAAAGCTATGGCTATGGGAAGGCAGGGAGTGCAAAACGAAAACTCAAAAAGTAAAAAACCTCCGGTCCTTAAAGGGTTAAACTGTGGGGCCATCTCAGGGTGTCTTCATATGCAACATAGCTCTCAATTACCATTCCAGCTAAATCCGCTCTCCTAATGCCATATGGTGCTTCTTCCACTCTGAAGCCTGCCGTGCGTGTTTCTGTAAACTCCAGATTCAGGGTAATAGATTTTGCGTTATATTTGGCTGTTAACCCTTGAGGTATTGCAGAAAAAATAGATTAAAATTTAAAATCTGCAAAAAACAAGTGAAATTTCATTCCTGTTACGGTATAACCCGGTATAGTGAGGGTTAATACCGTTCGGGCAATTCTCCTGGCGAAGAGCACAGCAACCCACAAACACTGGAATCCACCGAACTGGAACCATACGAAGTCCTCCTTTCCTGGAACAGGCAAGAGAGCATTCCAAAGTAGCAATTCCCCCCAAGTACGAGACGAGGCTCCGTATTGATGGTTAACCAGGAATCTGCTTTATGGAGGGCTACCTGCACGGTATTTATCCAGGTCTCCCACCTGGTGGACACTCCCCTAGGGGACTAGAAGGAAAACTGAGACACAGGGGATACAGCAGCCAATCACATACAATGGGACAATAGAAACACACCCAGCATATTCCTCAGCTCTGCTTAGGAGATAATTGAGTCAATTACTGTATCTACTCAATTATCTCAAAGCTGAAAAGTTACTTTTTATACATTTTTATAACTTTGTGAGTTTACATCGTACACACATAAAACTTATATTAGACCTCATGCACACGTACGTATTTTCTTTACGTGTCCGTTCCGTTTTTTTTTGTGGACCATATGCGGAACCATTCATTTCAATGGGTCCGCAAAAAAAACGGAAGGTACTCTGTGCATTCCGTTTCCGTATGTCCGTTTTTCCGTTCCACTAAAAAATAGAGCATGTCCTATTTTTTTCTAGTTTGCGGACAAGGATAGGCATTATTACAATGGATCCGCAAAAATAACAGATCCGCAAAATAAACGGATGCCATACGGAACGTCATCCTTTTTTTTGCGGATCCGCAATTTGCAGACCGCAAAACACATACGGTCGTGTGCATGAGACCTAACTTGGAGACAAACATATCCAAAATTCACTTGAATAGGTTCAGGGGTTTAAAAGTTAGGTCAAAGTCCTTTGTGACCAAATGAAGCATGGCTTTTTCCATACGCCCCACAACGGCACTAAGCAGGAGGTTCACTCCGCCCTCAGGGACAGGAAACAACTTGGAGACCAATCCTTAAAAGCCTCCTCCACTCACTCCTCCCCAGTTGTTTCCTGTCCCTTGGGGACGATGTGGAGACTGCTGCGGGTGGGGGGCTCCTTGCCTGAAGGAGTACCTGCTTGCAGCATTTTCCTGGTATGGCGCACGGCCTCTTCTCCTTTCCCTGACGTTCGGTCGGGAGGGCTGTTGCAGAGTGCCGGGTTGCGGGGCCGGCGGGGTCCTTCCGTGCACTTAGGTATAAGCCCTGGGTACGCCAGGCAACCCCGGGCAGTGCGGCGCTCTGGCCGCTTGGAGGAATCGGCGGGCGAGATGTCGGGGCGGACATCTCGCGAGAGCGGGTCACGTGGTCGCGAGAGATCACGTGACCCGGAAGTATGGATTAAAACGCCGGTTTGGTGGTTTCTCGGCGTCCGTGTATGGAACAAGTGCTGTGCAAGCCTCTGCAGCGTCCAGCTACATTCCAGACCACCATGTCTACCTCAGCCGAGCCACCTGTGGATCCTCCAAAAGCCCCAAGCCCGGTAAGCCTCCTCGGGGAACCTGTTTTCCCTTTCTGCACTACTATACCTCCCTTACACGAGGGTCCCTCCCAAGGTGTTGGGCCCCTTTTTTTCTGAAGGAACATATCCTGGTTATTAAGGGATCCCCTTTCTCCTTTCAGGGTAAATCCAAAGGAGATGTTTCTTCCAAGAAAAAATGTGCTATATGCAGAAGACATTTAACCCCTTAAGGACCGGAGGTTTTTTACTTTTTGAGTTTTCGTTTTGCGCTCCCTGCCTTCCCAGAGCCATAACTTTTTTATTTTTCGGTTCACATAGCCATATGAGGGCTTGTTTTTTGCGGGACAAGTTGTACTTTCCAATGCCACCATTTAATATTGCATATGATGTAGTGGGAAGCGGGGGAAAAATTCCAAATAGGGTGAAATTGCAAAAAAAAAGCAATTCCACCACAGTTTTGCGGCTTTTTAAATTCCGACGTTCGATGTGCGATAAAACTGACTGGTTAATTTTACTCTACAGGTCAGTACGAATCCGGCGATACCCTATATGTATAGGTTTTCTTGCGTTTTGATAGTGAAAAAAATTCAAAAGTGGGAAAAATCAGTTTTACTTTTTGTCACCATGTTTTGACCCCTATAACTTTTTTGTAATTATATGTACAGAGCTGTATGGGGGCTCATTTTATGCGTCATAATCTTATCTTTTTATTGATACCATTTTGGGGTGTGTATGACTTTTTGATCACCTTTTATGTAATTTTTGTGGAAAATGAAGCGACCAAAAATGGCGAATCCGCCATTTGGACGCTTTTTCCGTTTTGCTGTTTGACGTATGGGGAATATTTTTTATATTTTTATACTATGGGCGTTTTTGCACATTGCGACACCCATGATGTGTATTTTTAAAAATTTTTAGTTTTTTAATTTTTATTTTAGCAAAAGGGGGTGATTTGAACTTTTATGTTTTTATTTTATTTTTATTTTTTAACTTTTCATTTATTTATTTTTTACACTTTTATATAGTTCCCATAGGGAACTATAACTTACAATCATCTGATTGCGATTTTCATACATTCCAATGCAATAGCATTGGAATATATGAAAAATCGCATATTTCCTATGAAGCCTATTACAGGCAAGGCTCCATAGGAAATACTACAGAGCAGCCTGGGTTTCATTCATAGAGACCCAGGCTACTACAGGCATGCTCCGGCTCCTCCGATCGCCACACGGGGAGCCGGAGCGCAAACCGAAGTAAAACTTTCGGTTTGTGCGCACTCAGATGCCGTGGTCAGGATTGACCACGGCATCTGAGGGGTTAAATGTCCGCGATCGGCATCGCTGCCGGTCGCGGACATTAGCCGCGGGTGTGTGCTACAGGAACCATGCGGACACCCGCGGCTAAGGCGCCCGCATGGAGCAGGAGCGGGCGCCATCTTTAAAGACCGGACACAGGACGTACATGTACGTCCTGTGTCCTTAAGGGGTTAAGCAGTCAGTCAAAAAAATCCCTCTGCCAGAAATGTACTGATAAGATTGTTTCTGAAGAGACCCCCTCATTGGTGGAAAATCTGAGATCTGTAATTAAGGAAGAAGTTTCTTCGACCATTGATTCCCGTATGGCATCCCTTCCGCAGGCTCCTTCCACTTCCAAATCAGTATCCGACTGTGCCCAGGATTCGGATTTAGACTTTGATGAGGGGTTATTGTCTATTGATTCCGACTCAGGTTCCTCGGATGATATGTCTGGGAAGCCCTTGAGTTCCCTAGAAGATACGGACTCCTTATTGAAGTCCATTAGAGCTACTTTAAATATTGAACAGACAAGACATCCTGAATCGGTTGAGGACCAGTTATTCAGGGGTTTGGCGGATAAAAGGAGAAGAGTCTTCCCGTTCACGACAACATTAAAAACTAATTTCAGCGGAATGGAAAGACCCGGAAAAAGATCGGGCACCACCAAAATGTTTAAACGCAAATACCCCTTTAATGACTCAGACTCTGCAAACTGGGATAAGACTCCCGGGTAGACGCTCCGGTGGCCAGAATCTCAAAAGGGCGTCCCTTCCCTTTGAGGATGTAGGTCTGCTACGCGATCCGATGGATAAAAAGCGGAATCCATTCTAAAAAATCATGGGACACTACTACGGCCATGTTAAGACCTAGCATTGCTGCCACTTGTACAGCCAGAACCCTAGCTCTATGGTTGTCCCAGCTAGAGGATCATCTCAAAGCAGGCACACCAACTGAGGATATTCTTTCCTCCTTGCCTATCTTAAAACAAGCAACAAATTTTTTGTCGGATGCCTCGACGGATTTAGTCCGACTCTCGGCCAGATCCGCGGCCCTGGCTAATTCAGCCAGACGCGCGGTCTGGTTGAGATCCTGGTCAGGGGACACCACTTCAAAAAATAAATTGTGCAATATTCCCTGTGAGGGAGACCGTCTCTTTGGCTCAGTACTGGACGATATTTTAGAGAAGGCGTCTGATAAGAAAAAAGGTTTTCCATCTGAATCCAGATTCTTGCAAAATAGACGTTCCTTTCGGTTTCAGAAAAGAAACAAACAAGATTTTAAGAAAAAAGAACCCTCCAGTTCTAGCTCCTGGCAATCTTCCAAATACAGAGGCAAGGGTTTCCTCTTTAGACCTGAAAAATCCACAAAACAGTCCACCCAATGACGCCAGGGGCCCGGTGGGAGGCAGACTGTCGGTTTTTTTTCCCGGCCTGGCAAAATATTACGAATTCTCCATGGGTGCTGGACGTAATATCTTCCGGATACAGGATAGAATTCGTCTCTCCTTGTCCAGACAGATTCCTTGTCAGCAAAAAGTTGAACGACCAAGAACAGTCTCTTCTTTACCAACAAGTCCAGATCCTGCTGTCAAAAAATGCAATAACCCAGGTACCCCCAGACCAGGAAAAGAATGGCTTCTACTCTCCGGTATTTTTAATAAAAAAACCAAACGGATCATTCAGAGCGATCATAAATTTGAGAGACCTCAACGCTTATATTATACACAAAAAATTCAAGATGGAGACTATCAGTTCTTCAGTAAATCTATTGTACAAGGATTGCTATATGATAACCCTCGACTTGACGGATGCCTACTATCATATTCCCATTTACAAAGGCCATCAAAAATACCTAAGGTTTGCAATCCAGCACAACGACAGTCTGCTTCACCTACAGTTTCAGGTACTGCCCTTCGGGATCTCCTCGGCTCCTCGAGTATTCACCAAAGTGATGGCAGAAGTTTCAGCCTTTTTTCATCGTCAACAAATTTTATTCATTCCCTACCTAGACGATTTTTTGATTGCCGCCCGGAACCGGGAGCTGGTCCTTCAAAATCTACATCTGGTAACCCAGACCCTACAGTCTCTGGGTTGGATCCTGAATCTAGAAAAATCGAATCTGGTCCCCAGCCAGGAGAGAGAATTCCTGGGGTTTCTTCTAAACTCCAGAGATATGATATCTTTTCTCCCAGAGAGGAAAACAGAGGACTTAAGGAAAAAGGTCCGTGCCTTTCAAAAACAGAACACAGTATCTTTCAGACAGATAATGACCATCTTAGGTCTCATGACCTCTACCATCCCAGCAGTAAAATGGGCCCTTTTTCACTGCAGACATCTTCAACAGTTTCTCTTGAAAACCTGGGACAGGAGTCAACTGTCCTTAAACAGAAGGGTCCCTCTTCCTCGCAGGATAAAGGTCTCGCTCTCCTGGTGGCTGGTAAAAGAACACCTGACACAAGGGAAAGATTGGAACCAGACAGATCCTATTGTTATCACCACCGACGCAAGTCGCCGGGGATGGGGTGCCCACTGTCAGGGTCAAATTGCCCAAGGCTTATGGGGTCACTCTCAGAACCTGCTATCTTCGAATTGGAAGGAACTTCACACAATAAATTTAGCCCTGAAAGCTTTCAGTCCGAACATCCAGGGAAGGCATGTAAAAATCCTATCGGACAACAGTGTAGCAGTGGCCTACATAAACAAACAAGGGGGCACAAGAAGCAGAAGCCTAAGTCACTTATCCCATCAGATGTTTTCTTGGGCGGAACAACACCTGAACTCACTAGTCGCAGTGCATCTGAAAGGGGAAGAAAACTTACTGGCGGATTTTCTCAGCAGACAGCCGCTCAGGTCAGGAGAATGGACCCTAAACAAACTAGTCTTCAAAGAGATTTGCCAGAAATGGGGACTCCAACCCTGGATCTCTTCGCCTCTCGAACAAACAGGCAGGTGGATCAGTTCTTTTCCCTATCCCTCAAGGACAATCCGCTCAAGGTGGATGCTTTTTCGGTACCATGGCCGAAGGGACTCCTCTATGCCTTTCCTCCAATCCCACTTATTCCCAGGACTCTGGCAAAGATCTTAAGAGAAAGAAGAGAAGTAATCCTGATTGCCCCATTTTGGCCAAGAAGATCTTGGTTCCCACTCCTGACATCCCTGGCGAAAGAGAATTTTTGGAGACTTCCGCAAATCCCGGACCTTCTCAGCCAGGGCCCGGTAATTCACCCAGAGGTACATCATCTGAGCCTGACGGCCTGGAAACTGAACGTTCCCGCTTAAGACGCCGTGGATTGTCGGACCCGGTAATTAATACTCTTCTTGCTAGCAGGAAACCGATTACATCAAAAATATATCTCAGAATTTGGAACACCTTTCTTCGTTTTTCAGGGAAGAAAGATTTTCTTTTAGAAAGTCCTGACATCCATGTCATTCTAAATTTTCTCCAGAGGGGTCTGGAGGGGGGCTTAAGAGTAAGCACGTTAAAGGTTCAGGTTGCGGCCCTTAGTGCCTTTTTTGAATCAAAGTTAGCCGAGGTACCTCTTATAAAAAGATTCTTAAAAGGGGCTAATAGGCTGAAACCCAGGGTTCGTTCCCTGGTTCCTCCTTGGGATCTTAATTTGGTCCTTTCCGCTCTCTTGGACCCCCCTTTCGAACCCATCTCGGAGATTCCGCTGAACCTACTTTCCATAAAAACGGCATTCCTGATTGCCATAACTACAGCCAGAAGAGTTGGAGAAATTCAAGCTTTATCTTGTCGAGCGCCGTATTTAGTGATTATGGATGACAGAATAATCTTTAAACATGATCCAGCTTTTCTTCCTAAGGTTGTTACTAAGTTTCATTGTGATCAACAAATCTCCTTACCTACCTTCTGCCCACAGGCGAAAACTGAGAAAGAACAGAAGTTTAATAATCTGGACGTCAGAAGATGTGTATTGGCCTACCTAGAGGCTACAAAATCCTTCAGAAAATCCAATCGACTCCTGGTCCAATTTGCAGGGAAGAATAAGGGCCTTGGGGCTTCAAAATTGACTATCGCAAGATGGATTAAGTCAACTATATCTAAGGCTTATGAGGGAAAGAACGTATCCCCTCCAGCCCTCCTAAGGGCCCATTCAACTAGAGCCCTTTCCACCTCTTGGGCGGAAAGTGCTTCAGCTTCGTTAAGCCAGATTTGTCAGGCTGCAACCTGGTCTTGCCCCAATACTTTTTCAAACATTACAGACTGGATGTTTCCTTAAGTTCAGACTTATCATTTGGCCGGAAAGTATTATCGGCAGTAGTCCCACCCTAAAATTTTGGGATCTTCTATGTTATATCCTCCTAGCTTAGTGCCGTTGTGGGGCGTATGGAAAAAGACTCGATTACTTACCGGTAATTGGATTTTCCATTTAGCCCCACAACGGCACGGGATTTCCCACCCTTTTTTTCTAATGGCTATTTCTGTTTATTTATGTTCTGCATACCTCAATAATGATGGTTTTGATTTGCTATTGTCTTATATAATAAATTGTTCCTTTGTTCAAGCATCATCTTAAGAGTTCTCGGATACTTACTGGGGAGGAGTGAGTGGAGGAGGCTTTTAAGGATTGGTCTCCAAGTTGTTTCCTGTCCCTGAGGGCGGAGTGAACCTCCTGCTTAGTGCCGTTGTGGGGCTAAATGGAAAATCCAATTACCGGTAAGTAATCGAGTCTTTTCTGTCTTTGCAGGGGAAAATCAAGCGTTTCAACATGGGGCCATAGTCTAAAGGCAGCAGGCGGGCAACCAGACTCCTCCAAGGCACAGTGGCGAGATCGGTCCCGTCACAATTTCCATATACCTTTAATTCTTGTGGGACACCTTAAAGGGTTAATAACATTTGTAAAATCAGTTTTAAATAGCTTGAGGGGTGTAGTTTCTAAAATGGGGTGATTTATGGGTGGTTTACTATGTAAGCCCCAGAAAGTGACTTCATAACTGAACTGTTCCTTAAAAAATTGGGTTTTGGAAATTTTCTTAAAAATTTTAAGATTTGCTTCTAAACTTCTAAGCCTTCTAACGTGTCAAAAAAAAAAAATCATTTTCAAAATGAACTGGACATATGGAAAATGTTAAGTAATAACTATTTTTTGGAGGTATTTCTATCTATTTTAAACGCTGTGAAGTTGAAATCTGCTAATTTTTTAAAATTTTTATAAATAAAAATAAAATATTTTCACTCAAATTTACCTCTGTGCAATATGTGACAAGAATTTTTTTTCTGAATGGCCTGGATAAGTAAAAGTGTTTTAAAGTTATCACCACATAAAGGGACACATGTCAGATTTGCTAAAAATAGCAGGGTCCTGAAGGGGTTAATGTAACTCAATTTAGTGTCATTCAGATTTGCTGGAAGAAAACGTAGCATAAGGCCTCGTTCACATTTCCATGTCACGTCCGTGAAAAAAATGTGTGTTGTGTGTGTGTCTCATCCATGAAGATGTCCGTGAAGGATCCGTGGTTGGTTTGTATGTCCATTTTTACCATCCACATCTCATCCGTAGTTCACAGACGTTGCTCAGCTGAAAATCTATTTCCAAAGAATCTCCTATTAGTCGTCCGTGTTGTATCAGTGATTTTCACGGACCCATACACTTCAATGGGCGTGCTTGGTCCGCATCAAGTAGTGCATGTTCCTGTGAATTTTTTTTTTTACTGACTCATGGTCAGGACAAACACAGAAAACGCGGACAACGCGCATCAGTAAAAAAATGGAAATTTGGTCTAACACCGGGCACTCCCACTGAATACGGATGGCATTTGTGTACAGATGGCATTTGTGTTTGGTCTGTTTTTCACTGACCATTGGTAGGAGAATCTCTAGAAATTAATTTTCAGCTGATCAGTGTCCGTGGAATACGGATGACACATGGAGGGCAAAAACGGGCACGGACTAAACATGGATTCTTCAGACATCTTTGGGTGAGACTCGGATGTGTTTTCCACAGATGTCAAATGGACACTGAAATGGGAAAGATGCCTAATAATGATGATCTCCTGAGACGTGATGAATACCATTTTTTTTTTTTTTTATTACAAAAAGATCTGTCAAAGGTATTTGAATACCTGTACTGGTTGATAGATCTTGGTGTACATCATGTGCTTCTCTGTGCCAACTGTTTTTTTTTTTTTTTATTGTTTGTTTTATTATTACGGTATTTATAAATTAGATCAAAAATCCCATGAGCACAGTACTTACGGTAATTTTTTAGATGTCATATAATAGTATATTAAAACTTACACTGCTGAAGAAAATAACTCAGAAAGTTAGTGGTTGTCTGACTCAGGCTACTTTCGCTTTAGCATTTTTGGCGGATCCGTCATGGATCTGATAAAACGCTTCCATTGCCATAATACAACCGCATGCATCTGTCAGGAACAGATCCGGTTGTATTATGTCTTCTATAGCCATGACAGATCCGCCATGAACACTATTGAAAAGCAATGGGGAACGGATCAGTTTTCTATTGTGTCAGAGAAACCAGATCCGTCCCCATTGATTTACATTGTGTGTCAGGAAGGATCCGTCTTGCTCCGCACCACATCGCGAGCAGAAAAATGCTGCTTTACACATCGCTTCAGCGCCTTACATGTTACATGTATGGAGTATGTAAGAGTATGTTCACATGTTGCAGATTTTCTGTAGAATTTTTTTTTGCTAGAATTCTGTAGCAGAAAAAAAACGCACCAAATAGTGGAATTTTTGGTGTGAATTTCTGTGATTTTTGGTGAGGATACATGCTGCTGATTTGACGTTGATTCCTCTCTGTATTACAAATGGTGAAATTTGCGATAAAAATCCACGGCATGAATTGACATTCTGAGGTTTTGAAGTCCGCACCACCGGTCAGTTTCAGCTTCAGATGTTTTTCACTGTGTGTGGATTGGAATATCTAAAATAAATCACTTTGCTGGTACTGTACAATGCCGCAGGTGTTCTTCACTCATTTCTGTCACGGGAATCTGCAAAAAAACACATATATATATATATATATATATATATATATATATATAGGTATTGCTGCTGACTAGAGATGAGCGAACTTCTATTTTTAGTTCGGCGTCCAAAGTTCGGGTTCGGGTTATCGTAGCATCCCGTTATAGATTCCATAACGGCATTTGGAATCCATAAGGGGCTGCTTCATTGAACCCGAACTTTGGACAACCCTAAGGACCTGGGGTGACGTCACTGTCATGTGATCAGTGCAGGGGGCGTGGCTCAGCACTGGATCACCTCTTATCCAATCCAGTGCTGAGCCACGCCCCCTGCACTGATCACATGACCGTGACGTCTCCCCAGGTCCTTAGGGCTGTCCAAGGTTCGGGTTCAATAAAGCAGCCCCTTATGGATTCCAAATGCCGTTATGGACACCATAACGGGATGCTATGATAATCCGAACTTTGGACGCCGAACTAAAAATAGAAGTTCGCTCATCTCTACTGCTGACACACCGCAAAAACCTTGTGAATTTACCCTAAAAGGTATGTCTAGTATGGACTGTTTCTGTTATAAAGGTGCCCCTCTCATAGGCTGATCACATGTATTTTCTAAACCAGAAATCTGTTTGGAGAACCTGTTTAACAGGTAACGTGCAGCCGTCCACAGAAGACTCGGTGACACTGGCAAACTTCCATCTTCTGTATGGGGATGAATTTTCTCTTGGCTTCACTAATTGTGAATATTGCATAATCAGCGTATCACACAATCTATTGTTAGGTTGTATGTTTCACAGACGATAGGAGTGATTTTTCCTTAAAGGGGTTGTTCACTCGTAGTAACTTTCTGCAGACCTCCCAGTGTGGCCGGACCCGCGGTCATAATCATAGTTACATGATCCCCACCTCTGGGTTTCAGCACACATCACCATCCTTTTTGACCGGGGTCATGTTAGCGCTGAAGCCAATGACTAGCTGCAGCTGGGTCACATGACTCATAGGTGACACCTCAGTGCACACAATTGGTCAACATCTGGTCCGCATTTTTTTATTTTATTTTTTGTTGGATTAGACGCGGACCCATTAATTTCAATGGGGTCCCAAAAATGCAGCCAGCACAACAGATTTGCGGACTGCAAAACGGATACGGTCACATGCACGAGGTCTAAATTGGTAATTTCACTTTTCTATGAATCCAGTAAACTATATTAGTAATTTATATTAATATCCACAGTGATTAGTGATTTATCAGAGTTGCAAAAACTGATGATTATTGGCTTTTGAACCAAAGGTGGCAGTATTTCTGAAACTGTGTCGTTTTTGAACTGTTCATGTGCTGCTGTGGTGAAAGTGTATTGTGAGTGGGCAAATGGCGCCATTGTAAAAAAGCAACAGCACGCAGATGTTATCCGAGTGCAGTCAACATCTGCATGTCTGTTCTGCAAATTATAGAACATGTCCTATTCTGATCTGCAAAATGCAGTTCTTTGTCCCACTGGTTCCCAAAAAAATTAGCAAAGCACTCTGAATGCTAATTGAAACAAGAGATTAACCTCTGTTTGTTTGGATTAGACAGTCTTTCCAATCTTAACGGAGAAATAGCGTTAGTTTCTGGATGAGTAACTCATCCTTAACCCTAGGGATGTCCCGATACCATTTTTTTAAGACCGAGTACGAGTACCGATACTTTTATTTAAGTACTCGCCGATACCAATTACCGATACCTCATATAAACAGCCCCGCAGTTACTGATAGCAATGAAAACAATTAAAGCTGGAATTTGGTTGCTATGGACAACGGCTTTTTTTTTCCTTTGTACAAGTGTTAATAAATTAATAAATGGGAATATAATAGCGTTTTCAAACCAATGTGCCTCCAGGGGGATCTGTTTTTGGGGGATCTGTGGAGGACACACCGTTATGGGGGATCTGTGGATGTCACCGTTATGGGGGATCTGTGGATAACACAGTGTTATGGGGGGGATCTGTGGAAGACACTGTTATGGGGGATCTGTGGATGACGCACTGTTATGGGGGATCTGTGGATGACGCACTGTTATGGGGGATCTGTGGAGGTCACTGTTATGGGGGATCTGTGGATGACACCGTTATGGGGGATCTGTGGATGACACCGTTATGGGGGGACCTGTGGACGCCACCGTTATGGGGGGACCTGTGGACGTCACCGTTATGGGGGACCTGTGGACGTCACCGTTATGGGGGACCTGTGGACGTCACCGTTATGGGGGGACCTGTGGACGTCACCGTTATGGGAGGGACCTGTGGACGTCACCGTTATGGGGAGAGGACCTGTGGACGTCACCGTTATGGGGAGGACCTGTGGACGTCACCGTTATGGAGGGGACCTGTGGACGCCACCGTTATGGGGAGGGGACCTGTGGACGTCACCGTTATGAGGGGGACCTGTGGACGCCACCGTTATGGGAGGGGACCTGTGGACGTCACCGTTATGAGGGGGACCTGTGGACGCCACCGTTATGGGGAGGGGACCTGTGGACGCCACCGTTATGAGGGGGACCTGTGGACGCCACCGTTATGGAGGGGACCTGTGGACGTCACCGTTATGGGGGGGACCTGTGGACGCCACCGTTATGGGAGGGACCTGTGGACGCCACCGTTATGGGGGGGGGACCTGTGGACGTCACCGTTATGGGGGAGGGGGACCTGTGGACGCCACTGTTATGGGGAGGGGGACCTGTGGACGTCACTGTTATGGGGGAGGGGGACCTGTGGACGTCACTGTTATGGGGGAGGGGGACCTGTGGACGATCACTGTTATGGGGGGATCTGTGGATGAGGCTGTAATGGGGATCTGTGGATGACACATATATAGCATCTTATGCTATATACATGTCATCCACAGATCCCCTCATTAGTGTCACCCAGATTACACTTGCGGGGCCGGTGCAGCTTGACTCATACACCGGCCCCGCAGCTGCTATATTCTGTTTCATTACCCTAACTTACTGTGCCCGTGATTACTAACTATTAATCGCAGTCCCTCCATGCTCCTGCCCTGCGCCTTCTGTAATCATAAAGTGGGCGGAGCGGGCAGGCGGGACATGAGGCGCATGGAGGAACTGAGAGCTCAAGCTGCCCGATTCCTCCATGCGCCTCATGTCCCGCCTGCCCGCTCCGCCCACTTTATGATTACAGAAGGCGCGCGGGGCAGGAGCATGGAGGGACTGCGCATTAATAGTTAGTAATCATGGGCACAGTAAGTTAGGGCTAATGAAACAGAATATAGCCGCTGCCGAACCGGAACTTCCGGTATCGGCAGTGGTATCGGCGGCATTTTTACGAGTACAAGTACTCGTGAAAATGCCGGTATTGGTCCCGATACTAGTATCGGTATCGGGACATCCCTACTTAACCCCTTATGGACCCTCGCCGTACATGTACTGCGCTGGTGGACGTGACTTAAGAACCAGCACCGTACCTGTACAGCGGGCTGATCGTGCGGATGCCGGAGCTGCACCCGCACGATCAGTGTCACGGACCCAGCAGTCACTGACAGTCGGGCCCCTGCTGCGTATGCCTGTATCAGTGAAAACACCGATGCCGGCGCATTAATCCCTTGTATTCCGCTGTCAAAGCTGATTGCGTCATGCAAAGGGTTCGCCCCCTCACCTGAACGTTGTAGAAAAAATAAAAACTGTTCTAAAACAATCTTTTTTTTGTCACCTTACATCACAAAAAGTGCAACACCAAGCGATCAAAAAGGCGTATGCCCCCAAAAATAGTACCAATCAAACCGTCACCTCATATCGCAAAAAATTATTCCCTACATAAAACAATCAGGCAAAGAAACAGACAAACTATGGCTCTCAGAATATGGAGACTCTAAAATATGTTTTTATTTTTTTCAAAAAAGCTTTTATTGTGTAAAACTTAAAGGGGTATTCCCATCTTAATGATTTAACAGTGATCATTCTTCGAAATATATTTAATTAACTAATTCCCACCCCTTACCTGACTGCCTTCCATCTCCCCTGGTTACGGCCACTGCTCTTCTCCGGAATCGCAGTGGCCGCACTTGCGCAGACGACTTCTTCTTTTCTCCCGGCCGCTCCACACGCAGTCCCGAAAGCGCACGGCGACGCCGCACATGCGCTATGGTGACTTCTTCCTGGCCAGTATAGTATACTTACTATAAAAAAAAAAGGAAGAAAGGTTAGCGGGTGCACAAAATATTGTGCCTGTTCTGTGTAAAAAAATTCCCATGGTTTCTGCTTCCTGGACCCTTTTTACACACATGCAAGTAACTATAAAGTTGTGCTGCTACTATCCCTAGTACCGATACCGAACATTTGCAAAGTACTTGTACTTGTGCAAATGTCCTGATACCACCTCCGACACCTGCTGGCCGCTTGCGGCTGCGCTCTCAGCAGTTCAGCAAGGGGGAAGGAATTCTGTGACTCGCATTCCCGGCACCCGACCTCTGAGAGGACCCTGGTATCCGCACAATTAACCCCTCAGGTGCCACACCTAAGGGGTTAATTGCGCGGATCACAGCGTCCTCTCAGAGGTCGGGTGCTGGGAATGTTCTTGCCCTCAACCCTCCTCCCTCCCCAGTATTAATCATTGGTGGCAGTGTCCACAGGGTCCACCCCCCATCATTGGTGGCAGTGGGCAGTGCACCCCCCATCATTGGTGGCAGTGGCAGTTCTGATCGGAGTCCCAGCAGTGTAATGCTGGGGCTCCGATCGGTTACCATGGCAGCCAGGTCACTATTGAAGTCCTGGCTGCCATGGTCAGTTAGTCAGCAGCATTATACTCGAGTGCGCCGTGGCCGCTGGGTGCTCCTTCTCATAGGTCTGTGCGGCGCATTGCTTATATAATGCGCCGCACAGACAGAAGGAGAGCCGGGCGGCCACGACACACGCGAGTATAATGCTGCTGACTAACTGACCATGGCAGCCAGGACTTCAATAGCGTCCTGGCTGCCATGGTAACCGCTCATAGCACCAGCATTACACCGCTGGGACTCCGATCGCAACTGCCGCTGCCACCAATGATGGGGGGGGGGATCCTGTGGCCACTGCCACCAATGATTACTACTGGGGAGGGAGGGCGCACTGCCTACTACCAGCAATGATGGGGGGGGGGGGGAGGGGGACCCTGTGGCCACTGTCAGAAATGATTAATACTGGGGAGGGGGGTTTGAGTTACCCAATGGGGCTGATCAGAGGCTGGGGGGCTGATCAGAGGCCGCGGGCTGTTCTGTTTTTAAGGCTTTTGGATGGTCAGTGGTCACAAAATAAATGTGTTAGTTATTTTATTGTTATAATTGGTATTGGCGAGTACTTAAATAAAAGTATCGGTACTCGTACTCGGTCTTAAAAAAGTGGTATTGGGACATCCCTACCTACATCTTAACTAGTGAATTGGTTGTCACAACCCGACAAGTTGTCAGAAAGCCAACATGGACACAAGTCGCGGTGCAGCCCCAGCCTACGTTGCAACATTTATTTTTATTTTTTTAATGTTTTGATAGTCGATGGTGTCGCACTGAGACTGTGATGCAACAGACACACTATTAAGGGGCGTCGTTAGTGGGATTCCTCAATAAATGTGGTTTTAAATAGATCTCTTTAAAGCAGCTTCAAGGTAGAGCGTTGCCAGCAATGTTCTGCCTGAATTGTAAATACCACTATGTGTAATGGCTGTTGGGTATGAGAGCTGGTGGCTGGTGTGTGTTCAGCTGCTTGACCTGGGTTGTTAGGAGAAGCCTGCCATACAGGACTGTGTGGAGAATAACTGCAGAAGCGGTTATTAATATTCCCTATGTAAAGCGATCTCCTGCACCATTTTTCTCGGCTATAATTGGGTGCATGGGAGGGGACTTTTCTGGCTGTCCTTCTCTGCCCTCACTGCTGTCCTTGCTGAAGAATGACGTCTCCCTTCCTGAAGCGTCTTAAGCAGTGTGATTTGCTGTGATTTCCTCAGCTGAGCATTTCCTGCGAGCTTTCTGTTCCCATACGCGGCGGCAGAAAAGAATTGTTCCTGATTTTTCTTTTTCTGATTTGCTCCTATTATTTAGATGCCAGCAGTACAAAACTTCTAGTTCCTGATGCCATATTCCTCTCCCTGGCAGTTAAGGAATTATTTAGGTTGTCTGAAGAGGTATCTGCAACTATCATTAGACCCTATTGACTTTAGAGAGCCTGTCCCTTTGAACAATGATCTGCCAGCATTTATGGGACTATTCTGCATGGTTTCAGTGTACAGTTTTCCCCAAGAGGTGAAGTGGGTCCGACACCAAGGACCCCGCCAATCAGCTATTTGAGGAAGTCCCAGCACTGTCTGTTAGATACAGACTGAGCTGCTCCTAGTCCACGTGACTGATGAAAATGACCTCACTGGCCTAGGCTGCGATGAGCCTCTTAAAATGGATGATTAGCAGGGGTCCCTGGTGTCAGACCCCCACTGATCTTATATTGATGACCTATCTGGCGGAAAGGTCCTCAATATCAGAATCTTAAAAAAAAAAAAACTTTAGAGGACTGACATGTATGATTTAGTATCTACTTGCATTCCCCGTGTGACAGCAATTCTGGATCATCTATTCTTATAACTCTATGTTGTTCCATTCATTTATTATTCCTGCTAGATGTTATTAATGAATTAATTACTAGCAATTTTCTATGAATGTCTAGATAGGTGCTACCAGTTGGGGGGTGTGGTGTCCTTGTACACCCCCAACGCCCCCCCGATTAGATAGTTAGACTGTGCAGGGACACACCTCCAACTGGTAACATCCAGATGGACCCTCGCTGCTAACTGTTGTGAATTAATTCATTACTACTTCCAGGAACAATAAAGGAACAGCACAACATGTCCTGAGTATAGGCCATCAATATCAAAATCTGGGAAAACCCGCTTTAAAGGGGTTGTCTCATCATGGACAATGGGGGCATATCCGTCCACTATCAAGCGGGCTCCCCATAGAAGTGAACATGAGAGTACCGCACATGCACGGCCCCCGCTCCCATTCATTTCTATGAGGCCAATGGAATTGGCCAAGCCAGCGCTCGGCTATTTTCGCCTGCCCCATAGAAAATGAATGGACCCCTTTAACTTGTACAGAGATTTCTGTCAATCATTGAGTAGAATTCCCCCTTCAACACTGATATGCGGTGAGCTGAGGATGAGCAGACTGGTTCTATACGTTCGGGATTCAGAGAGGGAGGGAGATACTCTTTCTCATTGTGGCGAGCCCATGATCCACCTACGCAGTATTGTAGGTCAGGCGGCGCCCCCTACTTTTCCAGCCACATGTGTGCAGTATTGAAGACCAGGTGATATCCCTCTGGGTTTCTGGGGAAGATATTTACCCGCTTCAGCCCCCCTAGCTTAAACACCCTTAATGACCAGGCCACTTTTTACAATTCTGCACTACACTACTTTCACCGTTTATTGCTCTGTCATGCAACTTACCACCCAAATGAATTTTACCTCCTTTTCTTCTCACTAATAGAGCTTTCATTTGGTGGTATTTCATTGCTGCTGACATTTTTACTTTTTTTTGCTATTAATCAAAAATTACTGAAATTTTTGCAAAAAAATGACATTTTTCACTTTCTGTTGTAAATTTTTTTTAAAAAAAACTACATTTCTATATAAATTTTTCTCTAAATTTATTGTTCTACACGTCTTTGATAAAAAAAAGTCCAATAAGTGTATATTTATTGGTTTGGGTAAAAGTTATAGCGTTTACAAACTATGGTGCAAAAAAGTGAATTTCAGCATTTTGAAGCAGCTCTGACTTTCTGAGCACCTGTCATGTCCAGGTGCTAGAATGCCAGGATAGTATAAATACCCCCCAAATCACACCATTTTAGAAAGAAGACACCCCAAAGTATTCGCGGAGGGGCATGGTGAGTTCATGTATCATTTAATTTTTTTTCACAAGTTAGCGGAAAATGACACTTTCTGAGAAAAAAAAAAAGTTTCAATTTCTGATAACTTCTGGCAAAAAAAAAAAAAAATCTCAGACGGACTCACTATGCCCCTCAGTGAATACCTTGGGGTGTCTACTTTCCGAAATGGGGTCATTTGTGGGGTGTGTTTACTGTTCTGGCATTTTGGGCGGGGCTAAATTGTGAGCCGCCATGTAAAACCTAAAGGTACTCGTTGGAATTTGGGCCCTTTGTGCACCCAGGCTACAAAAAAGTGTCACTCATGTGGTATCGCCGTACTCAGGAGAAGTAGGGCAATGTGTTTTGGGGTGTATTTTTCAGGGCTGTGGAGTCGGAGTCGGAGTCTCGGAGTCGGAGGCAATTTTGGGTACCTGGAGTCGGAGTCGGCAAAAAATGGACCGACTCCGACTCCTACTAGATTTAAATTGGAATAAAAAAATTGGAATAAAAAAAGCAAGTTTAAATGTCCCAATTCAGATAAAGTTATAATTAATTACTTCTCTACTGTAAGAATAAAGGCCAATGCATGCAGTGCGTCACGTTACCGCTAAACAAAGACGTTAAGTGACCGTGAAGAAGCATGCTTTTCATATGCTTCACTATGCAGTTAAAGGGACACTGACAGGCTGATTTACCGGCTAAAGATATATCTGCTGGTATTCATCAGAGGATTAGGAATACAACTAGACGACTGTTACCCCCAGTTGAGGTTTACTTGTGTTTAAAAACGTTTTAATCAATATGCAAATTCTCTACCTTTGTGCCCAAGGGGCAGGCGCACATGTAGAGTACTGGCAGCACTAGACAGGACTAGGTAGTGAGGAGGAAGAGAGAAAGCTGGCACAGCCTCAGCATAGCCAGACGAGGCTGCTGCCAGCACTCTACACGTGCGCCTGCGCAGGAATTCAGCGTTCGGCTAGCCTGAAAAAAAGGCCAGTGCAGTGAATAATAACGAGGGGAACAGCGCTGGGAAGCTGTACTTGGGCGCGGCTGGGCACAAAGCCGCAGGAGACGCTGCCCCATTGGGCACAAAGATAGTGAATTTGCATACAGATTAAAATGTTTTTTAAACACAAGTACAGCTTAACTGGGGGTAACATTAGTATAGTTTTATTCCTAATTCTCTGATGAATACCAGTATATATATATATATCTTTAGCTGGAAAATCAGCCTGTCAGTATCCCTTTAAGGAGCAGCAATACTTACACTTTCCATTGTCTTGTGGTCTGCTGTTACAGGGAACCCATGGTTATCCTCGCCTCTCACTGATAACTGATTAAGGACTGGAGACACTTGTATAAGTGAAGGGACTGGATAGTCAATAGTTCAAGACTGAAGCTGTAAACCATTTGAAAAACTGCTATCATTCAGCTAAGGCTATAAAACATGTAAACTCAGATTGTTAGCTTAAATTTTAAACATGACTATGGGATTCTACTAGGAAAATCATGTTTTAAAATAAATGCCCCTTCCCCTGCCCCTTCCTGGATCCTCCCACTGCTCTATCTTCAGCAGAAGATCAGCACCAAAGGAGAAGGCAGCAGCTTCTGCTCAACTACCTCTCTGTGCTAGAGGAGATTAGAAGAACTTGGTGGAACAGCTTCGTATTTGCATATTAAATACAGAGGAGTCGGAGTCGGAAGTTTCAAAATCTGAGGAGTCGGAGTCGGACAATTTATCTACCGACTCCACAGCCCTAGTATTTTTACATATACCCATGTTGGGTGAGAGAAATATCTCTGTAAATTGTCAACTTTGTATAAAAATTTTTAAAAGTTGTCGTTTACAGAGATATTTTTCACACAAAGTATGGGTATATATAAAAATACACCCCAAAACACATTGCCCTACTTCTCCTGAGTACGGCGATACCACATGTGTGCCACTTTTTTGCAGCCTGGGTGCGCAAAGGGGCCCTAAAACCAATGAGTACCTTTAGGATTTCACAGGGCATTTTTACGCATTTGGATTCCAGACTTCTTCTCACGCTTTAGGGGCCCCTAAAATGCCAGGACAGTATAAATACCCCACATGTGACCCCATTTTGGAAAGAAGACACCCCAAGGTATTCTGTGAGGGGTATGGTGAGTTCATGTAAAATTTGATTTTTTGTCACAAGTTAGTGGAATATGAGACTTTGTAAAAACAAAAACAAACA
This sequence comes from Bufotes viridis, assembly GCA_033119425.1. NCBI lineage: Eukaryota > Metazoa > Chordata > Amphibia > Anura > Bufonidae > Bufotes > Bufotes viridis. Next base: position 407,192,059 of record CM065591.1, on the reverse strand, counting down.
AAAAAAAAACAATTTCCGCTGACTTGTGCCAAAAATAAAAATTCTGTGGACTCACCATGCCCCTCACGGAATACCTTGGGGTGTCTTCTTTCCAAAATGGGGTCACATGTGGGGTATTTATACTCACCTGGCATTTTAGGGGCCCTAAAGTGTGAGAATCAAATGCATAAAAATGGCCTGTGAAATCCTAAAGGTACTCATTGGTTTTAGGGCCCCTTTAGCATCTAGGCTGCAAAAAGTGTCACTCATGTGTATCGCCGTACTCAGGAGAGTAGGGCAATGTGTTTTGAGGTGTATTTTTACATATACCCATGCTGCGTGTGAGAAATATCGCTGTAAGCGACAACTTTTGCATTTTCTTATTCAAAGTTGTCAATTTACAGAGATATTTCTCTCACCCAGCATGGGTATATGTAAAAATACACCCCAAACACATTGCCCTACTTCTCCTGAGTACGGCGATGCCACATGAGTGACACTTTTTGCAGCCAAGATGCGTAAAGGGCCCAAATTCCAACGAGTACCTTTTAGGAGGGCATTTTACGCATTTTCTTCTCACGCTTTAGGGCCCCTAAAATGCCAGGGCAGTAGAAATACCCCACATGTGACCCATTTTGGAAAGAAGACACCCCAAGGTATTCCATGAGGGGCATGGCGAGTTCATAGAAGATTTTTTTGGCACAAGTTAGTGGAAATTGATTTTTATTGTTTTTCTCACAAAGTCTCCTTTCCGCTAACTTTTGACAAAAAGTTTAATTTTTCATGGACTCATTATGCCCTCAGCGAATACCTTGGGGTGTCTTCTTCCAAAATGGGGTCACATGTGGGTATTATACTGCCCTGGCATTTTAGAGCCTAAAGCGTGAGAAGAAAAATGCGTAAAAATGCCCTCCTAAAAGGTACTCGTTGAATTTAGCCTTTGCGCATCTTGGCTGCAAAGAATGTCACTAGTAGTATCGCCGCACTCAGGAGAAGTAGAGCGATGTATTTTGGAGTGTATTTTACATATACCCATGCTGGGTGAGAGAAATATCTCTGTAAATTGACAACTTTGAATAAAAAATTTAAAAAGTTGTCGTTTACAGCGATATTTCTCACACCCAGCATGGGTATATGTAAAATACACCTCAAAACACATTGCCCTACTTCTCCTGAGTACGGCGATACCACATGAGTGACACCTTTTTGCAGCCAAGATGCGTAAAGGGCCCTAAAACCAATGAGTACCTTTAGGATTTCACAGGCCATTTTTATGCATTTGGATTCTCACGCTTTAGGACTCCTAAAATGCCAGGGCAGTATAAATACCCCACAAGTGACCCCATTGTGGAAAAAGACACCCCAAGGTATTCTGTGAGGGGCATGGCGAGTTCACAGAAAAAAAAATTTGGCACAAGTTAGCGGAAATTGATTTATTTTTTTTTTTTTACAGTCTCATATTCCACTAACTTGTGACAAAAATAAAATTTTACATGAACTCGCCATACCCCTCACGGAATACCTTGGGGTGTCTTCTTTCTAAAATGGGGTCACATGTGGGGTTTTGTACTGCCCTGGCATTTGAGGGTCTCCGCAATCATTACACGTATGGCCAGCATTAGGAGTTTCTGCGATTCTCCTTATATTGAGCATACGGGTAATGAGATTTTTTCCGTTCAGCCTCTGGGCTGAAAAAAAAGTAAATAAAATGAACGGCGCAGATTTTTTCATTCGCATCGATCAATGTGGATGAAAAAATCTCTGCCAAAATCAGTGACTGCGGTGCGGTGGGCGCTAGCTACCTAACAAGTAGCTAGCTAACTGACGGTGATAAGGGACCCTTATGCCCCATTCACACGTCCGCAATTCTGTTTGCGGAACGGAATTGCGGACCCATTCATTTCTATGGGGACAGACTTTGTCCCGCTCGGATCCGGAATTACGGATCCGCGCTTCCGGGTCTGCACTTCCGCTCCGCAAAAATATAGAACATGTCCTATTCTTGTCCGCAATTGCGGACAATAAAAAGCATTTTCTATATAGTTCTGGCAATGTGCGGATCTGCAAAATGCGGAAAGCACATTGCCGGTGTCCGTGTTTTGAGGATCTGCGGATCGGATCCGTGAATCCACGGATCCGCAAAACACATATGGACGTCTGAATGGAGCCTTACAAGGGGTGTGATCAATGACAGGGGGGTGATCAGGGGGTCTAGATGGGGTGATCAAGGGGTTAATAGGTGAGGGGGTGGGGGTTAGTGTAGTGTTTGGTGCAACTTTACTGTAGTTACCTGGTCCTCTGGTGGTCGATCCCAGAAAATGGGACCACCAGAGGACCAGGTAGCAGGTATACCAGACGCTGTTCACAAAACAGCGTCTGGTATACATGTTTGATGCGATTTTATATCGCATCTACAGCCTGCCAGCGATTGATCATCGCTGGCAGGCTGTAGTTTAACTCTCCAGACGCACGCTCCTGTGAACGCGCGCGCGCCTGCGTGCGCATTCACAGGAACTCACGGGTCTCGCGAGAGGACGCGCCGATGCGTCCACTCAGAAGACGTACTGGCGGCGGTCCGGGACTGGTTAAATTAGCTTTCCTAAGGCTACATGCTCACAACCATATGTTTGGTCCGAATATGCGGCTCGGGCGCGGACCCATTCACTTCAATGGGGCTGCAAAAGATGCGGACAGCAAAATGCAGAAGGCACACAGAGCGGCTTCCGTGTTTTGCAGATCCGCAAAACACACCCGGTCGTGTGCATGTATCCTAAATCTGACACCAGCAGATGTTAGACTTGATCATTTGCAAATATTTTTCCAGAAATCCATAGGAGCGCTGTCTAGGCTACAATAGTCATCACGTATATCAACTGATCTCCATATTAGAAATAGTACCTACCCAGAGGTTTCCCCCTAAGGCCTTGCAACTAGAAATGTTGTTCTCATCTGCCTTTCTCTGATTAAGGGCTTTTGTCCTGAAGGAACTTTTTGATATTCTAATTTTATTGAAATGCACTGACATATTGACTTAATTCTGTCTGCACACAGTGGATCCTATGTTCATAAACCTGCACATTGGCAGACGTTTTTACTCTCTAACCCTGCACTCTACAAAATGCCTTTTCTTCTCCTGGCAACTGGAGCCTAAAAGCAGAACTTCCTAGTGTCGCCACCGAGTCTCGCTGATGACCCACCTTTAGGGTCCAGTCACATGACTAAGGCCTCTTGCACACAAGCGTATGCTGCCCATGCCTGTATTGCGGCCCGCAAACAGCGCTTCCGTAATACACTGGCAGTAGCCCGTGTGCACTCTGCATCACAGATGCGAACCTATTCACTTGAATGGGTCCGAAATAATGGAGATGCGGAACAGAAGCACAAATCGGAACCCCATGTAAGCACTACGGCGTGCTACCATGGAGTTTCTGTACGTGCCTCCCTTCCGCAAAAATATAAAACATGTTCTAATTTTTTTGCGGAACGGATGGATCACGGACCCATTCACGTTGAATGGGTCTGGATCCGTCCTGGCCACTGCACGGACGGGTCCCCAATGCACGGAACGGAACCAAAACGTTTGTGTGCTAGAGGCCTAATTCTGGGTCCGTGTCCATTCTGCAATTTACAGTGTTCCCTGTACAGAGAGAGAAGAAGGGGGCCCATATAGAAAGGATCAATATGAGCTGTCACTGGGCTTTCCCCTCTGTCCCGGACGGCTGCCCGCATGGCCCAGCTTATGATAAGCCGTGCAGGCAGTGCTGTGCCCCACTCACTATGCGGTGCTGAGACCATGGATAGAGCGGACTGCGGCAGACACCCGACTGCAATGATGGAGAACGGTGATGACACCAAACCTTGTCATTGCAGTCGGGTGTCTGGAACACTGCACACAGTAATGCCTTATTCCCACAGTCAGCCCTCATTGACACATCAGTGTTTGGTCAGTGATTTCCATCAGTGATTGTAAGCCAAAACCAGAATTGGATCCTCCACAGACATAAGGTATAAGGGAAAGATCTGCACCTGTTCTGTGTTTAGAGCCGCACCTGGTTTTGGCTCAAAAATCTCTGACCGAACACTGATGCCTCATTCGCACAGTCAGTGTTCGGTCAGTGATTACCATCAGTGATTTTTGAGCCAAAACCAGGTGCGGCTCTAAACACAGAACAGGTGCAGATCTTTCTTTTGTCTGTGTAGCCTCCACTCCTGGCTTTGGCTCACAATAACTGATAGAAATCACTGACCAAACACGGACGTGTGAATGAGTCGATTTTTTTTATTTTTTTTTTATTTATTTTTTATGTCATAGTTATATATGTATTTATATTTGGCTCCTAAATTTTCAATTAGATGAAATTTTTTTTGACTGGAGCACTGCATGCATGTTTCTCTGACATGAAATCGGAATAAACCTTTCCTGTTTTTGGTCAATTAGGATTACCAGAATTATTATTTGCCAAATGCCAGAATAATGAGAGAGAGAGAATGTTTAAGGCATTTTTATTACTTCCTGCAAAGTCAAAAGTTTACATACATTTAATTCATATTTCGTACCATTGCCTTTGACTTTGGCTTGGGTCAAACGTTTTGGATATCGTTCCACAAGCTTCTCGCAACAGACCCATTCCTCCTGACAAACTGGTGTGACTGAGCCATGTTTGTGGGTCGCCTTGCTGGCACCTGCCTTTTCAGCTTTGCCCATAAATTTTCAATAGGATTGAGATCAGGGCTTTATGATGGCCTCTCCAAAACATTGACTTTGTCATCCTTAAGGCACTTTGTAAGCAGTTTGGCAGTATGCTTCGGGTCATTGTCCACTTGGAAGACCCATTTCTGCCCAATCTTTAACAAAACAACTCCACAACATGATGCTGCCTCCCCCGTGTTTCACAGTTGGGATGGTGTTCTTAGGCTTCCAAGCTTCTCCTTTTTTCTCAGGTAACAATGGTTATTATTGCCAAAATGTTCAATTTTAGTTTCGTCAGACCACAGGACGTCTCCAAAAATGTAGTGTTTCTTCCTGTGTGCATTTGCAAACCGTAATCTGGCTTTTTTAATGTTTCTTTTGGAGTAATGGCTTCCTGGCAGAGTAGCCTTTCATCCCATGTTGATACAGTACTGGTTTCACTGTGGATATTGACACAATCTTACCAGCTTCCGCCATCATCTTCACAAGGTCTTTTGCTTTTGTTCTTGGGTTGATATGCACATGTCGGACCAAAGCATGTTCATCTCTGGGACACAGAAACCGTCTCCTTCCTGAGCGGTATGATGGCTGGACATTCCCATCTTGTTTGTACTTGCGTATAATTGTTTGTACAGATGAACGAGGCACCTTCAGGTATCTTGAAATGTCACCCAAGGTTGAGCCAGACTTGTGCAAGTCCACAATTCTCTTCCTGATTTCTTTAGACTTTCCCATGATGCTACACAAAGAAGCAGTGTTTTTCAGGTGTGCATTTAAATACATCCACAGGTGTGTCTCTAACTCAGATGTTGCCAAGAAACCGAACAGAAGCTTCCAAACACATGACATCATCATATGGGCAGTCCAGAATTGTTTAAAGGCATAGTAATCTTAGTGTATGTAAACTTTTGACATAGCAAAAAGTAATAAAAATGCCTTGAAACATTCTCTCTCCCTCTCCCTATTATTATTATTATTATTATTATTATTATTATTGTTATTATTCAAAAACAGGAAAGGTTTATTCTGAATTTATGTCAGATATTGAGAAAAACATGCATATGTGTCATCATATATAGTGTATGTAAACTTCTGGTTTCAACTGTGTGTGTGTTTATATGTGTGTGTGTCTATTAGGGTTGTTTCGGGTACCGAAGTTTCGATACCCAATCTATACTTTTCTCTGGTATCGAGCTCGATACCAGGATTAGTATTTTATCGATACTGGGCTTCACTACTGCACAGCCTAGAATCAGAGAACGTGGCTGCGCCACTCTCAGCGCGGCCATGTTCTCCTCGGCAGCACAGGGAGAAGGAGGCAGTGTCTCTCTCCCGCCCCCTGTGCTGCTTCCACCAATAGAGCGAGAGGGGCAGAGGAGGCGGGGTCACTGGCCACCAATGATGAGTGACTTTTACTATACAGATGCAGGCAGAAGAAGCTGATTGCCGGCACCTGCCTGTGAGCGGGCGCTGCGATCCGCGGCAGTTAACCCCTTAATGTGCGGCACCTGAGGGGTTAGCTGCCGCTGATCGCAGCGCCCGCTCACAGGCAGGTGCCGGCAATGAGCTTCTTCTACCTGCATCTGTATAGTGAAAGTCACTCATCATTGGTGGCCAGTGCACCTCCCCAGTATTAAAGACATTGGCCAGTGCGCCCCCATTATTAAATACATTGGTGGCCAGTGCGCCCCCATCCCCATTCCTCCCTCCCCCGGTATTAAAAGCATTGGTGGCAGTGGCCACAGGGTCCCCTCACCTCCTCCTCATTGGTGGCAGTGGCAGCGATCGGAGCCCCAGCAGTGTAATGCTGGGGCTCCGATCGGTTACCATGGCAACCAGGACGCTACTGAAGTCCTGGCTGCCATAGTCTGCTCCCTGCTGCTGTGTGCACAGGGCATAGGGCAGCAGGGAGAGGGTGAGATCCTATTCACCCTAATAGAGCTCTATTAGGGTGAATAGGATGAAAAGATCCCAGGTTCTAGCCCCTAAGGGGGAAATAGTTAATAAATAAACTGTAAATACAGTAAATAAAAAAAAAAGTTAAAAAAGTACACCAAAATATTAAGTATAAATCACACCCTTTCCCAATTTTACATAAAAAAAATATATAAACAATAAATAAAATAACATACATATCGCTACGTCTCAAGTCCAAACTATTAAAAAAATCCTCTTTTAAGCAGTGAACGCCCATAAAAGAAAAAAGAAAAGAAAAACTGCACAATTCGCCATTTTATTTTAGTCGCCTTGTCCCCCAAAAAATAGGATGGGACTGTTGTATTATTGGCCGGACGTTCCATAAAATGAGAAATGCACGCGGCTTTTTTTGGCTTTTTTTTTTTTTTGCGTGGTATCGCAATACTTTTTTATAGTATCAATACCGAATCAAAATTTTGGTACCGAAACAACTCTAGTGTGTATATGTGTGTGTAGATAGATAGAGAGAGAGAAATTTCTTTACAGCAAATTTAGCTTTTATACAGTATACACCTGTCAGTTCTGTAATTTTGAATAATGGGAAGCGCCAGGCGTAAAAGATATTACACTTAAGCATGTGCAAGCCATGCTGGGCTCTTCTCTTGTTTATGCCGGATGTATTATCTTCTATACCTTATTATTCACTCAGCATACGTCCAGAGCAGCAGCCAGGCTGGCACACATGGGGCTTTTTACTAGTCTTCCCTTTCAATTACGTGCTTTTGGAAAATTCTGCAACACTTGTAGCCTATAAATGTCTGTTTTCTTCTATTTCCATTCAGGTTCTCGGTGGTTTTCCTGGGGTGTTCAGTTCTCATGGAGTACAAGCACAACAGCACAGGAACTTGTCACTGCATGAGTATCTTAGCATGGGACTTCTTAAAGATGCTGGTATCGCCACACCAAAGGGTTTCGTAGCAAAGACACCAGAAGAAGCTTATTCCATAGCTAAAGAGATAGGTATGATTATATTATTTAATGTATGATGTTGCTTTACATTTTTATAAAATAATTGGGTTTTAATGAGCTATCCTTAATTGATCTTTTTTTTTTTTTAGTTTTTTTAATTGCACAATGTGTTACACTACAAGCGTAGGTGCCAAATCCACTTCTCCACTGCATGGTACCATCTCTGTTCTACTCTGTCCTACTTGGTTTAGCTACCAAGTAGTTTGGTTTCCACTGTGGATATGTTTCCCCCCTCAATCTGGTTGGTAGCAGTGTAGTAACGAGTCGCTGACTAACCACTAGTCAGAAGTGTGGGCATGAGACCTTCATAGTACTGGCTTGGCTTGCTTGGAACCTCCTTGAATATGGTGCAGGTACGGTCTGCAACTTCGACTTTGTTTAGAAACGTAGGAAAAAAAAAAAATGTTTAAATTGGAGTTGTGAATCAGCTGACCGCAGAGAGCGCTTCAGCGTGAAAGAACGCCCTTGGGCATTCGCTGGAGTGACATTTTTGAAATAAAAGTTCCTTTTCACAAAGATGCCACTCTGTTCTCCATGGCCTCTCGCTACTGCTGTCAGCATTTTTGCCGGGTCAAAACTGCCGACAGACGCCCTTTAGTTCAACTTTTCTTTTATTTCTTTTACTCAAAGTAACCACTAAGGCTCCATGCACACAAACGTATGTGTTTTGCGGTCTGCAGAAAAAAAAAAATGTGATGTCCGTATGACATCCGTGTTTTTTTTTTTTTTATGATCCATTATAATATTGCCTATCCTTGTCCGCAAAACGGACAAAAATAGGACATGCTCTATTTTTTTGCGGGGCTACGGAACGGACATACGAATGTGGATAGTACACGTGTGCGGTCAGCATTTTTTGCGGACCCATTGAAATGAATGGGTCCGCATCCTTTCCGCTAAAAAAACGGAACGGACACGGAAACAAAATACGTTCGTGTGCATGTACCCTAAGGCAGGGCTTGACAAATTTCCTTGGAATCTAGGAGCCAGCTAAAAAAGTTAGGAGCCAGGCGGAGCCGCGTCATAAAGCCCCCAATAGATGTCCCCATAATGCTCCTCCCCCCCCCCCCACACTTCTCCATAGAGCCCCCCAATAATGCATGCCGGTACATAGGGCCCCCAGTAGATGCCCCCATAGTTTTCCTACCCCTGTTTTCCATAGTGCCCACCATAATGTGCGAGTATATAGGGCCCCCATAAAGCTTCCCCTTTTCAATAGGTTCTATGACACGTCAGATGCTGCCAGCGTCTAAGTGATCGCCACTTGCGGCCGCCATGACATGTGGAAACCCTTGCAAGGATTACAGGGTCCGGAGGGGAGGGCAGAGGGGTCCGGAGGGGAGGGCAGAGGGGTCCGTCTTGTCATTCACTGTCTCCCCTGGTCATTCACTTTCTCTCCTTGTCATTCACTTTCTCTCTCCCCCCCCTCTTGTCATTTTCTCCCCCCCCCCCCCCCTTCCTCCCCTGCCTCTAGTGTAGCGTGGCCGAGCTTTGTATGGTCCCACAGGTACAGGAGCTTTAGTTTCCTGTACCCGGGCGGACTGACAGGAAGTGCACACTGTGTTCGCACTTCATGTCAGTCCAGCCGGGTACAGGAGACAGATGCTCCTGTACCGCGGACCATACAGGGCTCGGCCACGCTACAATGAGGGAATGACAGGAGGGAGCGCTGAGCGCTTCCCTCCTGTCAGTCCCTCTCTTCTTGCTGCGCCCGGGCGGTGCGCCCTCATGGACGCGCCAGCCCGGGCAGTGCTGCAGCCGCCTGAGGCTCTCTATAGAGCTCTCGGGCGGCTGCAGCATGAGGGGGCATGCTGCGGATTTGTCTCCGTCCAAAAATCCGGAAGACATGCCGTAACGCAGGATCTGGAATTAATGCCCATAGAAGTGCATTAATCCGGATCCGGAATTAAGCTAAACGTAGTTTCGGCACATCACCGGATCCGACGTTTAGCTCTTCGTATGCGCAGCAGCAGTTCCAATCGGGGCCCCAGTGTAAGCTGGGGCTCCGATCGGTTACCATGGCAGCCGGGATGCTACTGAAGTCCTGGCTGCCATGGTAAGTACTCCACAGCAGTGTACTTACCTGCGCTGCGGCCTCAGGGCGCTCCTTCATGACGTCACAGGTCCGGGCGGCGCATTGATCTATGCGCCGCAGGGACCTGTGACGTCATGAAGAAGCGTCCGGCGACCGCAGCGCAGGTAGCTACACTGCTGCGGAGTACCATGGCAGCCAGGACTTTAGTAGCGTCCTGGCTGCCATGGTTACCTGAAAGCATATTGAAGACTCCGTAGATATGCTGTTTGAGAAGGCAGCAGTACTCCTGTGAGCACTGCTGCCTTCCCACAGCTTTGCAAGCACAGCGCCCCACATTGTATAGTGGCAGTGCTTGCTATTGCTCCTCAGCCTCATCCACTTAAATGGAGATGGGCAAACTGCGGCTCTCCAGCTGTTGTAAAACTACAATTCCCACCATGCCCTGCTGTAGGCTGATAGCTGTAAGCAGTCTTTGCATGCTGGGAGTTGAAGTTTTACAGCAGCTGGAGAGCCACAGTTTGCCCATCCCTGGTCTAGGCCATGTGATCAATGAACTCACAAGAGCACCGCTGCCTTCTCAAAACAGCTGAGTGGTGGGGATCCCCGTTGTCAGACCCTCACCGATCAGATACTGATGAACTATCCAAAGGATAGGTCATCAGTTAAAAAAAAAAAACTCTTTTAACAAGCATACATGTTTATGGGAAGCTATTATGTGTATGGCCAGTGACCAAATTCTCCATGACGCTGGAAACTCCCCATTTCTCGCCTTCCGGGACTTCTGAAATTTGAGGTTTTCATGCTCTATAATAATATAATCAGCTACCTTCTGTGGGGTTATGCCTGGATGCCTTTAAGTCAGAATCCCCCCCCCCCCCAATGTGACGATATCACGGCGGGAGAGGTGTTGGGCTCAGTGCCCTTCACATTGTAGAATTGAAACAAGTAATCAGCAATGTATTTACTTAATTTATTATTATATATATTTTTTTAAATGGAATAAAAAGATGTTTCATCTGAGTCGTGAGTGTAATATAATGACTCTCTGAACAGCAGGATGAATTTTGTTTCTGAAGTCGACATGATTGAATTGCAGAGCTTTATAACCAAGTCAAGCTCGTCTGTGTGACTTCTATAAGTTGCCCTAATATCACTGTGTCGACCAGTACTTTTCTTTTAATGTATTTTTAAGGGATCTGGAAAACATATGACTTTCCTCTCATTCCCCTTCCAGCCATTCAGCAGAGCCACTTGACATATATCCCATCAGCTCTTACACCTTTAGGTGTTTTCACACGTCTGCCTAAAACCCAAGATGTGTATTTTTGAGACAGAAATCCGAGGCTGTAACCTTGGGTTTCTTCTGCGGGTGTGCAAGATTCCCAGCAGATTTGTATGAAGATTAGCCTGAAATTAGTCACATGTCACTTATTTCCGTAACTGATTTATTTTTCCTGACCTGCTGCTGTAGATTTGTGTGGAAATTCTTTGTGGCATGTGAACTGGGTTGTGGAAATCCCATTTATGCGAATGGGATATGGATTTGACGCAGAGATTTCAGCCCAGAAGCCTCACCAAAATGTATGTTGAATCCGACACATGTGAACAGAGCCTTAGGCCTCCTTCACATGAGTATACAGACTCTCTCTTGGGGTCTGTTCCGGAAAAAACTGATGGGTTCAGTTAGTTTTGTCTGCATTTGCCTTCAGGGTTTCAGTATTTTCCTGCTTGGTTGCAATCCGTTTTTGATGCATTTTTCACACACGTGAAAAAAAACCTGAAGAATATCAATCTACATCTCCTAGCAACCATCAGTGAAAAACGCATTGTATCCAGATGCAATGTGTTTTTCACCGAAACCCCATTCACTATGGAACCATAGCTGGGTGAAAAAATGCAGAATATAGGACATTCTGCAACTTATTATTATAATTTTTTTTAGTTTTTTTTTTTCCCCTGAACGCAGAAATGATGCATGACAAAGCGACGCTCATGTATACAGACCCATTGACTTGAATGGGTCAGGATTCAGTGCGGATGCTAGGTTGTTTGCTTCATGCATTGCACCCAAATGGAAATCTTGGTCATGTGAAAGGGGCCTTACAGTAAAAGTAAGCCGTTTTTATAACCAGTTGGATGGATGGCGCTTATGATCAGCGTTTAACCACTTCCCGACCGCCTAACGCACAACTGCGTTCTCGCGGCGGTCGGGCTGTTCTGGGGCGCCGCAGATCTGCGTCATCTCGCGAGACGCGAGATTTCCTGTGAACGCGCGCGCACGCGCGCGCGCGTTCACAGTAGCGGGCGTCTCAGGAGTTTAACTACAGCCTGCCAGCGATGATCCATCGCTGGCAGGCTGTAGATGCGATATAAATCGCATCAAACAAGTATATCAGACGCTGTTTTGTGAACAGCGTCTGATATAGCTGCTACCTGGTCCTCTGGTGGTCCCATTTGCTGGGATCGACCACCAGAGGACCAGGTAACTATGTAAAGTTGCACCAAACACTACACTAACCCCCCACCCCCTCACCTATTAACCCCTTGTTAACCCCTTGATCACCCCATCTAGACCCCCTGATCACCCCCCTGTCATTGATCACACCCCTTGTAAGGCTCCATTCAGACGTCCAAATGTGTTTTGCGGATCCGTGGATTCACGGATCCGCTGGATCAGATCCGCGGATCTGCGGATCCACAGATCCTCAAAACACGGACACCGGCAATGTGCTTTCTGCATTTTGCAGATCCGCACATTGCCAGAACTATATAGAAAATGCTTTTTCTTGTCCGCAATTGCAGACAAAAATAGGACATGTTCTATATTTTTGCGGAACGGAAGTGCAGACCCGAAGCGCGGATCCGTAATTCGGATCCGAGAGGGACAAAGTCTGTCCCCATAGAAATGAATGGGTCCGCAATTCCGTTCCGCAAACAGAATTGCGGACGTGTGAATGGGGCATAAGGGTCCCTTATCACCGCCAGTTAGTTAGCTACTTGTTAGGTAGCTAGCGCCCAGCCCACCGCACCGCAGTCACTGATTTTGGCAGAGATTTTTTCATCCACATTGATTGATGCGAATGAATAAATCTGTGCCGTTCATTTTTTTTTTTTTCAGCGCAGCGGCTGAACGGAAAAAATCTCATTACCCGTATGGTCAATATACGGAGAATCGCAGAAACTCCTAATGCTGGCCATACGTGTAATGACTGCGGAGACCCTCAAATGCCAGGGCAGTACAAACACCTCACATGTGACCCCATTTTAGAAAGAAGACACCCCAAGGTATTCCGTGAGGGGCATGGCGAGTTCATGTAAAATTTTATTTTTGTCACAAGTTAGTGGAATATGAGACTTTGTAAAAATAAAAATAAAAATCAATTTCCTCTAACTTGTGCCAAAATTTTTTTTTTTCTGTGAACTCGCCATGCCCCTCACGGAATACCTTGGGGTGTCTTCTATCCACAATGGGGTCACTTGTGGGGTATTTATACTGCCCTGGCATTTTAGGGGTCCTAAAGCGTGAGAATCCAAATGCGTAAAAATCAGGGCTGTGGAGTCGGAGTCGGAGTCGAGGAGTCGAGGAGTCGGAGTCGGAGGCAATTTTGGGTACCTGGAGTCGGAGTCGGAGTCGGCAAAAAATGGACCGACTCCGACTCCTACTAGATTTAAATTGGAATAAAAAAAAAATTGAAATAAAAAAAAAGCAAGTTTAAATGTCCTAATTCAGATAAAGTTATAATTAATTACTTCTCTACTGTAAGAATAAAGGCCAATGCATGCAGTGCGTCACTTTACCGCTAAACAAAGACGTTAAGTGACCGTGAAGAAGCATGCTTTTCATATGCTTTACTATGCAGTTAAAGGGACACTGACAGGCTGATATATCTGCTGGTATTCATCAGAGGATTAGGAATACAACTAGACGACTGTTACCCCCAGTTGAGGTTTACTTGTGTTTAAAAACGTTTTAATCAATATGCAAATTCTCTACCTTTGTGCCCAAGGGGCAGGCGCACATGTAGAGTACTGGCAGCACTAGACAGGACTAGGTAGGAATTCAGCGCTCGGCTAGCCTGAAAAAACAGGCCAGTGCAGTGAATAATAACGAGGGGAACAGCGCTGGGAAGCTGTACTGGGCGCGGCTGGGCACAAAGCCGCAGGAGACGCTGCCCCATTGGGCACAAGATAGTGAATTTGCATACAGATTAAAATGTTTCTTAAACACAAGTACAGCTTAACTGGGGGTAACATTAGTATAGTTTTATTCCTAATTCTCTGATGAATACCAGTATATATATATCTTTAGCTGGAAAATCAGCCTGTCAGTGTCCCTTTAAGGAGCGGCAATACTTACACTTTCCATTGTCTTGTGGTCTGCTGTTACAGGGAACCCATGGTTATCCTAGCCTCTCACTGATAACTGATTAAGGACTGGAGACACTTGTATAAGTGAAGGGAATGGATAGTCAATAGTTCAAGACTGAAGCTGTAAACCATTTGAAAAACTGCTATCATTCAGCTAAGGCTATAAAACATGTAAACTCAGATTGTTAGCTTAAATTTTAAACATGACTATGGGATTCTACTAGGAAAATCATGTTTTAAAATAAATGCCCCTTCCCCTGCCCCTTCCTGGATCCTCCCACTGCTCTATCTTCAGCAGAAGATTAGCACACAAAGGAGAAGGCAGCAGCTTCTGCTAAACTACCTCTGTGCTAGAGAAGATTAGAAGAACTTGGTGGAACAGCTTCGTATTTGCATATTAAATACAGAGGAGTCGGAGTCGAGGAGTCGGAGTCGAGTCGAGTCGGAAGTTTCAAAATCTGAGGAGTCGGAGTCGGAGTCGGACAATTTATCTACCGACTCCACAGCCCTGGTAAAAATGCCCTGTGAAATCCTAAAGGTACTCATTGGTTTTAGGGCCCCTTTGCGCATCTTGGCTGCAAAAAAGTGGCACACATGTGGTATCGCCGTACTCAGGAGAAGTAGGGCAATGTGTTTTAGGGTGTATTTTTATATATACCCATACTTTGTGTGAGAAATATCTCTGTAAATGACAACTTTTTAAATTTTTTATTCAAAGTTGTCAATTTACAGAGATATTTCTCACACACAATATGGGTATATGTAAAAATACACCCCAAAACACATTGCCCTACTTTCCTGAGTACGGCGATACCACATGTGTGACACTTTTGCAGCCAAGATGCGTAAAGGCCCAAATTCAACGAGTACCTTTTAGGAGGGCATTTTTACGCATTTTTCTTCTCACGCTTTAGGGCCCCTAAAATGCCAGGACAGTATAAATACCCCACATGTGACCCCATTTTGGAAAGAAGACACCCCAAGGTATTCGCTGAGGGGCATAGTGAGTCCATGAAAAATTAAACTTTTTGTCAAAAGTTAGCGGAAAGGGAGACTTTGTGAGAAAAACTATAAAAATCAATTTCCACTAACTTGTGCCAAAAATTTTTCTATCAACTCGCCATGCCCCTCATGGAATACCTTGGGCTGTCTTCTTTCCAAAATGGGGTCACATGTGGGGTATTTATACTGCCCTGGCATTTTAGGGGCCCTAAAGTGCGAGAAGAAAAATGCGTAAAAATGCCCTCCTAAAAGGTACTCATTGGAATTTGGGCCCCTTGTGCATCTTGGCTGCAAAAAGTGTCACTTATGTGGTATCGCCGTACTCAGGACAAGTAGGGCAATGTGTTTTGGGGTGTATTTTTACATATACCCATGCTGGGTGAGAGAAATATCTCTGTAAATTGACAACTTTGAATAAAAAAATTTAAAAAGTTGTCATTTACAGAGATATTTCTCTCACCCAGCATGGGAATATATAAAATACACCCCAAAACACATTGCCCTACTTCTCCTGAGTACGGCGGTACCACATGTGTGACACTTTTTGCAGCCAAGATGCGCAAAGGGCCCTAATTCCAATGAGTACCTTTAGGATTTCACAGGGCATTGTTACGCATTTGGATTCTCACGCTTTAGGTTCCCTAGAATGCCAGGGCAGTATAAATACCCCACAAGTGACCCCATTGTGGAAAGAAGACACCCCAAGGTATTCTGTGAGGGGCATGGCGAGTTCACAGAAATTTTTTTTTGGCACAAGTTAGCGGAAATTGATATATATTTTTTTTTTATTTTGTTTTTTACAAAGTCTCATATTCCACTAACTTGTGACAAAAATAACATTTTACATGAACTCACCATACCCCTCACGGAATACCTTGGGGTGTCTTCTTTCTAAAATGGGGTCACATGTGGGGTATTTATACTGCCCTGGCATTTTAGGGGCCCCTAAAGCGTGAGAAGAAGTCTGAATCCAAATGCGTAAAAATGCCCTGTGAAATACTAAAGGTACTCATTGGTTTTAGGGCCTTTGCGCACCCAGGCTGCAAAAAGTTCACACATGTGGTATCCCGTACTCAGGAGAAGTAGCGCAATGTGTTTTGGGGTGTATTTTTATATATACACATGCTGGTGTGAGAAATATCTCTGTAAATGACAACTTTTTAATTTTTTTATACAAAGTTGTCAGTTTACAGAGATATTTCTCTCACCCAACATGGGTATATGTAAAAATACACCCTAAAACACATTGCCCTACTTCTCCTGAGTACGGCGATACCACATGAGTGACACTTTTTGCAGCCTGGGTGCACAAAGGGGCCCAAATTCCAACGAGTACCTTTAGGTTTTACATGGCTGCTCACAATTTAGCCCTCGCCCAAAATGCCAGAACAGTAAACACACCCCACAAATGACCCCATTTCGAAAGTAGACACCCTAAGGTATTCACAGAGGGGCATAGTGAGCCCGTCTGAGATTTTTTTTTTTTGCCAGAAGTTAGCAGAAATGGAAACTTTATTATATATTTTTTTTCCTCAGAAAGTGTCATTTTCCGCTAACTTGTGAAAAAAATGAAATGATACATGAACTCACCAAGCCCCTCCGCGAATACTTTGGGGTGTCTTCTATCTAAAATGGTGTGATTTGGGGGTATTTATACTTTCCTGGCATTCTAGCACCTGAAGAAACATGACAGGTGCTCAGAAAGTCAGAGCTGCTTCAAAATGCCGAAATTCACTTTTTTGCACCATAGTTTGTAAACGCTATAACTTTTACCCAAACCAATAAATATACGCTTATTGAATTTTTTTATCAAAGACATGTAGAACAATAAATTTAGAGAAAATTTTACATACAAATGTAGTTTTTTTGAAAAATTTTACAACAGAAAGTGAAAATGTCATTTTTTTGCAAAATGTCGTTAAATTTTTATTAATAGCAAAAAGTAAAAATGTCAGCAACAATGAAATACCACCAAATGAAAGCTCTATTAGTGAGAAGAAAAGGAGGTAAAATTCATTTGGGTGGTAAGTTGCATGACGGAGCAATAAACGGTGAAAGTAGTGTAGTGCGGAATTGTAAAAAGTGGCCTGGTCATTAAGGGTGTTTAAGCTAGGGGGCTGAAGTGGTTAATAGGGCAGTTGCGCTTTTTTTTTTTTGCAGCAGATTTAGGAAGGAAACTATCCCCGACTGAAGCGTCTGAATCTATCCCCGACTGACATTGAACCAGCAGAATGCCAGATTAATTCAAACTGTTGTGTATTGTAAGAGGGGAAATCAATCTTGGCGTAAGCAGAATTATTATTGATGTGTCTACAAATAGCTTTTACTTGAAGTGCGGAATGTCTATTTGACTATTTGTATGCACAGTTGTACATTTTGTTTCATCTTCTTGACAGATTCCTGCAGAGTAAATGGTTTATTTTCTAAATCTTTAGCATTGATTGTGATCGTCATGCTGTCTTGCCTCATGATTAGAGAACACTTTTTACAAGTACACTGTATGGGCTTGTTCACACAATAATTTTTGGTGCTGTCTGTTTTCTGTGGGTAATGTGCACACAGTCGTTCTATCCAGGGCTGTGGAGTCGGAGTCGAGGAGTCGGAGGCAATTTTGGGTACCTGGAGTCGGAGTCGGCAAAAAATGGACCGACTCCGACTCCTACTAGATTTAAATTGGAATAAAAAAAAATTGGAATAAAAAAAAAGCAAGTTTAAATGTCCCAATTCAGATAAAGTTATAATTAATTACTTCTCTACTGTAAGAATAAAGGCCAATGCATGCAGTGCGTCACGTTACCGCTAAACAAAGGCGTTAAGTGACCGTGAAGAAGCATGCTTTTCATATGCTTTACTATGCAGTTAAAGGGACACTGACAGGCTGATATATCTGCTGGTATTCATCAGAGGATTAGGAATACAACTAGACGATTGTTACCCCCAGTTGAGGTTTACTTGTGTTTAAAAACGTTTTAATCAATATGCAAATTCTCTACCTTTGTGCCCAAGGAGGCAGGCGCACATGTAGAGTACTGGCAGCACTAGACAGGACTAGGTAGCGAGGAGGAAGAGAGAAAGCTGGCACAGCCTCAGCATAGCCAGACGAGGCTGCTGCCAGCACTCTACACGTGCGCCTGCGCAGGAATTCAGCGTTCGACTAGCCTGAAAAAAAGGCCAGTGCAGTGAATAATAACGAGGGAACAGCGCTGGGAAGCTGTACTTCGGGCGCGGCTGGGCACAAAGCCGCAGGAGACGCTGCCCCATTGGGCACAAAGATAGTGAATTTGCATACAGATTAAAATGTTTTTAAACACAAGTACAGCTTAACTGGGGGTAACATTAGTATAGTTTTATTCCTAATTCTCTGATGAATACCAGTATATATATATCTTTAGCTGGAAAATCAGCCTGTCAGTGTCCCTTTAAGGAGCGGCAATACTTACACTTTCCATTGTCTTGTGGTCTGCTGTTACAGGGAACCCATGGTTATCCTCGCCTCTCACTGATAACTGATTAAGGACTGGAGACACTTGTATAAGTGAAGGGAATGGATAGTCAATAGTTCAAGACTGAAGCTGTAAACCATTTGAAAAACTGCTATCATTCAGCTAAGGCTATAAAACATGTAAACTCAGATTGTTAGCTTAAATTTTAAACATGACTATGGGATTCTACTAGGAAAATCATGTTTTAAAATAAATGCCCCTTCCCCTGCCCCTTCCTGGATCCTCCCACTGCTCTATCTTCAGCAGAAGATCAGCACACAAAGGAGAAGGCAGCAGCTTCTGCTCAACTACCTCTCTGTGCTAGAGAAGATTAGAAGAACTTGGTGGAACAGCTTCGTATTTGCATATTAAATACAGAGGAGTCGGAGTCGGAAGTTTCAAAATCTGAGGAGTCGGAGTCGGACAATTTATCTACCGACTCCACAGCCCTGGTTCTATCTGTGTAATGGACATGTAGCAGAGCTGTGTGTGCAATGTGTATATAGTAAACTATCTGTGTAATGGGCATGTGGTGGTGCTGTGTATGGAATATGTGTATGGCAGCGTCGGGTGTGCCCTGCGTATGGCAGCAGTGGTCTTATGTTTAGTGTATGATGTTGGATGAATGTAAAATTGTCTACATTTCTGCATGGGAGACTAGCAATGGTTTCCCTGCAGAAATATCAGCCTCATAATGTTATGTGGGCCTATGCATTATATATGTGAATTACCACAAAATTTGTACTCCTCCTCGGCTAAAAAGACTCCTCCAAAAGAGTATTTTTACCTTCTGGAAAAAATGTAGTACGACCTCTGACTTCTGGACATCTTCCTAATTTGGAAGGGAAATGAGCATGCTTTTCATCTGTCTCCTTGGTTGACAACTGCGTGTACAGTCCTCAACATTGCCCATTTAATTGTGCTTCTTCAGAAGATTTAAACAGCATATCTGAAATCTTTGCCCGGGAGAGACCCTGCTGATACAGTATAACTACCTTGTTTCTTGTTGCCATTCTTAGACTTGCCATAGTGCAGTGGTGCCCAACCATTTTTCGTCTGTGGGCCGCACTAGACATGGTATAAATTTTGCGGGCCAGAACCAGGTAGCTAGAAAAGAAATGCCAGAAAGAAATGCAAACACTGTGAGGGGGCACGTGTGAGCATTACTAAAATACATAATACATAGGCCTTCAAATCTGTTTTTGAAGCCTCTGTTGCAGATTCTGTCGAAAGACCAGACAAGAAAGCCTTATATGCAGCACTTTTGTGTCCTGTAAAAAGACAGCATCCCGAACGGAAACTGAACGGATCCCATCATAGTGGTGGAGTCTGTTCAGCTTCTTCCCTGTGGGGTGGCAGGAGGAGGGGGAAGCAGGGTCACTAGTGGGGTGGCAGGAAGAGGGGGGAGCAGGGTCACTAGTGGAGTGACAGGAGGAAGGGGGAGCAGGGTCACTAGTGGGGTGGCAGAAGGAGGTTGAAGCAGGGTCACTAGTGGAGTAGTGGAGTGACAGGAGAAAGGGGGAGCAGGGTCACTAGTGGGGTGGAAGATGGAGGGGTAAGCAGGGTCACTAGTGGGGTGGCAGAAGGAGGGGGAAGCAGGGTCACTAGTGGGGTTGCAGGAGGAGGGGGGAGCAGGGTCACTAGTGGAGTGGCAGGAGGAAGGGGGAGCAGGGTCCTTAGTGGAGTGGCAGGAGGAGGGGGAAGCAGGGTCACTATTGAGGTGGCAGGAGGAGGGGGAAGCAGGGTCGCTAGTGGGGTGGCAGGAGGAGGGGGAAGCAGGGTCACTAGTGGGGTGGCAGGAGGAGGGGGAAGCAGGGTCACTAGTGGGGTGGCAGGAGGAGGGGGAAGCAGGGTCACTGGGGACCATTCACATGAGTCCACGGCTCCTTAATTCTCCAGTGGCCCTGTCATGCTTCCCAAGGTCCTCGGGCGGTGCGCCCTGCTCTCCTTACAACAGCCAGCCCTGGAGCCGGCCCCTCCTCCTTCCAGCTCCCCCTGCTGCAGGACCTTTATCAGTCCTTGCTGTAAGGAGCTTTAGCTTTGCTTTTTGGTTATTTTAGGCACAGGCAGCATCGCACGGACCGCATAACACAGCTTGGGCATCACTGCCATAGTGTATGACCTGTGACATGAAGCTGTTTTCAACAACCGCAGCTTTGTAGCAGTTTGGTTGGTCCTCACCCAGTTTTAAGCTTCTGTGTTTTAATCTACATATGGAAATTAAGATTATTATCACCAGGTTGGTACAATTGACTAATTCTACACCTGACTGTAATCCTACAGAATCCCCGACTTTCGGCAAGTGTACCTAAAAGAAGTGATGTTGTTTTGAAGGCAAAGGGTCACGAAATATAACCGCACTAAATACAAAGTTATGTATAAAGTAAAGTGTATAAATTAATGCCCCATTTTTATATAGTAAATAAATCTGAAGTTCTTAGAAAATATATTTTAATTAAACACATCTGTGCCCACCTACCATGGCAAGGGGACCTGTGTCCAGGCAGGAACCTACTCTATTTGATACATATCTCTATGCCAGTGGGCATCTACATTCAGGAGAGCAGAACTTGCACATACAGTGGAGGAAATAATTATTTGACCCCTCACTGATTTTGTAAGTTTGTCCAATGACAAAGAAATGAAAAGTCTCAGAACAGTATCATTTCAATGGTAGGTTTATTGTAACAGTGGCAGATAGCACATCAAAAGGAAAATCGAAAGAATAACTTTAAATAAAAGATAGCAACTGATTTGCATTTCATTGAGTGACATAAGTATTTGAACCCTCTAACAAAAAAAGACTTAATACTTGGTGGAAAAACCCTTGTTTGCAAGCAGAGAGGTCAAACGTTTCTTGTAATTGATGACCAAGTTTGCGCACATTTTAGGAGGAATGTTGGTCCACTCCTCTTTGCAGATCATCTCTAAATCCCTAAGGTTTCGAGGCTGTCTCTGTGCAACTCTGAGCTTGAGCTCCCTCCATAGGTTTTCGATTGGATTAAGGTCCGGAGACTGACTAGGCCACTCCATGACCTTAATGTGCTTCTTCTTGAGCCACTCCTTTGTTGCCTTTGCTGTATGTTTTGGGTCATTGTCGTGCTGGAACACCCAACCACGACCCATTTTCAGTTTCCTGGCAGAGGGAAGGAGGTTGTCGCTCAGGATTTCACGATACATGGCTCCGTCCATTTTCCCGTTAATGCGAATAAGTTGTCCTGTGCCCTTAGCAGAAAAACACCCCCAAAGCAAAATGTTTCCACCCCCATGCTTGACGGTGGGGACTGTGTTTTGGGGGTCATAGGCAGCATTTTTCTTCCTCCAAACACAGCGAGTTGAGTTAATGCCAAAGAGCTCTATTTTGGTCTCATCAGACCACAGCACCTTCTCCCAGTCACTCTCTGAATCATTCAGGTGTTCATTGGCAAACTTCAGACGGGCCTGCACATGTGCCTTCCTGAGCAGGGGGACCTTGCGAGCCCTGCAGGATTTTAATCCATTGCGGTGTAATGTGTTTCCAATGGTTTTCTTGGTGACTGTGGTCCCTGCTAATTTGAGGTCATTAACTAACTCCTCCCGTGTAGTTCTAGGATGCTTTTTCACCTTTCTCAGAACCATTGACACCCCACGAGGTGAGATCTTGCGTGGAGCCCCAGAGCGAGGTCGATTGATGGTCATTTTGTGCTCCTTCCTTTTTCGAACAATCGCACCAACAGTTGTCACCTTCTCTCCCAGCTTCTTGCTAATGGTTTTGTAGCCCATTCCAGCCTTGTGCAGGTCTACAGTTTTGTCTCTGACATCCTTGGACAGCTCTTTGGTCTTTCCCATGTTGGAGAGTTTGGAGTCTGCTTGATTGATTGATTCTGTGGACAGGTGTCTTTTATACAGGTGACTAGTTAAGACAGGTGTCCTTAATGAGGGTGACTAATTGAGTAGAAGTGTCTAACCACTCTGTGGGAGCCAGAACTCTTAATGGTTGGTAGGGGTTCAAATACTTATTTCACTCAATGAAATGCAAATCAGTTGCTATCTTTTATTTAAAGTTATTTTTTCGATTTTCCTTTTGATGTGCTATCTGCCACTGTTACAATAAACCTACCATTGAAATGATACTGTTCTGAGACTTTTCATTTCTTTGTCATTGGACAAACTTACAAAATCAGTGAGGGGTCAAATAATTATTTCCTCCACTGTATACTGAATTGCTACTTGTTACCTATGTTTGGCATTTAAGCATCCGATCAGTGAGAGGAAGAGACAAATATGTGATCTATATATGTCCCCTAAATCAAAACGGCCAGCAAAGACAAATAACACATTAAAAGGGGGAAAAAGCAAATGGTGGTCACACCAAATATTAATTTGATTTAGATTTCTCATTTGTTCATTTAGATTTAGATTTCTCATTTGTTCATTCACTTTGTTCATTTTGCTAAAAATAAATTAACCTATTTTTGAATGCATTCTTTTATATTTGCAGTATATAACTTTCTCCACTAAAGAAAATTTTCACCCGAGGCTTTCATATTACCGTATATACTCGAGTATAAGACCACCCGAGTATAAGCCGACCTCCTAATGTTACCCTAAAAAACTGGGAAAAGTAAGCCGAGGTGGAAATGGATGTCACTGTTATTGGGGGGGGGGGGGGTATGATCTGTGAATGACACACTATTATGGGGGATCTGTGGATGGCACTGCCCCCCATGCCACAGCCCCCCATGCCATAACAGTGCCATCCACAGCACCCCCATCCCATAACAGTGCCATTCACAGCCCCCCCATCCCATAACCGTGCCATCCACAGCACCCCCATCCCATAACAGTGCCATTCACAGCCCCCCATGCCATAACAGTGCCATCCACAGCCCCCCCCCATTACCGCTCCTGTAAAGTTTTAAAATTCAATTACTCTTGCCCCCTCTGTTCTAAATACCTCAACACATGCCGCACTGAATACTCCAGGCAGGCAGGCCGGGCGGGCGAGCGCAGCGTGACTGACGTCACGTGCCTGCGCCGCCTGCTTCATTCATAAAGCAGGCCGGGCAGGCACGTGACATCAGTCAGTCAGCAGTGAGCGCACCGGCCACGCTGCAAATGCCTGCCCCCAGCTCCTCCCCCTGCTCCTCCTCCCACTCCGCTCTCCGTGTATGACTCGAGTATAATCAGAGTTCGTGTTTTTCGGCTCAAATTTTGTGCTGAAAAACTCGGCTTATACTCGAGTATATACGGTATTTGCCAAAAAATATGCTTCATAACCTAACCGCCAAACTACAGGAGCCATTGTCTATTGGCTGTTGTGGCAGTAAGCCTGGATATTCATCAGGTTGCATATAGCAACCAATCACAGCTCAGCTTCTATTTTGCCACAGGTCATTAATATGAGCTCTGATTGTTTGCATTAGACAACAAAGGACTTTCTTAGTATAAGACACCTTATGTGTGAGTTAATATGATTTCGATTGCGACGCTTGGCCATCGTTGTTGTAGAGGCTGATGTAACTCACATGACCTTAAGGCTGGGTTCACACGAGCGTGTCCGAATTAGGTCCGGATGCCTTGCGGATGCGTTCAGTGAAAACTGTGCGATTTCACAGGCAAAGCCATTCAGTTTTGCCTGCGATTACGTTCAGTTGTTCAGTTTTTTTCCCCGCGCAGGTGCAATGCGTTTTGATGCGTTTTCACACGCGTGATAAAAAACTAAAGGTTTGCAAACAACATCTCCTAGCAACCATCAGTGAAAAACGCAATGCACCCGCACTTGCTTGCGGATGCAATGCGTTTTTCACGCAGCCCCATTCACTTCTATGGAGCCAGAGCTGCGTGAAAAACGCAGAATATAGAGCATGCTGCAATTTTCACGCAACGCAGAACTGATGCGTGAAAAATAACGCTCATGTACACAGACCCATTGCATCCGCACTGAATCCTGATTCATTCATTTCAATGTGTTCACATCACGAATTGCACCCGCGCGGAAAACTCGCCCGTGTGAATGCAGCCTAAGTGTATACTAATTCTGTGGGGTTTTATATACTGTCAATTAAAGACAATAATGCCCCGTAAGAAAAGGAATTCGATTGGACGATTGTCAGGCCTCAGTGGAGGTCACTGTTAAGGGGGAAGGGACTGCGGAGGCCAATGTTAAGGCAGCAGGGTACTGTGAGGTCACTGTTAAGGGAGTGGGGTACTGGGGCAGGCACTGGCACTGTGGAGGTCTCTGTTAAGGGGGCAGGTAATGGTGGAGGTCACAGTTAAGGGGACTGTCCCCTATGGAAGTCACTGTTAAGTGGCGGGGTGCTGTGGAGGTCACTGTTAAAGGGGCAGGCTGCTGTAAAGGTCAAAGTTAAGGGGTGGGCTGCTGTGGAGGTCCCATTTTAAGGAGGTGGGGCATTGTGGGGTGGGTCAGTGTTAGGGGGGGGGGTGCTGTGGAGGTCACTGTTAAGGGGGCGGGGTGCTGTGAGGTCACGTTATGGGGGATGTGGGGATACTGTCGGTATTTTTTAATTACACACACAAACATTAAATGAAATATACCCGTGTGAAGCCGGGTCCTTCTGCTAATATAAAATATATATATATATATATATATATATATATATATATATATATATATATATATATAACAAAGAGAAACACAGCAGCACTCAAAAAAATAAAAGCGGGTGCAATCCTTCCAAATCAGCGGGCTCAGCTGTCTACCAGGTATATAAATCCAAAAATTGAAGCAGCACTCCAGGATACAAAACAAGTGGATCGACCTTTATTCCCTGCAACGTTTCAACTGCTCAATGCAGTCTTTCTCAAGCTGCTTGAGAAAGACTGCATTGAGCAGTTGAAACGTTGCAGGGGAATAAAGGTCGATCCACTTGTTTTGTATCCTGGAGTGCTGCTTCAATTTTTGGATATATATATATATTTATATATATAACACACACACACACACAATTTTGGTTTTATTTATTTTTGTACATTAGGACCTAATGGGTGACATATGGTCATTTGAAAAACAATTCTATTGAATTCTATCCACAGCACAGCAGTAGGACATAATGAAAAAAATCAGGTCCTTTACGAGATCTTAAAATTGGACAAATACAACCTCAGATGAACAATATCACATGACAAATTACACTGTCATTATTTATTTAACAAAAACTAGGTCAAAATGCACAAAATGAGTGAAAAGTTAAGTACACCTTTCCTGCTTCCATACAAATTAAGAGGGTACAGGGGTGTGGAAATGTAAAAAAAAAAAAACTACTTGTCGAAGGACTAAAGCGGGGGCTCAATCTACTTGTCCTGAACTTCTACTGTATGGGGGCAGGGGCCACAAGGAGAAATTATACTGTATGGGGGCCAAAACAAGACGTTATATTGTATGGGGGCAGGAGCCACAAGGAGACGTTATACTGTATGGGGGGCCACAAGGAGACGTTATACTGTATGGGGGCCACAAGGAGACGTTATGCTGTATGGGGGCAGCCATAAGGAGACGTTATACTGTATGGGGGCAGCCACAAGGAGACATTATAATGTATGGGGGCGGGGGACACGAGGCGTTATACTGTATAGGGGCAGCCATAAGGAGACGTTATACTGTATGGGGGCAGCCATAAGGAGACGTTATACTGTATGGGGGCAGCCATAAGGAGACGTTATACTGTATGGGGGCAGCCATAAGGAGACGTTATACTGTATGGGGGCAGCCACAAGGAGACATTATAATGTATGGGGGCGGGGGACACGAGGCGTTATACTGTATAGTGGCAGCCATAAGGAGACGTTATACTGTATGGGGGCAGCCACAAGGAGACATTATAATGTATGGGGGCGGGGGACACAAGGAGGCGTTAGTTATACTGTTATACTGTATGGCGGCAACCACAAGGAGACGTTATACTGTATGGGGACGGCCACAAGGAGACGTTATACTGTATGGGGGCCACAAGGAGACGTTATACTGTATGGGAGCAGCCACGCCATACTAGGGCAGTGAATCCCTTTAATATATATGCCATACTGGGGCACACTTTTTGTGCTAGATAGCATATTTGCGTTCTACACTGCATTTCAGATATTCCAATTAACCAGTGAAATACTGCATTTTTATAGTTGGCTGCAAAAAACACTTATAGTGCCACATAGCACATTAGTGTTCACATAGCACATTAGTGTTCACATAGCACATTAGTGTTCTACGCTGCATTTTAGATATTCCAATTAACCAGTGAAATACTGCATTTTTATAGTTGGTTGCAAAAAACCCTGGTTTTGTGCTAGATTGCACATTTGCAGCCTAGTCTGCATCTCTAATTAAACCGTAAACTACTGCATTTACATAGCTGGTTGGAAAAAGCACAGTTTTTGTGATAGATTGCACATTTGCGTCCTACGCTGCATTTCTGACAGTCCAATTAAACTGGCCATAGCAGCCAGGATATCAGTAGCATCCTGGCTGCCATGGTAACCGATCGGAGCCCCAGCATTACAATGCTGGGGCTCCGATTGGGACTGCCACCAATGAATAAATAGAAACGTAGCCTGCATGTGCCGACCCATACCATACTGGGCCTCTATGAGTGCACTCTGCAATTCACCGCAATTAACCCCTCAGGTTCTGTGGGGTTAATTGTGGCGGATCGCAGCCGGCAGTCATAGAGGCCCTGCATGGGATATGGCCGGCACATGCAGGCCTATAGGACCTTTCATTAGGTAGCAGCACAAAGGGGGCACTTACTATTATATCTCTGCTGGGCTCCGTTCGCCCGCTCTGGCCCCCGTCACATGGTGGGAACAGCAGGGAGGAGACATCAGCTTCTCTCCCTGGGCGTTCCTTCTCCCTGCCTGTGAGGTTCTGCACTGCCCCGCTCTCATTGGTGGCAGTGGCCACAGTCTCTACCCTCCTCCTCTCTCATTGGTGGCACTCAGTGGGGAGGGAGGGACTCCCTCCTTCTCCACTGTGCCAGCTCAGAAGAACATGGTATGCGCCGAGAGCGGCGTATACCATGTTCTACCACGATATGGCGATATAGATGAAATCTATATCGTGGGCACAAATTCATACCGCATATCGTCTATATCGCCATAACGCCCCACCCCTACATTGTTGGTTGGAAAATCACATTTTATGACACCGGCACTTACTGTTAGTGAACTTAATTGTTGACTATTGTCAGTTAAATTGTCACCTGAGATAAAGCATCTGTTAGTTTGGTGGGTGAATAAGGAGGAGAACCTCAAATAAGGGACGTGGCCCTGGTCGTGGTGGTGGAGCTTCTGTTGCAGGGAGAGGATGTGGTCGTTCTGTGCCAGCTACACGCCCAAGTGAAACACCTTCCTCAGGTGCGAGTAGGCAACAGAACCTTCAGCATTATTTGGTAGGCCCGAATGCCACTCTACGAATGGTGAGGCCAGAACAATTACAGGCGCTAGTAGATTGGGTGGCTGACAGTGCCTCCAATACCTTCAAGTTGTCTCCCACCCCGTCCCCTGCTGAAAGCGCAGAGTTGGCACCTGCAGCCCATGGGCATCTTTCTTGCACCTCACCCCCTTGCAAATCAGCCAAGCAGTCTGAGCCCCAAGTCATGCAGCAGTCTCTTATGCTTTTTGATGACTCTGCTGGCAGGGTTTCCCAGGGCCATCCACATAGCCCTTCCCCAGAAGTGGAAGAGATTGAGTGCACTGATGCCCAACCACTCATGTTTGAGAATGAGGACATGGGAAGACCACCTCAGCACGTCTCTGATGACAAAACACAGGTGCCAACTGCTGCGGCTTTCTGCGGTGTGCAGACCGACAAAGAGGGCAGGGGTGAAGACTGGGTGGAAGATGATGTGGAGAACGATGAGGTCCTACACCCCAAAATATACTCCTTAAATCCATGTTTTTCATTGGTGGTGGGCGTTTAGCAGTTGACATATTCCAATTTTTTGCAGTCAAGTAACCCTGCACTGCATAGGTGACAGGGACCTACATTTCTAAACTTCTTCTTTTCAATTGTTGGGTGACATGTTACCATATTTGGCGGGTACAAACCCCTGCTCTGCATAGGTCACAGTGACCGAAATTTCTAAAATTCTTCTTTTTAATTGTTGGGTGACATGTTACGATTTTTGCCGGTTACAAACCCCTGCTCTGCCTGGGTGCCAGGGGCCTAAATTTATAATAATCGTCTGTTCCATTGGTGGGTGACATGATCCCACTTTTGCCGTGAATAAACCCCTGCTCTGCCTGGGTGACAGGAACCTAAATTTCTAAAAATCGTCAGTTCCATTGGTGGGGGACATGAACCCAGTTTTGCTGGTGAAAATTTCCTGCTCTGCATTGCTGACAGGGATCTAAATTTAGTAAAAAAAAGTCTGTTGCTGATCGAAAGATTCGTGACTACAAACTCACGCTGGTAGACACGCCGCTGATGGCATTCCCAGCTGACAGTGGGGGCTCAGTGGAAGCACAAGGCAGAGGAGAAGGAAGAGGTTGCCAACGCAGCTGGGGCACCGCCAGCACCTCAGAAGGCAGGGTTAGCATGGCCGAAATGTGGAAAAGCTTTGTCACCACGCCACTACAACCAGCACCACCAGCTGATATGCAGAGGAGGCAGCATTTCAGCAACATGGTGGAGCAGTATGTGTGCACACGCTTACACGTACTAACGGATGGGTCTGCCCCATTCAACTTCTGGGTCTCCAAATTGGGCAAATGGCTTGAGCTTACCCTTTATGCCTGGGAGGTGCTGGCCTGCCCTGCAGCCAGTGTATTGTCTGAACGTGTGTTTGGCACGGCAGGGGGCGTTATCACAGAAAAGCGCAGCCGCCTGTCCACAGCCAACGTGGACAAGCTCACGTTCATTAAAATAAACCAGGCAAGGATCCCACAAGACTTGTACTCAAGTGCACTTATTCTCTGTTTTTATTTTTTTATATGTCCCAAAGTTTTGGGGGCTACCACTTTAAAAAAAAAAGTGTTGGCTACCTCCTCCACCTACACCGCCACAGTTACCGCCTTCTCAACCTCCTACTCCACATCCACCTACTCCTCCTAGTTCAAGATTGTTATTTTTATTTTTTCCACATTTGTTTGCAGAGCACTTGCCATGCTCTTAACCCCTTTGGGACACATGACGTACCGGTACGGCATGTTTCCCGAGTCCTTAAGGACACATGACGTACCGGTACGTCATGAGTTGTTCCGATCACTGCTGCTCAGCTGGCAGTGATC
Organism: Bufotes viridis; assembly: GCA_033119425.1. Lineage (NCBI taxonomy): Eukaryota > Metazoa > Chordata > Amphibia > Anura > Bufonidae > Bufotes > Bufotes viridis. The sequence goes on along the minus strand of CM065591.1, from coordinate 407,162,337 downwards.
GGAACAAGGTACCTGCTGAAATCATTCAGCAGGTACCTTGTTACAATGCCCAGGGGGGTCCTGTGACCCCCCCATATGGGCGATCGCTGCAAACCGCAGGTCAATTCAGACCTGCGGTTTGCAGCGCTTATGCGATCTCTGATCCCGTGGTCTATGACCGCGGGATCAGAGAGTTAATGCCCCCAAACAGTTTATTTAACCCCCTGCAGCCCCCAATCATACTGTGGCTGCGGGGTGCAGGGGGTGGTTGCGGGCGGCGCGAGGCGGGGCGGTGCGGCGGGCGGGATCGCGATTGCGATCCCCGCCCGCCTCCTCTGTAATCTATCCCTGGTGTCTAGTGGTTCTATCAGAGTGTCAGCACATTGCTGACACTCTGATAGAAACGGCTGGCATCTGTGCTGCAGATGCCAGCCGTTTAACCCTTCCGTACCACGGTCCGTACGGACCGCGGTATGGAAGGGTTAACAGGGAGGAGCGCTCCCTCCCTCTCCCATCGGGGGCTGCTGTGCCTTTGCAGCCCCCAACAGGATGGGATCGAAGAGGAGGGTGCTCCACTCCTCCCTATCCATCACCCCTGCCCAGTTATGGCAGGGGTGATGGTACCATGGAGACAGGACGCTTTCAGAAGCGTCCTGCTCTCCATGGTGCTGAAAGTCTGAATAGACCTGCTAAAGGTCTATTCAGACTTTCTAAAGTACAAAATACAGTACAGTGCACTATATAGTGTACTGTACTGTATTATACAGACACCAGATCCACTGGATCTTTCAGAACCAAGTGGGTCTGGGTCAAAAAAAAAAGTAAAATAGTGAAAAAAAAAGTAAAAATGAAAAAAACACATAACACTGAATAAAAACTAAAAAAAATAAAATACACTACACATATTAGGTATCGCCGCGTCCGTAAAAACCTGCTCTATAAAAATATCACATGACTGAACTCCTCAGGTGAACGCCATAAAAAAACCCCAAAAAATGGTGTAAATAAACCATTTTTGGCACATTACATCACTAAAAGTGTAATACAAAGCGATCAAAAAGGCGTTTGCCTCCCAAAATAGTACCAATCAAACCGCCATCTCATCCCGCAAAAAACGAGCCCCTACCTAAAACAATTGGCCAAAAATAAAAAAACTATGCCTCTCAGACTAAAACATGATTTTTTTGTTTCAAAAATGCTATTTAGTGTTAAATGTAAAAAAAATTAAAAAGTAGACATATTTGGTATCTACACGTCCGTAAGAATCTGCTCTATAAAAATATCACATGACCTAACCCCTCAAGTAAACACTGTAAAAAAAAATAATAAAAACTTTGTCAAAAAGCCATTTTTGCCACCTTACATCACAAAAAGTGTAATAGCAAGCGATCAAAAAGTCATATGACCCCCAAATAGTGCCAATCTAACCGTCACCTCCTCCCGCAAAAATGATACCCAACCTGAGACAATTGCCTAAAAACTGAAAAATATATGGCTCTCAGACTATGGAGATACTAAAACATGTTTTTTTCATTCAAAAGGATATTATTGTGTAAAACCAAAATAAATAAAAAAAAGGTATACATATTATGTATCGCCGCGTCCGTAAGGACCTGCTCTATAAAAATATAACATGACCTAACCCCTCAGATGAACGCCGTAAACATAAAAAATAAAAACGTTGTCAAACAAGCCATTTTTTGTCACCTTACATCACAAAAAGTGTAATAGTAAGCGATCAAAAAGTCATATGCACCCCAAGATGGTGCCAATCAAACCGCCATCTCATCCCGCAAAAAATGAGCCCCTACATAGGACAATCGCCCAAAAAAAAAATATATATGGCTCTCAAACTATGGAGACACTAAAACATGATTTTTTTTGTTTTAAAAATTATATTATTGTGTAAAACTTATATAAATAAATAAAAAGTATACATATTATGTATCGCCGCGTCCGTCACAACCTGATCTATATAAATAACACATGACCTAACCCCTCAGCTGAACACAGCAAAAAAAAAAAATAAAATACGGTGTCAAGAGCCATTTTGTCACCTTACATCACATAAAGTGTCATAGCAAGCGACCAAAATGTCATATGCACCCCAAGATGGTGCCAATCAAACCGCCATCTCATCCCGCAAAAAATGAGCCCCTACATAACACAGTCGCCCAAAAAATAAAATAAAACTATGGCTTTCAGAATGTGGAGACACTAAAAAAATTATTTTCAAAAAGGCTTTATTATGTAAAACTGAAACAAAAACCCCAAAAAGTAGTCATATTTGGTATTGTCGCGTCCGTAACAACCTGCTCTATAGAAATAGCACACAATCTAACCTGTCAGTTCAACTATGTAAATAACAAAAATAAAAACAGTCCCAAAACAGCTATTTTTTTGCAAATTTTCCATTTTAATCCATTTTTGCAGTAACAAAGCAAGGGTTAACAGCCAAGCAAAACTCAATATTTATTGCCCTGATTCTCTTGTTTGCAAAAACACCCCATATGTGGTCGTAAACTACTGTATGGCCAAACGGCAGGGCACAGAAGGAAGGGAACGCCATATGGTTTTTGGAAGGCAGATTTTGCTGGACTGGTTTTTGACACTATGTCCCATTTGAAGCCCCCTGATGCACCCCTACAGTAGAAACTCCAAAAAAGTGACCCCATTTTGGAAACTACGGGATAAGGTGTCAGTTTTGTTGGTACTATTCTAGGGTAAACATGATTTTTGGTTGCTCTATATTACACTTTTTTGAGACAAGGTAACAAAAATAGAAATTCGGAAATTTCATCTCCATTTGCCAATAACTCTTGTGGAACACCTAAAGGGTTAACAAAGTTTGTAAAACTGGTTTTGAATACCTTGAGGGGCGTAGTTTCTTAGATGGAGTCACTTTTATGGAGTTTCTACTCTAGGGGTGCATCGGGGGCTTCAAATGGGACATGGTGTCAAAAATCCAGTCCAGCAAAATCTGCCTTCCAAAAACCATATGGCGCTCCTTTCCTTCTGCGCCCTGCAGTTTGGCCATACAGCAGTTTACGACCACATATAGGGTGTTACTGAAAACTACAGAATCGGGGCAATAAAAATTGAGTTTTGTTTGGCTGTTAACCCTTGCTTTGTTACTGGAAAAAATGGATTCAAACGGAAAATTTTTCAAAAAATCTAAATTCTGAAATTTTATCTTTATTTGCCATTAACTCTTGTGGAAAACCTAAAGGGTTAATGACGTTTGTAAAATCAGTTTTGAATACCTTGAGGGGTGTAGTTTCTAGAATGGGGTAATTTTTGGGTGGTTTCTATTATGTAAGCCTCACAAAGTGACTTCAGACCTGAACTGGTCCCTAAAAGTGGGTTTTTGAAAATTTCTGAAAAATTTCAAGATTTGCTTCTAAACTTCTAAGCCTTGTAACGTCCCCAAAAAATGAAATAGCATTCCCAAAATGATCGATACATGAAGTAGACATATGGGGAATGTAAATCAATAACTTTTTTTGGCAGTATTACTATGTATTATAGAAGTAGAGTAATTGAAACTTGGAAAATTGCAAATTTTTCTAAATTTTTGGTAAATTTGGTATTTTTTTATAAATAAAAATGAAATTTTTCGACTTCATTTTACCACTGTCATGAAGTACAATATGTGACGAAAAAACAATCTCAGAATGGACTGAATAAGAAAAAGCGTTTTAAAGTTATCACCACATAAAGTGACAATGGTCAGATTTTGAAAAAATGGCCTGGTCCTTAAGGTGAAATAGGGCCGTGTCCTTAAGGGGTTAAGCACATTCTGCTGCCTTTTGAAGTCCTCTAGCCCTTTCCATGACATTTTTAGAGCAATTTTAGTGGCCAAAAGTTTGGGTCCCCATTGACTTCAATGGGATTCAGCGTCAAGTTCGTTTCCCTTACCCGAACTTTGCCGCAAAGTTCTGCCGAACTCGTGAAAACACGAACCTCTAGGTGTCCGCTCAACTCTAGTTGCGAGGGGAAAGTTTGCAAAGTTGTGTCCAAACAAACCACAGGACCACCTGTACAATGTTCTCTGTACAGATGAGACCAAAGTAGAGACGTTTGGCCATAATGCACAGCACCACATTTGGTGAAAACCAAACGCAGCATTTCAGCACAGTCCTATCAGTCAAGTATGATGATGCAAAGGTCATTTGTGTTTGTTCTGCAGCCTTAGGACCTGTGTATCCTGCAGTTAGTGATTCCACCATGAACATTTCTGTATACCAAAGTATTCTAGAGACAAATGTAAAGCCACCTACCCAACAGTTAGTCTATATACACCTTTTGGAGGCAATTTTTTTATGATTGCTTTTAACTTCTTTTTAGCTAAAAATCGTATTTTCAATTGGCCCCAATTAAATATATTGAGCCGATGCCAGCAGATTAACCCCTTCTATGCCGCGGTCAGCGCTGACTGCGGCATAGAATGGTTTTGAGGTGGGCGAGGGAGCCCATCGAGTCCCCCGCGTTGCTGTGGCAGTGACCCGATGGGTGACAAGGCTGCCCGATGCCATACAGAGACTGCCCAATGCCTTGCACGGCATCGGGACCTGCCTTCTACGGGGGCCAGAGGAAATCCGGACCCAGGTTGGGTCTCCTAGGCAACCTGTTAGTGTATTACTCGGTGTAATACACTAACAGGCAGTGCATTACAATACAGATGTATTGTATTGCATTGCAGAGGGGATCAGACCCCCAAAAGTTGAAGTCCCACAATGGGACAGAAATAAAGTTAAAAAAAAACCCTCATATATTGAGTATCGCCGCATCTGTAACGACCAGCTCTATAAATACATCACATGATCCATCCCGTCCAATAAACACTGTAAAAATAAAAATAAAAAAACTGTAAAAAAAAAAAGCCATTTTGTCACCTTACATCACAAAACCTTTAACACCAAGCGATCAAAAAGGCGTATGCTCCCCAATATGGTACCACTAAAACCATTACCTCATCATGCAAAAAATGAGACCCTACCTAATATAATCAGTCAAAAAATAAAAAAGCTATGGCTCTCAGACTATGGAGACACTAAAACATAATTCTTTTGGTTTAAAAAATGCTATTATTGTGTAAAACTTAAATAAGAAAAAGTATACATATTAGGTATTGCTGTGTCCGTAACGACCTGCTCTATAAAAATATCAGATGAATTCTGTAAAAATAAACTGTGCCAAAACAACCAATTTTTTGGTCACCTTGCCCCATAAAGTGTAATATTGAATGATCAGAAAAATCATATGTACCCAAAAATGGTACTAATAAAAACATCAACTCTTCCTGAAAAAAACGAGCCCCCGCACAAGAGGATCGACGGGAAAATAAAAAAAATTATGGCGTTCAGAAAATGGAGACACAAAAACATATTTAAAAAAAAAAAAAATGCTTTAATATGTAAAACTGAAACAAAGTAGATATCTTTGATATCATTGCGTCCGTAACAACCTGCTCTATAAAAATAGCCCATGATCTAACCTGTCAGATGAACGTTGTAAAAAAACAAAAATAAAAACGGTGCCAAAACGGCTATTTAACCACTTGCCGCCACGCTAACGCCGATGGGCGTCAGCGCGGCGGCTCTCTCAGGTCTCACTGCCGCCTATCGGCGTCATCTCGTGAGACCCGAGATTTCACATGAGCAGCGCGCGTCGTGCGTGCGGCGTTCATGTGATCGGAGCCGGGACAACTGAAACTACAGCCTGCCAGCGCTGATCATGCGCTGGCAGGCTGTAGATCTTGAGAAAAACCGCATTTAAATCGCATATCAGGCGCTGTTTTTAAACAGCGTCTGATATACCTGCTATCTGCTCGTCTGGTGGTCCCTTTGTTTGGGACCACCAGAGAAGCTATAGGAAAAGTGCACCAATCACTACACACCCCCCACCCCCATCACTGATTAACCCCTGATCACCCATGTCACCCCCTGATCACCCCCTGTCACCCCCTGTCACTAATCACCCCCTACAGGCTCATTCAGACGTCCGTATGTGTTTTGCGGATCCATGGATCTGCGGATCCATGGATCTGCGGATCCATGGATCTGCGGATCCGCAAAATACGGACACCGGCAATGCGCTTTCCGCATTTGCAGATCCGCACAGAACTATATAGAAAATGCTTTTTCTTGTCCGCAGTGCGGACAAGAATAGGACATGTTCTATATTTTTGCTGGAGACGGAAGTGCAGACCCGGAGCGCGGATCCGTAATTCGGATCCGAGCGGGACAAAGTCTGTCCCCATAGAAATGAATGGGTCCGCAATTCCGTTCCGCAAACAGAATTTCGGACGTGTGAATGGGGCATAAGGGTCCCGTTATCACCGCCAGTTAGTTAGCTACTTGTTAGTTAGCTAGCGCCCACCGCACCGCAATCACTGATTTTGGCAGAGATTTTTCATCCACATTGACCGATGCGAATGAAAAAATCTGTGCCGTTCATTTATTTTTTTTTCAGCGCAGCGGCTGAGACGGAAAAAAAATCTCATTACCCGTATGCTCAATATAAGGAGAATCGCAGAAACTCCTAATGCTGGCCATACGTGTAATGATTGCGGAGACCCTCAAATGCCAGGGCAGTACAAAAACCCCACATGTGACCCCATTTTAGAAAGAAGACACCCCAAGGTATTCCGTGAGGGGTATGGTGAGTTCATGTAAAATTTTATTTTTGTCACAAGTTAGTGGAATATGAGACTTTGTAAAAAAATAATATATATATATCAATTTCCGCTAACTTGTGTCAAAAATTTTTTTTTCTGTGAACTCGCCATACCCCTCACAGAATACCTTAGGGTGTCTTCTTTCCACAATGGGGTCACATGTGGGTATTTATACTCACCTGGCATTTTAGGAGTGCTAAAGCGTGAGAATCCAAATGCGTAAAAATGCCCTGTGAAATCCTAAAGGTACTCATTGGTTTTAGGGCCCCTTTGCGCATCTTGGCTGCAAAAAGTGGCACACATGTGGTATCGCCGTACTCAGGAGAAGTAGGGCAATGTGTTTTGGGGTGTATTTTTACATATACCCATACTGGGTGTGAGAACATCTCTGTAAATGACAACTTTTTAAAAATATTTATTCAAAGTTGGTCAATTTACAGAGATATTTCTCTCACCCAGCATGGGTATATGTAAAATACACCCCAAAACATTGCCCTACTTCTCCTGAGTCGACGTACACATGAGTGACACTTTTGCAGCCAAATCGCAAAGAGCTCAAATTCATGAGTACCTTTTAGGAAGGCATTTTTACGCATTTTCTTCTCACGCTTTAGGGCCCTAAAATGCCAGGGCAGTATAAATACCCCACATGTGACCCCATTTTGGAAGAAGACACCCCAAGGTATTCGCTGAGGGGCATAGTGAGTCCATGAAAAATTAAACTTTTTGTCAAAAGTTAGCGGAAAGGGAGACTTTGTGAGAAAAAACAATAAAAATCAATTTCCACTAACTTGTGCCAAAAATTTTTTTCTATGAACTCGCCATGCCCCTCATGGAATATCTTGGGGTGTCTTCTTTCCAAAATGGGGTCACATGTGGGTATTCATACTGCCCTGGCATTTAGAGGCCCTAAAGCATGAGAAGAAAATGCGTAAAAATGCCCTCCTAAAAGGTACTCATGGGAATTTGGGCCCTTTGCGCATCTTGGCTGCAAAAAGTGTCACTCATGTGGTATCGCCGTACTCAGGAGAAGTAGGGCAATGTGTTTTGGGGTGTATTTTTACATATACCCATGCTGGGTGAGAGAAATATCTCTGTAAACTGACAACTTTGTATAAAAAATTTAAAAAGTTGTCGTTTACAGCGATATTTCTCACACCCAGCATGGGTATATGTAAAATACACCCAAAACACATTGCCCTACTCTCTAGTACGGCGATCTACATGAGTGACACTTTTTGCAGCCAAGATGCAAAGAGCCTAAACCAATGAGTACCTTTAGGATTTCACAGGGCATTTTACGCATTTGAATTCTCACGCTTTAGGTTCCCTAAAATGCCAGGTGAGTATAAATACCCCACATGTGACCCCATTTTGGAAAGAAGACACCCCAAGGTATTCCGTGAGGGGCATGGCGAGTTCACAGAATTTTTTTTTGGCACAAGTTAGCGGAAATTGATATATTTTTATTTTTTTATTTTGTTTTTTACAAAGTCTCATATTCCACTAACTTGTGACAAAAAATAAAATTTACATGAACTCACCATACCCCTCACGGAATACCTTGAGTGTCTTCTTTCTAAAATGGGGTCACATGTGAGTATTTATACTGTCCTGGCATTTTAGGGGCCCCTAAAGCGTGAGAAGAAGTCTGGAATCCAAATGCGTAAAAATGCCCTGTGAAATCCTAAAGGTACTCATTGGAATTAGGGCCCTTTGCGCACCAGGCTGCAAAAAGTGTCACACATGTGGTATCGCCGTACTCAGGAGAAGTGGGGCAATGTGTTTTGGGGTGTATTTTTATATATACCCCTGCTGGGTGTGAGAAATATCTCTGTAAATGACAATTTTTAAATTTTTTTATACAAAGTTGTCAGTTTACAGAGATATTTCTCTCACCCAACATAGGTATATGTAAAAATACACCCCAAAACACATTGCCTACTTCTCCTGAGTGCGGCGATACCATGAGTGACACTTTTGCAGCCTGAATGCTAAGGCCTAAACTAATGAGTACCTTTAGCTTTTATGGCGGCTCACAATTAGCCCGCCCAAAATGCCAGAACAGTACAAACACCCCACAAATGACCCCATTTCGGAAAGTAGACACCCCAAGGTATTCACTGAGGGGCATAATGAGCCCGTATGAGATTTTTTTTTTTGCCAGAAGTTAGCAGAAATGGAAACTTTATTATTATTTTTTTCCTCAGAAAGTGTCATTTTCCGCTAACTTGTGAAAAAAATGAAATGATACATGAACTCACCAAGCCCCTCCGCGAATACTTTGGGGTGTCTTCTTTCTAAAATGGTGTGATTTGGGGGTATTTATACTTTCCTGGCATTCTAGCACCTGAAGAAACAAGACAGGTGCTCAGAAAGTCAGAGCTGCTTCAAAATGCCGAAATTCACTTTTTGCACCATAGTTTGTAAACGCTATAACTTTTACCCAAACCAATAAATATACACTTATTGGACTTTTTTTAATCAAAGACATGTAGAACAATACATTTAGAGAAAAATTTATATAGAAATGTAGTTTTTTTAAAAAATTTTACAACAGAAAGTGAAAAATGTCATTTTTTGCAAAAATGTCGTTAAATTTTTATTAATAGCAAAAAAAGTAAAAATGTCAGCAACAATGAAATACCACCAAATGAAAGCTCTATTAGTGAGAAGAAAAGGAGGTAAAATTCATTTGGGTGGTAAGTTGCATGACGGAGCAATAAACGGTGAAAGTAGTGTAGTGCGGAATTGTAAAAAAGGGCCTGGTCACTAGGGGGGTATAAACCTGTGGTCTTCAAGTGGTTAAACCGCAGAATAAGGGTAATAAATATTGAGTTTTGTTTGGCTGTTAACCCTCGATGTGTTAAAGAAAATAATTTCTTAAAATGGAAAATTTGCCAAAAGTGAATTTTAGAAATGTGGAACGCCTAAAGGGATTTACTGAAAAACTAATGGTGGTTTACGTTCCACCATAAATTACAAATCACTGACGGAGGGAACGTTGTGTGGCATTATCTAAAATCAATCTTTATTAGAACTCTCTAAAATTAGACGGGAATGATACACTCTACCTAAATTAGGACCGTCCTAGTTGAACACCTCGAGCGACATACTACCAGACAGCAACCGGTAACACCAAAAGGGTTAACAAAGTTTGTAAAATCAGTTTTGAGTAACTTGAGGGGTGTAGTTTCTACAATGGAGTAATTTATGGGGGGTTTCTATTATGTAAGCCCCACAAAGTGACTTCAGAACTGAACTGGTCCTTTTAAAAAGTGGGTTTTTGAAATTTCCTTAAACATTTTAAGAATTTCTTCTAAAATTCTAAGCCTTCTAACGTCCTAAAAAAATAAAATGAAAACATAAAATAGACATATGAGGAATGTTAAGTAATAAATATTTTATGAGGCATCACTTTCTATTTTTGGTAAATTTGTTTTTTTTTTTTTGTAAATAAAGGGGAAATATATTGACTGATTTATTACTAAGTGTTCCAAACTCATTACCACTAGGGATGAGCGAATCAACTTCGGATGAAACATCCGAAGTCGATTCGCACAATACTTCATTTCCCGTACCTTGGTACCAAATTTTTTTTACAGTAGAAATTAATTTATGAAGTTAGTATGCGAAGTCTCGCGAGACTTCGTGAAGGAATAACTTCGGCTCATAGGAGCCAATACGTTCTTATACTGTACAGAGCGCTCACTCCATACAGTATTCAAATGAAGTATTATGTTAATCGATTTTGGGTGTTTCATCCGAAGTCGATTTCGCTCATCCCTAATTACCACATAAAGTGACACATGTCAGATTTGCAAAAAATGGCCTGGGCAGTAGGGTGAAAACTGGCCTGGGGTAGAAGGGGTTAAGAGAGTATAAACGAAAGCCCACAAACCTCAATAAACGAAGCAACATTGTAAAGAGTGAGTGAAAATTCCCCCAGAATAATGGGAGACTGATGATGTCCTACAGAAAAGGAGTACTTCAAGTTATTGGTGCTAAAAGTGTTTCTACAAGCTACTAATTCATGGGGTGCACCTAGTTTTTCACTTTTTTTTTTTTTTTTTTTTTATTATTATTTCGGCTTAATTTTTGTTGAATAAATAATGAAGGGGATCTGTTAGGGGTGTTGTTTACCTGATGTTATTTTCCTAATTTTAACCCCTTAAGGACCAAGGGTGTACATGTACGCCCTGTGAATTTCCGATCACCGCTGCGCACGTGGCGGTGATCGGAACAAGATGCCTGCTGAAATCAATCAGCAGGCATCTTGGCACAATGCCCAGGCGGGTCCTGTGACCCCCCCCCCCATGTCGGCGATCGCAGAAAACCGCAGGTCAATTCAGACCTGCGGTTTTCTGCGGTTCCGGGTCATTCGGGTCTCAGGTGACCTGATAACCCGGAACAGGATGGTGATCAGTGGCGCTATAATACACCACCAATCACCATCCTTACCGTTGGCCACAAATCGCCCTGACTGTGCAGGGGGGCGGCGGCAGACGCTAACCGCCGGAGCTTCTCCCCCCTGCACACTGCCTGTCCTGACGCCGTAGGATCCAGACGCCCGTCGCCCCAGCCGGACCCATCGCACCCCAGGAAGACCCCAGAAGGACCCCATCCCACCCAGCAGACCCCCGATCAGCCCCAGCAGCTCACCCAGCCACTGACAGCCCCAGCCATCCAGCGTTCCAGCCCCAGCAGCACCATCTAAGTAAGTGCACCTGGGTGTCTGGGGTCCACAGCACTTAGTTGTGTGACCCTAGACCCCCCCCCCAGGGGTGCAAACACCCCCCCCCCCCCCCCACCACATTTTTTTTTGTGGGGCATTTTTTTTTTTTTCGTGCGCTGACTGTGGTCGGCGCTCTTAGCGTCCGGCCACTGTTAGTGCATCGCTCACCCCACTGCTGATCACCGCTATCAGCTAGTCAGGCAGTGTTTTTATTTTTTTTACACTTTTCCTTTTTTTTAGTTAGTTTTTTTTTTTTTGTTAAGTTTAGTGCGCGAACACCTGGCCCCACACACACGCACACTTGAATAAAGTTTATCTTGCACGCACGCACACACACACGCACAACACACACACCCATGGCCCGCCGGTTGTTCTCGGTAGAGGAGGCATACGCCCAGATGCTCTCCGACACCGAGAGCGCAAGTGAGGATGAGGATGACCCCACATTCCTCCTGTCATCCACATCCTCCTCATCACCATCTGATGATGATGAGCCCCCAAGGCGGCGGAGACGCCGCCAGGCGGAGCTAGGGTCCCCACATGCTAGGGACCCCGTGGCCAGCACTAGTACGAGCAGCCCTGGGACTCGTATTAGTTTTCCGGCCCACCAGCCAAGTGCACCTGAGCCCCCTTCAGGTGAACGAGTCTGGTGCATCCCAGTGGACTATCAGCCTGCGATTCCTGAATTTGTTGGCAATCCAGGAATCCAGATTCCCACAGTGGGATTTACTGAAATAGACTATTTCAGTTTTTTTTTCAGTAACCCACTTGTGAATCTGATGGTGGAGCAGACGAATCTGTACGCCCAACAGTTCGTCGCTCAGCACCCAGGCTCTTTTTTGGCCAAGCCCGGTGGCTGGACGCCAGTCAGTGCAGCCGAAATGAGGACGTTTTGGGGCCTCGTGCTGCACATGGGCCTGGTCAAAAACCAAGTGCCAGGCATTACTGGAGTGGGGACGTCCTCTACCAGACCCCACTGTACAGTATGGCTATGGCACGCACCCGGTTTGAGGCCATACGGAAATGTCTGCATTATGCAAATAATGCAGCATGTCCCCCGAGGTGATCCTGCCTATGACCGGCTGTACAAGATACGGCCGATCATAGATCACTTTGGGGCCGCATTTGCGCAGGCCTACGTACCTGGAAGGGAGGTCGCGGCTGATGAGTCTCTCGTTGCTTTCAAGGGGAGACTCATTTTCCGCCAATACATTCCCAGCAAGCGAGCGAGGTATGGCGTGAAACTATACAAAATTTGTGAGAGTACCTCAGGGTACACTTACAAATTTCGTGTTTACGAGGGACGAGATTCCCGTATTCAACCCCCAGAATGTCCCCCCACTCTGGGTGTTAGCGGGAAACTTGTGTGGGACCTTGTGCACCCACTGCTGGATAAGGGTTACCACCTGTACGTGGATAACTTTTATACCAGTATTCCCTTGTTCCAGGCCCTCTCCGCCAGATCCACGTTCGCTTGTGGGACCGTGCGGAAAATCATCGCGCCTCCTTACCCACCCCTCCAGGTACCTATCCCCAGGGGTGAGACCCGTGCCCTTACCAGCGACTAACCTGTTGCTGGTCAGATATAAGGACAAGAGGGATGTCCTCATGCTGACCACAATCCATGGTAATGGCATCACCCCAGTCTCTGTGCGAGGAACTGCGGCAACGGTCCTCAAACCCGATTGTATCGTCGACTACAATCGGTATATGGGAGGAGTTGATCTATCTGATCAAGTCCTCACACCATAAAATGCCATGCGCAAAACCCGGGCATGGTACAAAAAAGTTGCGGTCTACTTGGTACAGGTTGCCTTGTACAACGCTTTTGTACTATGCCGATGCGCTGGCAGCACAGAGACTTTCCTCCAGTTCTATGAGGCAGTCCTCAAGGACCCGATCTTTTCAGACCGGGAAAGAGCAGGTCAGAGTACCTCGGGAATTGGAGGCGCCCGGGTCGTCCCTGGCCAACATTTTCCAGGTGTGGTCCCCCATACTGGAAAAAAGGGACGATCCCAAAAAAAGTGCAGAGTGTGTCGCAAGAGGGGGATCCAGAAATACACCACCACTCAGTGTGACACGTGCCCCGATCCTCCGGGCCTCTGCATTGACGGTTGCTTCAGGGAGTATCACACTTCCATGGAGTACTAAATTATTATAATTCCCTACAGTCCCCTAGAAAAAACATAACATTACGGCTCTCAGACTTTTGGAAACACGGAAACAACTTTTTTTTTTTCCATAAATTATTTTATTGTATATAAGTTTTTTTTTAAAATGTTGTTTTAGTGTATCCAAAGTCTGGGAGCCATACATATTGGGCATCGTCGCGTCCGTAACAATCTTATGTATAATAATAAAATATTACCTAACCCCTCAGATAAACACCCTTTTAAAAAAAAATTAAAAACCATGTAAAAAAAAAAAGATTTGTCACCTTAGATCCCAGAAATTATAATAGCATGTCATAAAAAAAATAAAATGCCTCCCCCAAATAGAGCCAATCAAACCGCCATCTCATCCCGCAAAAAATGACCCCCTAGATAAGACAGTCGCCCAAAAAAAAAAAAAAATTATGGCTTCCAGTATGTGGAGGTACAAATTTATTTTTTTTTCCAAAGTTGGTTAATGATGTCATGCTGAAGCCAGCTTTTATAAAAGTAGTCATATTGGGTATTGCCACGTCCATAATAATGTGCTCTATAAAAATAACATTTGACCTAACCCCTCAAATAAACGCTGTCAAAAAAAAAAAAAAACCCTGACGATGCCAAGTGCGGCGAAACGCGTTGGGTAGGTGAGATGGGTCTGGGGACGGAGGGCTACAACACTTTTTAACCTATTTACATGTTTTGCTTTAGGATTTTCCATTATTAGGGGTCTGCTTAGGCACTTTTATCTCTATTGATGTGATATTATATCTGTGTATACATATAGACCTGACATTTTTACCTTTTTTGTGAGGAAATACTGTCATAGTCTGAAACAGATCCTTTAGCACGTGCATACCTGGACCGGGATCTCATTTGTACTTCCCGGCACCGGATTAGTACTAGCTGATTTGATATCACTGTATGCATACTGTTTTGTGTCCCCCCTCCACTGGGTTTTTCTCCAGTACATCTCCCCATATTGTATATGTTCCCTCATTGGATGTTTCTCTATGTCTATTATATGTTATCTATGGATTTTATTGAGTAAGATTTAATAAAATTGCTTTTGAACCATTTATTTTTGTTGATTATTGCAAGGGATTTAGCACACATTTTTGTAGGTTGCAAAAAAAAAAAAAAGTTAAAAAAAGCCATTTTTTTTGTTACCTTACATCATAAAAAGTGTAATAGTGTGCGATCAAAAAGTCATATGCCCCCCAAAATAGTGCCAATAAAACCGCCATCTCCTCACGCAAAAAATGAGCCCCTACATTAGATAGTTACCACAACAACAAAAAAAAAAATAGATCCCAGGCTATGGAGATAGTAAAATTATTAATTTTTTCTTCCTAAAATGATAAAATAGTGTAAAATCTAAATACACCAAAAAAAGTAGACATATTAGGTATCGACGCGTCCGTAATACTCTGCCCTACAAAAATAACATTAGACCCAGCCTCTCGGATGAACGGCGTTAAAAAAATAAAATAAAAACGGTGCCAAAACAACCATGTTTTGGCAAATTTCCGTTTTAATCCATATTTTCCGGTAATACAGCAAGGGTTAACAGTCAAACAAAACTAAATAGTTATTGCCCTGATTCTGTAGTTTTCAGAAACACCCCTTATATGGTCGTAAACTGCTGTATAGCCACAAGGCAGGGCATAGAACGAAGGGAACACCACATGGTTTCTGGAAGGCAGATTTTTATTTTTATACCATGTCCCATTAGAAGCCCCCCCTGATGTAAACCAGTCCTGCAAAATCTGCCTTCCAAAAACCATATGGCGTTCCCCTTCTTCAATGTCCTCCTGTTTGGCCAAACAGTAGTTTAGGACCACATATGGGGTGTTTCTGCAAACTAGAGAAACAGGGCAACCCACATTGAGTTTTGTTTGGCAGGTAACCCTTACTTTATTACTGGAAAAAATGGATTATAATGGAAAATTTTCCAAAAAATCGAAATTCCAAAATTGTTTCTCCATCTTCCATGAACTGTTGTGGAACACCTAAAGGGTTAACAGAGTTTGTAAACCCAGCTTTGAATACCTTGAGGGTGTACTTTCTTAGATGGAGTCACTTTTTGGAATTTCTATGCTAGGGTGCATCAGGGGGCTTGCAATAGGACATGGTGTTAAAAACCAGTCCCGCAAAATCTGCCATTCAAAACCCATATAGCGTTCCCCTCCTTCAATGTCATCCCGTTTGGCCAAACAGTAGTTTAGGACCACATATGGGGTGTTTCTGCAAACTAGAGAAACAGGGCAACCCACATTGAGTTTTGTTTGGCAGGTAACCCTTACTTTATTACTGGAAAAAATGGATTATAATGGAAAATTTTCCAAAAAATCGAAATTCAGAAATTTTATCTCCATTTTCCATGAACTGTTGTGAAACACCTAAAGGGTTAACAAAGTTTGTACAATCAGTTTTGAATACCTTGAGGGGTGTAGTTTCTAAAATTGCGTCATTTTGGGTGGTTTCTATTATGTAAGCCTCACAAAGTGACCTCAAACCTGGACTCTTCCATAAAAAGTGGGATTTGGAAAATTTCTGAAAAATTTCAAAATTTGCTTCCAAACTTCTAAGCTATGTAACATCCCCAAAAAATAAAATAGCATTTCCCAAATACTCCAAACCTGAAGTAGACATATGGGGAATGTAAAGTCATCACTTTTTTGGGGGGGTATTACTATGTATCATAGAAGTGGAGAAACTGAAACTTAAAAATTTGCTAAATTTTGCAAATTTTTTTGTAAAATTTGTATTTTTTATGCAAAAAAATAAACTTTTTTGACCCAATTTTAGTAGTGTCATGAAGTACAATATGTGACGAAAAAACAATCTCAGAATGGCCTAGGTAAGTAAAAGCGTTTTAAAGTTATTCACACTTAAAGTGACAGTGGTCAGATTTTGAAAAAATGGCCTGGTCCTAAGGTGAAAATGAGCCCGGTCCTTAAGGGGTTAAGACCATCTAAGGACCAAAGTGTTTTATTTATTTATTTTCTAATATCCTGATACAAGAAAACCATAAGAATTCACAGAGGGTGTAGTTTGTTTTTCTCATCACTGTATTTTACTGAATATCTACATATATGGTGTGATACATCACAGGTCTCCTCTGGAGGTATATGTCAGGAGTTTTTGGGTGTATACGTAAAATGGAGACCATTTTCCTTATGTGATTATGGGCTTGTTTTTCCTTGTGTCATGTGATTAGCACTCTGATCTCAGGGCAGGAAGTCGGTTACGTCTCTGTTCATTCCTTTGAGACCAACACTGAGGCTCCCATAGGATTACATAGAGGATTCCTGTCTACCCATAAAATCCTGTGTTATCTGGAGAGTCAGAGTGCTGGTCACATGACACAGCTGAGGATCACAAGGGAGATTATAACTATCAAATACAGTCACTAGTAAAAAGATTACCTTTACTGTAGTTGACATCATGCACCTTTATAACAAGTCGGAGAATAAATTTTTTGTGGGAATGCTACTTTAAACTTTGTTTCCTATTTTGGGATAGAATTAATGGGCATTGGGGCCAGTTACTAGTTTCCTGTAAAGTTATGGTCTCAAGATATGTTTTTTTTTATTTAAACTGGTTAATATTAATATGTTTATATTAATATATTTCCTTGAGGGAGCAGTGTATTATGATCTGCTGGATGTGGTGACATGTTAAACAACAGATCATTGTATTTTAGCAATTGTTCTCTGAATTCTACCTAAAGGTTCCAAGGATTTGGTGGTCAAAGCCCAGGTGTTGGCTGGTGGAAGAGGAAAAGGTACATTTGAAGGTGGCCTGAAAGGAGGAGTAAAGATTGTCTATTCGTAAGTCTATGGCTTATTACCTTTGGACATGGACTGCACACATATTGCTTATAAATGAATTACTTCATTAATCCGCTGTTTATGTGATGGTTGAAACCTTCGGTTTCTGGCTCTATCTGCTGTATAGTTTCCGATGCTGGCTCTGTCCACTGTAAAGTTTCTGGTGTCGGAGGCTCCCAAAAACAGCCGATTGGTGAGGATGCAGTGTGTCGCCCCCCCACCATCTGATATTGATGACCTGTCCTGAGGATAGGCCATCAATATCTGAGTACTGGAAAACCCCTATAATATAAATATATTCATTCTGGAGGTCTGTCCTTCTTCCCCCTCACACAATTTAAAATATAACATTTTGGTGGTCTATAACTCTAGGTGGCTTAACCGCTCAAGTGATGTTTAACCCCCTTATGGCCAAGCGCTGCATATGCTGGGCTTTAATCTTGAGCGCCGTACATGTAGTAGAAGCAGGTCGCGTCCCAGCCCTGAGGTCAACACTTCTACCTTCTCCTGCGGTTATCACATAAAGTGAGTGCTATGCAGGGAATAGAGGAAGCCGCTGCTCTGCTTCCTCTATTGGACCCAGCGATCGTGTGATTGCTGTGTGTCTCAGGCATAGGAGAGCTTCAGGGTCTTAGCAGACCCTGATCAGCTCTGCCTTTGTACAATGCCCCACGGGTGGCTGTTTTTCCCCTGTGCCTGGGGCTCCTTTGGATGTCTCAATTACAGTGAAAAAAAATGCAAAATACAAAAAAAAGTGTCCATGTCCCCCAAAGGTTTTCTAATGACCTCTCGGGGGACATATTATGTGCCAAAATAAATTAAAAAAATAAGGTAAAGAATATAAAAAAAAAATTCAAAAATGAAAGTGCCTATGCTAAACAAAACCATCCCCATAGTCGCCCTGTTCACACAAAGCTATACATAACGTATATCAAAGCGACCGACTCAAAATAGGGAACCCGTTTAAGTTATTTATTTTGTTGCTCGTTTGCATAAAGAAATTTATTTTTTGCCGTTTTTCCAAAATAAAACAAACAAAAAAATCTCTAAGCATATTACCATGTTTTTTTTTTTTTTTTTTGCTTTATAAGATGCACAGGATTATAAAACACACCCCAGGTTTAGACAACAGAAAATTCGGCTCCTGTTCCCCTTAGGGCTGTTTCACACGAGCGAGTCTATTGCGGGAATCGCGTTCCTATCACCTACAGAATCATACTTTGTCAGTATGCTTCCGGTAGAAGTAACGTCAAGCAGAGGCGCATATCATCATAAATCAGTATAATGCAGTGTGCTCCTGCAATACATATCCAGCTCTGCCACACACGCGCCCACACCTACTTCTCATCTTTAATAAAACTCAGATTTCCCTGCACTAGTGCCGGCTGTATAGTTCTTCTGTTATGGCTCCTCCCATTGATGAGATCATCAAAGGTCCTTAAGCTGTACCTTGAGTTTTCATTTTCTTTCAGTACAGCTGTAGGACCTTCCTCCCCATGTGCTCCCCTGCTGCTGCTGCTGATCATACAGATCGGTGTCAGGCAGGTAGAGAGAAGTGCGAGCAGATGCACAGCTCTTTTACTGATCAGACAAAGCACTGAATGTGCGATCTGCCGGATCATTAAGGAAGCAGTCAGAGGGTCTGGCCATGCTGCACCTCCCTGATTGCTGTTTATAGGACACAGGCACTTTTTTAGCAAGATCTTTTTTTTCTTGCTAAAAAAAGTGCGTCTTATAAAGTGAAAAAACCCCTAGGTGTCAATGTTGTAATTTTTTTTTTTTTTACAGTCCTGCAAATAAAAAAAAAAAAATCCTGTTAAATTACCATGTGCGCTAAATCACGAGAAAGTCTCTAATCCCTTAATGAACAAGGCTAAAAAAGCCTTAATGACCAAAGGTGAAATTCTGGGATCACGTTGATATCTAGTTGAGTTCACTTTGCTCACACCTTGATGCCGTTATGGAGTCCTATACAAGGCATGACTGGTAAAACGTGTCTGTGATTATGAGCTTTTTCAGTATCTCCAATTCATGACCGTGTCCAGAGAATCTGGTTTCAGCTGTTTCTATACACGTGTCGATGATGCCAGAGATGCACAGTTTATAAAAGTGTTGATGTGAATGGATTTATCTGTCTGAGCGGGGGGTTGGCACTGAATAGCGGTGTCAGGGTGCTGAAATTTACAAGACTCGTCTTTGTTTTCTGTTCTTTCATTTTAGTCCAGAAGAAGCCAAAGCTATTTCTTCACAGATGATTGGGAAGAAGCTATTTACGAAGCAGACAGGAGAGAAGGGCAGGATTTGTAACCATGTGTTCATCTGTGAGCGCAGATATCCCAGGAGAGAATATTACTTTGCAATTACCATGGAAAGGTCATTTCAAGTGAGTTTGTGCATTCTTCTAAAGTTTTCTAACCTGTAGGGAACGTTCCTGCCGCAGAGATCAATCCCGACCAATTTCTCGCTCAGAGAAGTTGGAATTACTGTGGTAGGCTTGTCAGTGCCTCATCCATATATAATGCGGCATGACGTAAACCATTGTGAAGGTGTTTTTTTTTTTTTTTTGAAGGTTAATCTGTATTATTTTGGGCTGTTAGTTTTCTGACTCAATACGGAGAGCCATGATAAGGGACCAAATGCTGCTTCACTAAATGAAGAAAATGTATTCTAATGCACATAACACATAGGGAGACTAGACCTTGTTTCCACTTTTCAATACTCAGCCTGGTATAACAAATAGAACCGGAGAGGCGTCTAGGCCCCCCCCCCCGATCACAAGAACATGGGTGCATGAGTGGAGCAGGGGTTACACATGCACGCTGCTCTTCTATTCGGCTCTTTGGAGCTGCCAGAAATAAACAAGTAGAAGATGTCCGCAATCTCCAGCAATCCCATAAAGTTGGGTGGAGCAGCAGACAGGCTTGCGTGTCTGACACCCCATGCAAATGGGAAACACAGGTTCTCATTGTTCTAATGACACAACTTCTTTGATGATCAAATCCAAGGGATAAGAGGAACGAAAAGTGGGAAAGCTTAGCCCTCTGACCTATGTTTCTGAACACTGTAATAAAAAATGCTGATTTCTTGGATAGCCTAGGACAGACATGTCCAAACTGCGGCCCTCCAGCTGTTGCAAAACTACAACTCCCAGCATGCCTGGATAGCCTACAGCTATTAGGGCATGCTGGGAGTTGTAGTTTTACAACAGCTGGAGGGCCGCAGTTTGGACATGCCTGGCCTAGGATGTCCTCTGGGAACCAAATTATATATGACTACATAAAAGTAAGCAGGAACAGTGTAAAATCCTTTTCACCCTAATAGAGCTCTATTAGGGTGAATAAGACAATGGTTCTAGCCCCCTAAGGGGCTAATAGTTATTTAATAAAAAGTAAAAAAAAAAACAACAAAAATGTTAAGTTTAAACCCCCTTTCCCAATTTTACATATAAAAATATATAAAAAATAAAAAAAACATATTAGGTATCGCCACGCTCTAAAAAGTCAGAGCTATTAAAATATTAAAAAATATATCCCATGCAGTGAACAACCCTAGTCACATGGGCATAATGTGATCTCAGGTCCTTTAGCTCACCAAAGAATGGCATCTACCGGCTGTTAACCCCCTTAGCCAGGAGACCTGCCACTGGATGACAGTCACTATGCTCCGGTGGCTGCTACGTGGAGAGCCACAGGCTGGGGCTGAGGTAATAGGGCTGCAGTGTGTAGGGACTAAGACCCATATGAGCAGCAGATGATACCCAATGTTTTATTTGACTGAAAGGCATGTTTATGATGCCAGTGTGCTCTTTTTGACAATGTGCACTTATGATGGGCACACTCTGAATAACCCACTTATCAGGGTTTTCCACTAGCATGTCCCATTTTCTGTGGGAGTGCCGAAGATAGCAGCGATCAGTTATCTCCAGCACTCCCATAAAGAATGAATGTAACAGCAGAGCGCATTCCCGACCTGCCGCTCCATAAGATTTGAGGGGTGCAGTAATCCTGTTCTTGGTGGGGCAAATAAGAGATATTACTGTAAGGGTGCATCAAGGAGACATTACAATGTATGGAGGCAACCAGGAAACACAAGTACAGGTTTTGAGTGTTTTTTCTTCTTCTAGATGGGTATTTATCACAATATATATCGTTATTGCAATCAATTTCTTAATATAGTTATCGTGGGAATATTTTTGATATGGCCCAACTCTGTCTGCTCCTTCAGCTTGCACCAGCTCTGCTTTGGTCTTGCAGCATGCGGAGTACGGATCCTACATACTTTCTGTGGATCCAGACTCCGTATACTGCAAAAGCAGAGCCAAGCCGGAGGTGCAGAGCGCTCTGAGAAGCTCCGCTGCACATTCAGTGATTTATTGAAAGTTTGTTTACTCTTTAACCTCTTTAGGACCCAGGGTGTACATGTACGCCCTTGTGTCCTGGTACTTAAGGACGCAGAGGCGTAGGGTTGGGCAATGTCAAAAATATTTTATTGATATTAAGAAATTTATCGCAATAACGATATATATCACGATAAATGCCCATTTAGAAGAAAAAAAACACTTGGAGACGTTATACTGTATGAGGGCCACAAGGAGACGTTATACTGTATGGGGGCGACCACAAGGGGACGTTATACTGTATGGGGGCGACCACAAGGGGACGTTATACTGTATGGGGGCGACCACAAGGAGACGTTATACTGTATGGGGGCAGCCACAAGGAGACGTTATACTGTATGGGGGCCACAAGGAGACGTTATACTGTATGGGGGCAGCCGCAAGGAGACATTATACTGTATGGGGGCCACAAGGAGACGTTATACTGTATGGGGGCGGGGGCCATAAGGAGACATTATAATGTATGGGGGCAGCCACAAGGAGACATTATAATGTATGGAGACAGATGCATGAAGACGTTATACTGTATGAGGGCCACAAGGTGACATTATAACCCCTTCCCCAAATCAGTATGATGTCTCCTTGTCGACCCATACAGTATACAGTAATGTCTAATTATTGCTCCAGTATAGGGGCCACAGGGAGACATTATAGTGGGGGGCTTCTACTGCTGGGCCTCCTGACAGGTATATTCCCCATCACCTTCTAGTGTGTAGAGAAGCCTTGTGCAGGGGCTACAGCTGGGGCTTAGGAGGAGAGGGCCACTATCTTTTACCTGCTTCTCCCTCCTTGGACAGTGGCAGGCCAGGATCTGGAGAACTCCCCGAGAGAGACCTGCATGGCCTCCCTCACTTGCTGCTGTCCCGGCACTTCCTGCCTTTGGTGGTGGGCGGGGCTAGGAGCCAGGAGGCAGCGGCTGCTGCGGGGAACTTCATGTGCCGATCCCCAGGGTCTCCTGTGCCCCCAGCTTTTTCAGGCCCTTCTATGGACTCCAGGATGCGCACTTTGCTAAAGAAGCCGCTGCTAGGAGTTCGCACGTGCGCAGCAGGCTGAGCCTAGTGCGCAGGCACGGGATCTGCTGGTAGCGGCTTCATTAAGCGAAGTGCGCATGCGCCGGCATGATGCGCACTTCGCTCAACCCGTGTATGCCCTGCAGGCGTGGGATCTGGCAGAGGGACGGGGAGGATTGCTGAGGCGGCGCTGAAGACGGGGAAGGCGGCGCTGGGCCCTGGACGGCGAGGGGTTCGGTCAGGCACCCTGTATTAACGGACCTTCCCTTGGGCACCTTAAGTAAGTGATTGACAGGTTATAAAAAGCTGTTTTTTGTGCAAATAGAGCCACAGTAAGGTATAATAAGGCCATCTTAGGATTCTACTTATTAGTCTGGACATGAACATATGTTTAGGTTATAGGGGTGAAATCTGCTGACAGAATCCCTTTAATATCTGTACTAGAGATGAGCGAATTTCCGCTTATGAAATTCGTTCACGCTTTGTTTGGTGGTAAAAGGTGAATTGCATTATGGATTCCTTTACCACGGCCCATAACGCAATTCTATGACTGAATGCATAACGGAATGCTTTTAGAGGCATTCCTTTATTCATTCCGTCATAATAGAAGTCTATGGGCTGCAAAACTGATCCGTCCTGTTTCCGTTATGCAGGGGAGGACTCCCCTCCAAAATTTTGGTGCCTCCTCCGACAGCGTATTATTATTTTTTTCTTTTTAATTCAGTCTTAATAGATTTCCCCCTATTGTATTCTGTAGTGGAATTAATGAACTAGATGCCGTTTTGTGGCTTTCTGAAGTTCCGAGCGCTTATATGCTAACTATGTGCCATGAAGTGTGTGTGCCGCTGGAGATGTTCCCCGGAGCAGAGCCAGTATTTCATCTCTTCATCTCTTTAGAAGAAGCCTACAGTGATTTATCGCACTGTCAGATGTTTAGCAGCCAATATTAACGGGCCCTGGAGAACAGATACCTCACATTTATTTCCAGAAATCTGCGGGAGTTGTGAATCACATCACAACAAACATTTTAGAGAATTCCCCATAGGTTCTGCGCTCGTTGCCTTTTAAATGTTAACTTGTTTTTAATCAAAGATCTACAGAAAATATGCTGGAATTTTTATTAAAATTGGTAGGGAGATGACTTCTGCAAGTTGATGTTCTGACTTGCACCACCTCTTGCCTTCTCACGTTATTGCCCACAGAGGTCGCACTACATTTTTTCCGGAAGAGTAAAAATACTCCTCTTCCCATTTTTGAGGAGTATTTTTACCCGAGGAGGAATATGAAATTTGATTCTGTCAAAAAGACCAGAGAAAAAAGCCTCATATGCAGCACTTTTTTGTCTGGTAAAAAGACAGATCCCAAACGGAAACTGAACGGACTCCATCATAGTCAAGGGGGGGGGCTGGGTTCACATCAAGTTTTTGCCATACATTTAATGTACACACAAAAAACATATAAATGTTAACCCCTTAAAGACACGGCCCTATTTCACCTTAAGGACCAGGTAATTTTTTAAAAATCTGACCAGTGTCACTTGTGTGGTGATAACTTTGAAACGCTTTTACTTATCCTGGCCTTTCTGAGATTGTTTTTTTTGTCACATATTGTACTTTATGGCACTGGTAAAATGGAGTAAAAAAAAAATCTATTTTTATTTATAAAACATACCAAATTTTCCAAAAGTTTTGAAAAAATAGCAATTTTCCAAGTTTCAATTTCTCTATTTCTATAATACATAGTAATACCGCCAAAAAAAGTTGTTAATTCACATTCCCCATATGTCTACTTCTTGTATGGATCATTTTGGGAATGCCATTTTACGCCATATGGTTTTTGGAAGGCAGATTTTACTGGACTGATTTTAGACACCATGTCCCATTTGAAGCCCCCTGATGCAACCCTAGAATAGAAACTCCAAAAAAGTGACCCCATTTTGGAAACTACAGGATAAGGTGGCAGTTTTGTTGGTACAATTTTAGGGTAAGGGCCCTTTCACACTGGCGTTTTTGTTTTCCGGCATAGAGTTCCGTCGTCTGGTCTCTATGCCGGAAGAATCCTGATCAGGATCATCCCCATGCATTCTGAATGGAGAGAAATCCGTTCAGGATGCATCAGGATGTCTTCAGTTCAGGACCGGAACGTTTTTTGGACGCAGCAAATACCGCAGCATGCTGCGCTTTTTGTTCCGTCCAAAAATCCGGAACACTTGCCGCAAGGCCGGATCCGGAATTAATGCCCATTGAAAGGCATTAATCCGGATCCGCCATAAGCTAAACGTCGTTTGGCGCGTCGCCGGATCCGACGCTTAGCTTTTTCTCAGTTGTTACCATGGCAGCCAGGACGCTAAAGTCCTGGTTGCCATGGTAAAATGTAGTGGGAGCGGGGGAGCGGTATACTTACCATCCGTGCGACTTCCGGGGCGCTCCAGAGTGACGTCAGGGCGCCCTACACGCATGGATCACGTGATCCATGCGCATGGGGCGCTCTGACGTCATTCTGGAGCGCCCCGGGAGCCGCACGGACTGTAAGTATACCGCTCCCCTGCTCCCACTATGGCAACCAGGACGCTAGTGGCGTCCTGGCTGCCATAGTAACCTGAAAGCAATTCGAAGACTGATCAGGATCCTGATCAGTCTTCTAATGCTTCAGGCGACTTGCGTTCTGACGGATCCGGCGGGACGGAAGTGACTGCCGGATCCTCAGAACGCAAGTGTGAAAGGACCCTAAATATGATTTTTGGTTCCTCTATATTACACTTTTTTTGAGGCACGGTAACAAAAAATAGAAATTCTGAAATATCACCTCCATTTGCCAATAACTCTTGTGCAACACCCAAAGGGTTAACAAAGTTTGTAAAATCACTTTTGAATACCTTGAGGGTTGTACTTTCTTAGATGGGGTCACTTTTATGGAGTTTCTTCTCTAGGCGTGCAAATGGGACATGGTGTCAAAAAACCAGTCCAGCTAAATCCGCCTTCCAAAAACCATATGGCGTTCCCTTCCGTGTGCTCGTACAGTAGTTTACGACCACATATTGGGTGTTTCTGTAAACTTCAGAATCAGGGCAATAAATATTGAGTTTTGTTTGGCTGTTTACCCTTGCTTTGTTACTGGAAAAATGAATTAAAATGGAAAATTTTCCAAAAAATCGAAATTCTGAAATTTTATCTCCATTTGCCATTAACTCTTGTGGAAAACCTAAAAGGTTAATGACGTTTGTGAATACCTTGAGGGGTGTAGTTTCTAGAATGGGGTCTTTTTTAGGTGGTTTCTATTATGTAAGCCTCACAAAGTGACTTCAGACCTAAACTGGTCCCTAAAAAGTATGTTTTTGAAAATTTCTGAAAAATTTCAAGATTTGCTTCTAAACTTCTAAGCCTTGTAACGTCCCCAAAAAATAAAATGTCATTCCCAAAATAACACAATAACGGCATTTTAGGAAAAAAAAAAAAACATGTTTTAATGTCTGCATAGTCTGAGAGACATATTTTTGAATTTTTTTGGGCGATTGTCCTATGTATGGGCTCTTTTTTTGCGGGATGAGATGGCGGTTTGAGTAATACTATTTTGGGAGGCATACGCCTTTTTGATCGCTTGGTATTACACTTTTTGTGATGTAAAACGGCATTTTTTACACCATTTTTTTAATGGTGTTCATCTGAGGGGTCAGGTCATGTGATGTGTTTATAGAGCAGGTTTTTACGGACGCGGCAATACATATGTGTAGTGTATTATATTTTTTAATTTTTATTCAGTGATTTGTATTTTTTTTTATTTTTACTTTTTTTCACTTTTTAAAATTTTTTTTGGACCCAGACCCACTTGGTTCTTGAAGATCCAGTGGGTCTGATGTCTATATAATACAGTACAGTACACTATGTAGTGTACTGTACTGTATTTTTAACTTTTCACTAGTCTGGTCAATCTTCTGCCTTTAGCAGAAGTCTGATCAGAGTTACATTACCATGGAGAGCAGGACACTTCTGAAAGCGTCCTGCTGCCATGGTAACCATCACCCACTGCCAGAACTGAGCAGCGGGTGATGGGGAGGGAGGGGAGCTCCCTCCCTCTGCGATCCCATCCTGTTGGGGGACTGCAAAGGCACAGCAGCCCCTCGATGGAAGAGGGAGGGAGCTCCCTCCCTATTAACCCCTTCCATACGGTATGGAAGGGGTTAAACGGCTGGCATTTGAACAAGCACAGATGCCAGACGTTTCTATCAGAGTGTCAGCAATGTTTCTAATCAGAGTGTCAGCCTCCCGCCACCCGCAACCACCCCCGCAGCCACAATATGATTGCAGCAGGAACCATGTTTCTAGGCCAAATTTTTTTTTTAGACGCGGTTTAATTTAGGACGTATGGGTACATCCTGTGTCCTTAAGGACTCGAACATTAGGACGTACCCATACGTCCTGTGTCCTTAGGAGGTAAACAGACTCCGCCATATCTGTCACCATAGAATTCCATTGTAAAAAAAAAAAGAGAAAAAAAGTATATGTTGGCCTATACATTTTTTTGCTGGACTTTACAAGATGGAAGATTACTACACTTTCCCATCCTGCAGAGTCCTGCAAAAAATAAAATAAGAAATAAATTGTACTTTTTTTCTTTTTACAATGGAACTCTATGGTGACGGATGCCACAGTATGGCATCTGTCTGAGGTGTCTGTTAACATATACGGTTTTTGTGTATGTTGACGAAAACCCAGCCTTACATTCCTGTTCCAGGACTTCCATTATATTCGTTGTTCTGCTCATCTAACGGAGCAGAACAACAGAAATATATTTTGGTGGTGTGAATGTGGCCTAAGAGGTGGGTACAGTATTTATGTGGGGGAAACATTACTAATCTAAATAACAGCAGGCAATTATAGCGAAGGGATAAAGTACAGTCCAATATACTGGATCTTCCCTGTACGTTATCACTTGGCTATAATAGCCTGCCTGCATTCACTACATACATCACACACACTGCACTACGTACTGTACATCAGTGTGAGATGCATGTGGGGCAGGGTGTGATGATCACACACTGCACCGCATACATCACACACTGCACCGCATACATCACACACTGCACTGCATACATCACACACACTGCACCGCATACATCACACACACTGCACCACATACATCACACACACTGCACCGCATACATCACACACTGCACCGCATACATGCACACACTGCACCGCATACATTGCACACACTGCACCGCATACATCACACACTGCACTGCATACATCACACACTGCACTGCATACAGCACACACTGCACTGCATACAGCACACACTGCACTGCATACATCACACACTGCACTGCATACATCACACACTGCACTGCATACATTGCACACACTGCACCGCATACATCACACACTGCACCGCATACATTGCACACACTGCACCGCATACATTGCACACACTGCACCGCATACATTGCACACACTGCACCGCATACATTGCACACACTGCACCGCATACATTGCACACACTGCACCGCATACATTATACATCACAGGCTGCTGCTGTCACCTTGTTCTGTGCCTCTATCTTGATGTCCGGACATAGTCATAGTCTTCTCGATGTCTGGGACATATATGCTGTGGTCCTTGAGCAGCGCGCCCTATTCTCGTTACAGCCTTCCCCTGCTGCAGAGGTCTATATTGCTCCGGCGCCCGCCCAAACTAACGAACAGCAAAGCTCAGTGCTGTATTGGTTATTGCAGGCACAGGCAGCATCGCTGCGCTGCCTATGCCGTTCTCAGTGCTGAATATAGGGGAACAGTCTATGGCGTATTGGTACGCCTTAGACTTTTTCCAGGGAGTAAAATGGCCTGAACAGGCGTCAGTGATGCTTGTACAGGCGTTATTGCGACCTCCAATTGCTCATCTGACTTTTTATTATCTGTTTTATCGTAGTTTTCCCATTCCAATCTTGTCAGAAGTTCTATACATTTGGAGAGATGTTAGTCTTTAGTGAAATATAAAAAGCACCACATACAGAGACTTTTGTTATTTCCCCAATATGCAGCAGTCTCTTGGAATGGAGTGTCCTTTCTCTGCCTTGTTTTCCTATGTTTACGTGACAAATAAACAGCAAGTATTCCACCATCTTATGTGGTTTGATACAAGATCAGACTGCTGCCAAGCGGCTTGTCATTCATTTCAGTGTAAAATGTGCGCCCTAGTGCAAATGGGATGCATGTTTTTAACCCTTGTTCCCCATTGGATTCAATAGGAAAGGGTTTAAATACATTGATGTATGTTTGGTGGAGTCCACGCCACTAAAAACCTGTTCTCAGAGTCAGATTACCTTCTTATCTGTAAGGGGGCTTTTTTCTACTGGAACACTAAAGGAGCTTTAGTACTGCTTTCAGCACTATAAGGGGCATTATTACTACTGGGGCTACTATAAGAGGACATCTTTGTCTACTGGCACACATTATGGGGGCTGTATTAATACAGGGGCACTACAGTCTGCATGGTTTCTTCTGGGGCATACTTTGTGGGCTTTATTACTACTAGGGGAACTTTAGGGGTTCTTAATACTACTGGGGGCACTATAAGAGGGCATATTTACTACTGGAGCACATTGTGGGCTTTAGTGCTACAGGGGGTGTTCTGGTTGGCTTGTGGCACTGAAGGGCAGTATTATGGGCATTGGTACTTCTGGGGCACCATAGGTGGCATGTGTACTACTGGGGCACTATAGGCAGACATTATTTTTGGGGCATTATGGAGGGCTTTGATACTGCTGTGGGCATAAATGGGGGAGTTATTACTATAGCGTATGGTGGGCTTTATTATTACTGGTGAGGGATATGGGGAACATTATTACTTCTGGCTCACAGTGAGGACATAATTTCTATCGGGTACACTGTAGGGGCACCTTTAGTACTAAGGGCAGTCTGAGAAATAAATATTACTTTTAGGCTCCATTCACACGACCGTATGTTGTCGGATTAGATGCTGTCCCATTAACTTCTATGGGGCCCTTTTCTTTCATGGCACAGCTCAGCAAAAAAAATGAAACACGTCCTATACTTGTCAGTGAAAATCAGGACATGACCCTATTGTAGTCTATGGATCAGCAAAAAAACGGAATGCAATCCGTTTTTTTGCAGACCTGCTGAACTGTCCGCAAAAAAAGGATCCGTTTTTTTGCGGACAACATACGGTCGTGTGAATGGCGCCTTAGTGAGACTTTTGGGAGCATTATTATCGTGGGGGCACCTTGGCACAGAATGAGCTTAGTACTTTATTATTATTATCGGAGGACACTATATTTGGGGCACTGTTTTGTGGGTATAATCATTTTTTGAAGGCAGTGTGTCAAAAATTATTGGAGTATCTGTGTGATACTATATTTTTTCCAGGGGACTATCTGGTTCTGCAGTATAGTATTGGGGAGCACAGATAGTATTTGGGTGTTCAGAAGGTGGGAGGAAGATTAAAAAGTAGGAACCTAAGATGTCTGACACTCTGCAGAGACTAGGTATGACTGTAAGAAATCATCATGGCGGTCTGCTCCAAATGGGGACGATGAAGAAAGAGAATGTGTACATCAGATGAGATATCACTGGATATAAGGGCTATGTGGTGCTGTATTTCCTGTATGCCAGTGCAGAATGTAATAGTCGCCCCTCTTGGGTCCTAATGTGGTGTCATTTTGACAGGAAGATTAGTACTGCATGCTGCACCATTCTTTCTGCAAAATCTGAAGGAACTGCTGACAGTGGCTTGAAACCGAGCCTAAAAGAGCAGCGTGAAAATGGCCTTATTTTGTTAACATTTACTATTTACTTAGCGTAAAAAGGTTGAGAACCATTGTTTTAGAGCATATCAAAATTTTCTGGACATCAGTTATTATGGGTGAATAAAGCAAGTCTGCATTACAAATGATGATTCAACACTGTCTAGCTGTGCCACAAGGTGGCAGCAATGTACCACAGAAATTGCACCAGCCGCCCTTATATACTGAAGTATCTGTCTTGTCAGTATCAAGCACACCTACCTTTCATGTGGAATGTATGTAACTGACAGCATCTTCATAGTCTGCTTGACCTAGCTTGCCTTCTGCTTGGTTCCTGGCAATATTTTAGTTTCTTATTAAAAAAAAAAAATCTGCATTCAGGGTTCATTTATTTAGTTCCGCGTTTTACAAGCAAGCAACATAGTCCAGTTTTATTAGCTTGGTTAAACTATTGCTGCATAAAGTGAATCATGTGTGCGCATGGCTTATATTAAAGACAATGATCAGAACTGTCATTTAACTGCCCATATCACTCTGGCTGGACAGAAGAAATCTATTGATCGCCATACTGAAAGAGCCACTTTTTAAGCTGTTGTCACAGTTTGTAGCTTACAATTCCCTGGAGTCTGACTGTGTGTTATGTAGCATTCATATCTACTTTCCATGCAATAGCCAAGTGTTTTACACCTTTCCAGCCTCTGCTTGACATTGTGCATGGTAATTTTAGGCAAGTGGGCGCCTCCTTAGGGCTCATTCACACAGCCGTAGGTGGGCTGTTCCGTATGCGCGGGCAAACTCCGAAAGGCCGCCGGAATGAATCCAAACCCATTCAACTTGAATGGGTCTGCATTCGTCCTTTCTGCAAAAAGATAGAGCAAGTTCTATCTTTTTGCGGAAAGGAAGAAGGGAACAGAACCCCACAGAAGCACTCCGTGGTGCTTCCGTAGTGTTCCGACCGTGATTCCGTTCGGCATCTCCAGATTTGTGGACCCATTAAAGTGAAGGGGTCCCCATCTGTGATGCGGACTGCACATGAAACAGTGCCCGTGTATTGTGGATCCGCAAATGCAGTCCGCAATACGGCAACAGGCAGCACACGTTCTTGTGCATGAGCCCTTCGTTTTTTAAATTAACAATCGTTCTGCTGTTGCAAGCAGAGATCAGAGGAGACCAAGAATAGATTTTTTTTATTTTAAAACATAATTTTTATTTGAAGTAGGTGGAAGCAATTACATACGTAAATCAGCGTGTTCCATATCTTCATTAATCCATACATGGCAAAATAAAATATCTGGCACATAGATAACTTGTACAGAGATTTGCATAGATATTTCCTTCTTTACCACAGTCACATGTTCCACATTTAGCTACCTACTGCTCCTTTTTCTTCTCTTTATTGCAAATCTGAAAAGAATAATACAATAATTCCCTTACAAAAAACATATCCCTCCCTCCCTCCCCCTTCTCCTCTCTATAACCACCCACCCCTTCCCGAGAGACCATGATCCGCCTATATGGTACACATATCTTCTGTTTCTTATCACTAAGAGAATACTTTATTTAATTGCTAGAATATAATTTTTATTTGCTTACTCAGCTGCTTGCATGGTCTAGTACTTCACAGCTGACTTGTTGCCCTTTCAATGGGGGTGCTGCAGTAGGGTATATACTTAAAGGAATTTTACTAGATTTTTAGATTTATGGTCTATCCTCCGGGCGATGGATTCCATTAAAGACAGGTGCACTCTGCGGTCTCACTAAACTCTGATACTGATGTTAAAGATGAGAGATTAGCCGATATATCCTACTGTGCAGAACATGTCGGAGCCCGAGCACCGCGCCAAGGTTTCTCAAGTAGTATGGGCAATACCAGGGGCCAGTGGGCACTTTACAGGAATGTATAGGCCGACTCACAGCATACCTCCAGCATGTAACCATGCCTGCAATGAGAGGAGGGAGAAGGCTGTGCTGATATGGCCCAGGCCTCACAGGTGCACTGAAATGTAGCCTATAGATGAAAATCAGGCACATTTACATAGGAGTTTATACTATAAAAAACCTAGCCCAGTAATTAAAGTGTCAGAGATTATTGTAGCACATTATTATTGAAATACTAGGGGACAAGCAGAATGTAGATTACAGCCGGTAAAGTGTGTCTTTTTTCCACTGTAGTTTCTTAGGAGAATAGAAAATATAAAAATGTATCGTGTGATTTTAAATCTGCTCTGTGTGTGTATAAGGCGGTGTAAAACCCAATTCACATTTATTGTCTTATACCTTGCTGTAGACTTTTGGTATGCCATCTGCTCTGAAAATCTGCATTATAGTCAGTGAGTGTGAATGTGGCTTTACAAAGCATGAGTGCATAACTTGCTTCATTGCCCCATAAGTGATGTGTACGGCTAGAGGCCACTGTATTTGTCTCTAATCTGTAAATCAGGGGGCAATCTATCGGTGTACAAAACGTTCTGAAGACTACACCCATTAATTCAGATGCGTTTTGTGTTGGAAGCTAAATTCGGATTTCTGTAATGTTGATATGGGGGATAAAGCGAAGTAAGTTTTTTTTTTTTTTTATTGTACACCATTTGTGCTATAAATTGTAATTCTTTCTATTTTTTCTCTAGGGCCCTGTGTTGATTGGAAGTTCTCAAGGTGGGGTTAACATTGAAGATGTTGCTGCTGAAAATCCTGACGCTATTGTGAAAGAGCCAATTGATATTGTACAGGGCATCCAGAAGGAACAAGCTGCTAGGGTAAATTATTTTGCTTCTGATTAGCTAAAGAGCAGCTTCTTACTGGGAAATGGAAATTTTCATAGGCATGAAATATGGGTTTGATATATCAGAATTCACAATATTTTTATATTTACATATATATCTCCAGTGCATCAAAATGAAAAATGATGCAACTTTACAAATAGTCTTTATTAAATAAAATACCCTACAGTTTAGTGTCTGCCACTCCTGTTAACGTCTTAGTGTCTCTATAGTACCAGACTACAAACGCTGTCTAGTCAGATCTTGATGCACGCTCCCTTCCATCTGTTCCTCGATTGGTAACACATATTTGATAGCTTAGTAATAAGGTGAAAGATGGAAGTAGAATATGACTGCAGGGAATATTTATAATATTTTTAACACAGAGATTCACACTGGTAAGTATACGTAGTTCTTGACTGTAATCGTTTGATACCTTGTGTTGGTGTACTCCTTTTTTTTATTTAATTCTTTCATGCAAGGGTTTTCCGTAAAACAGCTTATTGATGGCCTATCCTTAGGATAAGTCAGCAATATCTGAGGCTGCATCGCTGTGGCCCCCTTTGTGTTATTTGGCACATCTAAGCTGCATGCTGTGCATATAGTAGCAGTGGTGCAGGGTATTGCGCTACCAGATTGTGTGCAGGTAGACTGGCTAAGGTAAACATTTAGGGCCAGATTTATCATTACTCTTACATCTTACTTCACTTTTACATATGCCCAAAGTCACTTTTGGCTCAGTCAGATTTATTAATGGTCCTTTAATACTGTGATAAATGTGGTTTGACGGCAGCAGTTTATTCTTCACTAAGCAGCTTTACAAAAGTCGCACGTATTTACAAAAAAGTCGCATGTTCTATTTAAAAGTCGCATAAGATAAGCATTGCGTAATTTTTTGCAACTTTTTAAATGGTCTCAATAGTAAATCTAAAGAGATTAATTTACATAAGAAAACACGCCCACTTTCACAAAACTGGAGAGCTTAGTGCAGAGCTTGAAAAGGTCGTAAAAAAATGCGCAATTTTACCGATTGTGCATTTTTTTTGTGACTTTCACTCCATTAAAGTGACTTTAGCTAATGATAAATCTGGCCCTTAGTGGCTTGAGTGTTGCGGCCTGTGATTGCTGCGGGTGCTGAGAGTTTGACACCCACTGATTTGATATTGATGGCCTATCCTGGCCTATCTAAATATATTTAGACATTGTCCTTATGTCAAAATTTGTAAGGTGGAAGCCTAAGATTTTTCCAGGAACTATAAGGCTAAGTTACCCAGGTTATTTCCTTGATGCCATTGGTATACAGATACTGTATTTTTCGCCCTATAAGACGCACCGGCCTAAAAGACGCACCTGGGTTTTTGAGGAGAAAAATAAGAAAAAAAATATTTTTAACCAAAAGGTGTGCTTTTGAAGTAATGGTGGTCTGTGCATGACAGTATTATGGGGGGGATCTGTGGATGGCACTGTTATGTGGGGGAGATGTGGATGGCACTGTTATGGGTGGATCTGTGGATGGCACTGTTATGTGGGGGGGATCTGTGGATGGCACTGTTATGGGGGATCTGTGGATGACACTGTGATGGGGGGATCTGTGGATGACACTGTGATGGGGGATCTGTGGATAGCACTGTGATGGGGGCATTTATGAATGACACTGTAATGGATTGATCTGTGGATGACACATATATAGCATCTTATGCTATATGTGTCATCCACAGATCACCCCAATTACAGTGTCATCCACAGGTGCCCCCATTACATTGCCATCCAAAGATGCCCCCTTTCTAAAACATCTGGCCCATAGTGACTGCTTAGGGGCGAGACTGGCAACACGCGTGGCGGCTCGCTGCTACAGCGTGACTAGCCATAACATTTATACCTTTAATCATGTCCTTATTCTGTAAGCCCAGTCAGTAGCGCTCTGCTAACCTGCTATACCGATCCTCTAGCAGGCAGAGCGGTGCGGCGGCAGGCTGCTGTGTAACGTCCTCACTGACGCCATCTGCCTGCTCCTCCTGCTTCATTCATAAAGTGAAAGGAGCAGGCAGATGACGTCAGTGAGGACGTTACACAGCACCGCTCTGCCTGCTAGAGGATCGGTATAGCAGGTTAGCAGAGCGCTACTGTACTGGGCTTATAGGGAATAAGGGGACATGATTAAAGATTATAAATGTTGTGAAAGCAGTCACGCTGTGAGCGGCGGGCCGCCCGCCACGTGTTGCCAGGCTCTGCCCCCTCCTCCTTCCATGCTGATACATCGCAGGCTGTGCGATGTATCGGCTTTAGCTATAGGAAAATGGTAGCATTCACCCTATAAGACGCACTGCCATTTCCCCCCCCCACTTTTGGGGGATAAAAAGTGCGTCTTATATGGCGAAAAATACTGTAGTTTGTTCACTATTGACTGTTGAGTTGACTTGACAAATCTAGTGGCTTAAGGGGAGTCTGTCAGAAGTTATGACCTTGCAAAACCTTGGTAGATAGGGGCCGGGGAAAAGAGTACAAACGTACCTTTTGTGCAGCTTT
Source organism: Bufotes viridis (assembly GCA_033119425.1). NCBI lineage: Eukaryota > Metazoa > Chordata > Amphibia > Anura > Bufonidae > Bufotes > Bufotes viridis. Next base: position 407,126,509 of record CM065591.1, on the reverse strand, counting down.
TATTATCAGATATGTGACTATGAACTGTTTTGTGCCAGATTTTGCTCCTTTAAGTGCCCCCTGTGCCCAGGAGGTGGAGCTCACTGTTAATGCTCTCTGCATTGAGCTGCTTCACATCCCCTTCCCTCTGGGTGACAGATGTGGTGGTCTTCTGGATGGATGCTACAGTTGTCCCTCAGAGCAGAGGGCACTTCAGCGCTGCCATCTTCTGGGCACTTGAAGGAGCAGTTTGTGTTCACATTACACCCGATAATAAGAGCTCCACAAAAGGTTTGTCCTGCTCTCCCCAGCCCTTACATAGCTCTGTCAGCAGTTTTGCATGGTTAAAGAGGCGCTGTCTCCAGAATCAACCCTATTAAACCAAACATACTGGCTGGTAGCGCTCATCAAGCTGACCAAAACAATACCATTCTCTTGTCAGCTGCAGAGAAATCTGTGTTTCTTTTATAAGCAAATGAGAATTTTGAGCACTCAGGGCCACATTATATGATTATATAGACACCAGTAATATGTGATGGCTTATAAGCATGGGAAAAACACACATCTTTAGCTATAGCTTGGAATTATAGTACGTGTAGAAATCCCAGTTTAAATCTTGAGAGAGACGTCAACGTTTTTTTTTCTTCTTCCACATTTATCCCATAAGAAAAGTCTATGAGCCAGATTTATCATTACACTTACATCTTACTCCACTTTTACATAGGCCCAAAGTCACTTTTAGTTAGTCAGATTTATTAATGGTCCTTTAATACTGTGATAAATGTGAATTGACGGTAGCAGTTTATCCTTCAGTAAGCGGCTTTACAAAAGTCGCACGTCTTTACAAAAAAGTCGCATGTTCTATTAAAAAGTCGCATAAGATAAGCATGGTCCCGCCTTGAGTGAAATTGCGCATTTTTTTGCGACTTTTTTGCGACTTTTTAAATGGTTGCAATAGTAAATCTGTCTAGAGATTCATTTACATAAGACAACACGCCCACTTTCACAAAACTGGAGAGCTTAGTGCAGAGCTCGAAAAAGTCCCAAAAAAATGCGCAATTTTACCGATTGCGCATTTTTTTGCGACTTTTTCACTCCATTAAAGTGACTTTAGCTAATGATAAATCTGGCCCTATGTTCTTATTATATTGAGAATAATAAATATTACTGGTTTCTTTATAATCATATATTGTGTCTGTGAATAAATAGGTAATAGGTTTTGGCAAAAAACAAAACACTAATCTCAATATAGTAAGGCATTTTATTATTATTATAGTATAGCCTTTTAATATGGTATAGAATAAGAGAGATAAAAATAACAAAGAAAATGTATATCTCTTCTGGGATCTGAACCTGGGATCTCGATATGCATGGTAAATCACTATACCACTAAGCTATAACATTTCCACATAGAGGTATAGGTTTTTTCTATGCCTATAAGCTAACGCATATTACTGGTGTCTGTATAATTGTATAATGTGCCTGTGAATAAAGCAGTAATATGTTTATTAGTACATATTACCGACAAAAGAAAGGTATCCTTTTAATCAGCATAATGTGCCCTCCCAGCCAGTATATCCGATTTTATTAGGGTTGATCCTGTCGGCAGATCCTCTTTAAAACTGCTAAAGGACTCCATTTAAGGTGGAATTCAATAAATGTGAGCCAATGTACAGTATATAGTGTTCTTTGCATTTTACTATTATGTATGCTTGCAGTTTGCTGGGATTATGACAGTTACACAGTAGAAAAGATTGCATGTTGTAAACAATAGGTTGTGCTACTACCAGAAGTCTGTGCGTTGTGTCCTCGAACGCTTTAATGCACTGTTTACTTTACATTTGAAACGTCAGTAGTTATTTAAGCCTTTTACATCATAACAAAAGAAATTAGGAATAGGGACAATGAGTATATTTTTCATGGGAATTTAGTGGATTAATTTTACTTTTTCTTTTTTTTCTTTTCTTTATTATCTTTTATGTTTAGCTTGCACAGAAAATGGGCTTCCCAGAGAACCTTGTGGATGAGGCAGCCCAGTGTATGATCAACCTGTATAATCTATTCATGAAGTACGATGCCACAATGGTTGAAATCAACCCCATGGTAGAAGATGCATCCGGAATAGGTAAGCAACGTTTTTTGTGGCAGAGTTTAAGGCATGTTTGTTTTCTAAGATTTTTTTTCTTTTGGTGCTTTTTGCTATATTCTTATTGATTTGAAGATTTTATAGAATTGTGAAGGCAAAATCATGCAGTACAGCAGCACACTTCTTTTTTTTATTTTATATATATATATATATATATATATATATATATATATATATATATATATATATATCCTGGGTGCTGCCAGATTGATGTGTAAAATACATCAAACTGGACTCCATGACTTTTTGGCTCAAAGAGGCTAGAGCTGTAGCAAAACCTCTGCTGTGAGAAATGTTAAACCTCCATGGGCACATGTTTCCATTAAAAGGTTCTGCCAAGTTTTCAAGTTCTCCCATATCACACAATAGGGAATAACTAACTTATAGGTGGGGGTCTCACCTCAGGAATCCCATCTTTTGGACCATGGCCAATCCCAAGAACAGGTGGGGTTCCGTTCCCCATCCTCCTAGAGCGGCTTGCCAAGCATAATCCCTATCTTTCCATTCGTTCTCTACGAGACCGCTGGAAGTAGCCAAGTACAGTACTGTGCTATCTCTTCCAGTCACGTAGAGAAGTGGCAGACTGACGCCCCATCAGGAAAGGTGGAATGGAACCCCTTTTTTGGGATCGGTGGTGGTCCCAGCAGTTGGACCCCCACTCATCAGTTAGATTTCCCCTATCCTGTGTTACAACTCCTTTTAATTGACAGGAACAGAAGATCTTGAAAAATGGGTTGGAACTGGAACACTTATAAGAAAGTTGCAGTGTTTTCATAAGGCAATAATAATTATGTTCTTACACCGAAAAAAAACTGTTAATACGCTAAGATCTAATGCAGTCTTAAAAAAAACAAAGAAACAAAGATAGATGTTAGAACTGCACCACACTGACCCAACAAGCAATTACCGTACCCGAAATGCTCACAAAGAATCAGCGGTTGTGTACCATTGTTGGTGGCATTTTTTTATCCATATCCAGGCAGCTGGCGGACCTGTAGGAGGGTTTGGGCAAACTTTTCTGCCACACATCATGGCAAGTTTGTAAAACATCGTATGACTCTCCTCTGAATGGGGACGGAAGCAAAAAAAAAAAAAAAATCTTAAGGGATATTTTAAATCCTTTAAGAAGATATTTTGAGTAATAATTAAAAATATCGTAGCACTGTTATTTTGAAGGGATTGTACCGTCTCAGACATTGGTGGCATATCTCTAGAATATGCCCCCAGTGTCAAATGCAGGTCCTACTTAGAACGGATCCGGAGGGCACACTGCGCTGCTCTGCTGTTTTCGGCGCTCCCATAGGAATGCATAGAGGGCGGCCTTGCATGACTGGTGCATCCTCAGAGACTTTGCCAGCTCCGTTCTAAGTAGGACCAGCAGCTATCAGACATTGGGGGCATATCCTAGCGATATGCCCCCAATGTCTGAGATGGTACAATCCCTTTAACGATATCAATGCAAAAAAAAAAAAAAAAAAAAGCTGCTTTTCATGGTAACGTTCTCTTTTTGGCTTTTTATGCGCCCATTTGCAGCTCTGGTATGGCTCTCTTCTGTGACAACCAAGCACCTGCATCTCCCCGGAGAACATTGCAGTCAGCTCTTGTTATCCCCTTCTCCTGTCTTCATCCCCTGCATAAAATTAATTACGGACAGACCTAGCTATTTCCACTAATAAATAATGCTTCGGTATGTAATGCCCCTCTCTCCCCAGTTTGCTTCTCTGCTGTCTAGAGAGAGCTATAGCTGTATATTTGTGTAGATTAAGGGTCCATTCACACGTCCGTGTGTATTTTGCGGATCTGCAAAACACGGAAACCGGCAATGTGCGTTCCGCATTTTGTGGACCGCACATCGCCGGCACTCTCATAGAAAATGCCTTTTCCTGTCCGCAATTATGGACAAGAATAGGACATGTTTTATTTATTTTTCGGGAACGCAATTGCGGACCCGGCCGGGACATCGTCTGTCCCCATTGAAATTAATGGGTCCGCAATTCCGTTCCGCAAATGCGGAACAGAATTGCGGACGTGTGAATGGACCCTTAAAAGAAGGGACAAATGAATGAAAGATGAGATGTCTGGGCCACTTCACCTGCTTCACTTTGCCGGCACTGAGAAGAGGAATAGAGCGGGTGAGCTACTGAGCTTGTTAGTCCACCGTGAAGACAGGAATTTCTGCCATAGGAAAAACAGTGAGGGGCGCTACCAGAGAGGAAGGTACATAAAAAAAAATAAATAAAAAAAACACAATATTTTTACTGCATGTATATGGTAATAATGCTTCATTTGCAATGCCCTGTTCATTGCATGGTGAATACTGTCTGTGGGATAACCCATTTAAAGCTGTCACTTTGGTTTATTCCATGGGGAAAAAGCAGTCTATGGTAAGGATTATAATTATTTTACTATTAAGATGCCTGCATTCCTTTTTTACTTGCATCTATATAATATGTATGACCGATATGAGCCATTGTCATTAACTTAACCGTCCTCTTTAAAAGCAAATATAGGTCATTAATGTGGAACTCAGCCACATTATTCTAAGTTTACCTGGCTAATCCATAATGCAGGAAATACATTGGGACCTAAGATGTCAGACTCTAATTACGTATGAATGTGGATGGTTTGACCAGTCACCCGAGGCCGCCCAAAATGCACCAGAGCCATTTACAGTGCAATGCAAGGCCACCCACCATCAATGCAGTACAGCCAGTATTGCCGCCAGGTGCCCACTGCTGGCCACTGTCACTTGGGGGATGCAGAATCAGCCCCTAGAGTGCCCCCTCAGCTCTGATCAGTGTCAACTTCTTGGGGTTGGAGGGGTTGGAGACCGAGATTACATGAAGCAGGAGTGAGAAGAGAGAGATGCAATCAGACTGTAAGTGAGACTGGATGGTCTGTTAAAGGTAGGCGGCCTGGGGAGATGTTCCTGTCTGTATTCAGTACAGGCAACAGCTTCAGGGGATCCTTTTTTTTTTTTTTTTGTTCTTATTTATGTTTTTTTAAAGGCATGCCTCTTTGAACCCACATGGATCAAATTCTGGTTTCCTTATTTTGGCGGAATAGTCCCTGCCACCTTGTTCTCCTTCTCAGACCTCCTGCTACCTACCCTGCCTCCCAGAACTCCTTCCAGATAGGGACTACCCCTCCCCATAGAGGGGAAGGGAGGGGGGGGGCACGAATAGCGACCCCAGGTATGGGAAACAACTTAGGGCTATGACCTGCTTAAAGGGAAATGCTCCCACTGTTTCCTTTGTGAGCCTCTCCCTCTCCTTGATTGAGAGGGCCAGGCGAGTTGACTGTGCAGGAGCCTGGCCCTAGCAATCAAGGAGAGGCAGAATATGCAGGAGGAACAACAGTGCACAGGAGGGCTTGGGCCCGCCCTTGGTGCACTTAGCTGTCCGTTTGCAAATGGGATTAAAATTACTTTTTCTTTAGATTGAAGCTATGGATCTCTAAGTGAATGGTATGTCTACAGTGAATTTTCTGGTTGCAGAATCCCTTTAATTCACCACTGCTATCAGGTTATGCCGGGAATAGTGGATTGTGGAGGGCCACAACCTACAGTAACATTCTTTCACTTAGTGTAACCACATCCATCATGCAGTTTCGACAGTATACACACACTGTCTATCTATATTATTGGGAGTAGCCACATGCTGTATATATATACATGCTTTACAGGTTAAACGCGAAAAATTAGAATATCATGCAAAAGTTCATTTATTTCAGTAAGGTGAAACTAAAATATGAGAGAGACTCATTACATGCAAAGCGGGATATTTCAGGCCTTTATTTGTTATAATTTGGATGATTATAGCTTTCAGCCTATGAAAACCCCAAATTCACAATCTCAGAAAATTAGAATATTACATAAAATAAAAAGGATGTTAAATAGAAAATCGTAGGACCTCTGAAAAGTATAATCATGCATATGTAGTCAGTACTTGGTTTGGGCCCCTCAGTGCGGCGTGGCATGGATGCTATCAGCCTATGGCACTGCTGAGGTGTTATGGAAGACCAGGAGGCTTCAGCTCTTCTGTATTGTTCGGTCTCATGTCTCTCATCTTTCTCTTGGCAATGCCACATAGCTTCTCTATGGGGTTCAGGTCAGGCGAGTTTGCTGGCCAATCAAGCACAGTAATTCCATGGTCATTGAACCAGGTTTTAGTACTTTTGGCAGTGTAGGCAGGTGCCAAGTCCTGCTGGAAAATGAAGTCATCATCTCCATTAAGCTCATCTGCGGAAGGAAGCATGAAGTGCTCCATAATCTCCTTGTAGACGGCTGCGTGGACTCTGGACTTAATGAAGCACAGTGACCAACACCAGCAGATGACATGGCTCCCCAAATCAACACAAACTGTGGAAACCTCACACTGGACTTCAAGCATCTTGCATTGTGTGCCTCTCCATTCTTCCTCCAGACTCTGGGTCCTTGGTTTCCAAATGAGATGCAAAAGTTGCTCTCATCAGAAAAGAGGACTTTGGACACTGAGCAACAAACCAGTTCTTTTTTTCTTTAGCCCAGGTAAGACGCTTCTGGCGTAGTTTGTTGTTCAGGAGAGACTTGACAAGAGGAATACGACATTTGAAGCCCATGTCCAGGATCCGTCAGTGTGTGGTGGCTCTTGATGCACTAACTCCAGCCTCAGTCCACTTCTTGTGAAAGTCCCCAACACTTGAATGGGCCTTTTCCTGACAATCCTCTCCAGGCTGCGGTCATCCCTGCTGCTTGTGCACCTTTGTCTTCCACACTTGTCCCTTCCACATCACTTTCTATTAATGTGCTTTGATACAGCACTTTGGAAACATCCAACTTCTTTAGCAATTACCCTTTGAGACTTTCCCTCCTTATGGAGGGTGTCGGTGATGGTTTTCTGCACAACTGTCAGGTCAGCAGTCTTTCCCATGATTGTGATTCCTACTGAACCAGACTGAGAGACAATTTAAAGACTCAGGAACCCTTTGCAGGGGGTATGGATTAATTAGCTGACTAGAGTGTGACACTTTGAGCCTAGAATATTGAACCTTTTCACAATATTCTAATTTTCTGAGATTGTGAATTTGGGGTTTTCATAAGCTGTAAGCCATAATCATCCAAATTATAACAAATAAAGGCTTGAAATATCTCGCTTTGCATGTAATGAGTCTATCTCATATATTAGTTTCATTTTTTTTAAGTTACATTACTGAAATAAATGAACTTTTGCACAATATTCAAATTTTTCAAGTTTCACCTGTATATAATGTATATCTATCTTATTGTGAGTAGCCACATGCTTGGCAGTGTTCATTTCCTCCCACACGTATATTTAAAATCCAATCTTTTCTCGTTCTAGTTTTGTTCTGGTGACAGTAATAATCCCAGTACTTGATGTTTTTTTTATCTTATTGCTTTGCTCGTCTTTCCCTCACCACTGGCTATACCTTGCTGCTCAGATGCCTGTGTGGCTCGCCTGCTGTATTACATGAGTGCCTCTGACTCCTCGGCTGCAGAGCATAGTAAATAGCTGAAACTGAAATATTTCATGTAACAAAACAAATTGTATGTGGAAGAAAGTAAATGTATTTCAGTGTTCCAGCTCATTCTGCAAGTGTCCACCTAGATGAAGTTGTGATATTCAGCAAATGAGGTTGGTCTGTTTTATATTGCATACATAAAATATCTTTATAGTCACACCACTTGTGTTCTCATGCTGGTTTGCCAATAAATGGTATTCAGCGGCCTTGGTTTCTGTGTTAAATCGTTATTACATTTTAGGGGTTTTCCCGAGTGTTTTATGCTGATGACCTTTCCTTATCTCCATCTTCTCCAGTACATTGAAGGGCTGAAATACATGGTGGATTTGCTTGGTTTTCTGTGCGGACAGTTTCTGCCACGTATCCACATGTATTGCACTGTAATTTTGCTGCAGATTTGCAGGTAGGAATTTGCATTGCAAATCTTAATTGTCTGAGCTCACTCTAAGGCTACATGCACACGACCGTCTGTGTTTTGCTGTCCGCAAATTGCTGATCCACAAAAAAAACTGATGACGTTCCGTCCGCGTTGTTTTGCAGATCCATTTTAATAATGCCTATACTTGTCCGCAAAACAGACAAGAATAGGACATGCTCTATTTTTTTGCAGGGCTACGGAACGGACATATGGATGCGGATAGTACAGTGTGCTGTCAGCATTTTTTGCAGACCCATTGAAATGAACGGGTCCGCATCATATCCGCAAACAAAATGGAACGGACACGGAAACAAAATACGTTCGTGTGCATGAGGCCTAAGGCCTCATGCACATGACTGTTTCAGTATTGCAGTCTGAAAAATATGGATATGCAAAATACGAACACATTTCGTGGCAATACGCATTTTTCTGACTGCTGTTATTAGAAACGACTTTTCTTTCCACAAAACAGACAAGAATAGGATATGTTCTATAATTTGCGGAATGAACATACAGATGCCATCAATGTGTGTTTTTTGGACCCATAGAAATAAATGAGTCCGTGTGCAATCCGCAACAAATGCGCACTAGACACTGATGCAAAATACGGTCGTGTGCATGAGGCTTAAGTCATCCAGCCAACTGTGAGTGGCACACTAAGACCATGAGTGGCCTCATGTATGCAAGTCCAAATTGACAGAAGACGTGGCAACACAAGTAGACAGGGACATTAGAAGTAGGTGGGGCCTGCAGTACCATAGTGCAGCGCAAAATACTGCCACAACAGAAGCAAATATCACAGTGCAGTGCAAAATACTGCAGCCCTCGACACAGTATTCATCTGTGTCACCATCCTGAGGATGATAGTTGAACTCAGGAGGGCACCTGCAGCTATTGACCAAGTGCATAAGTACCTGATGCTACCAGCTGAGAGAATCGGTTCATTATGTACCCAGCCGGTGGACATGAGGAGGGCTCAGGCGTTCCCCTGGGCGTCGGCCTATCAAGAAATTTCCCTGTGAGGTTTATGGCCAGTCCACCCCTGCCCATGACCTTGCCTTAATGTTCACATAACAAGATCAATCTATTGATGCACAGGAAATCTTAGCCATGTTGAGAATTCTGAAATCAGTCTGAAACTAAAGCTAAGTGTTTTACTCATTATTAAAAAAAAGTCACTGTAAGGCCCCTTTCACACGGGCGAGTTTTCCGCGCGGGTGCAATGCGTGAGGAGGACGCATTGCACCCGCACTGAATCCGGACCCATTCATTTCTATGGGGCTGTGCACATGAGCGGTGATTTTCACGCATCACTTCTGCGTTGCGTGAAAATCGCAGCATGTTCTATATTCTGCGTTTTTCACGCAACGCAGGCCCCATAGAAGTGAATGGGGATGCGGGAAAATCGCAAGCATCCGCAAACATGCGCGGATGCGTTGCGATTTTCCCGCATTGTTGCTTAGCAACGGGACCCAATCTCTATTATTTCCCTTATAACATGGTTATAAGGGGAAATAATAGCATTCTTAATAAAGAATGCATTGTTAAATGATGAGGAAGGGGTTAAAAATAATAAAAGTTAACTTACCTTAGCCACTTGATCGCGTGAGTCGCGATCTGTCCTCTCTTTCCCTGCAGCATCGATGATCTAAAGGACCTGTGATGACGTCACATCACATGGCTCAATCACCTGCTCCATCACTATGGTGATGGAGCATGTGATTGGTCCATGTGACCATGTGACATCATCCAAGGTCCTAATCACTATCCTCAGGCTGTGGATAGTGCTTATGGACCTTGGATGATGTCACGTGGTCACATGGACCAATCACATGCTCCATCACCATAGTGATGGAGCAGGTGATTGGGCCATGTGATGCTGTGACATCATTACAGGTCCTTTACATCTTTCAAGCTAATGGAGAGGAGGCCGGGCTTCGTGATCAAATGGAACAGGTAAGTTATTATTAGTTTATTATTTTAACCCATTCTGCACCAGTTTAAACATTAGGAAGATGGCCAAGGGTATTATTTTACATTATAACTATGTTATAATGTGAAATAATACCAGCGGGACAATTTCTGACCCAAACATGCACTTCTGTGAAGAAGTGCAGGTTCGGGTCTGGGTACCAAAAGTGCCGATTTTTCTCCCGCGCGTGCAAAACGCATGACAGCGCTTTGCACTCGCAGGGAAAAATCGCGGCAATTCCCGCAACGCACTCGCACTGTTTGACGGAGTGCACCCGCAACGCCCGTCTGAAAGAGGCCTAAAACATAGACGGGGACGCCTTGCTGTAGAGATGCTTCTTTGCAGCATTGTGAGACTTGTGACACTAGCGGGTAAAAATAGGGTACAAGGACTGTAGTTTGCATAGGGATACTGTCCTGAAAGGGGTTTTCCAGTATATTGATATTGATGGCCTATCCTCTAGATCAGTTATTAGCATCGGAACGTCAGGGTTTCGACATCCTGCACCCACACTGATCAGCTATGGGAATAGCTCTGGTGCCGAAATTAAATGTCACTCTTGTATATATATGTTTGGCCTTTTTAAAAGGAGAGCAATCGCCTTCCCACCTCTTCTTACCTTATTCCACTGTCTTGATCTACTTTCACACTCGCGTTTTGGCTTTCCATTTGTGAGATCCGTTCAGGACTCTCAGAAGCGGTCCAAAACGGATCAGTTTGCATTGTGAATGGAAAAGGATCCGCTCAGAATGCATCAGTTTGCATCAGTTCAGTCTCCATTCCGCTTTGGAGACGGACACCAAAATACTGCTTGGTGTCCATCTGATGAAGCTGAGCCAAACGGATCCGTCCTGGCACACCATGCAAGTCAATAGGAACGTATCCGTTTTCACTGACACAATCTGGCACACTAGAAAACGGATCCATCCTCCGTTGACTTTCAATGGTACAATAGATAGATAATACAAACGGATCCGTTCTGAACGGATGCAGACGGTTGTATTATCTGAACGGATCCGTCCATGACGGATCTGCACAAAACGCGAGTGTGGAAGTAGCCTTAACAGGTGATTGATTGCAGCAACTTTACACAGTAGCTGCCATCACTCGGATGATGGGAGCAGTTCTCTTTTCATTAATATGCTAAAATTGTGCATACTTCTTCTAAAGGTAATTCCACAGTAGCGATGATTTTGCAGCAAAATCCACATGTCAATTTTGCTGTAGATTCACTGTGACCATCACCGCTGCTACATTGAAAGTGTTGAAGTCTGCAATAAATGCACAACTGAATGAGCATATAGCACGTTTGAAAATATGCATCATTTGTATTTTCTGTGCAGAAAATGCCCCCAGCATCTGGGTGAGATTTGTATGACCTCATCCACTTGCCTTCTACTGCCTGCAGAATTTAAAGGGGTTTTCTATGACTATGATAATGATGACCTCTCCTTAGAATAAATCATCAATATCATATATGTGGTGGCTGGACACCTGGCACCTCCACTGATCTGCTTCCTGCTGGAGCCATGGCCACTGGCACTAGCGCAGTTTTTGGAGGCGAAAGGCGAAAGCTTCACTAGAGCGGAGGCTTTCTACATTTCTGCAGAAAGAGAATCGCTGCATGTGTCTGGCCGGCATCGCAATGAAGTTTTAATATGTATGCAAAAGAGCCTCTAGGAACAATGCTCTGCTCTCTCTGCAACTGCTGTGCCTTCTCCACTTCATAGCTACAAATCTGCTGACAGATGCCCTTTAATAAAACTGTATATTGCAGTGTGTGCTAACATGTCTCCGCTTTTTGGAATATCACATATCTTTGCAATAATCATCTTTATTTTCTTTTCTTTTTTGAAGTGATGTGTATGGATGCAAAGATCAATTTTGACTCCAATTCTGCATATAGACAAAAGGACATTTTTGATCTGCGAGACTGGTCCCAGGAAGATGACCGAGACCAACAAGCTGCCCAAGCTGACCTCAACTACATCGGACTGGATGGTAACATTGGATGTCTTGGTATGTAACTGTACTTCTTGTGTTTGGTCTATCATATTTAGTATTTATGTCTTACAGGATGTACTGTGCCAAAAACAGATTTCTTTAACCTCTGATATTCCAGAGAATCTGACAATTTGTCACTTGTTTCCAGTACACAACTGCAATAGAGTGTGGTTTTTCATATGACTAGAAGTGGAAAACTGCGTTGCGATAACAAATTGGTTATTGCAGCAAAGTTTGAGTTATTTTTTAAAGTTTTTTTTGTAGTTAATAAAGCACGACAATGCTAATTAGGCACATGTGGTAAGATTGTATAATACCAGAGAGGAAAAAAATCTAATTAATGTAGTTAGGCCTCATGCACACTTACATATTTTCTTTCCGTGCCCGTTCCGTTTTTTTGTTTTTTTTTGTGGACCATATATGGAACCATTCATTTCAATGAGTTACTCCGAGTCCATTCCGTTTCCGTATGTCTGTATTTTTGTTCTGCAAAAAAATAAAACATTTCCTATTATCGTCCGCATTATGGACAAGGATAGGACTGTTCTATCAGGGGCCAGCTGTTCTGCAAAATATGGAAGGCACACTGACGTCATCTGTATCTTTTGTGTATCTGTTTTTTGCGGACTGCAAAATACATACGGTCATGTGCATGAGGCTTTATTCAGATAATTCCATGTGAATGGCTCTTTCAGCACAGATTCATGAGGGATCGTGTCATGTCAAACTAATTTAATAAGTTTCTATGAGGAGGTAAGTTCTAGACTTGACAGCGGCGAATCAATGGATGTCATATATCTGGACTTCTCCAAAGCATTTGACACTGTACCTCATAAAAGGTTAGTATATAAAATGAGGATGCTCGGACTGGGAGAAAATGTCTGTATGTGGGTAAGTAACTGGCTGAGTGACAGAAAACAGAGGGTGGTTATTAACGGTACATACTCAGATTGGGTCACTGTCACTAGTGGGGTACCTCAGGGGTCAGTGTTGGGCCTATTCTCTTCAATATATTTATTAATGATCTTGTATAAGGCTTGCATAGTAAAATATAAATTTTTTCAGATGAAACTGTGTAAAGTAATTAACAGGAAGAGGGCAATATACTGCTACAGAGGGATCTGGATAGATTGGAGGCTTGGGCAGAGAAGTGGCAGATGAGGTTTAACACTGACAAATGTAAAGTTATGCACATGGGAAGAATTAATGCAAGTCATCAGTACATCCTAAATGGTGTAGGGATCTGTACTTGCAGTAGGGTTGGTAATGACAGATTTCCACGGAGACAGCGGGTTTCAAAGTCCGAACTGCGCTTTATTTGGTCACTTCAGCATAACAGATTATCATCAAAATGATAGTGTCACTGGGTGAGTTGAAGTTATAACACCAGTATAAAATAACATAAAACAAAATAAATACCTGCCCGTCTTGGCTCTACCTAATACACAGTCGATTCCTGTCTCACCTATAGAGTCCGGTTCACACCAGGGAAGCTCAGTCTTCACTCTTCCTCATGGCCAGCCAGTCACCAAGCTCTAAAACACAGTTCAGTTCTCCAGGCTTCATTTCCCTCAGACTGTCATTCTGAGATCTGCTTTATTCTCGAGTGATGATCCCAGCAGGCCTCACTTGGGCTCGACTCGGGCTAGGGGGAAAAACCTGTGATGGAGGGGTGTGGACTGGGAAATCCCTTTACTCCCAATCCAATGAATTCCAGCTCATTCAAAATGAAAGAGCTCCAACAGACTATGCTCTGCTGAAGCAAACGCATCTAGTGTTGCGCAAACCTGTGGTTTCAGGTTATCTAAGAATTTCGTTATGGATTCCGCTACCATGGACCCTAAGTTACCATAAGAAACCTAGACGGAGGCTTACGCCTAGCACTGGCACTAATGGGTGGGCTTTAGCATTGCCCTAGCCTGTAAAACTCCAAAGCTGGCCCATCAGAGCTGGTGACCTCACCGGTAGCACTACTAGGCAGAGGTTTAAAAACCTAAACAAACAGCCCTTGCACTGTGCTGTACAGCGTCCAGGTTCAGCTCTGAACCCGACAACACCTTTAAGCTTCCAGGCTCATTACTTGTATATTGTAATTCAGCACTGAATTGTAATATTGCTATTTCTGTATAGTTTAATGGAGAAAATTCCGATACCCTATACAAATTGCAAACTGATAATTGCGCGTTGTGGTTCCCTTTGGGACGTAATAAAAAGTTAAAAAAAAAGTAAAATAAGTTTTAAAAAAATTTATATATTTTTAAAATAAAAATCCCCCCCCCATCAAAATACTTAAACAATAAAAAAATCAATACCATGGGCATCACCACGTGTAAAAACATCTGTACTATTAAAATATTAAAAAAAACTTGAATGGCGTAACAAAACAAAAAATGGCGGATTGGTTGTTTTTTCATCAATTTACCTCCCTCAAAAAATTTAATAAAAAGTGAGCAAAAAGTCATACACACCTAAAAATGAATGGTATCATGAAAAACTACAGATTGTCTCTCAAAAGATGAGCTCTCACACATCTCCATCGGTCAGAATATGGCGATGACCAGAAAAAATGAAATTTAAAAGAATTAAAAAAAATAAAAAAATTTCTGTATTAAAACGCAAGAAAAACTATACATATGTGGTATCACCGTAATTGTACTGAACTGGAAAATGAGCACAAGATAGTTTTACCACATAGTGAACGTCTTAAAAATAAAACCCTTAAGGCTGCATTCACACGGGTGAGTTTTCCGCGAGGGTGCAATGCGTGATGTGAACGCATTGCACCCGCACTGAATCCTGATCCATTTATTTCTATGGGGCTGTGCACATGAGCGGTGATTTTCGCGCAACGCAGGCCCCATAGAAGTGAATGGGGCTGCGTGAAAACCGCAAGCAAGTGCGGATGCAGTGCGATTTTCCCGCAAGGTTGCTAAGAGACGATCGGGATGGGGACCCGATCTTTATTATTTTCCTTATAACATGGTTATAAGGGAAAATAATAGCATTCTCACTACAGAATGCTTAGTAAAATGTGCATTAAGGGGTTAAAAAAAATTAAAAAAATATAAACTCGCCTTATCCACTTGATCGCGTAGTTACGATCTCTTCTCTCTTCTTCGAGCATTAGCTGCCGGCTAAAGGACCTGTGGTGACGTCACATCACATGGTCCATCACCTTGGTGATGGACCATGTGATGAGCTTGGTGACGTCACCACAGGTCCTTTAGCCGGCAGCTAATGCTCGAAGAAGAGAGAAGAGATAGTAACTACGCGATCAAGTGGATAAGGTGAGTTTATTTTTTTATTTTTTTTAACCCCTTAATGCACATTTTACTAAGCATTCTGTAGTGGGAATGCTATTATTTTCCCTTATAACCATGTTATAAGGGAACATAATAAAATCTACAGAATACTCAGTCCGAAACTGGACTTCAGTGATGAAATTTGGGTCTGGGTACCAAACGTGCTGCTTTTTCGCGCAAAAATCGTGCATTTTCCCGCAACGCACCCGCCTCATATCCGGGCGTCAAACATGTGTCGGAATTGGTTCCCCCCCCCCCCCCAAAATTAAGTAGAACTTTTCCCGCAAAAAACAAGCTCTCATACGGCTATGTGAACGGAAAAATAAAAGTTTATGGCACTGGGAAAGCAGTGGGTGAAAAATGAAAACTCAAAAAGGGAAAATTGCTGTGACAGGAAGGGTTAATACCCTTTAAGTTCTACATTGTTGCAGTTTACCCATTGTATATTTTTGCATTTAACTTTAGAAATGATCAGAAAGGGAAAGCAGTAGAAACCAAAATGTAAGTTTTATTTCTTGTTCCTTAATTCACTGAAAACGTGTCGTGACTTCTCTAAGTTGCTACTGCAGTGGACGTTGCTGAACCTGGTGGATATATGGCCTTCTCCTACTGATACATTACATTGCTGATTTACATTATTTCAGTTTTGTGTTCTTTCTCTAGTCACGGTATGTTTACTTGGGCGGTGAATTATGCTATACAGCAGTACAACGAGAAAGGAAATAGAAGTGGGAATAATACTCATATAATATTTTTGGAAGAATGAGAAGAAAACTGCACTCTATGCAAAAGAACATGTGAATAATGCTTCAAAAATAATAGGATTTCAAAATTAACCATGGACCATAAGTTACTATAAGAAACCTAGACGGAGGCTTCCGCCTAGCACCGGCACTAATGGGTGGGCTTTAGCATTGCCCTAGCCCAGGCATCAGCAACCTTCGGCTCCCAGCTGTTGTGAAACTACAATTCCCAGCATGCTCCATTCATTTCTATGTAAGTTCCTAGAAGAGCAGAGCAACTATGCATGCTGGGAGTTGTAGTTTCACAACAGCTGGGAGCCAAAGGTTGCCTACCCCTGCCCTAGCCTGTAAAACTCCAAAGCCGGCCCATCAGAGCTGGTGACCTCACCGGCAGCACTACTAGGCGGAGGTTTAAAAACCTAAACAAACAGCCCTTGCACTGTGCTGTACAGCGTCCAGGTTCAGCTCTGAACCCGACAACACCTTTAAGCTTCCAGGCTCATTACTTGTATATTGTAATTCAGCACTGAATTGTATCATAAAAAACTACAGATTGTCTCTCAAAAGATGAGCTCTCACACATCTCCATCGGTCAGAATATGGCGATGACCAGAAAAAATGAAATTTAAAAGAATTTAAAAAAATAAAAAAAATTCTGTATTAAAACGCAAGAAAAACTATACATATGGGGTATCACCGTAATTGTACTGAACTGGAAAATGAGCACAAGATAGTTTTACCACATAGTGAACGTCTTAAAAATAAAACCCTTAAGGCTGCATTCACATGGGTGAGTTTTCTGCAGGTGCACTGCGTGATGTGAGCGATTGCACCGCACTGAATCCTGATCCATTTATTTCTATGGGGCTGTGCACATGAGCGGTGATTTTTGCAGCGAGGCCCCATAGCAGTGAATGGGACTGCATTGTGTAACCGCAAGCAGAGTGCGGATGCAGTGCGATTTTCCCGCAAGGTTGCTAAGAGACGATCGGGATGGGGACCCGATCTTTATTATTTTCCTTATAACATGGTTATAGGGAAAATAATAGCATTCTCACTACAGAATGCTTAGTAAAATGTGCATTAAGGGTTAAAAAAATTAAAAAAATATAAGCTTCGCCTTATCCACTTGATCGGCGTAGTTCGATCTCTTCTCTCTTCTTCGAGCATTGGCTGCGGCTAAAGGACCTGTGGTGACGTCACATCACATGGTCCATCACCTTGGTGATGGACCATGTGATGAGCTCGATGACGTCACCACAGGTCACTTTGGCCGGCAGCTGCTCTTCGAAAGAAGAGATAGTAACTACGCGATCAAGCAGACAAGGTGAGTTTATTTGTCACTTTTTTAACCCCTTAATGCACATTTTACTAAGCATTCTGTAGTGGGAATGCTATTATTTTCCCTTATAACCATGTTATAAGGGAACATAATAAAATCTACAGAATACTCAGTCCGAAACTGGACTTCAGTGATGAAATTTGGGTCTGGGTACCAAACGTGCTGCTTTTTCGCGCAAAAATCGTGCATTTTCCCGCAACGCACCCGCCTCATATCCGGGCGTCAAACATGTGTCGGAATTGCGTTCCCAAATGGGATAGGCCCGGAGTAGGGCTTAAAGGCTTCTTCAGAGACTTTAATACTGATGACCTATCCCCTGGATAGATCATCAGTATCTGGTCGGTTCGGGTCTGACATCCTGGACCCCTGCCAATCAGCTAACATAGTAACATAGTATGTAAGACCGAAAAAAGACATCTGTCCATCCAGTTCGGCCTGTTTCCTACAAGTTGATCCAGAGGAAGGCAAAAAACCCTTGTGAGGCAGAAGCCAATTTTCCCCACTTAAGGGAAAAAATTCCTTCCCGACTCCAATCAGGCAATCAGAACAACTCCCTGGATCAACGACCCCTCTCTAGTAGCTATAGCCTGTAATATTATTACACTCCAGAAATACATCCAGTTCCCTCTTGGATTTCTTTATTGTACTCACCATCACCACCTCCTCAGGCAGAGAGTTCCATAGTCTCACTGCTCTTACCGTAAAGAATCCTGTTAGATAAGGCAGCTCACGGAAGCACAGCAGCCCTCTCTCCGCTTTCCTTGCGTGAGGACACATTCATCGGTCACATGGCCTAGGCGCAGCTCAGCCCCGTAGAAATGAATAGTGCTGAACACGATGCCAAGCACAGTCACTCTACAATGGCTGGCGCTGTGCTTGGTAGGCATGGAGAAGGCTGCCGTGCTGATTGAAGCGTAGGTACCTTCTCAAACAGCTGATCGTGGTGGTCTCGGGTGTCTGATCCCCACCGATCATACACTGATGAACTATCCAGAGGATAAGTCATCAGTTTTAAAATCTCAGAAAACCATTTTTAAATGTTCTGAATTGGCCAACAAAAGTGTTGGTAATATGCTGTTGTCATAGGATTTTTTTAAATGTGAAAATAAACTGTTAAATTGTGATCACACCACCAAATTGTAATGTCTTTGTAAGGAAACTACCGTAAAACTCAATCTATCCATTGTAAGGAGGCTTTTCATTAAGGACTCCCTAATGGGCACTTTTTACTAAGACACATTTTTAACGTGATAAAGTTGACAGGATGCATTCAGTGCTGATGACAGGTAGACGAGAAACCATATACCACAGGAGATAATCACTGCTTCTCATTGTGCCTTTGTCACCTGCAGCTTCTGGTTGTCACAGGACTGTGTGTTTGCCAGCAAAGAAGTGACAATAGGTCTTGGCAAGCAGAGAATCGTTTATGTATTTTGACACTTGTTGTGACAAATGCCTACTGTAAGTGGGACAGCATCTCCACCTTATCATGTGTGTTCATGCTGATCAGCCCCTCTATCGGGTTTAACACTGGGAGGACAGAGACTGAGCTGGATTGCATTGTATTTCAGATTTGCTGCCTCTCGGGCCTCTTCTACCTTAGGACACTTTGTCCTGGAAACTGCTTTGAAACCTGGAAGCCAGTCCTACAGATCCAGCCCTGCTCACAGCTCCTGTTCTATGTCCTGACTTGTGTCAAATGTGGTGTCCCACCACCTTGTCGCTCAAGATGTGCCTTTTATTAACACTTTTTTTTCCTATTCTTTCAACTTTTGCATGTCTTACTGTCAGATGTGTCACCATAGTAGGAAAAATATTTTATGTACTTTTAATAGCCTAGTTTGCAATTGAATAGGAAGCCAAGAGTATCTACACATAAAATATAAATGCCTCCGCATAGTGCTTTGTATTATTCAGACACTTTTCAGGGCTACACCTGCCAATATTTCAGGTTTCCACATCCCTAATAGTTCAAATATTCATGTAAATGATTTCTTGGCAGGAATTCCAAGATTTAATTATAAAATGGAATTATATGTCACCTAGTGGTTAATAACCTCTAGTATACATTTTACAAAAAACAATAAGAACAGTAATAACTTGGGAATATTTAGTTAGGTTAAGTAGTAAAGCACCAGTGTAATGCAAGAATAGTGTGTGCAGCATTCCCCAACATGGCATGCTCATCAGGTGGGTGACGTTTGCTTTACTTCTGATATCTCCTGAATGGTAGCAGCTAGAAGCATGGAACTGGTCTTGTTTGAAAGCATTACAGGCTTTTATACAAGAGCAAAATGACAGCATTAGTCCAAGCAACAGAGGAGATATCACTGTTAGAAATCGAGCCGGGAATAATCACAGGAAAAACCTGCTTTTACTTTCACTTTCAGCTGCATTCACTGCTTCCTAATTTTTAACCTCTTCCCCTGTACTGAATATACAGTATTGCTGTCATTATTTGAAAGCGAGGAAAGCCGGCTTTCAAACAATACAAATACACACATCTCTAGCTGGTACCAAACCAGAGATATGAGCAGCTAAAGCAGCCCCTCCCCCCTTCAGTCTGGAGGGGAGGAAAAATAGTTAAAAAAATATATATATAGAGAAGTGAGACTTATCATTTAATGTTTGGACCCACATAATAAACGTGTTATTTTTATCACACAGTGAATGCTGTCCCATAAAATAATGTCAAAATTTCATTTTTCTTCCCCCTAAAAATAAAAAGCAAAAGTTATTGAATGCACTATATATACCCCAAAATGGTTCCTAAAAAAACTAACTAATCCTGCAAAATAAAAATAAATTTAGCAGAAAAAAAAATGAAAAAGTTAGACCACAAAGGGGGAAAATTTTATTGGCCCTTAAGGCTAAAATTATGTCAGGGGTTAAAAATGCAATAATGTCTCCTTAGTTGTGTGCCAAAAAGAGTTACTGCAGACATATTAAAAATCTACAATAAAAAAGTGAAATTTTTGGGAAGGTGACTGTTAAGCGTTTAAAGGGGTATTCCAGTAATTTTAAATTATCCTTTATCAGAATAGGGGATACCTATTAGATCAGTGGATGTCCTACAGCTAGGACCCCAATGATCATAAGACGACACCCCATACCCTGCAGGACCCCCTGAAATGAAAGGAGCGTCAGGTCTAGCATGCGCTCTGTCGCTCCATATATCTCTGTGGGATTTCTGGAGATGGCACAGTTGAGTTCTCCGCTATCCCGAGTAGTCCCCACACTGATTAATAGTTTGCCCCCATCCTTTGGTGTTGGTGATAATCTGCAGTGCTAGGTTCCAGGGTTTGTTTTTATCATGTCTACATTATTCTTCAGACGTCTTTTTGGCAGACTGACTTGATTGATTTTAAGCATTTCCACCTGACTGATTTTTAGCAGGTCACCAAAACGACTGGAACATGCTCTTGAGGTTCATAGCAACTTTACTGAAAAATGAGTCTGAAAGGCAATTTACATTTGTTTTGAAGGCTACTGGAAGAAAATATACATTTAAGCTGTTCTTGTGTCATCCATCCAGAAATGTGGCCCATTTGCTCTTTTACACTATATACCCTGCAAAATGGGCTCGCGTTGTAGGCAAAATAATCTCTTACTTATTGGAATTTATGATATGCAAACCTAGTGCAATAGAGAGTGCACTAGGAAACCAACCTAGATAGAATAAAGCAGAGATATCGTATGTTTAAAAGTTGTATACATCTTTGCATCCTTTCTTTTTTTTTTATGATTAAAAAAAATAATTAGCAATTCTGCTGCTGCAAAGATTTTTCAGCAAATTCACAGCAAAAGCAAAGGCAATATCTGCATGTAGTGGCTTTACTCTGAGTGGTTTGAGGCTACCACCAGGGGTTCATTCCGTGCTTTTTCAGAATAAGAATCACCCCTGTTGAATCAGTGCACGTCTCACTCAGACAAGTATTACACATGGAGTAGATTTGATTTGGGTAGAATCAATTTGGACCAGAATTGAATTTTGGTAAAAGATTTAAAGAATTTCAAGAATTCACTCATCTCTAATATGCACCTTTTTCAGTGGTGCCATTCAGAGGATTATCGTATATTATTTTATTTATTTTTATGCGATTTTAGGTTGTATATTAAATATTGATTTTCAATTGCTATACTCCCCCACTGTACAGGGTTTATTTACCCTTTTCTCCACATCTGCTGTCCACTATCAGTCCCATAGATCACAGTAATCCACTATGCTCTTCTAAGGCTAATAAGATTTACAGGTGGAATGTTTCAGATGGCTTGTGACAGAATTCCTTTACCTATCATATTAAAATATTTTATCCTGTAATGTTTAATTTGATAACAGCTACTCTAGTATTACACTTCTGTTATGCTTGTATATTGCCAGTAAACCTTGAAGACCTTTCCTTACAATAAACCTGTCTGATTCATGCATTACAGCTTTAAGAAGCTTGTCTATTCAGGGTGCTATATACCAGTTATGGCATCTCTTGGTTTGAATGACCAAGTGGCCTTTTGCAGCCACAATGCTTGTTGTCCAGTGGCTGGACTTGGTATTGCAGCCACATTTAAAGGGCATTTGTCAGCAGATTTGGTCCTATAAAACTGGTTGACCTGTTGCACTGGCAGCTGAAGGCATCTAGGTTGGTCCCATGTTCATATGTGTCCACATTTCTGAGGAAAAGTATGCTTTAATATTCACCAATGAGCCTCTAGGAACAACGGGAGCATTGCCGCTAAAACCTAGAGACTCTGCTCTCTCTGCAACTGCCACGCCCTCTGCACTTACAGGACCAGGCAGTGAAAATGCGATCACGCCTGGCCTGTCAATCAAAGTGCAGAGGGTGCAGCAGTTACAGAGAAACCTGAGCCTCTAGGTGTCGAGCTAGGGCTACACAACATCTGTCGCAGTAATGTCACAGAACATTTTTTTATAATGACAGTCTATGGCAGGCATCCTCAAACTGTGGCCCTCCAGCTGTTTCAAAACTACAACTCCCAGCATGCCCAAACAGCCTACAGGTATCATCCTACAGCAGGGCATTGTGGGAGTGGTAGTTTTACAACAGCTGGAGGTCCGCAGTTTGAGGATGCCTGGTCTATGGTGTTGCACTGCAGCTGCAACACAACAGTCGCGCAAAAATCCATGCATGTCGCAGTGTGACACCATAGACTTTCATTATAAAAATAAATAAATGTTGCAGTGTAGTTGTACCCTTTTGACACACGACAAATGTCCTGATGTAGCCGTACCCTTAAAGGTTATGTACACCTTTTTAGGGGCAATTTTTTTTTTTATTATTATTCCATTGTACTTATTTTGAGCTATAAATCATTTTTTTCAATTAGTCTTTATTGACTATATGGAATCCTTTTTTCTGTACATAGCTGAGATGCTCTACTAGCTGCCTGTGGATTTTTCTGTCATCTGTGGCGCAGAGGGGCTCCTTATCTCTGCTCTCTGATCTTTAAAAAAAACTCATCAAAGCTCACTTATTATCTTACTGATAAGAATGTGGCTTAAATGAGTGTTTATGACCTCTTAGTAGTTTAGAGATAAGGGTTATTAGATAACTGGCACAAAGTGAAAGTGCCAGTCACACAATTTGAAAAACAGTTAACCCTTTTTTAATAAAGACAAAGTGAAAATATACTTTTTAGCCAAGAATGAATAAAATGCAATCATTAAAAAAAAAATTCTCTGAATGAGTATATAGCCTTTAATTGCAGTGTCCCCCGTTGCTCCTAGAGGCCATTTGCATATATTAAAACATCATTTTTCTCAGCAATGCAGGCACATAGGAACATGGGACCAACCCAGATGTCTTCAGCTGCCAAGTGCACATGTAACAGGTTAGCTAGTTTCATAGGTACAAGTCTGTTGACAGATGCCATGAATAGGGCAGACCTGCAATACGTTTGTGGCTTTTTGCATTGAAAAATATCAACAAATTAATATTAACAAATATCAATTTTAACATTGATCAATAATTAGACACATTCCTTATTATAAGACATCCTGTAGAATGCCCTGATCTGGCTTTTTATGGCCACCTCAAATAGTTGCCATACATCATAAATAACTTTTGGCTGACGGCTATTCCTCCTCCAAGGAAGCATGGAAAGTACTGCTTCAATACACCTCTCGCAGCCTATCTCTGGAGAAGAAGGATTCATGCATGTGGGAAACCAGCACATCTGCTGCCAGAAGTTTGGACACCCACTTAGACATTAGACAGTTATCTAATGTATGTGGCCACCCTAAATGCCAAATGGGATATTGCCATGGGATTGTTTTTGTGAAATTTATTATCTGAGATTACATTTGACCATTTTGTTCCCAAATCTTACAGTTAATGGTGCTGGCTTGGCCATGGCAACTATGGACATCATAAAGCTTCATGGGGGAACTCCAGCAAATTTCTTGGATGTTGGTGGAGGTGCTACTGTCCACCAAGTAACAGAGGCTTTCAGACTCATCACATCTGATAAAAAGGTACCACTCTCTTCTCCTTCTGCACCTGATCCTGCTAGTAAAGCCTCAATTTGCAGTCCATTGAGTAGCAGTCTTGAGTGTAGTTGGGCAGGTAACACATGATTCCATGGAACATGTAGATTTTATTTGCATTTATCTATATGTTCTGCTTGTGAAACTTGAAGCAGTATTGATTCAGCCTTGTTCCTTAAGGCACCTTCAATGATGATTTTAACAACCATATAATCGAAGACATCACATTCCAGGTTAAATAGGGCTAGAAGCAGTTTTCAGAATACAAAGTAATGGTGCTTGGTGTTTAGCTCAGTGGGATGTGTAATATTGAGCCTGACACATGTTTATGTGCTCATATAACCCATTTCTGTTTCACACATATAGATTTTCATGTTTTGCATTTCCCTTATGAGTTTGGGGAATGTATGTCCTCGGAAATGTCTGAACCACGATATTACCACCTCTGTGACTCTTGGGGCCTGCTTACGTTCCCAGCTGGATTTTGTAATTTGCACTCCTTTGCTCCTGTTTGATTATTAAAGTATAACTGAAGTATACATTTTTTCCTATTCAGGTCCTGGCTATCCTAGTGAATATTTTTGGTGGTATTATGAGATGTGACGTTATTGCACAAGGCATCATCATGGCTGTAAAGGATCTGGAACTTAGGATACCTATTGTGGTCCGCTTACAAGGTAAAACATTAAATTGAATGTTTTGTACGTTTGCATGGTGTTCTCCCTATATATGGATCTGCTTTAGAGGTTTGTCGGGTAATGGTGGAAATTAGGGATGTCCCGATACCATTTTTTTAAGACCGAGTACGAGTACCGATACTTTTATTTAAGTACTCGCCGATACAATTACCGATACCTCGTATAAACAGCGGCGCAGTTGCTGATAGCAATGAAAAAAATTAAAGCTGAAATTTGGTTGCTGTGGACAACGGCTTGCTGTGGATGACACTAATGGGGGATCTGTGGATGACACTAATGGGGGGATCTGTGGATGACACTAATGGGGGATCTGTGGATGACACTAATGGGGGGATCTGTGGATGACACTAATGGGGGGATCTGTAGATGACACTAATGTGGGGGATCTGTGGATGACACTAATGGGGGATCTGTGGATGACACTAATGGGGGATCTGTGGATGACACTAATGGGGAGGGATCTGTGGATGACACTAATGGGGGGATCTGTGGATGACACTAATGGGGGATCTGTGGATGACACTAATGGGGGATCTGTGGATGACACTATGGGGGATCTGTGGATGACACTATGGGGGATCTCTGGATGACACCATGGGGGGATCTCTGGATGACACTATGGGGGATCTCTGGATGACACTATGGGGGATCTCTGGATGACACTATGGGGGATCTCTGGATGACACTATGGGGGATCTCTGGATGACACTATGGGGGGATCTCTGGATGACACTATGGGGAGTCTCTGGATGACACTATGGGGGTCTCTGGATGACACTATGGGGGTCTCTGGATGACACTATGGGGGTCTCTGGATGACACTATGGGGGATCTCTGGATGACACTATGGGGGATCTCTGGATGACACTATGGGGATCTCTGGATGACACTGTCAGGGGCTATGTGGATGACATATATAGCATATTATGCTATATACGTGTCATCCACAGACCTCATAGTGTCATCCAGAGATCCCCCATTAGTGTCATCCAGAATCCCCATTAGTGTCATCCAGAGATCTCCCATTAGTGTCATCCAGAGATCCTCCCATTAGTGTCATCCAGAGATCCCCCATTAGTGTCATCCAGAGATCCCCCATTAGTGTCATCCAGAGATCCTCTCCATTAGTGTCATCCAGAGATCCCCCATTAGTGTCATCCAGAGATCCCCCATAGTGTCATCCAGAGATCCCCCATAGTGTCATCCAGAGATCCCCCATAGTGTCATCCAGAGATCCCCCATAGTGTCATCCAGAGATCCCCCATAGTGTCATCCAGAGATCCCCCATACACTATTGACGTAAACTTAATCTTTATTAATGTGGCCGGAATTACTAACTATTGATGTGTAGTCTCCCTCAGCTCAGGCGCTCAGTCCCTCCATGCTCCTCATGTCCCGACGTGAAGTGCTTGGAGGAATCGGGCAGCTTGAGCTCTCAGTTCCTCCATGCGCCTCATGTCCCGCCTGCTCGCTCCGCCCACTTTTATGAATGAAGAAGGCAGGCGGGGCAGGAGGAGCATGGAGGGACTGAGCGCCTGACCTGAGGGAGACTGGGCATCAATAGTTAGTAATTCCGGCGACATTAATAGAGGTTAGGTTTACTTTAATAGTGTATAGGAGCTGCCGGACCGGAACTTCCGGTATCGGCGGCATTTTCACGAGTACAAGTACTCGTGAAAATGCCGGTATTGGTCCCGATACCGATACTGGTATCGGTATCGACATCCCTAGTGGAAATAGACAGTGTTTTAGTTTCAGGTTGCTTTCAGTCACGTGACCTACCAGCTCAGCTATCAGTGTATTAGGCTACTTTCAACTAGTGTTAATATTTTCCAGTAGGGGTGGACGATATGGGCGATATAGACGATATGCGATATGAATTTGTGCCACGATATCGATTTCGTCTATATCGCCATATTGCGGTAGAACATGGTATGCGCCTCTCTCGGCGCATACCATGTTTTCCTGAGCCGGCACAGTGGAGAAGGAGAGAGTCCCTCCCTCTCCACTGCATGCGGCTGCCGCTGGCCACCAATGAGAGCGGAGGAGGGAGGGACTGTGGCCACTGCCACCAATGAATGACTGAATAGCAACGTAGCCTGCATATGCTGGCCATATCCCATACCCGGCATATATGGGGCACTTACTATAATATCTGTGCAGGGCTCTGTTCGCCCGCTCCGCTCTGGCCCCCTTACATGGTGGGAACACCAGGGAGGAGACATCAGCCTCTCTCCCTGGACGTTCCTTCTCCCTGTCTGCAGCACTGTCCAATCACAGCGCAGAACGTCACAGGCAGGGAGAAAGAACGCCCAGGGAGAAAGGCTGATATCTCCCCACCATGTAAGGGGGCCAGAGCGGAGCGGGCGAACGGAGCCCCGCACAGATATTATAGTAAGTGCCCCATATATGCCCTATGTGCCGCTACTTAAGTCATAAAGTTGAAACTAATGAAAGGTCCTCCGATCGGTTCCCATGGCAGCCAGGACGCTACTGATGTCCTGGCTGCCATAGTTAGCTCCCTGCTGCTGTGAGCACAGGGCAGCAGGAACAGTGTGAGGTCCTATTCACCCTAATAGATCTCCATCAGGGTGAATAGGACAAGGGTTCAAGCTCTAAGGGGGCTAATAGTAAATAAAAAGTTGAAAAAAAAAATATATATATCGCATATCGCACATGATTCATATTATATCGCAATATCAATTTTAGGCCATATCGCCGACCCCTATTTTCCAGTATTGAGATCCGTCAGAGGGTCTTAATACTGGGAAAAAAACGCTTCCGTTTTGTACTCGGTCATTGTCAATGAGGACAAAACATAACTGAACAGAAAGGAGTGCTCCAAAATGCCTTCCGTTCTGTTCTCATACCTGAGAGCAAACTGCAGCATGCTGTAATTTGCTTCACTTCCTGGGATGCAGAGCAAGACGGATCCGTCATGACCCACAATGCAAGTCAATGTGGACTAATCCGTTTTCTCTGACACAATAGAAAACTCATCCGTCCCCCATTGACTTTCAATGGAGTTCATGACTTGGGTATGTTAAAGAGCATACAACCGTTAATAATGGATGCAGATGGTTGTATTGTCAGTAACTGAAGCGTTTTTGCTGAACCCTGCCGGATCCAGCAAAAACGCTAGTGTGAAAGTAGCCTCAGTCCCATCTGACCTCCCACAATGGACTGTCCTCTTCTATTAGGAGGTGTGGAATGCTCATTTTGCAGACTAAACTTCCATGCTACTAATAAAGCAAGAACCGATGCGATATCTGGTTACGCTGGGGGGATTTTATCACGCACAGCACTCCAGAATTCTGGCATCAAATAGTAGCAAAATTATAGCTTTGCAAATTTTGGTTCTCACTTGTGCTTATGTTCTGTGGCTTTTTGCATTTTTACACCACTCCAGTTTTGAAAAGTGCGCATGGTTAGCTATGTTAATTAATTTCACTCCTGATTTATCACTGTGATTTTTAGGGCAGGGCTACACAGCAATTTTGGGCATGCTACATTTGCGCACCTAAGTATTGCAGTGTTGTAGGTCAGCCATAGAAATAAATAAGGTGGCAACAAGACTTACCTGTTTGCCGCTACCTCAGAATCGCAAAATATTCAACAATGCTGGATTAATTTGCTTTTCTTGGGTTGTGGCAAATGTGCAAGCCATGCTGCGACCCTATTCATTTCTATGGCTGCCCTGCTACACGGGGATACTTGGGCACGTAAGATATGGGGCGCCCAAAAGCGCTCTGTAGCCGTGCCTCAAAGGTCGCAAAAACACTCACTAAATGACCTCTTTAACAAAAGAAAAGCTGTAGTAGGATTTCTAGACGGAAGTGTTAGGCTTAAAGATGCCCCAAATTTAACAAACAATGTGCGACATTTGATAAATTTGGTGCAAACTATGACAATTCAGACTCGAGCAAAACTGACTTCACATATTCCCCTCATGATAAATTTCCTGACGCATCTTTAATATTAATGATGCTTTACTTCTGTGACAAGTAAAATACTGGAATCTAATGAATTGATAGACTACATTCATATGAATGTTGGATCGCCTTATAAAATGACTACTTCCGTTGAGCATCGATGTACTGTAGGTCCAGCTGAATATAACAAATAGAGCTTGCAATGAAAATTAAGAAAATGGTAACATAAACCACACAATGTATTTTATACTCCTTGAATTCCTCTTTGTGTCTTATTTTTAATGTTTTAGCAAAAACTGTTATTTTTTTTCTGTCTCATAGGCACACAAACCGTATGTGTGCAGGATGCATTTATTTTCTGTGTTATGTGCACAAGAACACGAGGCCTCTCTAAGATGCTGGGTTTTAATGTTCCGCCAATCTTTGCACCTAATCATATGACCTTTATCCTGCAGACTTGTGTTTGTCTGCACAGTGGACAGACACGCAGCGGAGGAGATGAGCTGATTTAGAAGGAGAGAGAAGATTAATCACAGGGGGTCTAGCTGGGGGATGGAGAAGAAACCTCCACGCAGAAAGGCAAAAAGTCCCCCATAAGATTTATGAACCTATAAAGACTATGGGGTGATCTTGTAGTATGCTAATAATAAAAGCAATGGCAAATATCCAACAGCCTATTATGACCTGTTTCTAATTAGATGGTTTGTGTTTTGTCATACAGTAAAGCTTCTGTCAGAATCCTGTTTCAATTGACAGTCAAATAGTCTATCATCTTAGCCCAAATTGTTTAGTGGTCACTGATGGCAGGAATTGGAGACCCTTACTTTGCATTTTGCGTTCTATGCTTGGGATTGTTTATGGCTGGTTGCAATTTTTTTTTATTTTTTAACGAGGATCTGTCACCATTATGTGCATGTGTTTTGTTGAAAAAACCATTAGGTGTATATAATGGAATTGGCCATGAAAGGGGTTATAAGAGGCTAGAAATGGGGCCCCCCCCCCCCCCATATACCCAGGCCCCTCACTCTGATTCTACTTGCCTAGTCACCGCACGGCTGCTGCTTCTCACCGTGCGCAGATGAAAATATCCGGGGTTTTGGGCCAGGTGATGATGGGTCAAGCCTCCCTAGCGTCACCGGTGATGCTAGGAAAGCTCGTCCCCGTCACCGCCTGCCATTGGCTGCCCTGCCCCCGTGCATGGGGAGAAGCAGCGGCGGCCAGGCGGAGACCAGGAACGGAGCTGGGAGCCAAGGTAAATCAGTGTGAGGGGCCTGGGCATATGGGGGGGGGACATTTCCATGCTCGGATAACCCCTTGAAGGCTCTGATTAAAGACGTTTCTTTGTAAAATTTTCGAGTCAATAAAAAGTCTACTCTTTAGTGGGATATTTTTTTCTTCCCCTAACTCAACTAGTCTCATTTCTGTCCCCAGGTACTAGAGTTGATGATGCGAAAGCACTGATAACCGCCAGCGGTCTGAAAATTCTCGCATGTGATGATCTGGATGAAGCTGCGAAAATGGTAAATGTTTAGACGTTTTTCCAATTGACAGCTCTCTGGAAATGATCTTTTGGATTTTATTTGTCCTGTTAACCTGGCTTATCTTTTTAGACATGTGCTAGATCATATCTTTTTTCTCCCCACAATACAACTAATCTATATCGCTGTTCCACGCTTCATAGACCTATTCACGTGACATTATTTTGCCCTCTATAAACACAGTTAAAAATAATTGAGAGAAATGTTGTCCATGGATGGATGAAAGTTTATTTTTCCATTTGATCATTTAATAATAAGTTGTACCCAGTCATATTACTCCTTAATTTTCACTCATTGGTGATTACTTGATGGAAAAGGTTAAATATGGGCAGTCGCAGTGTTAAATAAGTATCCCTGTAATGCGCTGGGAGAAATGCAATTTCAGCAGGCTCCACAAAAGACATTCAGTATATTTTGTTGCTCTCCAGTGTAATTACTTTAGAGGCAGTGTTATTCCGGAACATTTAAATGCATCATTTTCATTGCATACATGCTGTTTAAAGGCTTGTAGACAAACACATTACTTTCTATTGAGCTTTTTTTCCTTACACATCTTACAAATACCATCAGCCAAGCCATAGAAAGTCTAGCTGAATAAAATATATATTTTCAAAGAGCATCTGTTAGCAAGATCAACCCTATTCAACCAGGCATCTTGCCTGATAGGGTTGATCAAAGAGCATCTGTTAGCAAGATCAACCCTATTCAACCAGGCATCTTGCCTGATAGGGTTGATCAAAGAGCATCTGTTAGCAAGATCAACCCTATTCAACTAGGCATCTTGCTGAGAAAACGGATACCCTTCTTTGCGGTCTAGTGTGAATTGCTGCAGAAATGTATATATGCAAATTCCCATTTTGTCCACCAAGGGACTGGCCATAGTGCTTGGAGCACAGCTAGTACTACTACCCTGTGCTGTGTACTCCCAGGGGCTAAACCTCTCATCTAGCCCTGTGTTTCTGCAGTCGGCCCAGTGACTCTGTGCTTGCACAGTGGATTTTAAGCTCGGGAAGCAGCATCAGACCTGCTGCGCAAGCGCTGACTTTCTGTAGTTTTGGTGACAAACCAGGCTTTCCATAGGGCTGCCAGGTGAAAAATTGTTTGGTATTGTTGCGTCCGTAATGACCGACTCTAGAAAAACATCACATAATCTACCCTATCAAGTGAACGGTGTAAAAAGAAATATAGAAAAATTACACCAAACAGCTTTTTTGTGAGTTCACCTCCCAAAAAATGAGATAAAAAGCTACTAAAAAGCCAAATATACCCCAAAATGGTGCCAATAAAAACTACAGCTTGTCCTGCAAAAAAATAAAAAAGTTGGGAAATCCTGATGCCGCTGCTTCCATTTTGAGCCCTGGCGTATCCCCGAATAACAGTTTACAACCACAATTGGGGTATTACTACTGTATTTAGAAGAAAATGGGTAGCAAATTGTGGGGGGATATTCTCCTGTTATTTTTGTAAAAAAGAAAGTTTGGGCCTAAAGCACCATTTTCTTGAAAGGAAAAAAAAAGTTATTTTTTCATTTTCACAGCCAATGGTTATAAATTCCATGAAACACCTGTTGGGTCAAAGTGCTCGCTGCACCTCTTAAAAATTCCTTGGGTGGTGTAGTTTACAAAACTTCCAGCAAAATCTGCTCTCCAAAAACGATATGGCGCTCCTTGCCTTCTGAGCCCTGCCTTGTGCCCATCCAGCGGTATACAACCACATATGGGGTGTTTTTGTAAACTGCAGAATCAGAGTAATAAATATTGAGGTTTTTTTTGTTGTTAACCCTTGATGTGTTACAGAAAAAAAAGATTAAAATGGAAAATCTGTAGAAAAAAAAGGGACATTTTTAAATTTCACCTCTATTTTGCTTTAATCCCTGTAAAATACTTAAAGGGTTAACATTTTTAAAACCAGTTTTGAATAGTTTAAGGGATGTTTCTAAAATGGGGTATTTAGGGTGCTTTCTATTATGTGAGCTCCTCAAAATGACTTCAGAATTGAACTGGTCCTTAAAAAAATAGATTTTGGAAATTTTCTTAAAAATTTCAAAAATTGCTTCTAAAATTCTAAACCTAATGTACTAAAAAAAGAAAAAGAAAAATTACATTGCTCAAATGATGCCAACATAAAGTAGACATATGTTGAATGTTAATTAGTTAGTATTTTATGAGGTATCACTATCTGTGATAGAGATTCAAATTTAGAAAACAGTGAATTTTTTCAAGTTTTCGTTAACTTTTGGATTTTTCTATAAATAAAGATGAAATATATTTACTCAAATTTACCATTACCGTGATGTACAATTTGTCACCAGAAAACAGTCTCTGAACGGCTTGGATAAGTAAAAGCATTCCAGAGTTATTACCACATAAAGCGACATATGTCAGATTAGGCCTGGTCAGGAAGGGGGAAAATGGCCCGGTGTGGAAGTGGTTAAATAGGCACACATTAGGCACAATCTCTTCAACACAGTTATAGTGCATGATAAAAATGCTTGGTCAGTCCAGCATCTTTACCCTCAGTTTCTTTAGCAAGGCAGTAGTCCTCTTGGAGGTGTGTTTGAGGTCATTATCATGTTGGAATACTGCCCTGCTGTCCAGTTTCCGAAGGGAAATCATGCTCTGTTTCAGTATGCCACAGTACATGTTGGCATTCATTGTTCCCGCAATGAACTGTAGCTCATCATAGCCGGCAGCACTCATGCAGCCCCAAACCGTGACATACCCACTACCATGCTTGACTGTAGGCAAGACAGACTTGTCTTTGTACTCCTCACCTGGTTGCCGCCACGCACACTTGACACCATCTGAACAAAATAATTATATCTTGGTCTCATCAAACCAAAGGACATGGTTCCAGTAATCCATGTCCTTAGTCTGCTTGTCTTCAGCAAAGTGTTTGTGGGTTTTCTTGTGCAGCATCTTTAGCAGAGGCTTCCTTCTGGGACGACAGCCATACAGACCAATTTGATGCAGCGTATGGTCTGAGCAATGACAGGCTGACCCCCCACCCCTTTAACCTCTGCAGCAATGCTGGCAGTACTCATATGTCTGTTTTGAAAAGACAACCCCTGGATATGACGCTGAGCACGTGCACTAAGCTTCTTTGGTCGACCATGGCGAGGCCTGTTCTGACTGCAACCTGTCTTGTTAAACCACTGTATGATCCTGGCCACCGTGCTGTAGCTTAGTATCAGGGTGTTGGCAATCTTCTTATAGCCTATGCCAGGGCTTGACAAATTTTCTTGGAATCTAGGAGCCAGCTAAAATAGTTAGGAGCCAGGCGGAGCTGTGTCATAAAGCCCCCAGTAGATGCCCCCATAGTGCTCCCCCCGCCCACCACTTCTTTAAAGAGCCCCCCAATAATGCATGCCAGTACATAAGGCCCCCAGTAGATGCCCCCATAGTGCTCCTTCCCCTCTTTTCCATAGTGCCCCCCATAATGTGCCAGTATATAGGGCCCCCATAGTGCTCCCCCTTTTAAATAGGTTATATGACATGTCCGACGCTGCCAGCGTCCAAGTGATCGCCCCTGGCGGCCGCCATGACATGTGGAAACCCTTACAAGGATTACAGGGTCCGAATGGGAGGGCAGAGGGGTCCGGAGGGCACAAACACAGCGGGCACCATGACACTTTACTGAGCACTACAACCCCTAGCTGGCGCTCAGCCTCTGCAGTCCCCACATCACTACAACTCCCACCTGGGGCTCATCCTCTGCAGTCCCCACATCACTACAACCCCCAGCTGGGGCTCAGCCTCTGCAGTCATTCTCTTTCCCCCCCTTTGTCATTCTCTTTCCCCCCCTTTGTCATTCTCTTTCCCCCCCTTTGTCATTCTCTTTCCCCCCCTTTGTCATTCTCTTCCCCCCCTTTGTCATTCTCTTTCCCCCCTTTGTCATTCTCTTTCCCCCCTTTGTCATTCTCTTTCCCCCCTTTGTCATTCTCTTTCCCCCCTTTGTCATTCTCTTTCCCCCTTTGTCATTCTCTTTCCCCCTTTGTCATTCTCTTTCCCCCTTTGTCATTCTCTTTCCTCCCTTTGTCATTCTCTTCCCCCTTTGTCATTCTCCTCTTTGTCATTCTCTCCCCTTTGTCATTCTCTTCTCCCTTTGTCATTCTCTTCCCCCTTGTCATTCTCTCCCCCTTGTCATTCTCTTTCCCCCTTTGTCATTCTCTCTCCCCCTTTGTCATTCTCTTCTTCCTTCCTCCTTTGTCATTCTCTTCCCCCTTTGTCATTCTCTTCTCCCCTTTGTCATTCTCTTTCTCCCCCTTTGTCATTCTCTTCTCCCCCTTTGTCATTCTCTCTCTCCCTTTGTCATTCTCTTCTCCCCCCTTTGTCATTCTCTTCTCCCCCTTTGTCATTCTCTTCCCCCCTTTGTCATTCTCTCCCCTTTGTCATTCTCTCCCCTTTGTCATTCTCTTCCCCCTTTGTCATTCTCTCTCCCCCTTTGTCATTCTCTCCCCCTTTGTCATTCTCTCTCCCCTTTGTCATTCTCTTCTCCCCCTTTGTCACTCTCTTCTCCCCTTTGTCATTCTCTTCTCCCCCCTTCTCATTCTCTCCCCCTTTCTCATTCTCTCTCCCCCTTTCTCATTCTCTCCCCCCTTTGTCATTCTCTTCTCCCCTTTGTCATTCTCCCCCATTTGTCATTCTCTCCCCCCTTTGTCATTCTCTCCTCCCTTTGTCATTCTCTCTCCCCTTGTCTTCTCTTCCCCCTTTGTCGTTCTCTCCCCTTTCCCCCTTTGTCGTTCTCTCTCCCCTTTGTCGTTTCTCTCCCCTTTGTCATTTCTCCCCTTTGTCGTTCTCCCCCTTTGTCGTTCTCTCCCCCTTTGTCATTCTCTCCCCCTTTGTCATTCTCTCTCTCCCTTTGTCATTCTCTTCTCCCCCTTTGTCATTCTCTTTCTCCCCCTTTGTCATTCTCTCTCCCCCTTTGTCATTCTCTTCTCCTCCCTTTGTCATTCTCTTCTCTCCCCCCTTTGTCATTCTCTCCCCCTTTGTCATTCTCTTCTCCCCCTTTGTCATTCTCTTCTCCCCCTTTGTCATTCTCTCCTCCCTTGTCATTCTCTCTCCTCCCTTTGTCATTCTCTCCCCCTTTGTCATTCTCTTCCTCCTTTGTCATTCTCTCCCCCTTTGTCATTCTCTCCCCCTTTGTCATTCTCTCCCCCTTTGTCATTCTCTCCCCTTTGTCATTCTTTCCCCCTTTGTCATTCTCTCCTCCTTTGTCATTCTCTCCCCTTGTCATTCTTTCCCCCTTTGTCATTCTCTCTCCCCTTTGTCATTCTCTTCCCCCCTTTGTCATTCTCTCCCATTTGTCATTCTCTCCCCTTCCCCTTTGTCATTCTCTCTCCCCTTCCCCTTTGTCATTCTCTCCCCCTTCCCCTTTGTCATTCTCCCCCTTTGTCATTCTCCCCCTTGTCATTCTATTCCCCCCACCCCCATGTCTCCCCTACCTCTAGTGTAGGTGGCGAGCCCTGATGGTCCGCGGGTACAGGCGCTTTTGTTTCCTGTACCCGGGCGGACTGACAGAATGTGCACACTGTCAGTCCGGCCGGGTACAGGAGACAGATGCTCCCTGTACCCGTGGACCATGCAGGGCTCGGCCACGCTACAATGAGGGAGTGACAGGAGGGAGCGCTGAGCGCTTCCCTCCTGTCAGTCCCTCTCTTCATCCTGCGCCCGGGCGGTGCGCCTTCATGGTCGTGCCAGCAGCGGGCAGTGCTGCAGCCGCCTGAGGCTCTGTATAGAGCGCTCGGGCGGCTGCAGAATAAGGGGGGCCGGCGCTCCTTTGAAAATGGGCTGACAAATACCCAGGCCCCATGACCAAATTCCTGGTCGACCTTGCGCCTGGGATTTGTCGAGCCCTGGCCTACGCCATCTTTATGTAGAGCAACAGTTCTTTTTTTTCTTTTTTTTTTTTTTTTTTTTTTCAGATCCTCAGAGAGTTCTTTGCCATGATGTGCCACGTAGAACATCCAGTGACCAGTTTGAGAGAGATAACACCAAATTTAACACACCTGCTCCCCATTGACACCTGAGACCTTGTATCGCTGATTAACATAACATTGGCGAGGGAAATGGCTAATTGGGCACAATTTGGCCATTTTCACTTAGGGGGTGTACTCACTTTTGTTGCCAGTGGCACACTAAATGTACACTGTTATGCTATCTGTACACTGACTACTTTACATTGTATCAAAGAGTCATATCTTTAGTGTTGTCCCAGGAAAAGATAGAAGAAAATATTCACAAAAATGTGAGGGGTGTACTCACTTTTGTGAGATACTGTATGTGGCTTTTGTACTGCGTGAAAATAGAGAGAAAAATAAAGCCAGCCTGTCAGCTAAAATCACAGATTATCTCAAGCCACGGTTGTAAATAGAAAAGGGGGACAGATGGCACCAAGCATTTCCCATCTCATTGTGGGGCTTCTGTTCTGAGGGTAATGTGGCTGCACATGGCCGGCACTATGATAGAAATGCCTATTTTCTTCCGCATCTTTTGCTGCTCCATTGAAATAAATGTGTCCACACCCGTTCATACTGTCCTGTGAATGAGCCTTTACTAATCGTTTTGCACTACTTGGCTCACTCTGGAGATTTGGAGACGGATCACATGACTGCACCCTCTGTGGAGACTGGATTTCTCGGACATCCCGACCAGACCTCCCATGATGCCCTCCGTCAGAATCCCCACCCAAATGGTCGTGTTGTCATACCCATGTGATCTTGGATTCGGCTGGTCGATGCTCTCAGTTCACAAGCTGGGTAGGCAGAGTGCCCTGCTTGTCATTTGGAGACTGTTTGGGAAGAAATGGCAAAGGAATGATGGAGGGTGTAGTGGGCTGCATTTTCACCTCTGGGAAAGGGGTACTGGGCGTTTACGGTTTTTGTTGTGGCTACAGCTCAACTACGCCCACAGCTGGAAGTTCATGTTGTAAATGTAGTACAGAAGGAGAATGGAGACTGAAGTGCAGACAGGTACGCTATTAGGCTGTTGTAGGAGACTAGGCAAGATTTACACAATTAAATAACATTTTTAGGATTCTGCACAACCCCTTTTAACGGATGAAGTGAGAACATACACCCTCTCCGTTGGCACTTAACTTGTAGCAAAACATGTTTTTCTCCTCCTGCTTGGAGATTCCAATGTTTTTTGCTAGATACAATGTACATTTACTGTTGGTAGAAATTAAGAGACATTTCTGTGTGCATTTCTGTATGTCTGGGTTTGTATTGATCAAGAAAAGTGGGCCTAAGAGCTAGCGGTACACCCGTAATGCAAGGGCCAAGCTCTTCTTCCGGTGCTTAACTTCTTTATGGCCTCCCTGCTGTGCAAAACATGACCAGGAGAGTGGAAATAAATGTACATATCAAAAAGGCCACCTTTTTATCAAAGGACAGTTAAAGTCTTGAGGTTATGTTTACTTGATGTTGCAAGCCTCACAGCCATGTCAAGGTCAATAGACTTTTCTATTCTGATGTCACATGTGGTGGAAGAATGGGGAGTATAGGGCAGAGTATTCCTAAGTGGCTATAGTAGAAAGATTCCTTTTGTGTTCTGCCTTTTCTTTCTTGTGTATTGGCTTCTTAGCTAGACATATGTAAGAAATGCATTTCTTTTAACCCCTTAATACCACACATATTGGATGTTAAGTAAAGCTTTTACTTATGTATTTGTTTTATTATGTAATTATAGCTGTGTTTTTGTGTGATGACTTGCACTTATAAGTATTACTATATTTGTTGATTCATTTTAATGATATTTTTTTGCAGGGGGGGGGGTGTTAATATAATAAAAATGGTTTAACCATTTTTCCATATTTTTTTTTTTTGTTTGCTCTTCACCATATGGTAAAAAAAAGTACAAAGACAGTGATGCCAAATAAGTGTTTAGTATTTTTTGTATACACAATCAAGTCATTTTATGTTGTATTTGAAGAACCATAACGTTTTATTTATACGGTAATGTAGCCATGTTTTAGGTTTGTTTTTTGCTAGGCAGGTTGTAGCTTTTGGCAACTTTCATACGAACAAGTTGACTGCAAGAAACACGGTCCATGTGGGAGCATGATTTCCTGGCCTGAATCCTCCCCTGTGACAGGACCTCACAGCATTGTAATGATTTATAATGCAGGGTGTCAAGGCATCATGTCAGTGCAATACTTTACAGATGATGTCAGCCAGGGAAACTCTGCATTATAATGCTATGAGGTCCCGTTACAAAAGCCGAGTATAGGAAATCGCGCTCCTTCTCCAACTCGCTCGTCTTAAACTGGCCTTATTGGAATCATTTTGCGATGGATAATTCTATAGATACAGAGAGAGGCAGATATCAAGTGCAATGTGGTTTACGTATGCCTAGGTCCGGCCGAGTTCCCGCGCACTGCGATTCCCATTATGGGCACGGTACCGCTTCAACTAGTGCGCATGCGCCGGCGAACGGACACCATTTGGGAATGGACCTAGAGATGAGTTGAGGGTGGGTGGGCAGAGGCTGGGGAGAAGTAGGAGGATGGGCAGAGGCTGGGGAGAAGTAACCATGAAAGAAGACAGCAGCCTGGGCTCCTACACAGTGAATGCCGCCCCTGGGCACTTGCGGTTGCTAATTTGCATATGAATTAAACGTGCTTTCTTCTGCAAGTGTGAAGAAAATAACAAAGGTACCATTACATTCATGTATAGGTGTGCTACAGAGCCATGTAAGCGCTGTATATGTTCATATTATGGTGACACTGCCTTTAAGTCTTAGAAGGTGTTTAAGAACTTGCATGGATTATGACACATATATGTTCTGTTATCCTCTCCAGGTTGTAAAGCTGTCAGAAATCGTAACACTGGCGAAACAAGCTCAAGTGGACGTGAAGTTCCAGTTACCAATCTAATGTTGCACCAGCCTTTTGTTGGCTTGAAAATTTGTGTTTTTCTCCTTCTCTTGTTTAGGTTTTAATTATATGTTTAAAATTACTTCAAAAAATGGTTGGTGTTTAACTGAGCTGCTGCTTTGGAAATCAACATCACTTCCTATATATATATAGACAGTATTTCTCCATTCTGAATTTCTCATCACAGCCTGTCTGAAAAGAATCACTAGATCTATACAATATAGCTGACATACAAGTTGTTTCTCCATGGACAAGTCTCCGGTAGTGTTGCAGCCAGAGATCTACTGTATCTGGCATATGAATGCCCTACAGGATTATTGTGTAAGGACCGGACTGCTCGTCCACTTCAACCCTTCTTTCTCTGCATTGCTTATTTTAAGATTTAATAGAGCAACTTGTATTTTAGCTACAGTTTTGCTTGAAGCCATTACTAGTGAAAAATACACATACATAGCAAACATTATACCATCTGATAATGCATTGCTTTTGCCATCAGTATATTATACCATGCCTGGCTGAACAAACAGTCTTATGACCATGACAAATAGAATTACCACCTACAGTTCCCTGATAGATAGGTACACAATGCAGAAGCAGTTTGATCCACTAAAGCTATGTAGATTTGTACTAAAGGAATTGATCTAGAAGTGGCATCTTAGGACCTTCCGCACCTTACTGTTGTTGATGTTGCTGCACTACTTTGCATTGTAGATTACTGGGCCTGTGAGGCAATGTATGTATTATTGATATCATTTAATTTGGCCACCACATGGGAGTAGTTTTGAAATTGGGCCCTTTGTATGTCATGATTTGAGCCTCCGTTTGAGGCAGATGCTGGGAAAAGCTCCTGAAGTATAACTACAGCAGAAGGCTGTGATATATCCCGCTGTATAGGCATCCAGTGGGATACATCACCCGTAGGCACTGATTGTTTTTTTTGTATACCTTTTTATATGGAGTGGCAACGTCTGCTGTGCTACACCATACAGAAAAACAAAAGGTATACTGGCCCAACAATGGCCAAAAGGATACTTTTTTGATCTCCACTGGGCGATTGGAGACCTATGGATACTCTTATTCGCGGGGCCGTCTTTCCACAATATACACTCTGCATAGGGCTATAATATGATTTGAGCAGAGCCTTAATGCTGAGACAGACACATAGCTCATGGCATGATAGTTAATACTAACATTGAATAAATGTGTAAGACACAAACCTCAGGAAGCACGTGCTTTTCGTATTGGGTGCATATGGTCGTGGCCTCCTGTTCTATCTAAGATATATTTTCCGACAAAAGTCCTTGACTTAAAACGAGATCTGGTAGATTACCTTTGGGGTTCCAAAGTTTTGAAGGTAATACATGCACTGCAGACTGTTCTTCTTGTTCTTGCCATACAAACACTAGAAGAGAGCAAAAGATTAGTGTCAGTGTGAACAGATTCATTTGGACTTCATAGTTGATTTGCATTATTTTACTTCAGTACCAGCCCAATACAGAATTGACCTGAAATGGCAGCAATGTCTATTGGTAAGGTAGCAGAGTACATAAGACATCTGACTATGTTGAGGGTCACTGTAGAGTTCACCTTGTGTATTTTAGCATTGCAATGACGGCTAAATTAGTCCAAATTCCTGCTGTTCTTGTAAAAAGTAGTGATGATGACCCTTACATGTTTATATCCCGCACCTACACTCGGTATACCAGTAGAGCAGGCCAAACCACTGAACATTAGGGTGCATATTGCAGCGTGTGTTTTATGTGCTCTTTACTGCTGTTTTCTCCAGTCACCTTGTGTATATACCACACATGTATAAAAAGATATTGAAATCAATCTCGAAGCCTATTTAACATGGGTGAAAGGTGTTGCATTTTGACAGAATTGAATATCAGCCAATAAAACTGTAAACTGAAAAGCTTGTGTCTTGTTGACTAGACTGGCATGTATGTGACTGCTGCTATCAACAGATCTTCTAATTTAAAGGGGATTATCCCATGATTCATGTAAAAAATAAAAATCGAACATCAAAGTATATGACATTCAATGTCCAAGCTAAAACCAGTCCTGTATCTCACATGGATCCAGAGCTTTGTCCATTCATGTCTCTGCTAAATTTATTTCAAGCTGGCCACTCGGGGGTTGTGTCCTTAATCAGGGTGTGTCCCCTGTAACTGTTACAGCTTTTTACAGAAGATACGGCAGGTGGCAGCTGAAGGATTGAACTGAGCATGTGCGACCAACTCGGTGAGATGGACAATGAAATAAGGAAAAGAACAAACGGCAGGTGGCGCTATACAGATACATTTTATTAAATGACTCACTGGCTATAGAAAATTTTTAATTACACGCAATTGCAAAAGTATTTGTAGGATGCAGAATATTTTTCATGGGACAAGCCCTTTAACTTCTTGCCGACCGCCTCACGCAGGATTGCGTCCTGCGGGCGGTCGGTCTGTTCCTCTTTGACGCGCCCGCGCGTCATCTCGCGAGAGGCGAGATTTCCTGTGAACGCGCGCGGGCGCGTTCACAGGATCACGTCGGGGAGAAGGTAAGCTACAGCCTGCCAGCGCTGATCGTGCGCTGGCAGGCTGTAGAAGTTAAAATGGCATATCAGACGCTGTTTTGTTAACAGCGTCTGATATGCTTGCTGATCGTTCCTTTGGTGGTCCCTTTTGCTTGGGACCACCAAAGAAACTTTTGTAAGTGCACCAAAACACCACACAGACCCCATCCACCCCACCCCGTCACTGATTAACCCCATGTCACCCCCTGACACTAATTACCCCCTGTAAGACTCATTCAGACGTCCAGTATGTGTTTTGCGGATCCATGGATCCACGGATCCGCAAAACACGGACACCAGCAATGTGCTTTCCGCATTTTGCGGATCCGCACATTGCCAGAACTATATAGAAAATGCCTTTTCTTGTCCGCAATTGCGGACAAGAATAGGACATGCTCTATCTTTTGCGGAGCTGCGGCCGGATGCTTGGGGGCCGAAACCTGGAAGTTTGCGGCCGCAGCTCGCAAATGCTGATGCGGCGAGCGCATAGTGTGCTCTCCGCATCACCGCCAGCCCCATTCACACTGAATGGGTCCGCATCTATTCCGCAGAATTTTTATGGACGTGTGAATGGGGCCTTACTACTTTTTTTTGCACATTTTTTGGCAGAGATTTATTCATCCACATTGATCGATGCGAATGAGGAAATCTGTGCCGTTTTGTTTTTTTGCACATTTTTAGGCAGAGATTTTTTCATCCACATTGATTGATGGGAATGAAAAATCTGTGCCGTTCATTTTTTTCTTTTTCAGCCCAGAGGCTGAACGGAAAGAAAATCTCATTACC
This sequence comes from Bufotes viridis, assembly GCA_033119425.1. Classification (NCBI taxonomy): domain Eukaryota; kingdom Metazoa; phylum Chordata; class Amphibia; order Anura; family Bufonidae; genus Bufotes; species Bufotes viridis. Next base: position 407,084,190 of record CM065591.1, on the reverse strand, counting down.
CGTATGCTCAATATACGGAGAATCGCAGAAACTCCTAATGCTGGCCATACGTGTAATGATTACGGAGACCCTCAAATGCCAGGACAGTATAAATACCCCACATGTGACCCCATTTTAGAAAGAAGACTCCCCAAGGTATTCCGTGAGGGGTATGGGGAGTTCATGTAAAATATTATTTTTTGTCACAAGTTAGTGGAATATGAGACTGTAAAAAAAAAAAAAATCAATTTCCGCTAACTTGTGCCAAATTTTTTTTTTCTGTGAACTCGCCATACCCCTCACGGATTACCTTGGGGTGTCTTCTTTCCACAATGGGGTCACATGTGGGGTATTTATACTGCCCTGGCATTTTAGGGGTCCTAAAGTGTGAGAATCCAAATGCGTAAAAATGCCCTGTGAAATCCTAAAGGTACTCATTGGTTTTAGGGCCCCTTTGCATCTTGGCTGCAAAAGTGTCACTCATGTGGTATCGCAAACTCAGGAGAAGTAGGGCAATGTGTTTGGGGTGTATTTACATATACCCATACTGTGTGTGAGAAATATCACTGTAAACGACAACTTTTTAAATTTTTTTATTCAAAGTTGTCAATTTACAGAGATATTTCTCTCACCCAGCATGGGTATATGTAAAAATACACCCCAAAACACATTGCTCTACTTCTCCTGAGTACGGCGATACCACATGAGTGACACTTTTTGCAGCCCGGTGCGCAAAGGGGCCCAAATTCCAACGAGTACCTTTAGGTTTTATATGGCTGCTCACAATTTAGCCCCACCCAAAATGCCAGAACAGTACAAACACCCCACAAATGACCCCATTTTGGAAAGAAGACACCCTAAGGTAGTCGCTGAGGGGCATAGTGAGTCCATGAAAATTTTACTTTTTGTCAAAAGTTAGCAGAAAGGTAGACTTTATGAGAAAAACAATAAAAATCAATTTCCGCTAACTTGTGCCAAAAAAATCATCTATGAACTCGCCATGCCCCTCACAGAATACCTTGGGTGTCTTCTTTCCAAAATGGGGTCACATGTGGGGTATTTATACTGCCCTGGCATTTTAGGGGCCCTAAAGCGTGAGAAGAAAAATGCGTAAAAATGCCCTCCTAAAAGGTACTCATTGGTTTTAGGGCCCCTTTGCGCATCTTGGCTGCAAAAGTGTCACTCATGTGGTATCGCCAGTACTCAGGAGAAGTAGGGCAATGTGTTTGGGGTGTATTTTACATATACCCATACTTTGTGTGAGAAATATCTCTGTAAATTGACAACTTTGAATAAAAATGTAAAAAGTTGTCGTTTACAGCAATATTTCTCAAACGCAGCATGGGTATATGTAAAAATACACCCCAAAACACATCGCCCTACTTCTCCTGAGTTCGGCGATACCACATAAGTGACACTTTTTGCAGCCTGGGTGCAAAGGGGCCCAAATTCCAACGAGTACCTTTAGGTTTTACATGGCGGCTCACAATTTAGCCCCGCCCAAAATGCCAGAACAGTAAACACACCCCACAAATGACCCCTTTCGAAAGTAGACACCCCAAGGTATTCACTGAGGGGCATAGTGAGTCCGTCTGAGATTTCTTTTTTTGCCAGAAGTTAGCAGAAATTGACACTTTTTTTTTTTTTTTTCTCAGAAAGTGTCATTTTCCGCTAACTTGTGAAAAAAAATGAAATGATACATGAACTCACCATGCCCCTCCACGAATACTTTGGGGTGTCTTCTTTCTAAAATGGTGTGATTTGGGGGGTATTTATCCTTTCCTGACATTCTAGCACCTGAAGAAACATGACAGGTGCTCAGAAAGTCAGAGCTGCTTCAAAATGCAGAAATTCACTTTTTTGCACCATAGTTTGTAAACGCTATAACTTTTACCCAAACCAATAAATATACACTTATTGGACTTTTTTTTATCAACGACATGTAGAACAATAAATTTAGAGAAAAATTTATATAGAAATGTAGTTTTTTTTGAAAAATTTTACAACAGAAAGTGAAAAATGTCATTTTTTTTGCAAAAATATCGTTAAATTTGTATTAATGGCAAAAAAAGTTAAAATGTCAGCAGCAATGAAATACCACCAAATGAAAGCTCTATTAGTGAGAAGAAAAGGAGGTAAAATTCATTTGGGTGGTAAGTTGCATGACGGAGCAATAAACGGTGAAAGTAGTGTAGTGCAGAATTGTAAAAAGTGGCCTGGTCATTAAGGGGGTTTAAGCTAGGGGGGCTGAAGTGGTTAAGGAAGTGCTAAGAGCGCCTTGTTACATGCTGTTTCAAGGCAGAAAGATCCATCAATCCTAGTCAGAAAAATATGTGGATTTTGGTTGTCTTGTGTAAATGGGTTATACAAAATCTACATTAAAACAAACTGAGAACTCACTGTGTGGAAGATGAAAATCAGCACATCAATTTTGTCTGGATGCAAAAAAAAAAACCCTTCCTGTACTCCTTTATAATCCAATCCAGGCTTTTGCTTCAAAACAAAGAAAACACAATTACTGCAAAAACTGCATGTGCAAATCCAGCCTTTATGTTGTGCATGTGTCTGAATGAATACTTTCTCTGCCAGTTTTCTTTGCTTGCTGTCAGGGAATGGAAACATACATTTAGAGGTTGAAAGCCTTTCCGAGTGCAGGGTTCGTTACAATGTATCATTCTAGGCACTCTTTTTCCATTTACAGTTTTTCCTTCTTTCTGATTTGACAAGGCAATATTTTGGAAGCCGATATTGCTAAAACAGCATTTAACATTTCATTAAAAGAGATTTCATATTTCAGTTTGCTGGTAAAATAGGTTATTTTATACAGTGTTTCAGGACAGTGACCATAACCAAGGTAAGATGGGCTTTCTTTTATTTTTTTTTATGGATACTTTTTGAGTCTTCACTTAAACTTCCCTTAAAGGGATATTCCCATCACGAGCGTTCATACTTATCTGCTCTCGGCGCGTCATCCACTTCCTGGTTTCGGCAGGGGGTGGGCTTCATCTTGATTGAAGTCTTCTCCCTGCCGGGCCGTGCGCTGCACTGAACGCGCATGCCGCCGCGCATGCGCAATGGTGACTTCTTCCTGGCAAGTATACTATTCTGTGAGCACCTATAATGCACCTCAGCAATAATATATATATCACAAACCGACACTGGTTAACAACATCAACACCGAAAAAAGTTTCTACTACCAGTGTTCAATAAAGAGTTCACAAAATATCATGTAAAATGCATATCTCAAAATTTATTATACCAAATATATAAAACATGGGACATAACAACCACTTGGTGCGTTTGTAGTTGCGGGAGAATCGCCATCTCATCATTGGTAATATTATGGGTAATATTACCATATATTATCTTTGTTAAATATATGTTCACTCTGCATAATCTATTAGGGGTTGTCACATGTAGCATGGCTATCTGATCAGTGATTTATTGCCTTATGTGCTCCTATTGACCCAATGGTTTACGCCATTTTTGTGGTCAGTATTGTATTAATGCATTTGCATTCGGACTGGTACTATTTGGGTACTTTTTCTGTGGAGCAATTTGTGGCTATTTTTGACTTCTGCATGGTAGCGGACTGTGCTTTATGTAGTTTATTATTGGCTTTATGATATTATGTATGGCGACAATCTATATTTGTGCATAGTGTTACTTTCATATAGTTGATCTTATTATTCTGTCCATGTGAATGGTGTTTTTTATCCGGCACTAGTCTCCGGGTGGTGGTCCGGGTTATACCGGGCCCCAAGTGGTTGTTATGTCCCATGTTTTATATACTGTCACTCAAAGTAAGAAGGGGCGTGCCAGCAGGTTGCCGCACGGAGCTTCTAGGAGCAGGGCAACGCCCCCCCTGCTCCTAGAGGCTAATTTACATATTATAAAAGTACGTTTTTTAGCCTGAATATAAATCGGATTTTTATAAAAAAGACATTATCAAGCTGCTCTAACGTTAGCACATAGCTAATGTCAGACAGCTTATAATGTCAAAACGTGATGACAGAAACCCTTTAAGTATATTTAGAAAAATGATCACTGTTTAATTATGTACAGATTTAACAGTGATCATTGAGATGGGAATACCCCTTTAAGTAGATCTTTACCAGGGAGATGTCAGATGCCAAGAATATGAGCTTAGATGTAAGAGTACAGGACTTTTGAGAATTTTTTTTTTTTTTTTTTTGCTGCAGACAGAATGGGTGATAAGGGGAAAAACTTCCAAGGCCCTTAGATGCTAGATGTAAGGCAAACATGAAAATGTCAGAGTGCAATTCTCTCTTCCTAGAAACTGATAAGTAAAATCTCACAGAAGGCTAAAGACAGAAAGTATTCCTGAGGGATGCCGCACATAGTTCTTTTTTCATAAAAGACATTAAATGTTTCCCGTAAACCCAGTTATGAAATTCTAGTGCAAAAAGCTAAGAAAGAATGAGGACTGTATTTTAGAGCCGCTTCTTAAAACACATTTCCACTGCAAATTTCTGTTAGGCCTCATGCACACGGCCGTTGGTGTTTTGCGGTCCACAAACCGCGGATCCGCAAAACACGGAAGCTGCTCCGCGTAACGGAACGCGGCCCATTATAGAAATGCCTATTCCTGTCCGCAAAACGGACAAGAATAGGACATGCTATATTTTTTTTGCGGGGGCACGGAACGGAGCAACGGATGCGGACAGCACACTGAGTGCTGTCCGCATCTTTTGCTGCCCCATTGCAGTGAATGGGTCCGCGGTCGAGCCGCGAAATATGCGGCTCGGACGCGGACCCGAACAACGGCCGTGTGCATGAGGCCTTACACTAATTTCTGAATTAAAAAGTTCAGTTTTAGCCTTAATGCTGCCTAGATTCTCCTTCTTTCCCATCACTTACATTCAGCTAATTAGCTCTGTGGCATAATACACCATGTCTGTGCCCCTCTGAGCAGTTTAATTCTTCTGTCTCACCCCACCACATTAAGTTCAAATCATTACAGTAAGGGCTCATGCACACGAACATATATTCTTTCTGTGTCCGTTCTGTTTTTTTTTTTTTTGAGGACCGTATACAAAACCATTCATTTGAAAAAAACAAAACAGAAGTTACTCTGTGTGCATTCCGTTTCCGTATGTCCATATTTCTGTTCCGCAAAAAAATAGAACATGTCCTATTATTGTCCGCATTACAGACAAGGATAGTACTGTTCTATCAGGGGCCAGTTGTTCCATTTCTGCAAAATACGGAATGCCCACGGACGTCATCCGTTTTTTTTTGGGGGGACCGCAAAATACATACGGTCGTGTACATGAGCCCTAATAACTAGACCCTAGAGATCTCACCGCCCCTTATGTTTTATAGTCATGCCTATATTAAAGATTCATGGACCTTGTGTTCTGTATACAGTATGACAGTTACTCCTTCCAATTTAACTCCATATTTTAGTTTTTTTCCAAGCTTTGAGGCGAAAAGCCACATGAAGGAAATAATTAAGTGCTCCTGAACTGAAAGGTACTGGAGATACGGGTACATTCACATTTTCAGTTTTTTGGTGTAGGTTTTGAAGCAGATTTAGCTGAAGGTTTTTCAGCCAAAACCAGAAGTGGATTCAAAAGGAATTAGGAATATATAAAGGAAGGTGTGTTAGGTATTTTTTTACTTATTCCTATTGGTTCTTTCCTTTTAATTATTGATACCTTTATTCACCTTTTGTAATGCTATTCCTTATAATGTAGAGAGGCAAGCTTATATATTACACCTGCAGATTTTGCAGGCGATGGTCGGGAGGGAAGTGAGGAGACTGCTGCTATTAGATTCAGCGATCTCCTCCCTAGTATGGAGAGGAGCGATCGCTAATGCCATCTCTCGACCCTATACTGAATCACTGTCTGCCAGCAGCAGATCGTGATTACACAGCATGATCTGTCACCAACGAACAATATTTAAACCTGCTAAAAAATTCCAATTACCTGATGAACGTACGTTTCCTCGTTCATCCGGTAATTGGCTGCAGTATTACACTGCCAAAATCATCGCTGACGAGCGTTCATACAAACACTTGTTAGCGAGGATCTTCTGCAAGTGTAATATAAGCTCTAGTCAGCAGGGGCAGATTAGCCATTGACTCTACAGGGAAATTTCCCGGTGGGCTGATGCCCAGGGGGCTGGCCGTCTCGGGCCTCTTTATGGCCACCAGCCAGGTAAGTAATGATCTTTCACTCCTAGAGTTAATATTTATTAATGTTATTCTCGAATCTTCAAATTGATGGAAAAACAGGATTATGTATACTTCTCATTCCTGCTGGATCAACTTTTGGCTCTGGCTGAAAAGCCTCCAGAAAAATCTGCCTCAAAACCTCCTCCAAAAAACTGTGTGAACCTACCCTTAGGATGGTACCTTCAAAGGCAAGGTTTTGAATTCTGCTTAGAGAGATATTCTAAGGGTTTATTGTCACATTATTAGGCCAGACAAACACAAGCGAATTAAATGCGATAAACTTGCAGCGTGTGTCAGTTTGAGGTGCCTCCTCTGACAGGATCGCACAACATTAGGCTACATTCACACGACCGTATGAATGAGTCTGCATCCTTTCTGCAGTTTTGCAGAATGGGTGTGGACCCATTTATTTCTATGGGGCTGCAAAAGATGCGGACAGCACACCGTGTGCTGTCCGCATCTGTTGCTCTCTGCCGCGGCCCCACAAAAAAAATAGAGAACTTGTCTTATTCTTGTCCGCAATTGCGGACAAGATTAGGCATTTTCTGTGATAGCTGCGGCATGGGCAGTATGCAAATTGCGGAACGCATGTGGGTCGGTATCCGTGTTTTGCAGATCCACAAAACGTTTGTGTGAATGTAGCCTTATACTGATTTATAATATTGCGTAACCCCCTGGGGTCCTTAAATATAGTGAATTACACTGGGATAATGCTGTCAGAGTAATATAGTAGATTCCAGGACTCTAAGGGTTACATAGCATTATAAATCAGTTTAAGGCTACATGCGCACGAACGTTGTTTGTTTCCGTGTCAGTTCGTTTTTTTTTGCGGATAGGATGCTAACCTATTCATTTCAATGGGTCTGCAAAAAATGCGGACAGCACACCGGACAGGCTGAATATTATTAACATATACCAATGCCGAACTAGCTGGATTATGTTTTTCTGTACTGCCTGATTGGATTACATTGTAATAACAGATGCATGCAAAAGTATTTTACCTAAAATTTCCAGATTCCACCTACATAATGTGCTTAAATGTTCACATACACGTTTCAATATGTTACTTAGAGATACATTTATCTGTGCTGAAAACATACTGAAGAATAATGCAAAACTATGCAAGAGAAGTCTTCGTTATTTCACACGGTCATAGTGTCAAATGTGATTTAAACTGAATTTTCAGTACCTAGCTAACGTTTTAAAAATGATTTGCTCTGTAATATTTTCTGTTTCAGGCACCGGAACTCAGAATTACTGGTTAGTGGTACACTGAAACCTCTTTTTAAGCCAGCCACCCAAAATTGCATAAAAATGGTCTTTTGGGTGGTAGTCTCAAAGCATGTAATGTAGCTGAAAATCTGCCAGGGTACCATGGTTAATAGCAACAGGAAGATTAGTCACAGTAAGGAAGGGGGTTGTAAAAAGGCTGGACATCACTGGACCATGCTTTGGCGGCCACTCTAGATCTTAGCAAGTCCTCTCGGAACAAAAAAGGCATTCTCCTAATAAGGCCCCATTCACACGACTATTTTTGCTCCGCATTTGTTACAGAATGGATGCGGACCCATTCATTTCAATGGGTCCACAAAAAATGCAAACTGCACACTGTGCTGTCCGCATCTCTGCAAAAAAGAGAGAACGTGTCCTATTCTTGTCTGATTTGCGGAAAGGAATAGGTATTGTTATGATGGTTCTGCAAAAAGAAAAATGAATGCAACACGGATGTCGAACGAACGCCATCCGTATTTTTTGTGGATCCCCATTTTGCGGACTGCAAACTCCAGTGGATATAAAAAGTCTACACACCCTTGTTAAAATGTCAGGCTTCTGTGCTGTAAAAAAATGAGACAAAGATAAATCATTTCAGAACTTTTTCCACCTTTATTGTGACCTATAAACTGTACGACTCGGTTGAAAAACAAACTGAAATCTTTTAGGTAGAGGGAAGAAAAAATATAAAAATTAAAATGGTAAACTAATACTTTGTTGAAGCACCTTTTGATTTTATTACAGCACTCAGTCTTTTTGGGTATGAGTCTATCAACCTGGACTTCTCTCCTGTTGACCCTGGTAGTCGGTAAGGTTTCCTTTTAAATTGCCTCTACTTAAATCCTTAAACCTCTCTTGACCTCTACCATTAAAATTCAAACGTAACTTTTATTAGTCGTATTTAATTATTTCTGAACTCTAGATCTTTAAAATCTATCTGCCAGACACCTATGCAATTGCTGTGATTGATTGCAATATGAGTGTTGATACACCACTGGTGGTTGCGCGCTACCACTATCGTGGACTGTGTCTATATTTTATAATCAGGGTGTTCTGGCTGATTGTTAAAATCGCTTTCCAGCACTGCCCCCTAACATGTTTCGCTAGCGAACTAGCGTCATCAGGGGTGCGGGCAGTGAATGCTGAGTCTATCAGCATGGCACATTTTGACTTTGCAAAATTTGCCCACTCTTCTTTGCAAAAACACTCCAAATCTGTCAGATTGTGAGGGCATCTCCTGTGCACAGCCCTCTTCAGATCGCCCCACAGATTTTCAATCGGATTCAGGTCTGGGCTCTGGCTGGGCCATTCCAAAACTTCAATCTTCTTCTGGTAAAGCCATTCTTTTGTTGATTTGGATGTATGCTTTGGGCCGTTGTCATGCTGAAAGATGAAGTTCCTCTTCATGTTCAGCTTTCTAGCAGAAGCCTGAATGTTTTGTGCCAATATTGACTGGTATTTGGAACTGTTCATAATTCCCTCTATCTTAACTAAGGCCCCAGTTCCAGCTGAAGAAATGCTGCCACCACCATGCTTCACTGTGGGGATGGGGTTCTTTTGGCGATGTGCAGTGTTGTTTTTGCACCAAACATATCTTTTGGAATTATGGCCAAAAAGTTCAACCTTGGTTTCATCAGACCATAACACCTTTTCCCACATGCCTTTTGGGAGACTTCAGATGTGTTTTTGCAAAATGTAGCCTGGCTTGGATGTTTTTCTTCATAAGAAATGGCTTTCGTCTTGCCACTGTACCCCATAGCCCAAACATATGAAGAATACGGGAGATTGTTGTCACATATACCACACAGCCAGTACTTGCCAGATATTCCTAAGGCTCCTTCAGTGTTGCTGTAGGCCTCTTGGTAGCCTCCCAGGCCAGTCTTCCTCTCGTCTTTTTATCAATTTTGGAGGGACGTCCAGTTCTTGGTAATGTCACTGTTGTGCCATATTTTCTCTACTTGATGATGAGTCTTCACTGTGTTCCATGGTATATCTAATGCCTTGGAAATTCTTTTGTCCCCTTCTCCTGACTGATACCTTTTAACAATGAGATCCCTCTGATGCTTTGGAAGCTCTCTGTGGACCATGGCTTTTGCTGTGGGATGCGACTAAGAAAATTTCAGAAAAGACCAACAAGAGCAGCTGAACTTTATTTGGGGTTAATCAGAGGCACTGTGAATGATGGCAGGTGCATGCTGACTCCTATTTAACATAATTTTGAATGTGATTGCTTAATTCTGAACACAGCTACATCCTCAGTTATAAGAGGATGTGCAAACTTATGCAACCACATTTTAGTTTTCTTCCCTCCACTTAAAAGATTTCAGTTTGTTTTTCAATTGAGTGGTACAGTTTATAGGTCACATTAAAAAAAAAGTTGGAAAAAGTTCTGAAATGATTTATCTTTGTCTCATTATTTTTACATTTTAACAGGGGTGTGTATACTTTTTATATCCATTGTACATATGGTCGTGTAAATGCACCCTAAAGCCCATCTTATTACAGACTCGGTAAACAAATTTGACACAGTAATTTTAACATGTTCTGGACAAGAATATGGCATTAAATGGTTTTCGAGAATGTTGACTAGACTTATGATTAAACATTGGAGGAGATGTCAAAAATAGTGCAAAGGAAAATGAGTTTAGTTGCCCATAGCAACCAATCAGATTCCAGCTTTCATTTTCCAAAAGAGCTCTGACAAATGAAAAGTGGAATCTGATTGGTTTTTATGGGCAACCAAGGCAGTTTTTCTTTGTACTAGTTTTGATAAATCAGGACATTTATCAAGACTGGCACCTCGACACACCAGTCTTGTTTTTCCTGCGCTGGCGTGAGATGTCCCAATGTATTAAGCACATTTCTGCCCTGTCATGCGCCAAATACTGAAGCCTACGCCAGCTACAGGCTGGCGTAGACTTCAGCTATAACTTCTGCCACTTTCTTGCAAAGTTAAAGTAAATGCAGGGCAGAGTGTAGCCCTGCCCCCTTTTCCCTCTCCACTTTAGAAAAGTGTCAAGAAGCCTGAAAAGTATCAAATTATGGTGCACATATGGTATGCGCCATAATGTGTGACTTTTTAGGCTATAATAGTGGCTTGAAGGGCTTAATGGCTCACATATGTCTTTAAACACAACTACAGCGGGTTTCATTGTCCATAGAGAAATATTCTCATGCTATAATGTGTGGACACAAATCTGCAGGAAATACAAATCATTCGACAGATTCGCTGTTCAATAAACTGGCTTTATAGAGGACAACATTTACTAACTCCGAGCATTTTTATTCATTTGGAATTGGCTTGTTTTCTTTAGTGTATTATAGTTGTAGCACACTGTAGTTTTTCCATAACATTTGGTTGTTTAGCCGTAATTAGGGTATCGAGGGATGACAATATGACTGCAGAATCAGACTACACAGATTGTAGTCTGTTACCGTGGTAACTCATAAGCGTCCATAGGTGTTTTAGATGTGATAGAAGATTTCTACTCTTTGGAACAATAAATAATTAGTAGTGAAAGTGGATATAACCTTTCCCTGCACAATTATCCAAATACAATGGGTAATAGGGAAAATGTATGGATTGTATAAATGCGTATTTTTTTTTTTTTAAATAAACATTTCAGGTCTGAATTCCCAGGAATTCTCTGGGAATGATTTTAAATGGTTGCCTTAAAAACCCGTGAAGTACATTTATGTCACAAGGTCCGCTGGGGGATGATCGCGGGGGAATCGCGGCACCATGGCTGCTCTTACCGGTAGGCAGCCATACCAGGTAAGGGCAGCATAGTTCTGCACCGCCCCCTGCAGCTCCAAGCGCTCTGATTGGCCGGTGAATAAAGACCGGCACATCGCAGCGCCGGAAGCTGTAACAAGCATCGGGGGGAGGTGGCCGGTGCTGAACTGGTCAGCACCTGTCTCCTCCGAGGTGAAGCAGGGAACACCAGTGTTTGGCGTCCCCTGCCAGCGTTGCTATTGGCTGGAACAACGCTCCCGCTAATAGCAGAGCTAAAGCTGCACAGGAAAGGGCTGAACTTCCCTTTATGCAGCCATTCTAGCTGGTGACTGCATGCAGAGAGGTTCTGTGCCTTTCTGTGCTGCTTGTGGCTTGCTGGGACTTGTGGTGCACCACCACTGCGATTTTAACCCTTTCCTGCTCAAAGAAGAAAAGAACAACATCTGGAATAACTGCACTGATTTTATTTTTTCATTTGCAGCTGTTCTAGATCCCAAAACCACCCTCTGTCCCTGCCCCTTTATACTACAGTTTTTGCTGTTTGACTCTAGAGCCCTGCTGTGCGCCCATACAATATTTTTTTGAGCACATATGGGGTGTTGCCGTATTTGGGGGGATATGGGGAACAAAATGTGGGGTGCTTTTAGTCCTGTTACCCCTTATGAAAGTGAAAAATATGGGTGTAAATCAACTTTTTCTGGAAAAAAAATTGTAATGATTCCATAGCAAAGTGTTTCACTCAACCAAGTGCTCACTACATACTTTAAATATTCCTTGAGGGGTGTAGTTTCCGGAATGGGGTCACTTTTTGGGGGTTTCCACTGTAGGGCCACCTCAGGGTGTCTTCATATGCAACATAGCTCCCAATTACCATTCCAGCTAAATCCGCTCTCCAAAAGCCATATGGTGCTCCTTCCACTCTGAAGCCTGCTGTGCGTCCATACATCATTTTTTGAGCACATATGGGGTGTTGCCGTATTCTGGGGGAAATGGGGAAAAAAATGTGGGGCGCATTTTTCCTGTTACCCCTTGTGAAAAATATGGGTGTAAAGCAACTTTTTTGTGAAAAAAATTGTAGTTTTTCCTTTTCACAGCTTTTCCTAATTCTGTGAAACGCCTGATGGGTCAAAGTGCTCACTACACGCCTTCAAATATTCCTTGAGCGGTGTAGTTTCCAGAATGGATTCACTTTTTGGGGGTTTCTACAGTAGGGCCATCTCAGGGTGTCTCCTTATGTGACATAGCTCCCAATTACCATTCCAGCTAAATCCGCTCTCCAAAATCCATATGATGCTCCTTCCACTCTGATGTATGGGAGTACAGCAGCCTTCAGTTTTTTTGAGCACACATCGGGTGTTTCTGTAAACTCAGGGTAATAGATTTTGTTTGGCTGTTAACTCTTGATGTGTTGCAGAAAAAATAGATTAAAATGTAAAATCTGCTAAAAAAAAAAAAGTGAAATTTTGAAATTTCTTTCCCATTTTCCTTTAATTCTCGTGGGCCACCTAAAGGATTAACAATGTTTGTAAAATCAGTTTTGAATAGATTGAGGGGTGTATTTTCTAAAATGGGGGGATTTATGGGTGGTTTCTAATGCGTAAGCCCCAAAAAGTGACTTCATGACTGAACTGGTCCTGAAAAAATTGGGTTTTGGAAATTTTCTTAAATTTTAAGATTTGCTTCTAAACTTCTAAGCCTTCTAACGTCCCAAAAAAATAAAATGTAATTTTCAAAATGATCCAAGCATAAGGTAGACATATTGGGAATGTAAAATAATAACTATTTTTGAGGGTATTACTATCTATTATAAAAGTAGAGAAATTAGAAAATTTGCAATTTTTTTAAAATTTTGTATTTTTCTATAAATAAAAATAAAATATTTTGACTAAGTATTACCACTGTCATAAAGTACAATATCTGACGAGAAAACAGTCTCAGGATGGCCTGGATAAGTAAAAGCGTTTTAAAGTTACCACATAAATTGACACGTCAGATTTTCAAAAAAATGGCCTGCTCTTTAAGGTGAAAAATGGCATGGTCCTTAAGGGGTTAATCAACTGTTTATTCTACTTAATATTTTAGATTTTTGAAGTTCTTTAACAGCTATGTCTGGGGGCCATATGATTAATAGTTTGTGTGCTTTAAAACTTTGTGATTAGCCTTGTCAGCTTATTTTGCTTGTGCCTAATGATAAATCATAAATCTCCATGAAATTACTTTTTAAAACATAGGCCTCTACGGGAAAGAAAAGTGCTTTGATAAACACCTCTAATATATTATTGCCACAGTAGCATTTATGAAGAAATTGTAATGATGCATCTTCCTCAATACACTGGAAAAGAGCCACACACGGCCTATTAGGACCACCCTTGAAATTCTTGGTAATTGGCATGTTTATGTACCAAGCCGCAGCTCCCTGAATGAGAGACGGAAAGCCCTTTGGTTGCTTAGTTACACTACATCAGATAATGGATCTCTGATTTCATTGTGCTGAATAAGAGACCGGTTTCTTTATTGCATGGGATTTAGTTTTTACAGCTTTATCAGTGTATAAAATTGGAGACATGATTTTTTATTATAAAACCTATGATATGGATTAGTGTGTTGATATTTAAATACAGACTCAATGATAACATTAATATCATAGAAAAAGTTGTGTAAAAATGAAAATCATACATAATCTAGGACATGGCAACCTCTAAAACCAGCCCTGTACCTCTCATGGATCCAGAGATTTCCCCCATTCATTGCTCCAATTGTTCTAGATTTATTTCAAGCTGTCCGCGCTAGGGGTACTTAAATGGAACTGAGCATGTGCTCTCTGTGAACAGGACAGATAAATTAAAAAAAGAGAAAACAGCAGGTGCCGCTATACAGATACATTTTATTAAATAAGTCAGTACCTATAATACATTTTTAATTTCATACAATTACAAAAGTATTCAGATCCAGGTGCCGGTATGAACACAATAGAATATTGTTTGTGGGACAACCCCTTTAAGAAGCAGAGGGACAGCTGCCTTTCTGGACACTTTTACACATGATTTTGTACAAGACAAATAGGACAACGTAATGCCATTGCATTGCAATTACTCTCTTAATTTGCCTCTACATTGTATAGGTCTCAATAGAATTGCCTCATATAAATAAGAACCGCGCTGCTTTAAGAGCAAACTCCAGGCACCCAATTGGTGATCCACTTCTCTTGGTCGGTTTTCAAGACCGCAACAAACACCACACCGATGCTCCCTGTGTGATACAAATTCACACAATAGTGAAGCACCGCCAACAGGGTAAAAAGCTGCAGACGATAAAATACTCACAAGAGCAAGTATGTTCAGGTAGCCAAAAGTTGAGCATGCAATACTCCGGCTTCTCAGCTGTTCCAATCAATATCCTTTGCAGCACTTCCCCCTGCCGTGTGTGTCAGAGATCACCAAACATAGTGAAGCATAGCCTCAGATACATACATAAAACACTTTATTGCACTTACTACATGCAGGTCACAAAAAAGCGATAACAGAAATCTCTCCTTCCAGCCCGACTCGGCTTTCGCTTTCGCGCTTCGTCAGGGGCGATAAGCTCAGCCCATTTCTGGGTGGATTTATATTCCACAATCAATCCCCCAACTTTCTGATCATTGTTATAAATACACTTATAAAAACTAAAATCAATCCTATCATAAATAATATTCAAACTCTTGGACATAGCTAGGCTATACTCCAACATTACTTATTTCTCCTAAGATCATTTTACACATATCTCGCAATCTATTTAATCCATTCATAAAAACCCCCTCTCACATGACCATTCACATGATCACCGTAAACAAGGAAGTGATTCCTCATTTAATACGATTGCCAATAGATTACACTGCATTTATCCAAAAAAGACCTAATCCGAGCCCCTATTTTCCGACGGGCTCCAAAGATCTGGACAGGGGAAACAGGACATTACTTTCTCCATAATAGAATCTATTTTATTACATAAAGCTTATTGTCACCTGACCGCACAGAGAAGGGACACACCTCAAGAAAACTATCCCTGCAGTTGCGATCCGAGTCAATCCTCACTGTATCGGTGGCCAACATAACACTACTCATGTTATTTGCAGATGCAGGTAAGTTGCTCCGGGGGTGATATCATATACCACATAAAGAACACGGACCCCAAATAAAGACCGGGGTAACTCAAAAGGGTATTAATAATCAATATTTTCCAAAACCCAACATAGTAATAGATCAAACTTAGTATTTTTAATCCCTGCTAAAAAGAGGTAATTTTGCCGCACTAATTTAGATCAAGCATGGTTTAAAATCACCTTCGATGTTTAATCTTCCCGGCTGTAATGTGCCGAGACGGAACATCCACTCCATGTCTTTTTTATTTATATATGCCAGAGGGTCCCCTCCTTGCCAAAGGGTTTTAACTAGCTCCACCCCCATAAAAAACTAGACCTTTAGGACTTTTTTGATGGAACTGTTTAAAGTGTTGCGACACACTATGTGTTTCCAGGCCTTTTTTAATATTCCTAATGTGCTCTTGTATTCTAATTTTTAACTTTCTTGTTGTTCTTCCTACGTACACCTCTTTTTATTTCTACCTCGATTCCTACATGGGAGGCAGAAACCACACCATACACATTTATTTCCAGTTGGTTTCTTTTCACCCTCGCAAAATGTACTATGTACTAGGTGGTTTTTTAAATTGGGTGCTTTTTTATAAATGATCCGTGGACATGTAGGTAATTTTTCACCAAGGACAGTGTCATTTTTTAGTATCTTCCAATTACCGTGGATCAAATTTTTGATACTCCCTGCATTACTACTAAATTGGGTGAGGAAAGCAAAATTAAACTTTTCCATCTCATTTTTCTCCCCTTTCTTATCCTTCTCTCCTCCATCACCCTAATTAGCTAACATTTCATTCCGTGTCTCTTCTATACCCTCCTTATAACCTTTCTCAAAAAACCTTTTCTTAACTGTATCTCAAAATCTTTCTTCTCTGTGCAGTTACGTTCTATTCTTTTTAGCTGTCCCTTTGGAATATTTCTCAACCATGGATGGTGATGGCAGCTGGAGACCTCAATGTAAGCATTCACATCTGTGGCCTTGAAATGTGTTTTGGTTTTCAGGCAATTCTTTTCCCTAAAAATAGTGAGGTCTAGAAAATTAACAGAGGTCGAACTGATTTCACTGGTGAAGCACAAATTCCAATCATTTCTATTAATCCGCATGAAAAAATCTTCCAAACCTTTCTTGTCCCCTCTCCAAATAATCAATCGTCGATATAACGACGCCACAAAAAAAGTTCCCCCCCTTCTACTTCTTTCTGTATTACTGGGTCAATCCACTCCTTTTTCTATGCCGCCATGAACAGGTTGGCGAAATTGGGGGCGAATTTCGCCCCCATCACTGTACCAGTGCACTGCAGATAAATAAGCCCCATCGAACACAAAATAATTATGGCATAAACAGAAATCCAAACAAGCCAGAATAAAATCCCTTTGATCCAAAATCATATCAGGATCGCTCTCCAGCGCTTCCCTTACACCCCTTAGGGATCACTGTATACAGTGAAGTAACATCATCCGTTGCCGGCCAAATATCCTCTGCATCCAGTCTTACCTCTCTAAGTAAATCAATCACGCTACCTGAGTCCCTAAGGTAAGATGGCATTTTTTTCACATGGCTTTGTAAGAAAAAAATCCACGGAATGAAATGTTAGCTAATTGGGGTGATAGAGGAGAGAAGGATAAGAAAGGGGAGAAAAATTAGATGGAAAAGTTTAATTTTGCTTTCCTCACCCAAATTAGTAGTAATGCAGGGAGTATCAAAAATTTGATCCACCGTAATTGGAAGATACTAAAAAATGACCCTGTCCTTGGTGAAAAATTACCTACATGTCCACGGATCATTTATAAAAAAGCACCCAATTTAAAAAACCACATAGTGCATTTTGCGAGGGTGAAAAGAAACCAACTGGAAATAAATTTGTATGGTGTGGTTTCTGCCTCCCATGTAGGAATCGAGGTAGAAATAAAAAGAGGTATATTGAAAGGGTTGTCTCCCGTCCCGTAGTAACAAGGAGGAATTTAAGATAAAAGGCACTCTGAGCTGTGAGAATAAAAATGTAATATACGTACTGGAGTGCCCTTGTGGCCTCCAGTACGTAGGAAGGACAACAAGAAAGTTAAAATTAGAATACAAGAGCACATTAGGAATATTAAAAAAGGCCTGGAAACACATAGTGTGTCGCAACACTTTAAACAGTTCCATCACAAAAAGTCCTAAAGGTCTAGTTTTTATGGGGGTGGAGCTAGTTAAAACCCCTTGGCGAGGAGGGGACCCTCTGGCATATATAAATAAAAAAGAGGTGGAGTGGATGTTCCGTCTCGGCACATTACAGCCGGGAGGATTAAACATCGAATGTGATTTAAAACCATGCTTGATCTAAATTAGTGCAGCAAAATTACCTCTTTTTAGCGGGGATTAAAAATACTAAGTTCGATCTATTACTATGTTGGGTTTTTGAAAATATTGATTATTAATACTCTTTTGAGTTACCCCGGTCTTTATTCGGGGTCCGTGTTCTTTATGTGGTATATGATATCACCCCTGGAGCAACTTACCTGCATCTGCAAATAACATGAGTAGTGTTATGTTGGCCACCGATACAGTGAGGATTGACTCGGATCGCAACTGCAGGGATAGTTTTCTGGAGGTGTGTCCCTTCTCTGTGCGGTCAGGTGACAATGGGCTTTATGTAATGAAATAGATTCTATTATGGAGAAAGTAATGTCCTGTTTCCCCTGTCCAGTTCTTTGGAGCCCGTCGGCAAATAGGGGCTCGGATTAGGTCTTTTTTTGATAAATGCAGCGTAATCTATTGGCAATCGTATTAAATGAGGAATCACTTCCTTGTTTACGGTGATCATGTGAATGGTCATGTGAGAGGGGGTTTTTATGAATGGATTAAAAGGATTGCGAGATATGTGTAAAATGATCTTAGGAGAAATAAGTAATGTTGGAGTATATCCTAGCTATGTCCAAGAGTTTGAATATTATTTATGATAGGATTGATTTTAGTTTTTATAAGTGTATTTATAACAATGATCAGAAAGTGGGAGGATTGATTTTGGGATATAAATCCACCCAGAAATGGGCTGAGCTTATCGCCCCTGACGAAGCGCGAAAGCGAAACCCGGGTCGGGCCGGAAGGAGAGATTTGTGTTATCGCTTTTGTGACCTGCATGTAGTAAGTGCAATAAAGTGTTTTATGTATGTATCTGAGGCTATGCTTCACTATGTTCGGTAATCTCTGACACACACGGCAGGGGGAAGTGCTGCAAAGGATATTGATTGGAACAGCTGAGAAGCCGGAGTATTGGATGCTCAACTTTTGGCTACCTAAACATACTTGCTCTTGTGAGTATTTTATGGTCTGCAGCTTTTTAACCCTGTTGGCGGTGCTTCACTATTGTGTGAATTTGTATCACACAGGGGGCATCGGTGTGGTGTTTGTTGCTGTCTTGAAAACCGACCAAGAGAAGTGGATCACCAATTGGGTGTCTGGAGTTTGCTCTGAAAGCAGCGCGGTTCTTATTTATATGAGACTAGACTAGTGTGAATTGGCTCACTTCACGGAAGAACCTGCAGCGCAATTCCTGAAACAAACCAAAGTCATTTTTTTTGAACTGTCAATAGAATTGCATTGCCGATTTTCTCACAAGTGGTACCTTGGAACCGAATCTGAGTTCGGGAAAAGTTTTTTTACAGTGCAAATTAATTTTTGAAGTTATTGCGCAAAGTCTCGCGAGACTTCGCGAAGCAATAACTTCAGCTCATCAGAGCCAATACATTCTAATACTGTACGGAGCTCCTGCTCCATACTTCTGATGAGCCGAAGTTATTACTTCGCAAAGTCTCGTGAGACCTGTGTTCAGGAAAGGATTATGCAGGGAGTTAGACCCTAGCTCTAGAAGCGATTGCTCCTGGTTTAACCCCTTCTTGACCGCCACCGTATATGTACGGCGAAAGTTGGGACTTTAAACACAGTAAAAGCTCAGTAGAGTGGACTTCATAGCCTCCATGTTGACAAAGTCCATGATCAGCAATAATGTGGACTACTCTCAGATGCAATGGGGTCTGAATGGCTTTCCTCACATCAATGGGGCCATTGAGTTGCTTTGGCAGCCTCGGGACCTCTGAAGTATCTGAAGCCTGCCACAGAAATGCTCTGCCTCTTTCAAATCTTCCATAGACTGCAATTGTAATTAATTGCAGACTATGGGAGAAGCGATCAGAAGATTGCATGTTCAAGTCCCCTAGGAAGAAGTGAAAAAAAAGTAAAACGTTTTTAAGAATGTAATAATTCAAATCTCTGCCTTTCCTCATATTAAAAATAGACAAAAAAATATAAACATCATAGGTAGAGCCACATTCCAAAATGCCCAAACTATTAAAATGATAATTTATTGATCTCATATGCTCAATGTCGCAATGGCCTATTTGCCACTTTTTTCACCTAACCCAAAATTTTTATAAGAAATGATCAAAATGTCATACTCCCTTCAAAATGGTATCAATAAAAAATAAGAACACCCAACAAAAACTAAGCCCTCACACAGCTCTGTAGAAATAAAAAAGTTATGAGGGTCAGAATATAGCAATAAAAAGAATATAATAATTTTCCCAACATTTTTATTTTTGTTAAGTATTATAACACAAGAAAAACTATGAAAATGTGATATTGCTGTAATCGTACTGGCCTGGAGAATGAAGGTAACAGGTCAGTTTAACTGCATAAAGAATGCCATAAAAACAAAACCCATAAAACTGTATAGAACTTAGTTTTTGTTTTCCCAATTCCTCCCCATTATTTATTTTTAGCTTTCTTAATACACAGTATATCATCAAGTGTCATATTTTATTTTCAAAAAGATACTTACAAATTGTAAGTAATTATACTAAGTGCTACATGTTAAAGAATTATTAAAACCAATATTGTACTTTTTATCCTGCAGATAGATCTGTACAGTTGTCCCTCAAGATACAGTGGCCTCTTGATACAGTATTTTAGGTCTAGTTTCACATTTGCGGCACAGCTCTCCAGCAGGCTTTTACGTCAGAGAGCAGCCTGCCTGAGTTCTCTGGATCTGGCATTGCCAGATGGTGTCGCCTGCCCGCCGGATCCCAATATAATCAATATGCCAGGATTTTGCCAAACAAAAAACCTGCATGCAACTGTTTTTATCTGGATGATTTTCAGCATTCTCTGCGAGAACAGCCTGCTGGAGTGCTGTGCCGCTTATGTGAAAGTAGCCTAAAGCAGTGTTTTCCAACCAGTGTGCTTCCAGCTGTTGCAAAACTACAACTTCCAGCCTGCCTGCACAGCCAAAGGCTGTCTGGGCATGCTGGGAGTTGTAGTTTTGCAACAGCTGGAGGCACACTGGTTGGGAAACACTGGCCTAAAGTACTGGGCCATCATAAGTTGAAACTAAACTCAGCATACAATGCTCTAGATTTAACAAATCAACCTTGCTAATTCTCCGGTAAAAGCCCTGTATTGGTTGTCTAGTAGCTTCCCTTTACAGTACAGTGTGGTTTTACTTGTTCTGTACTGCCCTCTGCCTGTGCCAGGATGAGCCCATCATTTGGATATCAGATAAGGACGGCTCCTTTTTATTTTTCTGTTGCACAATGTGCTATACAGGACCCTGGACCCTGAAGAAGCTCCTGTATTCATCATAGTGATTTATAGCTACCTGAGTGTTACATGTTACGACTTGCTTTATCTGCATCAGTTATCTCCCTATTTTTCTTATATCTTCATTTTCCCTCATTATGGGAGAATATTTTGATTATTTGAAGCCAATTACCGATTTTCCATATAGTTATGGACTTAAATTAAAATGGTTTTAACATAGAATGGTGGTCCCAGAACCAATTAATATTGTAACTTGAGGGAGCACTGTATATTAATGTGCCTGAGCAGTCAGTCCTAGAGTGTTGCATAATATTTTTTTCTACTTGCTCCTAAGGCCAATAGCTAGAAGTCATCCACAGAGATTAGTTATGATTTCCCGAATATTTATTATGCCTGTTTTTACCTTGTAAGAGAGCAGGAAAAAACACATTTATTTTAAAGGATGTAATAGTGGCTGCTGTGCACCTCTGTTTCCCTGCTTACCGCCGCGGTCCCGGGCGCTGTGTTCAGCAGTGATTGTGTTCCTGGACTCTGCTACCTGTTTGATCCCTGCCTGCTTACCTTGACTCTCCTGTTGCCGACCTAGATTGCCTGACCTGTACCTGTGCCGCCTGCCCTGACCTGTTGTTTGTTTGACTTCGCCTCTGCCTCATCCTTCGGTCCTGAATTGTTGCTCCTGGTTATGACTCGGCCTGCTGACTACAGCTGTACCTCTGGTACCTTGCTCAGGTACCTCCTGGACCAGCTTGTAGCTGGCGAGCTAAGACCTATCCTAGGTTGGTAATATGACTTACATGTATATACAGCTAGACCTGCTAATAACCTTAATGCAGTTCATGTATGTTTATATGTTAAAGACAAAAGCAGAGTTATTTACTGTGACTTTATGTTTTTGGATGTCATGTAACAGTTATATATTGTGTTCACAGAAGCAGAAAAGATAATATGCCTTTAAGATTCATTATATTACTGTAAGGTAAGCTCAATGACACAGCACAATTATTAACAGGAAGCATAGAGTTAAACTGTTGTTATTGAGCTGGAGTTTTGGCCAATCACAGCCAGCCTCACACTCAGCCTGTCTGGGAAATTCCCTAGCAGGAGCTGCTAGAATTAATTACACCAGAGGAGAGAAGCTGAACAGACATTCACTCCACTGAGAGTTCAGTTTTATGGAAGCAAAGAGGCCAAAATAGGTATTAAATACAGTTATAGATGTTCCTATTGTTATTAGTGTGATTAGAGCTATATGCTGAACTGGTTATATGTGTTTACTTGCAGTTCCACCAAATAGCAAATACCAAATTGCAACCAAATAGTAATCTCCAAACTACGTACAGTCTGCGGACTGCTCATACCAGATCATATAGAGCAAGTAACAATATTCATTGAACCTCAGATATACCTCTCATAAAGATCGTAAAGTGCTTAAATAACTTAAAGTGAAAGTACAGATACTAAAGAGAGAAATATATCCACCATTTTATGTTGAATGACAAGATTGAACAGTTGAACCGCCATTTTGTGATACTTTATTCAACACGTGTTTTGTACATGGACAGTCTGCTGCGGAGTCAACAGCGTTATATATGAAGAAAAGTTGAAGTTAATAAAGAAGTTATTTCAAGCATTTGGTGTGCTCTTTAAAATTACTGCTTTCATAGAACGTCGCCAGAGAAATCACAGAGTAATAGACAGTCTGGTTAGACTGAAAAAGTCACAGAAATCAAAATTCTTCTAATGTCATAGCGCATAAGGCACAATATTTCTGCGCCTGCCACACAGCTGCCTTGTGTGCCGATCCCCCTCAAGAGGTAGCGACCTGGTCTTCCCCTCGGGAAAGTCTATCCCCACCATCAGGGGTACTGTGAAGATCGAGGGGTTCACTTAGACAACGCCTTTAGAGGAGGTAGGACACGTGGCACAGTGGATTCACACCCGCTCGTTTGTGACACAGGGTATATAATAAAACAGTTTAACTTTTGAAGACAAACTATGTTTTCTATATTTTTCAAGATCCAAAGTCGATTAATTGAAAACTTTGTTTTAGTGCTGTACGGAGATCTGTCTCCTTACAGCATCCAAATGTATGGGCTCCGGCAAGGTGTAAATTTGTTATGATTTTGGTAAATAACTTTGGACATCAATTCTATTACTTGAAAACCATTTTAAAACTTGAATCAAAAGTCGGCTAAGGTTCCAGCTGGTACTGAAACCGACTTTGGATCCAAGTTTTAAAATGGTTTTCAAGTTTAGAAATTGAGGTCCGAAGTTATTCACCGAAGTCCCGCGAGACGAGTTTCCCTCGCCAGAGCCCATACATTTAAATGCTGTACAGAGACAAATCGACATTGGATCTGAAGCTCGGTTTCCTCAACACTAGTCAACAATATAAAAAGCGGAAAAACCCCTTTAAAACCTATAATTTCACCCAGGCAGTCCCCCTGACATGAGCATCGGAGCAGTTCATGCTCCGATGCTCTCCCTTGCCCTGCGCTTTCGCCAAGCAGTGTATTTGTGACATTACCAGCTCTGATTGGTGGGCTTTAGCGCTGCCCTAGCCGTTTTACAGGCTAGGGCAGTGCCAAATTTTTTTCAATGTAGGGACTTTTGACCACACGGGTTAATAAGAGTTTCCACAGCGAATCAACTTCTCCCTTTTTCCTGTGAAACAGCCAAAGGTGCGCTAATAGTGAAGTACTGCCACACTGAGACACGGCACCGCATATAAGTGATACTTACAAGCTGCTGTTAAATAGCTCGGCATTCAGACAAACATATAACAACTCTTCACTCTCTCATCTGTTCGGCACTTCCAATGTTGTCTGCGGGAAAAGTGCTCCCAATAGTGAAATACCGCAATGCAAACACTTCTTTTTAGAATTTATTGTACTTAAAAAAACGTAAACCAAACGCGCATAAAATCATCCATAAAAACTCAATCAAGCCCGACCCAGGTTTCGCAACACCATGCTTCGTCAGGGGCGTTCAACCATGATATACAGTTGTGTTCAAAATTATTCAAGCCCCATTGAAATTGAGTGTTTTGGCCAGTTTGACATTGATTTTGATCATTTCAGTCATCTTGTTTACAATTAAATCAAAGAGGCACTTGTAAGTCAGACAAATATAACATAACATTTATAATGAAATAACCACAAATGTCTTATCTGTGCTCACATCATTATCAGTTTTATTCAACCCCCAAGTGACATTCAATCTTAGTACTTAGTACAACATCCTTTTCCAGTTATAACCGCTTTTAAACGTGAAGCATAGCTTGACACAAGTGTCTTGCAGCGATCTACGGGTATCTTCGCCCATTTTTCATGGGCAAAAGCCTCCAGTTCAGTTACATTCTTAGGCTTGCGCGCTGCAACTGCTGTCTTTAAGTCCCACCAGAGGTTCTCCATTGGATTTAAGTCTGGTGACTGCGATGGCCACTTCAAAATGTTCCAGCTTTTAATCTGCAACCATGCTCTAGTGGACTTGGAGGTATGCTTGGGATCATTGTCCTGTTGAAAGGTCCAACGTCTCCCAAGCCTCAGGTTTGTGACAGACTGCATCACATTTTCATCCAATATCTACTGGTACTGAAGAGAATTCATGGTACCTTGCACACGCTGAAGCTTTCCTGTACCTGTAGAAGCAAAACAGCCCCAAAGCATGATTGACCCCCCGCCATGTTTCACAGTACGCAAGGTGTTCTTTTCTTCATAGGCCTTGTTCTTCCTCCTCCAAACATAGCGTTGATCCATGGGCCCAAACAGTTCTAATTTTGTTTCATTAGTGCACAGAACACTATCCATGACTTTTGGCATACTGCAGTCGACTCTTATTCTTTGGAGACAGCAAGGGGGTGCGCCTGGGAGTTCTGGCATGGAGGCCTTTATTACGCAGTGTGCGCCTTTTTGTCTGAGCTGAAACTTCAGTACCCGCATCTGACAAATCTTTTTTCAGTTCCTCAGCAGTCACACGGGGACTTTTCAACACTTTGCGCTTCAGGTAGCGCACAGCAGTCGAAGTCAGCATCTTCTTTCTGCCACGACCAGGTAGCGTTTCAACAGTGCCCTTTGCCTTGAATTTGCGAATGATGCTTCCTATGGTGTCTCTTGGTATGTTTAACATCTTTGCAATCTTCTTATGGCCATTGCCCTTCCTGTGAAGAGAAATCACCTCTTCTCTTGTCTTCCTGGACGATTCTCTTGACTTCACCATGTTTGTAAACCATCAGTAAATGTCTAGAAGGAGCTGAGTATCACAGTCATTTTACATCTGCCTAATTGGTGCTTATTATGCTTGATTGCTGCTCCTTGACATCCACAGGTGTTTTCAATACCTGATCGAAAACACTTGAATGAACCTCTGTTCTTAAGGGTACGTTCACACGACGACAATTGTCGCGCGACAAATAGGGCACAACTTCACTGCAACATTTGTCGCGCGACATTTTGTCGCACTATTGTCGCGCGACAATTTTTATAATGGGAGTCTATGGTGTCGCATTGCGACATGCGACATGCTGCGACTGTGACGCGACAGTCGCAGAAAAACCCATCTTGAATGGATTTTCTCCGACTTTCGTGTCGCAGTCGCAGCATGTCGCATGTTGCACTGCGACACCATAGACTCCCATTATAAAAATTGTCGCGCGACAATTGTCGTCGTGTGAACGTACCCTAAGAGTGGTAGTCTTTAAGGGGTTGAATAATTGTGTCAATGAAGAAATCACTAAAAAAACATTTAATACTGTATTACAAAAACAATTGATGTCATTTTAGTTGCATTTGGTTCTTTAAAAAGTCCTTGTAAGATTTAATTCTGAACACAATTACAATTGTACACTAAATTCCCTAAAACCCTTTACAGCATTGGGGGTTGAATGATTTTGAACACAACAGTGTGTATATATATATATATATATATATATATATATGTACACTCGTCACTTCCCCCCACCCTCTCAGCAGTGGGAGGATCATACAGATGCATATAACCTATCCACAGGAGTCCCTGCAAAGTATCTAATGGTCGAACATATATATAAAATCACATGTGAGGAAATCGCAAACTTTCCGACTTTATTCATAGAGTTGTATAAAAAGAAATCGCAGTGCCAAAGCCTGCCCATCAGTGCCGGTGACTAGAGTTGAGCGAACACCTAGATGTTCAGGTTCGAGAAGTTCGTCCAAACTTCCTAAAAATGTTCGGGTTCGGGATCCGAACTCGACCCAAACTTCACCCCGAACCTCCTTGAAGTCAATGGGGACCCGAACTTTTGGGCACTTAAATGGCTGTAAAATAGCCCTGGAAAGGGCTAGAGGGCTGCAAAAGGCAGCAAAATGTAGGTAAATGCCCTGCAAACATATGTGAAAAGGGAAATGACTTAAAATAAAATAGAAAAAAATAATAAATAAACATTCTAAACTTGAGCCCAAGTGAGTGATAGTGGCACCTGTCACCCAGCAAACAGAGGATGTGGCAGCAACGCCACCACATCTGTCATTGTCACCAAGCATCTCCACCAAATCTCATGGAAGTGTTCAGCTATCAGCTGTCCATCTCCCAAACACTGGAGAGAAAAAGAAATAGAAAGAGGAAGTACCCCCCTACCCATGGCTCTGAATGCCTTATTTCAAACTTCCTGGTCCTTTGAAATACTATCATTCTGTCTGTTGGACAGTTTTAAAAACCTTATGGCGGTGGCTATCCCACAGTACGTGTATCCCAGCCTCCGCTACTTTTGCAGGCGAGCCGTCCCTTCCCTGCACAACCAAGTGGCGGACAAAATCAAGTGTGCACTGCGCAACGCTATCTGTGGCAACGTCCACATAACCAACAACACAGTGGGTAAATGTAGCGGCTTGCCCAAAGGCGGATAGCATTTTTGCAAATGTCCTTTCGCCCCCGAGGATTGCTGGGAATTTCTCTTTGTGTCCTGTTACCTCCTCCTCCTACTCGGCTTCCTCCTCCTCTACCTTCTCCTCATCTACTCAGCGTAACACCTTCACCACCCACAGCAGCACAGCCAGGGGGAAATGACAGCAGGTTGTTTTAAAACTTGTGTGTTTGTGGGACAAACCCCGCACCGCGAAGGAGCTGTGGACAGGCATGGAACAACAGACCGACCATTGGTTGGTGCCACTGAGCCTCCAGCCCGGCCTGGTCTTGTGCGCTAATGGGCGAAATATACTAGCAGGTCTGGGCCTAGCCGGTTTGACATAGGGTTGGGCAATATACCGGTGTCTGCGATATACCGCGGTCTTAAGAAACTGCGATATGGCGATATCACAGTTTCCTAAAAAAACGCGGTATTTAATGACGTCATAGGAGCGGTTGCACGTGTGCCGACCGCTCCTAAAACATCCATGTCAGGGGTGTGGAATTCCTATTGCCCGGCGCCCGGAACATGTAGTGTCGGGCGCCGGGCAGGTAGTTTGTTAAGTAACTTAGCCCTGCTGCGGGCAAGTAGCGGGCTCTGCCGGGAATTTAGCACCGGCCCCGCAGCTCTTATCCAGTATTTATGTAGTTAATCTCTTTAGAAGTAGCTCGACCTTAATAACTACTGTTGCGCAGGCTCCCCGGGCAGCTCTCTGTTCCTCCATGCTCCGCCTGTCTGCTCCGCCCACTTTATGAATGAAGGGGCAGACGGCGCATGGAGGAACAGAGATGTTCTCTGTTCCTCCATACGCCGTCTGCCCCTTCATTCATAAAGTGGGCGGAGCAGACAGGCGGAGCATGGAGGAACAGAGAGCTGCCCGGGAAGCCTGCGCAACAATAGTTATTAAGGTCGGGCTACTTCTAAAGAGATTAACTACATAAATACTGGATAAGAGCTGCGGGCCGGTGTATTACTGCAGAGTAACATTGCACCGGCCGCTGCGAGTGCCCCTCCCACAGTGTTGGGGGTCTGTGGCTGACACTGTTATGGGGGATCTGTGGCTGACACTGTTATGGGGTATATGTGGATGACACATATATAGCATAAGATGCTATATATGTGTCAGCCACAGATCCCCCATAACAGTGTCAGCCACAGACAACCATAACAGTGCATCATCCAAGGATCCCTCCATAACAGTGCGTCAGCCACAGTGCCCCCCCATAACGGTGCGTCAGCCACAGTGCCCCCCCATAACGGTGCGTCAGCCACAGTGCCCCCCCATAACGGTGCGTCAGCCACAGTGCCCCCCAATAACAGTGCGTCAGCCACAGTGCTCCCCCATAACAGTGCGTCATACAGTATAACGTCTCCTTATGGCTGCCCCCATACAGTATAACGCCTCCTTGCGGCTGCCGCCATACAGTATAACGTCTCCTTGTGGCTGCCCCATACAGTATAAGGTCTCCTTGTGGCCCCCATACAGTATAACGTCTCCTTGTGGCTGCCCCCATACAGTATAACGTCTCCTTGCGGCTGCCCCCATACAGTATAACGTCTCCTTGTGGCCCCCATAAAGTATAACGTCTACTTGCAGCTGCTACCATACAGTATACCGTCTCCTTGTGGCCCCCATACAGTATAACGTCTCCTTGTGACTGCCCCCATACAGTATAACGTCTCCTTGTGGCCCCCATACAGTATAACGTCTCCTTGTGGCTGTCCCCATACAGTATAATGTCTCCAAGTGTATTTTTCTTCTAAATGGGCATTTATCGTGATATATATCGCTATCGCGATAAATTTATTAATATCGTTATCGTGGCAATATTTTTGATATCGCCCAACCCTAGTTTGACACACATCCCCTGCCTGCCACATGTGCTGATTTTGGGGTGCAGAAATTCCTAAACACCAGACAGTGAATATCGATTCAGTTAATCGAACACACACACAACAACCCCCCTCCCCCCCTTTCACTCAAACCATTAACAAACTATTTACAAATTTTCTTAAAAACATATTAAAATAACTATAATGCAGCTAAACTAACCATACAAACAAAACTATATACACGCCTTATTCTTAACTTAAGGCCAGTGACATCCAAGTGGCTCGAAGGGTGGGTTCCTGCACGAACATAGTCCCTGGCCTGGAACACAATTGTCCAGCCAGGGCACAGTTCTGGAGGATGAGGAGGAACCATGTTCTCAGCAGGGTGGCACCCAAGCCAGCTCACGGGCAGCTGGGTCACTATCAGCACCTCAGAAGGCTGGGTTAGCATTGGCGAAATGTCGGAAAGCTTTGTCATCACGCCAAAACAACCTGCACCACCAGCAGATCTGGAAAGTCTTAGCAGGAGGCAGCATTTCAGCAACATGGTGGAAGAGTACACGTACTTACTGATGGGTTTACCAAGGGGCATAGCTACAGGGAAGCATGGGAAGCACACTGTTTTGGGTCCCTGACCTAGAAGGGGCCCATCCAGGAGGAGGAGGAGGAGGACTAAAAGACTTTGTCAGGGCCCCCTCAACAATATTATATAATGAAATTAGAAACAGTGGCAGTATAGACAGTGTAGAAAGCGGATGGAAAATAAACCCAAACAGCCTCACACCCTACACACTCAACACCCCCCCCCCCTTTCACTCAAACCATTAACAAACTATTTACAAATTTACTTAAAAACATATTAAAATAACTATAAGGCAGCTAAACTAACCATATAAAGAAACAAAACTATATACACGCCTTATCCTTAACTTAAGGCCAACCAAATACAAGTGGCTCGGAGGGTGGGTATCTGCACCAACATAGGCCCTGGCCTGGAACACAATTGTCCAGCCAGGGCACAGTTCTGGAGGATGAGGAAGAGGAGTAGGAGGAACGCTGGGGGATACAGAGGACACAGACGATATACCTCCCTCAAAGAGGATAGTTTGTCCTTGCCTCTGGGCAGCCTGGCAGACATGAGCGACTACATGCTGCAGTGCCTGCGCAAAGACCGTCCAGTTACTGCCACATTCTAACTTTTGCTGATTACTGGGTGGCCACCCTTCTGCATCCCCGTTACAAGGACAACGTGGCGTCCTTAATTCCCTCACTGGAGTGTAATAGGAAGATGAGCCCGCTAGTAGACACGCTGCTGATGGAATTCACACCTGACACCGGGGACTCAGTGGAAGCACAAGGTAAAGGCAGAGGAGGAAGAATTTGCCAATGCAACTGGGTCACCAGCAACACCTCAGAAGGCAGGGTTAGCATGGGCAAAATGTGGAAAAGCTTTGTCATCACGCCACAACAACCTGCACCACCAGCAGATCTGGAACATCTTAGCAGGAGGCAGCATTTCAGCAACATGGTGGAACAGTACACGTACTGACTGATGGGTCTGCCTAGGGGAATAGCTGCAGGGGAAGCAACTGCTTTGGGGCCGTGATCTAGAAAGGGCCCATCCAGGAGGAGGAGGAGGATTAACAGTATTATACAATGAAATTATATACAGTGGCAGTATAGACAGTGTAGAAAGCGAATGGAAGAGCTGCTGGGCCTGGTCTGAGAGAGCGATCTTTAGTAGCCACAGGCATAGCGGCATGAAAGGAAGGGGTTTGCGCAAAAATTACTGGGGGAGGGGGGCCGCATTCAAAAATTTGCTGTGGTGCCCAATCATTTCTAGCTACGCCACTGAGTCTTCCCCATTCAACTTCTGGGTCATCAAATTGGGCACATGTCCTGAGGTTGCCCTTTACGCCTTGGAGGTGCTGGTCTACCCTGCAGCCACTGTATTGTCTGAACGTGTGTTTAGCATGGCTGGTGGCATTATCACAGACAAGCGCAGCCGTCTGTCCGCAGACAATGTGGGCAAGCTTTCGTTTATTAAAAAGAACCAGGCATGGATCCCACAGGACTTGTTTGTACCTTATGCAGAATAGACATGTATACCGGCCTCACCCAACCACTGTTATTCTACCGTGCACTTACACTTTGTTTTATTTTTTATACTGTATTTTCCCAATGTTTTGGGGTCAACACTATTATTTAAAAAAATAAAAAATAAAAAAACTGTTATTAGCGACTACTTTTGACTTCACAGCCTAAAAAGGCTTTATTTAATGCAAGAATGTAACCGCCAATTGTAAGTTCCCTGTCAGTTATGCAGTGCAGGGGTTTGCACCTGGCAAAAATGGCAATATTTCACCCAACAATTTAAAATATATTCTTTGCCGGACAGTATTAAACTTGGCCAGCCACAGCTGGAACCACTGATTAACGGTATTGCTATTTTGGCAATTGAATTTCACGCCAGAACAAAATCTATCCTTTGCCGGACACTATTAAACTTGGCCAGCCACTGCTGGACACCAGATTTAGGGGATTGCTATTTTGGCTATTGAATTTTACCCAAGAAAATGATCTATCCTTTGCCGGACACTATTAACTTGGCCAGCCACTGCTGGGACACCAGATTTAGGGGATTGCTATTTTGCCAATTGAATTTCACCCCAGAAAAAAATATATCCTTTGCCGGACACTATTAAACTTGGCCAGCCACTGCTGGGACACCAGATTTAGGGGATTGCTATTTTGGCTATTGAATTTCACCCCAGAACAAAATATATCCTTTGCCGGACACTATTAAACTTGACCAGCCACAGCTGAAACCACTGATTTATGGTATTGCTATTTTGGCAATTGAATTTCACCCCAGAACAAAATCTATCCTTTGCTCCTTTGCTGGAGACTATTAAACTTGGCCAGCCACTGCTGGGACACCAGATTTAGGGGATTGCTATTTTGGCAATTGAATTTCACCCCAGAAAATTATCTATCCTTTGCCGGACACTATTAAACTTGGCCAGCCACTGCTGGGACTCCAGATTTACGGTATTTCTATTTTTGCAACTGAATTTCACCCCAGAACAAAATATATTCTTTGCCAGACACTATTAAACTTGGCCAGCCACAGCTGAAACCACTGATTTACGGTATTGCTATTTTGGCAATTGAATTTCACCCCAGAACAAAATATATCCTTTCGGTCACAGGCAGACCTTGGTCACAAGAGTCACTAAAAGGAAAAAAGAACACATTAGTGATAAAGAAAGGGGGTAAGGTACATGAGTCCATTATGGAAGAGAGGGATAAAACTAGTGTATCAGCGGGAAAATTAGGGGGAGTTATAACAACAGGTGTAGCCTGTATGCAAGGTGGTAGAGCCATGGCCAATGTAGGAACTACAATAAATGTCCAAAGCTAAAGTCCTAGGTGGAACGGTCATAATGTATTGGTATAAATATAAGGGGCACTAGAGAGTACATAATGGTAAAATTGAGTTTAGAGAGCATATAATGGATATAAAATAGATAACATGCTAAAAATTATACATTGAGGCATAGAGTAAGTCAGTAATAAACCTTATATTGGAAATAATGATAGTAAAGGGATGTCACAAGGTCTATGGAAGATAAGCTGTATACTAGCAGTATATATTAAAGATTATAACGTGGTGGTGGATCGGGATAATACAAAGTGGAATGGTAAAACAGTAGAAGGGGGCAGCAGCCCCAGTGCCGGGGGAGGAGGCTTACCAGTAGTCGGATGAAGAGATAAACGAGGTGGTCCCCGTGGCACCGTGTGTGAGCGCTGCATGGAAAGTTGGAGGCATGTGGAGGGAAGGTGCCGAGAGCAATGTCTATATGGGCGAGTACGGGGCTGAAGCGCGCTAAATCCCACCTGGTTTTGTAAGATCTCAGGCGCTTCAGTTTATGCAGTTGTATGGAGATCTCGGAAATCATTGCAGTCTTCCTGAAGATGATGCGGCCATATTGAAAGTGGGAAGGAGAATGGAGAGTGGGGCAAAGAGTGGGCAAATTTTGTGCTGTGTGTGGAGTAAATGTATAATAAGGAGAGGTGGAGGGAGAAAGAAGCAATAATGTAGGTGGGTAAATGTGGTGTAGTAGAGAAGTAGGTGTAAAGGAGTAGAAGAAGGTGTAGTGGATATGGTGTAGCAGCAAGTGTATAATATGTGGGTGAAATGTATAATGACTTGTATGTACAGTGTAATGATAATGTGTATGTATAGTGTATGATGTGTGGGAAAGGGGTGTGTGGAGTTGGGGTGTATAATGTGTGACAAGTGTCATATGTGAGGATAGGGGAAGGGACAAAGGGGGTTGAGTGTGGACAGGGCCGAGCCAACACAGAGGCTGGGGAGGCTCCAGCCTTAGGGCGCTCCAGCCTCAGGGCACAGGCAGGGGCCGGCCAGAGGGAGAGGGACTGACAGGGGGGAACTGCTCAGCGCTCCCTCCTGTCATTCCCTGAGCCGGGCCCCGTCAAAGCGCTCCTCTCACCTCCATTATGTTCACTGCTTCAGGCCTCCAGCATCAGGCCCCGCTGCCTCTAACTAGAAACACAGTAAGCAGGTGGGCGGAGCCTAACGGACCTCCGTTAGGCTCCGCCCACCTGCTTAATGTGTGGCAGCGCTGGGGCCTGATCCCGAAGCCTGGAGCAGTGAACATAATGGAGGTGAAGGAGCGCTCTGACGGGCCCGGCATTAAGTACAGTGAAAATGCCGGGCCCCTTACATGAAGTCTGTGACAACATGGGGGCAGAAAGAGCATGAAAAGATGGGGGAGAATGACAGGGGCAGAAAAAGCATGACAAGAAGAGGGATTATGACAAGAGAGGGAGAGCATGACAAATTACTATGTGGGGGCACTGCTGTGTGGTTGAGGGGGTGTGGCGGACATTACTGTGTGGGGGCAGTGTGGCGGACATTACTGTGCGGGGGGCAGTGTGGGGGACATTACTGTGTGGGGGCAGTGTGGCGGACATTACTGTGTGGGGGCAGTGTGGCGGACATTACTGTGTGGGGGCAGTGTGGGGGACATTACTGTGTGTGGGGGGAACTACTGTGTGGGGGGCAGTGTGGGGGACATTACTGTGTGGGGGGCACTACTGTGTGGGGGGCAGTGTGGTGGACACTACTGTGTGGGGGACATTACTGTGTGGGGGGCAGTGTGGGGGACATTACTGTGTGGGGGGCAGTGTGGCGGACATTACTGTGTGGGGGGCAGTGTGGCGGACATTACTGTGTGGGGGACAGTGTGGCGGACATTACTGTGTGGGGGGCAGTGTGGCGGACATTACTGTGTGGGGGCAGTGTGGGGGACATTACTGTGTGGGGGGCAGTGTGGCGGACATTACTGTGTGGGGGACACTACAGTGTGGGGTGGCATTATACAAAAGCTCTGTAGATGCAACTCCCATGTATTGGGTCACCACAATGGTCATTCACTAAATGAACCCTATTACCCTATTATGGGGAGAATCTGTGGATGACACATATTTGCCATCCACATACCCCCCCTCACCCCCCAAAAACAGGGTTAATTTACTGAATGACCACCAATAAAAGAGGTGGGGGTCACATATGCTATTTCATAATGACAGCAGGGCCCGTGCAGTGACTGTTTTCTACTACATCCCCCCGCTCACTGGATATAATCTTATTAACTATATAACTGTAGTAAATCACTACAGTTATATAGTTAGATTATATACAGTGTGGGAGGGTGTAGTAGAATACAGTCACTGCACGAGCTCACTGGCGCTGTCATCAAAAAAGCAGATACAACCCCACAGCCTCACCCCTTGTATTGGGCGTCATTCCTACACGGACCCTGTTATGGGGAGGGGGGATCTGTGGATGACACATATGTGTCATCCACAGATTCCCCAATAACAGTGTCATCCATCACAGATCCCCCATAGCAGTGTCATCCACAAGTTGGGGGGGGGGGGGGACGCACTTGGGCAGCTCAGCCTCTGTTGGTGGTGGACCTTGTCCCAGCCCTGAGTGTGGAGAATGTGTTATAGTGTGTGACAAGTGTCATGTGTAAGGAGAGGAAAGATCAGGAGTAAAAAAGGGGTAGGGGGTAAGGGAAGAGGTGGAGGAGGAGGAAGAAGGAAGGGGGGGGGGGATGGATGGAAAGCAGGTTGGCGGTCTGGGGTGCATACTACCTTGGGAGGTCCCACAAAAGGTCAATGGTTCATTGTAAGATTTACCCATATGTGGATGTGTGATGTGGTCACCCTTTATGATGTTAGAGCAGCAACTACAGTGGAAGCAAGGGAACGTGCTGTGGCCCTGGGTTTTAAGGAACATTTGTCTCGGTTCTTCTACTCCTTTACACCTACTTCTCTACTACACCACATTCATCCACCTACATTATTCCTTCTTTCTCCCTCCACCTCTCCTTATTATACATTTACTCCACACACAGCACAAAATTTGCCCACACTTTGCCCCACTTCCCATTCTCCTTCCCACTTCCAATATGGCCGCAATATCTTCAGCAAGACTCCACTGAGTCTCGCGATCTCCATACAACTGCATACACTTGAAGCGCCCGAGATCTTGCGATACAAGGCGGGATTTACCGCGCTTCAGCCCCGTACACACCTATATAGACACCGCTCTCTGCATCTTCCCTCCACATGCCTCCAACTTTCCCTGCAGCATTCACACGCTGTGCCACGGGGACCACCTCGTTTATCTCTGGTAAGCCTCGTCTGCCGGGACTGGGGCTGCTGCCCCCTTCTACTGTTTTACCATTCCACTTTGTATTATCCAGATCCACCACCACGTTATAATTTTTAATAAAAGGAGCTGGCAAGTGCGCGTCCTTCACTCAGTACGCCTGCGCCGATTAAGGAACGTTACAGCGCAGGTGCGGGAATTCAGAAGCAGACGGGGCCAGCGGGAGGAGGAAAGCGCTCGCTGGCCCTGTCTATCTACACGACCAACTTGCTGGTAGTGAAGAAATTTGTATATTATAAAAGTATGATTTTTACAAGAAATAAGCCACAGACAAAGGTAAGACAAGTATCATTGCACTCAGCTGACATTAGCAAATAGCTAATGAAAATTGCACTGTTGGGGGTGACAAAAGCCCTTTAATGTGTTCTTTTTTTTCCTCAATTTTACCATTATGTACTCTCTAGTGCCCCTCATATTTAAACCAATACATATTTAAACTAATACATTATGACCGTTCCACCTAGGACTTTAGCTTTGGACATTTATTGTAGTTCCTACATTGGCCATGGCTCTACCACCTTGCATACAGGCTACACCTGTTGTTATAACTACCCCTAATTTTTCGCTGATACACTAGTTTTATCCCTCTCTTCCATAATGGACTTTTCTACCTTACCCCCTTTCTTTATCACTAATGTGTTCTTTTTTCCTTTTAGTGACTCTTGTAACCAAGGTCTGTCTGTGACTGAAACGTCAAGAAAACAGTCACAATCTAACTATTAGCAATTGTTCCTTTTCTTTTGCTTCTTTTTTGGAGGACTTGATCAAAATTAAAATTAAATTACTTTATTTTGCATACAACTCTTGATTGTGCGGTGGTTCTCTCTTTATAATACTCTTGACTTTAGATAGTGGCTGTCACAGCCGCACTCATCCCTTGTGCCTCCACAATAACCATAACATAAATGTATGGCATTTTGCTGGAAGGGATTTCTTTTGATTCTGTACATGTATTACTGCCCCTGTTGCTGCTTTGACATGTTCATGGACATGACATCACAGGAAATAAGAACGAGCTGCATGGACATGGTCATGTGGTGACACTCCAGAATGGAAGGTAGGAGCAATAAAGGGAAAATAAATACATTACAAAATTATAGCTACCTTCATAAATGATTTCAAACGTTGTTGATGGAAACCCCCTTTAAAAGTGCCTCCCCTCTGTTTGTCTTAGCTTACACCTTCCATTGAGCATGTAGGATGTGATAGAAGTTGTATTATGTAGTTTGTAATGATGTTATTGACAATAAATGATGAGCATTTTATCTTAATACGCAGATACTTAGAAAGCATAGACTGCAGATGACATTCATGAATGGAATAAACTGAAAAAAAGTAACATAAAAATAGCCAGATAAAAATTGGGAACATCAACAAATGCCAGTGTGCAGCCGCACTGAAGCACTTAAGGGATTTGGGAATAGCCAAGGTCTTTATGGTTATAAGACTGGAGATACTTTTTTTTAAATTCTTTTTAACTGAAAATGTTGCAAAAATAAAGTGATAAACCTGGCTGTTTCATACAGTGATGTAACCCCATAACCTCTTCCAGATCTTAACAATAGCACCAAACGAAACCCTGTCACTGGAGACAGTTACATGGTTTAACCCTATGAGGGGTGGTAGAGGCATTCCTAATGTACTTTCATAGGGCTATTTATACTTACTTGGTGCTTATGCACATGTATCTGACTCGTTATATCATCTTGTTGCTGTATTGACCTGTTCTGTCATTTTTATTCAGAGGCCTGTTATATCTACAGCTTTTGGATTCTTATTTCTCTTACCTGACAGCTTGGTAATATTAGTTCATACTATGCATTTTAATTATTTTAAAAGAGAACCTTTGAGAAACAACTCATGCACACAGATTTTTTTTCCCGTGTTCTTTTTTGTTTTTTGCGTCTCGTATGCGGAACCACTGTCTTCAATGGGGCCACAAAAAATGGAAATTACTCTGTGTGCTTTGTGTCCGCATGTCCCTTCCACAAAAAAATAAAACATGTCCTAATATTGTCCGCATTATGGACAAGGATAGGACAGTTCTGTTAGGGGCCAGCTGTTCCGTTCCGCAAAATGTGGAATGCACATGGCTAGTATCCGGTTTTTGCAGATCCACAATTTGTGGACCGCAAAACACCCAATGGTGTATGCATGAGCCGAAATATTCATTTGTGGCACTACAGATGTCGTCTGTTCCCTTGCACAGTAAGTATTCGGGGGGGGTATTTATCAAGTCCAAGTCGTGTCAGAATTCTGGCTTCAAAAAGTTGCAAGTAGATTCTTTGTGACTTTTTGTGGTCACTTGCAAAAAAGCTTTGTACATTTTTGAGCACTGCACTTTCCAGCATCAGCTACAGATTTGGAGTGAAATTGCGGTCAGAATTTCCAAGTAGATAGCTTTTGTGACCAGGGATGGACTTTGAACTTAAAGTGGCCCTGGAAAAAATGCTTAAAGTGGCCCCATTTTGTAGTCTGGTCCAAACGGATGGAAGGCAGGGCCTGCAATACCATACTGTGGCACATTATTCCACCCCAACAGAACCAAATACCACTGTCCATCATAAAATACTGCCAGCAGCACAAAATACATTCCCCAAAAACTTCCACTGG
Source organism: Bufotes viridis (assembly GCA_033119425.1). NCBI lineage: Eukaryota > Metazoa > Chordata > Amphibia > Anura > Bufonidae > Bufotes > Bufotes viridis. Next base: position 407,046,198 of record CM065591.1, on the reverse strand, counting down.
CCAGCCACGAGGAGGGCCCAGGTGGCCCTCTGGGCATTGGCCCACTGAGAAATTTCCCTGTAAGGTCTTTGGTCAATCCACCCCTGTTTGTGACACCTTTGTGAAGTACGACTGAAGAGTCACAACTCCATGCCAGGCACCCCACAGGTGTACTTTCACTGAAATAGATGTTGCACATGCACCAATTTTTTTTACTGTGCACCAGTTTCATAAGTATTTCATTCTTAAATACTCCTACAATGATAAATTCCTTTCTCTGCATTTTAAGAGAGAAAAAATAAACACAATCCTTAATAAAGTTTTCCTATCCGTCACTTTCCAAAGTCATCATTATGATATAACACTTCTATTGGTGAAGCTATCAAAATAAATGACTGCAATTATGTAGTAGTTATAATAAATACTACCTAGTAGTGCTCACTTCATGGTTATCCATACAGGTCCATGCTTGCAGCCTTTTTTTTATTAGGCATAATTCACCCAGACTGGTTAGGCCTCTTTCAGGTGAGCGTGTCCCGTCCGCTGTGTGTGTGAGCGTGATTTCCTGTTAAGGACTCTGCTAGTTTCCCAGGAGCACACAGCATTATAATGAATTATATTGCTGTGTGTCTCTGTATGACCTTGCATCAACTGAATTGTACTGTCATAATGCTGTCAGTATAATTCTGTAGACGTAAGGTCCTGCAGAGACCCACAGCAATATAAATCATTATAATGCCCTGCAATCCTGAAAAGAACAGTGTCCATAACTCAAAATTACAGTTACACACAGAGCATGATTTCTGCACAGGACATGCTCGTCTAAAAGAGGCCTTAGAAATCATCTACATACCTTCAATCAGTGCACTGAAATTCACGTTTCTGTTTTACATGGACGTGTGCTCTGTGCATTTTCTTTATACTGCACACATACCCATTGATTTCAATGTGTTTACACATCAGAGGTTTTCTGTCAGTGGAAAAATCACGGAGACACACCCTTTGAAGTCTATGAATCTGCGAAAAACCACAGACACATTACATCTGTATTCTGTTAGTGTTTCATGACCATTGGTAGGAGATGCTCTGGATATTTATTTTCAGCTGAGGAGTGAGCTGGAAAACTTTGATGCAGAGAGAGAGGCTCTAGGGTCGCAGCTGCAGCTGGCTCTGAAAATGGGGTCCTCGACACTGTATGGACCCTGCACAAAATTCCCTGAGGACGGAGGTGTGGCCGGAGTTCACAAGGAGAAGCGAAGGTGTGCCGTTGCCACGGGCAATCGTCGGGAAGATAAAGAAATGGCGAGCTGTGAAATTCTCAGGAGTTCCCATATCCCCTGCGACTGTGCACAGGGACCAAAAAGGTGCGGATGGAGTCACCATCCGGGAAAAGACAGGAGACAAGTCCAAGGTGTTTCCCGTAGCAACTATGGCATTGCGGAGCAGAGTGCTGAGTCTGTGATGACAATGGGTAAGACTGTTCCTTTTAGTAATTATGTGATACCTGCTGGGCTGGTGTGCGATAAATTGCCGAGGCGAGAAACTGTCTCGGAAGTGTGTGACATTGGGGAAACCGCAGTGCCTGAACAGGCGGGAAGGCCTGTTGTGATTACTCCCTCGCAAGAATCTGCAGGGAAAAGTGTTTTTTATTACCTCAGCTGCCCATGATCAAAGCTAGAAAAATGGGTGACATAGTGATAAAGGGCAGTCCTGTTGGAGTGTTGTTGGACACAAAAGCCAAGGGAGCCTGGTACATGCCAGCTTGGTAGCTGGGGACAATTTTGTGGAAAAGAAGGACTATCTGGTAGTTTTCACTGAGAGTGAGGCTCCAGTGGGAGCTGGGACTTATGAATTTCGTTTTGCAAATAAAATTATGCATAACGTAATGTGGGGTAATGGGGGCACTTCTGTGGAAAGCGGTGACGCTCCTACAAAACCTGTTCCTGTCCCTTTAAGTAAAGGTGTAAGGGAAATGACCACTGAAAACAGTAAAGTAAGTGAAATGAAAAATAAAAATGTGAGTTCATGTGCAAGATCTGATGGCGATGATGATATGCCTTTTCTCTTGCAAAGCGATGGTACAATTTTTGCCGAAAAGCATAATGTTATTGTGGATAATGTGAAGGTGCTGCACATAGAAAACAAGTTACTTAAAGTGCCTAATGATATGTGTGACGATGATATACCTGCTTCTTTAAAGGGTGTGATCAGGGGAGAAGTGCCCCCTGCTGGTAAAAATGTATGTGATGCCAAAATATTGATTAATGTTGTGAGCACAGGGGGTATACCACACATACCAGAAGTGGATGTGCATAATCCACAGAGTTTTATGGTTGCTGGAAGGTGTCCAATGTGGAGATTGTCTCATCGGTGCCCCTAGAGGTCAGGGTTGATAATGACCCAAGCATTATATATAACGTAGGTGCTGTGACCGAGAGCAACTCAGAGAGGGAAGCTGTCATGTCGAGGTCTTGCAAACTTGAGTTGGTTACTGGTAGCAACCAGACGATAATTATACCTGACATGACAAGAGTTAAATGGGGAGACGTCAGCATAGGGTCTGAGAACTATACCCAGGCAGTGGACGATTTCCTGGCAGGTTTGACCAATCAAAAAGAGTATGTAGAAGAGCATGACCAACTGCTGGCAGAACAGTACAGCTGCAACCTTGAAGATGTTTTCGCTCGCTCCGCACAGTCCCTAGATACACTAGAGAAGGGACTAGCTGTTCTCGCAGAACAATTGAAGAAAGCTCCAGAGGAGTCACAGGAAGAGACTCAGAAAGAGAGGAATGCACTGAAGGATCTAGAACTTTAAGAGGAACTTGCAGCTTATGAGCAATCCAGATGTCATGTAGAGCAGGAAAGGGATGAGCTGGCTGATAAGGTCTTGAACAGTTCCTCAGAAAAATCTGCTCTCTTGGAGGAGAAAAGACATTTAGAAGCCAGGATGGCTCAACCTTGATCAAGAGTTGCGTGATCGGATGGTCGTCCTGGACCAGCAGTAACAAACTGTGTCTAGATTGGAGAAGAAACAGAAGAAGTTTGACCAGCTCCTGGCTGAAGAGCAATGCATCTCGGCTCGATATGCAGAAGAACGTGACTGAGCGGAGGCTAAGGCTCGGGAAAATGAGACCAAGGCCCTCTTCTTGGCTAGAGCTCTTGAAGAAGTGCTTGAGGAGCGAAATGAATTGGAGAGGCTGAACAAGTGACTCAGAGCAGAGATGGAAGATCTCAGGAGCTCAAAAGATGAAATCTAGGAGTTGGAGAAGACTCTGCGTGCTCCTGGTACACAGCAGGTGGAAGAAAATGAGAAACCTGAAGAGGAAGGTCCTCTGAAAGATGCCCAGAAGTCAGAGCCTGTTAAGAATGGGTCTGGAAATGGTGGAGCCGTGGTGCCGGCCAAAGCAGAAAAGGTGAAGGATGTAGCTGCTGAACCAGTTGACGGGGCTACTGTGTATATATATATGTATATATATATACACACACACATTTTTTATCTATTGTGTATTTATAGTGCATTTCCTAACATATCCCCAAGCACTCTTGTATTGGTGACTTTACCAAAGACTTTTAGATTTATCTGGCCTGCCGAATGTTGGAGTGTCAGATATGTTGCTAACTATTTTTATTACATGATAGATAATCAAGATTTCCAGTGTATAAAGTGCCTAATTACAGTGTTTTTCTAAGTAAGCTTGGGGTTGCACCTTCACTTTTTGTAGGACTTTTGATTGACTTTAACTATCGAGTGATGGCTGCAAACACAAGATTGTATACACATCAGTTTACAGCTTTAGATTACCTTTGTAGTTCAAAAGCTTAAATTAATTAAAAGTGCTACAAAAAACCTAGGTATAGCCGCAGCCTAAAAGGTTGTATTTTAGATGGTGCCACTTCAGGCTACAAGCTGTAATGTTCTGAAGTGTGGTAAGGCAGCGTGGTGGGGACATAGACGCAACAGTCCCAATGCAGTACCGTATAGATTTATTTCAGCTCCACAGGGATTCAGCAAGATAACAGAAAAAACTCCAAAACATATTCGCCTGGCTCGGTTAAACAGAAATAACACTAAAACTCATTCACCTGGCTCAGCTGGTATAATGACTGAGGCCCTGCCTCACGCTCCCAGGGTATGATAACACTCAGCTCTGTTACCAGCCTGTAGACTGCTGGTGTCTCTCAGCTGGGTTGTTTGCAGAGAGCCACTGCTGGTTCCCTCAGACTTTTATGCACCTGTAATGAGGGACTCTTTCCTCAGCTGGCTGAGTCTCCCCTACTCTCTGTAATTGAGTGGGAGTGGTGAATCCCACCACCACCAGCTTAACTTTCCGGGCGAGATATACACTCCTTCCAATACAATTCCCACTGTCTGTCTACACCCCCCCCCCCCCCTCTTCTCTAGACTGGAGGTCTGGGCCCTTTGAGCCACCATGCAATGGATTCTTGACAGCGTGTCTGCATTGCCTTGTGACTTCCCTAATCTATGTTCTAGGGAAAAAATTAAAATTCTGTAGCGCAAGAAACCATCTTATAACCCTGGCATTCTTTTCTGTATTAAGTTTTATCCAAACAAGTGAGGCCTGGTCTGACATTAGTTTAAATTTCCCGCCTAGCAGGTAACACTTCAAGGATTCTAATGTACACTTTATTGCTAAGCATTCGCGCTCTACAATTGTGTAGTTCTTCTCTGCGGGTGTCAATTGCCTGCTTAAATATAATACCGGGTGTTCTTTACCGTTTGGGATAGTACTGCCCCCAGTCCTGTGTCAGAGGCATCCTTCTGTACCAAGAACTCCTTGGTGAAGTCTGGTGCCACCAACACCGGCCGTTCACACAGAGCCGATTTCAGACAGTGAAACGCTTTCTCAACTTCTGGGGACCAAGACACCATTACGGACTTTGCTTTTTTGTCAAGTCAGTCAAGGGTGCTGCTATTGCCGAAAAATTAGGTACAAACCTCCGATAGTATCCAGTTATCCTTATGAAGGCTGCCACTTGTTTTTTAGTACTGTTACTGGCCTCGGTCAATTCTGTATCGCCTCCACTTTCTCCAGTTGGGGTCTGATTATACACCTGCCTATAACATATCCTAGGTATTTCGCTTCTTCCAGTCCTACTGCACACTTTTCTGCATTTATTGTAAGACCTGCGTCACTTATAGCATCTAGTACTGCCTGTACTTTACGGAGGTGACTTCCCCAATCTGCACTAAACACAACCACATTATCTAGGTAGGCTGCTGCATAACATCTATGGGGTCTCAGAATCAAATCCATCAACCTCTGGAATGTTGCTGGCACCCCATGTAACCCTAACGACATGTTCTTGTACTGGAACAAACCTTCCGGGGTGGAAAAAGACGTTTTTCCTTGGCTCGATCTGTTAAGAGAATTTGCCAATACCCTTTGGTCAGATCCAGAGTTGTCATATATCTGGCCCTGCCTAGTTTATCAATTAATTCGTCTGGGCATGGGATATGCATCAAATTCGGAGATTTCATTTAGCTTCCTAAAGTGATTCCCAACTAATTTGGTTTGGGAATCCACACTATTGGGCTGCACGCCCACTTTGTGACTCTTCTATTACCCCCAACTCTAGCATGCGTTTCACAAAGATCAAGACTGCTTCCCGACGGGCTTCTGGTATTCTATAGGGTTTCAGGTTAAATTTTTTCCCTGGCTTAGTGACAATATCATGTTTTACTAGGTGGGTCCTCCCTGGCAGGTCCAAGAACTTTCTTTTGTTCTTCTGCAGGAACTGCTTTACTTCCTACTGTTGTGTCTTGGAGACAGTTTCTCCTATTTTAATTGTGGGAACTGGATGTGGTGACCTACTACTCTTAGGACTGGCAGCGACCAAGGCCTACCTGTCATTCCAATGTTTTATTAAGTTTACATAATACACTTGGTATTGTTTACGTCTTCCTGGTTGATGTACCTTATCATTTACCTCTCCGACCTTCTCTACTACCTCATAAGGACCTTGCCACTTTGCCAAGAACTTACTTTTGACTGTTGGTACCAAGACTAACACCCTGTCGCCTGGATTGAACTGCCTGATTTTCACTGCCCTATGCTCTCTAACAATGGGCAAAACCTTCTTGATTCGATCCTGCATTTGCGCCACGTGTTCAATAACACTTCTATAGGGGGTGGCCTCAGTTTCCCAGGTTTCTTTTGCCACATCTAACAATCCCCTTGGGTGTCGACCATAAACCAGCTCAAAAGGTGAGAAACCTGTAGAAGCCTGCGGCACCTCCCATATAGAGAACATGAGGTATAGGAGGAGACAGTCCCAGTCACGACCATCTTGTTCCACTTCCTTTTTTAGCATATGCTTTAGGGTCATTAAATCTCTCGACTAATCCATGCGTTTGAAGATAATATACCGAGGTACGTATGTGCGTCACTTTCAACAACCGACATTGCTCCTTCATTACCCTGGACATAAATGGGGAGCCTTGGTCGGTCAGGATTTCTCTTGGGATTCCTATCCTAGAGAACATAAAGAACAACTCCCGTGCAATGCTCTTAGAAGCTGCATTTCTCAAGGCAACTGCTTCCGGATATCGTGTTGTATAATCTACAAACACAGAATGTACTGGTGCCCCCGGCCCGACTTTACAATAGGCCCTATTAAATCCATCACTAACCTCTTGAAGGGTATTTCGATGATAGGGAGGGGTATCAGGGGACTGCAAAAATGCTTCACCAGTGATGTTATCTGGCATATCGGGCAGGACTTACAGTACTCCTCTACTTCCCGGTAGACCCCGTGAGGAAATTGCTGATAAGCCCCTGGACTTTGGGATAAACCATTAATAACCACTACATTTTCCTTGGCATGTCTAAGGGTATCATCCTTCAGTTGAGCGGTACCAAAGTTATCACGGGTTACCTCCATCCTGGGTATTTTTAGGGGGGTGGGGTGAACATCATCTTCCCCCGCTAAGACCTGTAGTGGAGATGTCTCGTCCTCTGCCTGGGGACCGTTCTTAACATCATTGTCCGGTGGAGAATTCTGGTCTCCCTCTGCTACAGCCCCATTTTTCCATAATGCCCAAAACAGAGGGAAATCCCGTGCCACAATTACACTAGGTTTTTACCACCCCAACTTCATACTACTGTTCCCTGTGGCGTCTCTATTTTTGCGAGGGCCACAGCATACCTTCAGGTGTCACCTCGAATACACATTACATTCAAAAATCAATCCGGGACACAGGTTCTGGGTACAAGGCTGGCATGCACTAAGGTCACTAAACTACCCGAGTCTAGCAAAGACGTGACCAGGCAGCCGTTCACAACAAGTTTGCACACTTGTGGCTCAGTCTCTAGGCCCATGGCAGCCAGATAGTAGTTACAGTCCAAAGGCTCCTTGGTCAGGGGACACTGGGCCATAACGTGACCAAAATCCCGGCACCTCAAACACTGGACCTTCCCCCGGTCTCCTAACCATGGAGTCTCTCCTGGGACCTGAGGTTTCTTTGTCATTCCCTTTTACCAAAGGACGTTGTTTGCCAATCGGAGCCCTACCATTCCTGGAGGACCCCGAGTTGCTGGGCCTCTCCTGAAGGTTTCCCTCTGTGGCAACAAACGTCTCTACTAGTTCCACTAGTTGGTCCACCCCCTGGGGATCTCCCTGGCCAACCCACTGCTGCAGCTTACTGGGGAGGGCCCGGGAAAAAAGGTCGATGACTACCCTCTCCACAATCTGTGCTGGAGTGCAGACATCTGGTTCCAACCATTTCTTTACCAGATGGAAAAGATCAAACATTTGGGATCGAGGTGGCTGGTCTGACTGGTATGTCCAACCCCTGACTCGTCTAGCCGTACTGCCGCTGTAACCCCTAACCAAGCGAGAATTTCTACTCGCAATTTTGCATAATCTCGGACATCTTGCTCGCTGAGGTCATGATAGACCTTCTGGGGCTCTCTGTTCAGATAGGGTGCCAGTACCGCAACCCAGTCTTCCTTGGAGAGTTTCTCCCTTTGGGCTGCCCTCTCAAAGATGGTAAGGTAAGTCTCAACATCGTCCTTAGGAGTCATTTTTTGAAGGGAGCATTGCACGGCCTCCCTGGCACCTCAGCTTGCAGGGCCCCTCCCTAAGGGGGTCTCAGAATGTGCCAACACGCCTCTTTTAATAACGCCATTTGTTCCAGCATTAGGCGTGTGGTTTGTTCCTGGGATTGGCGCTGCTGCTCCAAGGCTCTTTCTTGGGCCTGCACCAGAGTTTTTACCACTTCCTCAATAGGGTGGGTTTGTGACTGCATGGTCGATAGGGACTTCACCCAGGACATCAACAGTTCACCATATTACTCCTATCTGAATCTTCGTGAACCCGCCGGCCCACAGGCAGTGCTCCTCAAAGTAGCTGCAGAGTTTTCGTGGACCCTCCAATCCACAGGCAAGGCTCTCTGGAGTGGTCGCAAAGTTTTTTATGTGGACCCACCGATCCACAGGTAATGCTCTCTGGAGTGATCACGGAGGTTTTCGTGGACCTACCGATCCACAGGCAAAGCTGCCCTTTTAGTCGCTGAGGAAAATCTTTAGCGTCTGTACTTGTCACGCCATAGCATTTGGCAACGGCTCTGCAATGCCCGCATCCTCCACCACTTATAATGTTCTGAAGTGTAGTAAGGCAGTGTGGTGGTGAAACAGACACAACAGTCCCAATGTAGTATGGTATAGATTTATTCTATATCCCTCCTCAGGGATTCAGCAAGATAACAGAAATAACTCAAAAACATATTCGCCTTGCTCGGCTAAACAGAAATAACACCAAAACGCATTCACCTGGCTCAGCTCGTATAATGACTGAGGCCCTGCCTCACGCTCCCAGGGTATGATAACACTCGGCTCTGTTACCAGCCTGTAGACTGCTGGTGTCTCTCAGCTGGGTTGTTTGCAGAGAGCCACTGCTGGTTCCCTCAGACTTTTATGTACCTATAATGAGGGACTCTTTCCCCAGCTGAACGGGCTGAGTCTCCCCTACTCTTTGTAATGGAGTGGGAGTGGTGAATCCCACCACCACCTATTCACCACTCTAACCAAGACGGCCCAGATTTTACCATTTAACAACAGTTCAGCAACTAGGTTGCTGAACAAAACAACATTATCTGGCTTTTAATATCTTGCCCAGCTGAACTTTCCAGGCAAGATATACACTCCCTCCAATACAATTCCCGCTGTCTGTCTACAAAGCCTGCCATGTTTGGTGCTAGTTAACCCAAGTGGTTACAAGCCTGTAATGCTTAGTGCTAGTTAAACCTCTGACATCAGAGTGATTTATATATATCTCTGGTCAAGGGTAATATGACTGAAATCTTGGCTTTGACTTTCGATCATGTCTTTTTCAGTTTAGAAATGGTGATTATCTGTGTCATTGCAGTGGAAACAAATTTAAATGGTATCAGTAGCAGCTGTGAAATAGAGGGATCATATTTCCTTAATGTCTAACTGTGCTCACCAATAAATTATATTGCCTCTACTTAGAAATGTGCAATGTCGCTGCCTGCAATAGTCTAATAAATGTTTGAAAATTGTTTTCCCCATAAATGTCATTTTAGTAATTGGATTTAAGTTGATACCACTGACACCTGGCAATGTATAGCTTTAAGATGTGCTCCTAAATGATTGCTGAAAGTCACTGGGTCAGCACTTATTCTGCACATGTAGTGAATAAAATATAGCTAATACAATTTTTCCAAATTCAAGTTGCTCAAGGTACAATTGTCTAGTGAGCCTTGAAATTTGGGAAAATATTTTGTGGTAAAAAAAAGATGAAATTTGTATATCTGCATTTATTAAAGTGAAATTGTTACGTTAGAATTCTAAATGCCTTCACCAATTTGAGAAATTTGTTTATCAAACTACAAATTTATTTCAATGCATACATTATAAACAATGTGAAGTATGAAACAACAGCTAATCAGTTAAAGATCTGAAACATTTTTGGCAATTCCACCATTGTTTTGGGGTTTTGTTTTTTATGGCATGACGTCATTATTCTGCGAGTCAGTAAAATTGCAGCAGCACCATATTTATATAGTTTTTATTATGTTTTACTACTTTAAAAATCCAGTACTTTTTTATATTTCTGTCTACAGAGCTGTGTGAGAGCATGTTCTTTATAGGGTGAGATGGGGTTTCTATTGGTGCCGTTTTAGGGTACATTTTATTTATTTTTATCACTTTATATTCAATTTTTTGGGGGACAAGATGACGGCAAACAGCAAATAGGCCATTTTTAGTTATATTTTGTTACGACGCTCATCACACATGATAAACATTTGCATATTTTAATGTATAAAACCTGTTCAAGCACACATTTTAAGCAGCTGTGGTTCATAGGTCATAACGCGCTACAATCAGCCCAAAATGAGTCAAAGTGGGTCAGTAGCATGAGAACAGTCTGAGATAAAACAGAGAATATACTCCCCCTAACTCCCTCAGAGCCACGAATAATCAGTGGTTTGTTGGATCACCCTGAGTCAATCCAACTGATCCTCAGAATTATGCCTCATTCACACATCAGTGTTGTGGTCAGTGATTTCCATCAGTAATTGTGAGTAGTGATGAGCAAACTTCAATTTTGGAACTTCGGGTTCAGTTCGGGTATGTACTGAATTGCATTATGGATTCTGTTACCACAGACCATAACGCAATTCCATGACGAAATGCATAAAGGAATGCCTTTAGAGGCATTCCATCATAATAGAAGTCTATGGCCAGCATAACGGATCTGTCTGGTTTGCGTTACGCAGGAGAGGACTCGCCATAGACTTCTATTATGAATTCATTTATGGAATTCCATTATGGTCCATGGTAACAGAATCCTTAACGCAATTCAGCACACACCTGAACCCGAACCTGAACTTACAAAACTGAAGTTCGCTCATCACTAATTGCAAGCCAAAACCAGGTGTGGCTCTAAACACAGAACAGGTGCAGATCTTTTCCCCATACCCTATGTCTGTGGAAGCTCCAATCCTGGTTTTGGCTCACAATTACTGATGGAAATCACTGACCAAACACTGACGTAGGGAAAAGGCATTAGTGTCTGTGTTTGTCCTCATTCTGCAACATTACCATTACACATAAACTTTGGTGGTGAGGATATACAGACATCATTAATTTCCCCCGTATGTTTATTATCCGTAAATGTTTATTTTCCCCCATCCTCTTTTTTCTCTCTTTTAATTGTGAATCAATAAAGATTTATGTTTTATCATTTTGATAGGCATTAATCTTCTTATACAATTGAAACGTCAACTTTATACCTATTGGACGTAAGTTTATTTAATCATTTTACAGACTTTCTGAAGCATTAAACATGGGAGAACAATTTAGGTTATGTGTTGTTTGCCTTTTGTTTAACAGTTGGCCAAAGTAATTAAAAACTGAATTTGATTGTGACCTTGTATTCTATGAATAAGAACAATGAAACACTTGAACATACCCTTTTGTCTCGCATTCATTGTGTTTCAGAGAAGTAAAACAATTGTCATCAGCGTTATCACTTAACCTTTCTTAATGTATTGCTTCATATTTTTACATAAAAGAAAGTCATTAGTTGAACAGCAAAAATGGATATAGCGTAGAAAACAAATGTATGCCTCATAGGGAGGATGTGGGCTATAAATCATTTTACTTTAGTTAAAACGTCTATATTTGTTTTATTTTATTTTTTTGAAGAAACAAGATGAAATATAAAAATGTTTGCATAGTCAGGAGTAATGACATACAGGATCAAAGATTGTGCGCTCGAGGAGAATCGGCCTGGCTTGTGCAGGCGTCTAATACTTGTCATGTGCAAGTTGTTGTTGGAACTATTGGTGTAATAAGAGGTCATTTAAACCTTTAAGGCAGGCACCACTACATGTCACATAGGTATGAAGCCAGTACAGTCACAAAACACGTACAAAATACACAAGAAAATTCGGTATAGAATGAGTAGCGAGCACTCAAAAATGTGTATAAAAAATTATAGTATTTTTCAAATTAAAAACACATAAAATAGTACACTTCTCCCAGAGAAGTACCATAATAAACCCAAACTCACTACTTTACAATTCAAAAGATACACCTCAAGGAACAAATAATAAGTCAATATCCAAATGACAATAGAAAATCTGAACAGAATAAGTGAAAGATAAAGATGGGAGGATGAACACCAGTACCAAAACCATCACGGAATAGAAAAAAAAATGAAATTAGCTATACTGAGATAATAACAAAGCAAAATATCATCAAATTAAATTAGGTCATGGGTTAGAAAGGGGTGTGTATGTCCAAAGGTGTTCCATCCATTTTGGCAGCCAACGTTGCTTCATCAATTTTTCACCTGGATGACTATACAGAATCCCTGGATAGCAATCTACCGTATTTTAAATGCAGGACTTACGGTAATTCGTCATCGGTTTTCCCAGGGGGCTCATGACATGACAGGACTGTGAGAAAAGGGCCATTTCTATCATGGAGAAGAGCACAGTCTCCTCTGACAGCCTATATTAACCAGATTAAAGCAGTTCTTTGAGACAGGCCCACTTTGTTGAACAGTAATAGTATTGCGGTACTCTCTATGGTTGAGTTGATGTATCACAGCTACCGAAAGTCTCCAAATGGGATTGATTATTGTTTTTGATATAAATTAGATTTAAAGCTATCACATTTCTGATTAGGCCCCATAGGCAAAAAATAACCTAAGACTCTTCACTTCTCTTTTCTGCCCACCTAATTAGCTGTCTCAAAGTAGAACAGCTTCGCTTTGCTTAGATAGGGCAGTGTCATCAATAGAATGATTACCTCCATTGGTTTTTATATCAGTTGCATGATCCTTTTCATTTTTTTGTCGTCTCATGACTTTGTGTAGGGAAACAAGCACTTTGAAAGTTTGAGCAGAAGAGGATTTCAGTTGTAGCATCAGTAGCAAATAAAGACGGATAAATCCTTATAAGGAGAGATTTAATGTATTATTTTATTGTTCAATAAATTTTTATTGATTTTCATAAGGGCAAATTTATGCAATACAGTAGGCCGAGATAACGACCAAGATATATAACTGGTACAGTAAAACGTATAACAGAGAGTACAATGGTGTATACAGTAGTAAGCATAGACATAAGTATTGGTGCAAGTGACTACATTCACAAAAGGGTGCTCCATATAGTGTCCGCAGGCAGATACCGACAGCCACAATAGAGAGGTGTTATGGCAGGGTCCACGTGCGGCAGCAGAGAAGAGTAAATAATGCAGCGATATGGTATAGAGCACGTACAGAAAATCATAAGAAACCAGGTACCATATTACAACAAACTATCTGGGAGTGCAGTAGCGTACTCACTGGAGAGCCAGAGAACCCACTGATTGTGGGAGCGGATGCGAGCAGATGCAGAAGGGCCGAAAACCAACTCACAGTGCATGTCATGATTTACTGATTGTATCACCTCATCAATGTGTGGGGTTACAGCTTGTTTCCAGTGGCGCGCTATGACATTCCGTGTGGCAGAGATAACATAGGCGACCACCCACCTTAACATCGGTGGTAGATCGTCCAACCCAATACCGAGAATTACTAGGGCCGGAGAAAGCGTGAGATTAGTGTCAGTGACCCTACGCAGTACCTGCTCCACCGTGACCCAAAGCGACCGCGTGTATACACAGGACCACCACATGTGCAGGGGCGTACCCACCGCACCGCAATTCCTCCAGCATAAGGGGGAGTACCCTGGAGAGCAGTGCGCTAGTCTATTCGGCGTTAAATACCACCGATGTTGAATCCTCCTGGCTTGTTCAATGTGATTCACACACTTGGAAGTACAGGCAGACCAACGCAATGCCGCACGCCACTGGGCCAGGGTAAATTGAACATCCATCTCCTGCTCCCATCTGATCATAAACGGTTGCTTGCTATTCAATTGACTGGAAAAGAGCTCAGCATAGAACGTTGAGATCCTGGGTCGCCTAGATGAGGGCCGTGTCAACCACATTTGACAGGGATTATCAGTGGGAGCAGGGGTGAACTTCAAAAGAGAACTAAGCATGTGTCTGATCCTGAGGAACTGAAAGAATTGTGAGTTCGGAATCGAACACAAGGTGTGGAGTGAATGAAAGTCCAACATGTGGTCACCAGAGAACAAGCGGCCCAGAGTCTCGACTCCACAGCTGGACCATACTCTAAGATCCATGTCCGGGGAGTGGTATAGCAGGGACATCAAGGGAATATTATCCCTAGGGATCCTGATTAATTTCAGATTATGAGAAATATAGGTCCAGATAAATACTGTAGCTTGCATAGTGGCCAGTGGGGCAGAGGAATGGAAGGGTTTCAAATTGAGTGCAGCAAGAAGTGCAGGTAGGGATCGATGCCGTACATATGTTTCCTCAATAGAAAGCCATCTCTGAGGGGCAGAAGGAACCCACCATTCCAATGCCTGCTCCGCTAAGCACGCCAAGTAGTACCTGTATAGGCAGGGAACCCCCAGCCCCCCAGATCGAACCGACGGATAGAGGGTAAGTTTCGGTACACGCGGGCAGCGTCCGCCCCAGACAAATCTCAACAGATCAGCTTGAAGCTGAGTTATTATCCCCTTGGGTATTTGCACCGGGAGACATCTAAATAAATATAGGACTTTGGGCAGTATCAACATTTTAGTGACATTAATGCGCGCTATCCAGGACAAATGTACCTGCGACAGCCGGGCATAGTCCGCTTGCAACTCTTTCTTAAGTTTAGCAAAGTTAATGGAGATCATATCCTCCACGCTCCTGCACAACTCCAACCCAAGATACGTGATCGACTCGGACTCCCATTGAAAGGGATAACTTTGTTTCAACCTCTCCGCTACAGAGTCAGGCAGAAAGAAGTCCAACACCTTAGTCTTGGTAACATTTAGCTTATAATACGAGCACCTGGAAAAATATCTAGAATCTCAGTGAGGGCTGACATCGAAACTTCCGGATCCGTCAAGGACAGGATGACGTCATCCGCGTAGAGTCCGACGGTGTGAGACGAATCTCCCACCGTAACTCCACTGATCCGAGGACAGTTTCTCACAGCAGTCGCCAGGGGTTCCATTACCAGCGCAAAAATAAGCGGTGACAAAGGGCACCCCTGGCGAGTGCCATTTGATATGGAAAATGGTTCAGACAAGAAACCGGAAGCCAACACCCGAGCAGATGGACAGGTATAGAGACCTAATACCGCGTCTAGGATCATCCTCTGGAACCCAAAAGCTTGAAGTACTCGATCCAGGAACCCCCAATGTACCCTGTCAAAAGCTTTTTCAGCATCTAAGGACACAAGCATTGTGGGGCCCCTGGATCGCGCCACCAGCTGCACCAAGTTGATCATCCGCCTGGTACCGTCTCTACATTGTCGGCCCGGGACAAAACCCACCTGGTCAGGGTCTATGAGGGAGGGGAGGAATTTATTTATACGGGTAGCTAACAATTTGGCATAGAGCTTTAAATCTGAATTAAGCAACGAAATGGGTCGGAAGTGAGCAGGAGCGTCAGGGGACTTGCCCGGTTTAGGGAGTGTGACCACTGTGGCTGACAGCATGTCGGCCGGGATGACTCCAGTGGTGAAAAACTGATTATACAGCGAACACAGATAAGGGACCAGTCGCGGTTGGAACGCCTTATAATACAATACAATGAAGCCGTCTGGGCCTGGTGCCTTATTGGATGTGGTTGACTTGAGTGCCGCCACTATTTCAGATTCAGTAATAGGTTCGTTAAGTGACGCCAACTGGGGGGCCGACAATTTAGGGAGCGTAACACCACCCAAGAAGGAGGATATATCTGATTCACTAGTTTGGGGCGTAGATGGGTCATTTTTTAGGTTATATAATTGGGTATAATAGGAAGCGAATGCATTTGTTATTTCTAGAGGGTGCGTTATAGTATTCCCACCAAAGTACAACTTATCTATTCTCGCATTGAGAATCCCCCATATGATAGTAGTGCGTCCTGATCCTACGCAGAGATTTTTCATAGTTAAACAGCAACAAGGACCTTAGAGTGTTCTGACAGTTCCTCAGATCAGACAAACGGGCAGCAGATGGGGAATCCTTATACTGCTGGGTGGCCTTTTCTAACTGAGAAGTGGCTTCTCGGAGACGAGCTTCTCTAGCCTTTTTCAACCGGGAGGCAGCCTGCAACAAGACACCCCGCATATACGCTTTTTGCGTCTGCCATAGAATAGAAGGAGATATATCCGGGGTGTCGTTGATTTGAAAGAATTCAGAGAGACGCCTATCAAATTCTATCAGTCTATGAGGACATTTCAGTAAATATGGGTTCAGTTTCCATAATGGGGGGGATTGCTTAGGCAGTCCTGAGGATACTTTCATGGAGATGGGGGAGTGGTCCGACCAGGATGCTACAGAGATACTGGTGCCAGAGACATTAAGCAGTAAGTCTCTAGAAATCAGGAAGAAATCGATGCGGGATTGCGAGTGATGCGCAGAGGAGATATGGGTATAATCACATTCAGATCCGTGCTGGTACCGCCAGATGTCATGCAGGCCCGAGATCTTCAATGCTTGACGTAAGTCCATTCGCCGGGTAACAGCACTGGATCTGCAGTCCATCTCCGCATCAATCGGGATATTAAAATCTCCTCCCATAACAATCGCACCTTGCGCCACTTTCATTACCTTCTTGTGTACCTTGTTGAAGAAGGACACCTGCCCAGAGTTAGGCGCATACACAGAGACAACCGTGTAGAGTCGCCCTTCAAGGGAGCACACTAAAATTACATATCTACCAAAATCATCATTAATGCATTTATGTAATTGAAACGCCACAGTGGCTTTAACACATATGAACACCCCCGCTTTCTTTCTCCGCACTGCCGGGGAGTAAAAAATATGCGGATAGAGGCGGTGAGTGCAGCGGTGTTGGTCAGACTGCAGCAGATGGGACTCCTGTATTAGGGCAACATCGCACCTATTGTTAATGATATCATGCCACAATTGCGACCTACGGAATGGGGAGTTTAGACCCCTGACATTATTAGAGTAAAACGTAAGGTCCGCCATATCGTTTATCTAAAGGGGGGAGTCCAATCAGCCTGCGCGCTAGGCCAGTTACATCTGGTAACATGTTGCCGCTGCTCCCACATCCTGCAAACAGTAGCCCTACCACAAGAAGCATGTAAATCCCATACACCATTAGTACAGAAATTAAAACAGAATAAAAAGAAAGTAAAAACAGCATCAGCAAAACAAAAACGATTAGCTGAAAAAACACTCAGCCGGTCTCTGAGCATCAGAGAACAGAGGCCTAAACACACAGTAGAGGGAGTCTGCCAAGGGGCAAAGGTTGCCCGGTACCTGAACTGGCAGACTAAAATGGGGGTAACAGCAAACAGACAGTAGAGTCCTTACGTGGCCCAGCTACATCTGACCGGGTGAAAAATTAAAGTGAAAGGCCGCTGAAAGAGAACCAAGCCAGGTCAAGCCGGTTCCCAATCCTGTGCCAGCTTATCAGGTGCGTTCCTCCGAGGACGACTCGGCGGGGTACCAGGTGGGAGCAGTTCCAGGTCACGAAGCAAATCCTCAGCGGCTTTAGGAGAAGAACAGGAAACCAGCTCCCCCTTGACAGAAATCAGCAACTTCACCGGGAATCCCCACCGGTAGCGTATCTTCTGATCGCGCAGAATCTTAGTATACTGGGCATATTCCCTGCGTTTCGCCAGGGTAGCAGCGGAAAGGTCTGGGAACACTGAAATGTTCTTGAAGGCATCAGACGGTATTGGATCCTGTCTTAGTGCTTGCAGGAAACGCTCTTTAACGTGATAAAAGTGGATGCGGGCAATAACATCCCGGGGGACCGAGGGATCCAATCCCTTGGGTTTCGGAATTCGGTGAATCCGGTCAATGATAAGGTCCCGCTCTTGCAGATCAGGGACGGCTGCCTTTAAAAGGGTTTGCAGCAAAAATTCCAGCTCCTGAGGGCCAACAGATTCTTGCACCCCCCTCATGCGAATGTTATTTCTCCTGTGGCGATCTTCTAGGTCCTGAAGTTTGGCCTTAATCGCCTGTATATCCTCCTCTGTCGCCTCATGCGCATCTATCAGGTAGTTGTGTGACGCGGCAAACTCCGCCATCTTGCCTTCCACGTGTGCTACGCGGTCCCCCAGCCCCTGAATGTCGCGCCTCAGCTCCTTCAGCATGCAGGTGAAATCTGCCTGCAGGGAGGACCGTAAAGTGTCCAGTAAGGACCGCATGGAGCCCTCCGTCAGAGGCAAAGAGTCCTGTGCTAGCAGGTGAGAGGGGACAGCTTCCAAGCTGATACTTGCGGAGGCAGTCGGCGAGGCGGGTGAGTGCGCCAAGGGAGCAGGGGAGCCTGAAGGCCCGGAGATAGGCGGGGGAGTTTTGGGAAAAAACTCCGTCATTTTCTTGGGGGCTTGCCTTTTCTTGATCTTGCCCATGTCGGGGGTTGGAAAGAGCACTATGGAGTGATCGGCGGGTCTCTCTGGAGGTCTGTGTGAGCCGCTAGGGTCAGATGTGCACGGAGCCGAGCGCTCAAGCAGCCGGCGCCATCAACGTGCAGGCCACGCCCCATTTAATGTATTATTTAATAGGTAACTAACCTTTTATGTTATGTGGTATGCAGAGCTTCTCCCTGTGCACTTTGCATTGAAAATTGGTACAGGAAATCTTGCGCCAATGTGCTATGCCAGGATTTAATTGAGCGGAGCGGGCACAAGCAGGAGATCTGCATAACACATCTCTGCTCCTGCCTGTACCCAGTCAGCTAAAAGCTCTGCATAGTACATTGGTACAGGAAACCCTGTACCTATGCGCTATTTCAGAATTCATCAGAGCGGAGAGATGGGAGAGGCAGGAGCAGTGATATTTGCTCCTACCAGCACTGAGCTCATTGCGGCTTATGATCTAGCAGAAATGTGGAATCCATACACCAGGTACATGTCATTGGTGTACAGATTTCAACTGTAAAAACATTATAGGCACCCTGAGCTTTAGGTGCCTAATTTGGCAGTAAAACAGTAAAATTGATAAAGTATATTACGAAAATGAGTTTTGGGGCATGTAGAATATTGTAAAATAAAGTTGTATAAAAGGTTAGTTGCCCTATAATGTAGTATATAGTTTTATAGTATGTGACTGTATAAGACTAAGTGGGGATAGCAGACATCAGTTCTTCTTGATTTACCAAGAGACCTGTGCCCAAGGAATTCGAGCTCATGTAGTGGGAATGGGTTCAGTGGTCTCCACTCACTAATAAACATGCATAATATAGATCTATGCTAAAATCTCAGTTATTTTTCCATATTTGCATGATGGGTGGGTATGCTAGTTACTCAAATTGGTAGACTTTGCTGACACTCCTTGGTTGTAAATTCTAGAGGCACCATAAAATTTCAAAGTGCGCATATAATTGTACCTTCTACTCAGAAACCCTAGTTGATCCAGAGAAGGGCAAAATCCACCCTCATATGTCCTAGCAGGAAAGCACTTTAGTAGCCAAGAATGTAGCTGATATCTCCTTAATACTAGAGGCTCTAGCTTTAAGCCAAATCAATGAAAGCATGTCTTAGACTTTCTGAGAGCAGCACCATCTGCAAGTCTAAGACTCTGGCAACCATTTTACGAAAGAAGAAGTTGGCAGACCAGACTTTGGCAATAGAGGCACCATAATTCTAGTGGAGCAGACCGGTATGTTGTCTTAAGACTCTTAACATGTCCAATGTGTAGTCAAAGTTTAGGTTGGGACTGGAGTGTTGCTTTAAATTAAAATTGTTGTGTCTGTGATTTTCTAAGGGGGTTGTATGCAAGATTTTACTATTCAGAGTGCATGACTCTTGTGTGTTCATATCACTGCTCTGAGTGTTAGATTATATTGCTTATCAACTTTATGATTGATTAAGGTTGACACAAAAATATGGACTGTTATTTTTGGATAAGTTGTCCAGAAAAAAGGAGGCTTGCAACCCTGTCATTAGGATCACTGACAGAATATTTGTGGACCGGCTTGAACTTTTTTTATTTTCCCACTACAGACATTGTTCATGACAAACATGTCTTAGAGATCTCTTGACCCCAGTAGTGCCTTGTGAGATGGACAATACTTACAAGTTGAGATTGAATGCAGAGGTGGCGGTGTATGTATGAAACTCTTTCCATTCAAGTCTATGGAAGTTACAGAAATGGCCAAGCAAACTCATAATAGGTGTGTTTGACTTTTATGTCTATGGACACATCTAGGATAGTAAAACCTTTAAAACCTTAAACAGCTGGAGCCTTAAAATTCTATAGGGGTGGGGACTGAATATTTTTATGGACTGCATATCATTTTCTAATATCTAACTGTAGATACAAATGCATCTCTAATGCCAGAAAGCCAGGGGTTGGGAAGTGTATTGTTTCTGCCTTAATTTCCAGATTACAGCTTTAAGCATGGTATTTGATTAAGAAGAGTTCAGCGATGTACATATAATACAGAAAAATTATAGCACAGCACATAAATCAACCCGGGGTGCATAATTCCCTCAAGTACTCAAGTCGTTGATGGAAATTCAAAGAGTGCAAATTTTGTGCATTGCCAGTTAAAAAAAAGTAATACAATGTACCCAGAAGCATGAGCAGTTTTCAGCTTGGCACAATTCTCCTCTCATTTATCTTGGGTTAGATATTTGAAAGGAATGTGCATTATATCTTTGTTATTTTGGGGTGTAATTTCTGCCGTCTACTATGTATCAGTAGAACCCAAGCCCTTAAGTTATTTACCGGAAAAATTGCTTTTATGGAAATTAAAAATAATCACAGGATACATTGTTCATAGCATTGTACCTTAATGCTTGGCAGAACTGATGTAATGATGTTGTAGAATAAGGCAATCCAGCAGAAAAATTGGTAGAGAATATATATAACATATGACAAAGTTGTTCTGGCTCTGGATCACAACAGAGACATATCACTCAAAAAACACACAACACATTTAATTGACAAACAGATATGCAAAATTTCATATTGGGTTCATAAACTCACTAGAATATCGAAAGAATATTATAAAATACCAAACATATCAACCTATGTCCTTTAAATATAGTAATGGTGTTTTATTACCAACTAGTGAGCTCTCTAAGTTATCTCCAACTAATATAGTAATAATGACCAACAGAATTTTGCATGTAAAGATCTCAATAAGTATTTTGAAAAGAGGTATCCTGAATTCATAGGCCTCAGAGTTGGATTGGAATAATGAGGCCTTGGTGTCTGCCTTTTGGTACCAGATCTTTTGAGAAATTAAAAATGAACTGGCAGGTCGGGACATCCCAACCTCCCTGGATGCTCTGATAATTTTAGCTACCTGTGTTGACCTGTGGTTCCGTGAGCGAGCCAAGGAAATGGCCAAAGATAGAAGACGCTTTTGATGGACGCCAGTTTCTAAGGAACTGCTGCCTCCTTCTTCTTCTTCCTCACCAGCTATCTTGCCAGATCCTAAGCAGGTGGATAGAATAAGGCTGATAAAAGTGGAGGGTAACCTCAGACGTGCCAATGGTCTGTGTTTATACTGCGGAGACAGAGGTCATTTTGCTTGCAGTCGTCCACAAAAAGCCAGGGGTCTCCAAATTCCAGGGTAAGTAGATGTGTCATCTATGTGATTGTCTTTTCCAGTGACATTATCCTGTGGTGGTACTTGTTTCCCCTGTTTAAGCCCTCCTTGATTGTGGTTCAGCAGGTCATTTCCAGTTTCCTGCATTAGGCCATGGTGGACCAGTATTGGATTAATTTTTGATGTTTGGAGGGATCCTTAGTGATGACGTCCATTGTTGGAAGCGCTCTGTCCAAGTCCACACAGTTTGTTACTATGTCCTTGGATCTGTAAGTGGGTGTGTCCCACTCAGAGAGAATCTCTGTGCTTGTGCTCCGAAGTTGTCTTGTCCTCTACTCTTGGGTCTGCCATGGCTCTGTAAGCATAATTTGGTTCTGGATTGAAGGTTTGTACACGTTCTTAGTTGAGGATCAGCCTGTCACTCCGAGTGCCTAGCTCCTGTTCAACCTCCACCTGTATCTCAAAACCTGGAAGAATTGCCAGTAACATAACATCATTTTGATTATGTTTCTGATAAGAATGCGGCAGATTCTCCGCCACCTCATCATCCTTGTGATTGTCAGATGGACTTGATTCAAAGGTCCACGCCTCGTGGCCTTGTTCTTTATGAAGAAGAGAAGAACAAAAACATTAAAGCCAATTCCTTATCAATATACCTCGATCTCACTGCCCAGGAGAAGAAACCACTGATCCTGCCACTGAGGCTTCAGTCAATTCTAGGACTATCTATGAAATCAAGAACATTGTTGATATGAAAAAAGTAGGGTTGTGGGAACCAATGGAGAACATTGCTTCTCTTCTTGTGAAGAGGTGTCTGCTTAGATCCGATCTGAAGATGAGGGGACAGAAGGGGGGAGGGCAGGTACTGTTAGGTCAGCTTCCCATGGCTGCCACTAATCTGCTCTCTCCTGTGGGTATGGAGGCCACGCTAGTCACCATGATGCTGCCTCAATGCTTCTGCCTATTACTCCAGCCTCTGTCACCTTAGGGTGTGCACTCACCTCTTAAGGGGCCAGGGTGCACGCATCTAAATCCTTCCCTAGCCATGGCTAGTGGTCCCTGAGTATTTAAGGAACCCTCTCCATGCACAGGTTGTCTGAGCTTTAAGATTCCAGGTGACCAGCAAAGGTGTTGAAGTCTAGTGCTTCAGCGATTCTCCTGCACTTTGCCTGCGTTTATCCTGCATTTGTTTTTGTTTGTGATCCAGCTCTGTACCCTCCCTTCCTGTGTGCTTCTACACTTCCAGTTTTTAGTTCTGTTCATGTTTAAATTGCTTGTGTAAAGGTTTGTCTTCCTTGTTCATGTTTGTCTATTACCCACCTAGCCTGTCTGCTTTGTCTGTGTCTTCACTACCACCCAGCCTGCCACTTTGCCTGTGCTTTCATTCACTACCAGTGTGCAGTCTATATCTAGTAACCTGTGCCTCAGTGACTGTTCAGACTGCTCCTGTGGTTTTGGTGCATATTCTGTATCCTGATCTCCCGGTGCCTGTACCACAGTCCCTGACCTCAGTGGATCAGCTGCCAACTACACCGGGAATATCCCAGGAGGTAGCAGTCTGGTTGCTTCCCTGCAGCAAATGCCAGAACCCTGCACAGGGGTTAAAGGGTTGATACCAGCGGAGCACTGGAATAACGTCTTTAGGGTTAGCCACATTCACTGATCCGTAACAGTCTTCAGCTGAATATAAAACAGGTTATGTGTTTACAGAAAATTAAGTAGCTGCTAAGTTCTTGGCTGCCTGTGGCAAGTTCTATATATTATTATTTTTTACTGAAATGTATTTAATATGGGAGTCAATAAATGTGCTAAAGAAGACTAATTGCCAGACCGTAAAATATTTCCTTAAATCAACTGGGAAAACAATTTATGTGAAGTTATTATCATAAATCAGAGACATAACCAGACTTAATCTTCATATAATTATTTATGGAATTATTGCGACAATTGTCACACCTCACAAATAGCCAGTCTATATTTATTGACAGTCTCGCTGCTTAATCTGAAATGTTCTGTAATAAATCTTGAAGAAAATGCTAAACTGAATTATGCTGCCAAGTTTGGTACATGTGGATAAGGATTATGACTTGCTGGAATTCTACGATAGCAGCTTCTGGACATAATTCCTCAGTTCTAAAGATTCCCTTTAGAGTCATCACATACAACATATTTATATCGGCACTGCACAGTACATAATTACTTTATAAAGTCAGTGCCAGTTGTTTAGTAGTGATATACTGTACTGTATACACACACATACACACACACAATGGTATTGAGACTCCTAGACATTACATATACAGGAGCTTTTATTATGTAAGTATTAATATGCAGTTGTGCCGTTGGTCCCCCCTTGACAGCTAAAAAGCATCCACTCTTCTGGGAAGACTTTCTACAATATTTTGGAGTGTGTCTGTGGGAATTTGCTCATTTTTTTTTAGAAGAACATTTGTGAGGTCAGACGCTGATGGTGGATGATAGGACCTGGAGCGCAATCTTCATTAAAGTTCCTCCTTGTACCATAGATTTAAATAGATGCAGTCTGGGATTTTCACAAGCTGCCTGTCTTGAAAAGAACCAATCGTGTCTTTTGTCCTTTTCAATGAAATGATGCTGAGTTGTAATTTCAGGCACTGCTGTTTTAGAAAAAAAAATATACGTTTGAATTAAATATAACTAGGGATGAGCGAATCAATTTCGGATGAAACATCCGAAGTCGATTCGCATAAAACTTTGTTACAATATGAGCGCTCCGTACAGTATTAAAATGTATTGGTTCTGATAAGCCCAAGTTATTACTTTGCGAAGTCTTGCGAGACCTCGCATAATAACTTCAAAAATTGATTTATACTGTAGAAAAAAATAACATTTCCCGAACTCTGGTTCGGTTCCAAGTGGTACCTTTATTTGATGGATTTGGCACTCCCATTATTTTTATTGTTCCTATAACACAGCAGAACAATGGAAAAAGTACAGAAGTGAAGACACCCTAATTTCCCATACCGTACATCCTGCGTATCTTCTGGTGCTTTTTGGGGCGCTCATATGGATATACCGATTAGGGCCATACAGATGGTACTGTAGCCATGGATTAAATAATGTGCAAAGATGAGGCCCATGAATTTCACAGGTTTCTTGTTCAATCTTCTGTCCTTCTTTCCAAGGCAGAATGGTTCTGGGTTCAGGGGCCCAGATATTTTAAATAGCAGCTCTTCAAAATCCCCACATTTCCATTGGCATTCAACATTTACAGTCTATGGTAGAACATGGCATTCCGTGATTACGTGACTTCTTAACTGTTTTTCGATAGATAGATAGATAGATAGATAGATATATAGATAGGCTCAATAAATATGAAGCTGTCATGTTTCAACACATGGACAGCTGCCAAAATCATTTTGGATATGGTATTGTAAAGTTGATTTGAAAAAAATAATAAATAATGAATATATACACAGTAATGTATCTAGAATACAATGTATAACAGTTGAGTAAAGCAGACATGGAAAAGGACTTTGTAATATCAATGCACCGCAACTAATGCAAGGCAGGTGCTGCGGAGGCAACTTAAACCGTGATAAAATAAAGGCATAAATTCACACTGAGAAAATATTATTTCACTTCTGCAGAAATCATTAGTTAATATACACCTTGAATATTGTGCACAGTTTCATACTCCACTGCACAAGAAAGAAGAGCTGTATAATGTTTAGAGACAGGAGACTGTATGGAGTGCTGGTGGCATACTGTACATTTTAAAAGGGATTAGAGAAATTGGATTTATTTAGTCTAAAAAAAAATATGCTAAAGGTTGAAATAATGAATGTTCAAAATCTGCAAAAATATTTTTTTCTTTACACCCAGGGCTATAGATATTACAGATGATCATCCCATGTTTTTTTTTTTTAACTGTCTCCAAGGCATTTGTTGGCAATAGTCATTGGTGTGATATAATTGTACAAAGAATGTTTTTTTTATTTCATGTTTATGTATAAATTTTGGGTACTTTATGATAAATCTTTCAGTGAAGTATTTCTCCTTTTAAAATCTTTAGCAATTTTCATTAAATATGTTGCTCATTTAGTGATATTGATCCAAGTGTTCAACATTATTGACTCTGCTTATAATTTGCTTCAGTTCCCTAAGTTAGCGGTTATAGAATATGTAAAATCAGTGGGTAATTATTTTTATATTTTAATAGTACAAACATTATTGGACACGATGATGCCTATGCGTTTATTTATTTTTCATTTTAGGAAAAAGCAAGGTCATTTGAACATTTAAATTTTTTACTTTCAATTTTTTTTTTACACTTTTTAAATAGCCCTAAGTGAATATAACAAGCAATTATTAGATTGCTATTTGTATTCTGTAATGCATTTTTATTCATTAAAGCAGGGATGCCAACCTTCGGCCCTCCAGTTGTTGCAAAACTACTAGTTTTGCAACAGCTGGAGAGCCGCAAGTTGAGCATGCCTGCATTAAAGAATACAAATTCAGCATATTCTAATGCAGTGCTGCCACCTTCAGTCCTGTATTGGAATATACCAATGATGGGGATCAGAGCCTTAAGCAGGCTCCGGCCTATCACTACATGATAGTGATCTCAGCCTGGGAAAGCTGTTACCGGAGCAGTAGTACACAGCTGCTGCGTTTTCAACACCAAGATGCAATGGTTAAGTGTGTCTGATAGGTGTTATGGCTGATAACAGACAACAGATCCGCGAGCACAGCAAGTGCTATATTTAAAGTGATGTTTTCTGCCGTACATGTATCGCGCTGGTTTTCAAGGGGTTAATTACATCAAATCTCTAAAGTATTTAGATCCAGGTGCTGGTTTGAAAACTATATTTTTCATGGGATAACCCCTTTAAACACACATCTGCAGGTGCATCTTAAATTAGAATATGATAGAAAAGTTATTTTATTTCAGTAATTCAAGTGAAACTTACATTATATATATTCAATACACACACAGTGATCTATTTCAAGAGTTTATTTCTTTTAATGTTGCTGATTATAGCTTACAGCTAAGAAAACCCAAAAGTCAGGGTCTCAGAAAATTTGAATATTATATAAGACCAATTAAAAATGATTTTTAATACAGAAATGTTGGCTTACTGAAAAGTATGTAAAGTAAATGCACTCAATACTTGGTCGAGGCTCCTTTTGCATGAATTAATGCATCAATGCGATGTGGCTTGGAGGTGATCAGCCTGTGACACTACTGAGGTGTTTTGGAAGCCCAAGTTGCTATGATAGCAGCTTTTAGCTTGTCTGCATTGTTGGGTTTGGTATCTCTTTTCTTCCTCTTGACAATACCCCATAGATACTCTATGGAGTTTAGGTCAGGTGAGTTTGCTGGCCAATGAAGCACAGTGATGCTGTGGTTATTAAACCAGGTGTTTGCACTTTTTTAAGTGTGGGTAGATGCCACGTCCTGCTGAAAAATGAAGTCAGCATCTTCATAGAGTTTGTCAGCAAAGGGAAGCATGAATTGCTGTAAAGTTTCCTGGTAGACGGTTGTGATGACTTTGGACTTGATATAACACAGTGGACCAACACCAGCAGATGACATGGCTACCCAAACCATCACTGACTGTGGAAATTTCACACTGGACCTAAAGCATCTTGGATTGTGTGCTCCTCCACTCTTCCTCGAGACTCTGGGACC
Organism: Bufotes viridis; assembly: GCA_033119425.1. Taxonomy (NCBI): domain Eukaryota; kingdom Metazoa; phylum Chordata; class Amphibia; order Anura; family Bufonidae; genus Bufotes; species Bufotes viridis. The sequence goes on along the minus strand of CM065591.1, from coordinate 407,018,956 downwards.
TTGATTTCTAATTAAAATACAAAATTTACTTTAATTTGAAAACAAGACTTTGGATTAACAATACAGTCCTTTCTCTCGTTAACCCAGGTAAGACGCTTCTGACGTTGTAAATCTCCCCCAAATTCTCGAAATGGCCTTTTCCTGACAGTCCTTTCAAGGGTGCGTTGATCCTTGTCTCATGTGCACCTTTTTTACCCTACTTTCCATTAATATTCTTGGATACAGCACTCTGTGAACAGCCAGCTTCTTAAAGTATAACAGTCAAATTTTTTTTTTTTACTATTGGATTCTGGTGATTAATATCACCTTGTTGGCCCTGTTTTAATTACTGACTATTTAATAAATAACCCCTAAAAGCCACCTAAAAGTTCCCAGTATTGGCTATTTTTACCTGAGATTAAAATCAGGTTGCTATGCTCCTTCCGTCTACCAGATGAGGACGGAGCACCCTGCGTGCACTGGGAACTTATAGTGAGTCAGCATTGTAAGGGAATGTATAAAAAGCCAGGTTCTTCCTGACAGGAGATAACAGTGCTGGGCTGTGTGTGTGAACTTCTCCACATGCCTGTGCTTGGCAGACACTCCCTTAGCAGTGCTGGACAATGTGGCTGCTCAGTGTATAAATGAAAGCCTTATCTGATAAGAGGAGAGCTTGTAGAAGGACTATAGGCTTCAGTCAGACCTGAGAACTTCACTGCAAGTCCCCCTATACAGAGCTGGTCTTCACTAACTTCACTGCAGGCGTCCTATGGATTAGCCTCAGGGCTGGGGGCGGCCATTTTAACAGAATAGTGAAATTGCAGTTTTATGCAGACTGGTTGCTAAGGGCTGAATCTTATTAAATAAGGGGTAAGTAAGTCTAATAGTTATTGATTCAGGAATATTATCATATTAGTAACTACATATATGAAAACTGAAATTAGAGTCTAAATGTGACAGTTATCCTTTAAGCAATGACCGTCGATGGAGGGTGTCTTCTGGACAACTATCAAGTCAGCAGTCTTCCCCATGATTGTGTAGCCTACTAAACCAGATGGAAGAACACTTTAAAAGCTTAGGAAACCTTTGCAGGTGTTTTGTGTTGATTAGCTAATAACTTTTTCACAATATTTTAATTTTCTGAGATACTGACTTTTGGGTTTCTATTAGCTATAAGCCATAATCATCAACATTAAAAGAAATCAACTGTTGAAATAGATCACTCTGTGTGTAATAATATGAGTTTAAATTTTTTGAATTGCTAAAATAAATTCACTTTATTGAGATCCACCTGTAGATACTGTTGTTAAGGTGACATTTGCTGTAAATGTATCTGGCCTTTAAACATCATTTATAGGTTTTTATAGGGGATGGGCAGTTTGCAAGAATGATGTATTTCTTATGTGACATATCTGCTGTGCTGTAGAAAGCCGTTGGATACCCATCTGTAGACTGCATAAATATTAGTACTGTTTCCATAGGGTGGATGTCATTCACCCACATCACAGTTGTCTTTGTTGCTCCTGGACAGATCCCACTCTGCATCTGCGTGAAAGAGTTAATTTGCTGTTCAGTGCGTGTGCAAGAAGATGATCATTCCAGGGACAGCACCGAAAGGGGTGAATCACATCTCTGACTACCATCTTTGTGCTTTACTGATGCAGTGGGGCATGAATACTGATGTTTAACAGATGGGGACCCAAGAGCCTTCTACCAAGCCTTCTAAATACTAATTCTAAATAATAATTCTACATGCAATATCAACATTTTATAGTGAAAATCTACATTTGTCCCAGGAGATCAGCTATTTCCCAATTGCATTGTACAATCCTCTGTCCAGAAGTAAGGCTACTGGATGCCAGAAAACCCCCTCCCACTACTTTGTTTACAATATGAGACCAGGAAAAGTCAACTTGACCCCTTTCTTGGTAGAGTGTATAACCTCAATTCCAACATGAAAATGTATTATATACAGCAATGAATACAGTTTACACAGGCAACACTGACAGGTCCCTAATGACCTAATTTTTCACAGACTGCCTGTGGAAACAAAGGATTATGTGAAAATAATGTACAAAGTATGCATTTACATAAAACACGTAGCAAAGCAAGTTGAAATTGTGACAATGTATTGCTCTGCTCCCAAGCAACCAATGTGCAATAATATAGATAATACATCGGGTCACAGCTCATAGAAAATGACATGTGAGCAGGACAACAGTGGAATTTGCTAAATGGGTTATCCCATTAAAAATATTACTTTGCAATGAATAGGTCATTTCAAATTATCAATTATTGCAATCTACATGCAATAAAAATATTGGAAGGTTTTTCTTCTCTGGTAGCGCCCCCTGCTATTTCTTCTGTGAAAAAAGTTCTGGTCCACCTTCTAATGTATTCAGTGGTGGAATAACATGCTCAGTGCCAATATAGGGATCTTATTATTTTAAATTCATAGAAGTATATAGCTACATCTTTCTTTGTACAGTGGAGAAGTAAATGGGGTGGCATTGCATACTATAGTGTTATTTATTGGTGGAATTGCCGGGTTCGTGTGTGGGTGACCCTTTCAGAGGAAGAAGTTGTTAGCGAGAGATGACTGCAGTGCAAACCTGGGAGATACAAGTGCTTAATTATTAAGTAAATGTACCCACTGAAAGGGAACTTACAAGCCCTCCAGATATGAGAATGAAAAAGGTCAAAAACTACACTGGTGAGTTTTTTTTTCTCTCACTGATATAGTTAAAATAATCGTGTGCATTTCTTCACTTTTTTTAAATTTGTGGGTTAACCCTTTTAACTCTCTAAGGATGAAGCACATCACTAACCTAAGTTTGCATTAAAGGGGTTGTGTCATCTCAGACAATGGGGGTGGTGCAGGACCCACCTCTCGTAAACTGAGCCTGCAAAGTCCCAGAGCGTGCACTACGCATGTTGTACATTTGTTTCTATGGGGGCCGCTGAAAATAGCTGAGCACTGGCTCAACTATTTCTGTTGGTCCCATAGAAATGAATGGGAGTGGTGGCCGCGCAAGTGCCGTGCTCTCTCATTCATTTCTGTAGGAAATCCAAAAATAGCTAAGCCAATAGAAAGGCTTGGTAGTGGCCTGACCCAGCACAGCCAGCCACCACTTTGCTGGCCTCGTGTTAGGCTTCGTTTTAGAGATAGGTGCGGGTCCCAGAGGTGGGACCTGCACCTATCAGACAATGGGGGCATATTCTAGCGATATGCCCCCATTGTCTGAGATGGGAATACCCCTTTAATCAATAGTACAGCGTGTGCATGAATAAGGCTACTTTCATATCAGCGTTTTCCTTTCCGCTATTAAGATACATCATAGGATCCCAATACCGGAAGAAAACGCTTCTGTTTTGTCCCTATTCATTGTCAATGGGGACAAAACTAAACGGAATAGAATGCACCAGAACATATTCCGTTCTATTTGGTTGTGTTCCCATCATGGACAGGAAAATGCATTTAGCGGGGATGGGGGGTAAACAGATGATAAAATGAGAACTAGACATTTCTCACTGGTTAGACATAATTTATGCATATAGTAACATTTTGATTTATGCATAGCTGTTTCAAAAGTTAGTGACCATTTAAGACTTGACAAGTTTCTTTTTGTGTTTTAATCTCCACATTTTAAAAGACATAACTTTTTTTTTTTTTTGTTGATACAGCAATATAAGGGCTTTTTATGTTAGGCAAGTGCCTTAGTCCTAATGATGGCCACATCAGAGTTTGTAGGAGGGCTGGAGGGCTGGAGAACATATACTGCCATCATGCGTAGTGTACAGACATTCCAAATCAACACCAGGTGTCACAATGTGGGTTGCAATTGGCTAGCATGCCCATGGAGGAAACATTGACCAGCCATCAATATATCCAGGACATCTTGGAACCAGTCCTACTGCCATTAGATGTGGTGTCCCAACAACATAGCGTCACCCACTGCTTGCGCTACACAATGTGCTCTTCAGGGTCTCTAGCAGCTATTCTGACCAGCTCTATAATCAGATCTCTTCCCACATCAAGAATGTCTGGGGCTGAATGTGACAAAGGATCTCCCATGCACAGCAGCCAGCAACCACCTAGGCTGAACTAGGGATCCAAGTTGAAAGAACTTAGAAGAACTATATCATGTATCATAGCAAAGGGAGTTGCCACACAATATTAATGTGACCCTGCTTCAATATATTCCCTGCTGTAGAACCCAAAATAAAGGGTGCACCACCTTGGTTATGTATTCATTGACCAAGCATCACTAGCACTTTATGTCAGTCTCGGCTCAATCTATCTACCGTACTGTGAACAAGTTTTAGGTAGGTGTGGAAATAATACTTTCAGAAATAGAAGTCTTACTAGTTTATTAATCAGTTAACAAAATGCTAACTGAATGAACTAAAGAGGAATCTAAATCAAAGTAATATTTGGTGTAACCACCGTTTTGTCTTCAAAACAGCATTAATTCTTCACAATTTTTTAAGGAACTCGGCAGGGAGGTTGTTCCTAACACCTTGGAGAACGAACCATAGATCTTCTGTGGATGTTTGCTCAAATCCTTTTGTCTCTTCATATAATCCTAGACAGAGCTGATGATATTGAGATCAAGGCTCTGTGGGGGCTATATTATTACTTCCAGGACTCATTGTTCTTCTTTACACCGAAGATAGTTCTTAATGACATTGGCTGTATGTTTGAGGTTGTTGTCCTGCTTCAGAATAAATGTGGAGCCAATCAGATGCTTATATGATCATATTGCATGATGGATAAGTATCTGTCTGTATTTCTCATCATTGAGGACACTATTAATCCTGATCAAATCCCCAACTCCATTTGCTGAAATGCAGCACAAGGAACCTCCAGCATGCTTCACTATTTACCTGCAGACAGTCATTATTGTACTGCTCTGCTCTCCAGCCCTTCGGGGAACAAACTGCCTTATTTTACAGTCTAATATTTAAAATTTTGACTGATCAGTCCAGAGCACCTGCTTGCAGTTTTCTGTACCCCAGTTCATATGTTTTTGTGCATATTTGAGTCACTTGTAGAGTTGAGCGAACACCTGGAAGTTTGGGTTCGCCAGGTTCAGCCGAACTTCGCCGCAAAGTTCGGGACCCGAACTTGACTCCAAAGCCCATTGAAGTCAATAGGGACCCAAACTTTGGCAATAAAATGCCTCTAAAAAAGTCCTGGAAAGGGCTAGAGGGCTGGAAATTGAACCAAAATGGGGGCAAGAGTAGGATAAGTGCCCTGCAAACAAATTTATATAGGGAAATAACTTAAAATAACATATATAAAAATTAAAATTAAATGTTCTAAACCTTGCTGGACTGGCAAGGATGGGCAGGGAAGTTATATCTCCCTAACAGCACACTAGGTAAATGTAGTGGCAGCTGGGCCAGAGCCGGATAGCAGTTTGGCGCATGTCCTTCCTCCCCCGAGGATTGCAGGGCATTTCTCTTTGCCTCCTACTCCGCTTCCTCCTCCTCTACCACCTCCTCATCCACTCAGCGTAACACCTTCACCACCAACATCAGCACAGCCAGGGGGAAACAACAGCAGGCTGTTCTGAAACTCATCTGTTTGGGGGACAAACCCCACACCGCGCAGGAGCTGTAGACGGGCATCGAACAACCGATGAGTTGTTGGTGCCACTGAGCCTCAAGCCCACCCTGGTGGTGTGAGATAACGGGCGAAATCTCGTAGCAGCTCTGGGCCTAGCCGGTTTGACACACATCCCTTGCCTGGCGCATGTGTTGAATTTGGTGGTGCAGAAATTTCTGAACACCTGACAGTCAAAATCAATTCAGCTAATCTAGCTCTTAGATTCTGGTGGGACAAATTCACTTTTATTGGTGCTCAAGGCCCCCTGCGGCCTGAGCTGCAGATGTGACAGGCACATCATTTTATTAAATTTGTCGGTTAGATTGTTGGGTAACATTTCCATGGTTATCAGGACTTTTTATTATAAATCGTAGCAAAAACTAGGAACATTTCAAAAAGAGAAAACTAACCCGACCAGCCTCCCACCCTACACCCCCCCCATCACTCAAATCACTCATTAATGCCCATTCACAAACTATTTACAAATTTACTTATAAACATATTTAAATAACTATAAGTCAGATAAATGAAAGAAAGAAGGGGTACAGATCAGCCAACAATCTGAACGCAACCTAATTTACTAAATATATTTCCCAGTCAGATATGCAGTGCAGGGGTACTTTGGAAGAAAGAAGGGGTACAGATCACCTAACAATCTGAGGGCCACCTAATTTACTAAATATATTTCCAAGTCAGGTATGCAGTGCAATAATGTAACAGACGATTTTTACAAATTTACCTCTCTGTTACCTATGCAGAGCAGGGGTTTATATATGGCAAAACTGGGTTAATGTCACCCAATAATGTAACAGCCGATTTTTACAAATTTACGTCCCTGTCAGCTATGTGAGGTGGAGGGGTCTGCCTCTATGTGAAGTCGTGTCTAAATCCTGTAATTCGAGAATACATCTCTGAGGGACATGAACATGTGGAGTCACTGTGGGTAGAAATACATGGAGCAAAAAACAATAATAAAATACTAATAGGAGTGTATTATAAACCACCTAATATACCAGAGTCCACAGAAAATCTATTACTAAACGAGATAGACGAGTCGGCAAATCATAATGAAGTAGTTATCATGGGGGACTTCAACTACCCAGATATAGACTGGGAAACTGAAAGCTGTACATCCCAAAAAGGAAACAGGTTCTTGGCAATAGCCAAAGACAATTACCTTTCCCAACTGGTTCAGGACCCCACTAGAGGGACGGCCATACTGGACTTAGTATTAACCAATAGACCGGATAGAACAACAGATGTGCAGGTTGGGGACACCTGGGAAATAGTGACCATAAAGTTATAACCTTCCAATTATCCTTCAAACGAGAGTTTCTAAAGGGAGGAACAAAAATACCAAACTTCAAAAAAGCAAAATTTAGCCAACTAAGCAAGGCCATAGGCCTAACTAACGGGGATAAAGTCCTCAAAAATAAAAATACAACCATAAAATGGGAGATTTTTAAAAGCATTGTAACATCTAATTGTGAGAGGTACATACCTTATAGGAATAAAAGGCTAAGGAACAATAAGAAACCAATGTGGATAAATGGAACCGTAAAGAAAGCAATAAATGACAAAAAGAAAGCATATAAATCACTAAAACAGGAGGGGAGTCAGGAAGCACTGATAAACTATAAGGAAAAAAATAGAATATGTAAAAAACTAATAAAATTTGCCAAACTAGAGACCGAGAGATTAATCGCCAAAGAGAGTAAAACTAACCCTAAAATGTTCTTCAATTATATAAATAGTAAAAAATATAAATCTGAAGGAGTCGGCCCTCTACATAGCAATGAGGGGGTGTTGCAGAGAGCGACGAGGATAAAGCAAAACTATTAAATATTTTTTTCTCCACTATATTCACTGAGGAAAATAAACTGTCAGATGAAATGCAGAATGTAAAAGTAAATCCCCCATTAAAAGTGCCCTGTCTGACCCAGGAAGAAGTACAATAGCGACTTAAAAAGATTAAAATAGACAAATCGCCAGGACCGGATGGCATACACCCCCGTATCCTAAGGGAATTAAGTGATGTCATAGCCAGACCATTATTTCTGATATTTAGGGACTCTATAATAACAGGGAATGTTCCACAGGATTGGCGCATAGCAAATGTGGTGCCAATATTCAAAAAGGGTCCAAAAACAGAGCCTGGAAATTATAGGCCGGTAAGTTTGACATCTATTGTTGGTAAACTGTTTTAAGGGTTTCTAAGAGATGCTATTTTGGAGTATCTCAATGAAAATAAGCAAATAACGCCATATCAGCATGGCTTCATGAGGGATCGGTCATGCCAAACTAATTTAATCAGCTTCTATGAGGAGGTAAGTTCTAGACTTGACAGCGCCGAATCAATGGATGTCGTATATCTGGACTTCTCCAAAGCATTTGACACCGTACCTCATAAAAGGTTAGTATATAAAATGAGGATGCTCGGACTGGGAGAAAATGTCTGTATGTGGGTAAGTAACTGGCTAAGTGACAGAAAACAGAGGGTGGTTATTAACGGTAGATACTCAGATTGGGTCACTGTAACTAGTGGGGTACCTCAGGGGTCAGTATTGGGCCCTATTCTCTTCAATATATTTATTAATGATCTTGTAGAAGGCCTGCACAGTAAAATATCTATTTTTGCAGATGACACTAAACTGTGTAAAGTAATTAACACTGAAGAGGACAGTTTTCTGCTACAGAGGGATCTGGATAGATTGGAGGCTTGGGCAGAAAAATGGCAGATGAGGTTTAACACTGACAAATGTAAAGTTATGCACATGGGAAGGAATAATGCAAGTCATCCGTACATATTAAATGGTAAAACACTCGGTAACACTGACAAGGAAAAGGATCTAGGAATTTTAATAAACAGCAAATTAAGCTGCAAAAACCAGTTTCAGGCAGCTACTGCCAAGGCCAATAAGATAATGGGTTGCATCAAAAGGGGCATAGACGCCCGTGATGAGAACATGGTCCTACCACTTTACAAATCACTAGTCAGACCACACATGGAGTACTGTGTACAGTTCTGGGCTCCTGTGAACAAGACAGACATAGCAGAGCTGGAGAGGGTTCAGAGGAGGGCAACTAAAGTAATAACTGGAATGAGGGATCTACAGTACCCTGAAAGGTTATCAAAATTAGGGTTATTCACTTTAGAAAAAAGACGACTGAGGGGAGATCTAATAACTATGTATAAATATATCAGGGGTCAGTACAGAGATCTGTCCCATCATCTATTTATCCCCAGGACTGTGACTGTGACAAGGGGACATCCTCTGCGTCTAGAGGAAAGAAGGTTTGTACACAAACATAGAAAAGGATCCTTCACTGTAAGAGCAGTGAGACTATTGAACTCTCTGCCTGAGGAGGTGGTGATGGTGAGTACAATAAAGGAATTCAAGAGGGGACTGGATTTATTTCTGGAGTGTAATAATATTACAGGCTACAGCTACTAGAGAGGGGTCGTTGATCCAGGGAGTTATTCTGATTGCCTGATTGGAGTCGGGAAGGAATTTTTTTCCCCTTAAGTGGGGAAAATTGGCTTCTGCCTCACAGTTTTTTTTTGCCTTCCTCTGGATCAACTTGTAGGAAACAGGCCGAACTGGATGGACAAATGTATTTTTTCGGTCTTATATACTATGTTACTATGTTAATATGCAGAGCAGGGGTTTGTAAATTGTAAAACTGGGTTAATGTCACCCAATAATGTAACAGACGACTTTTACAAATTTACGTCCCTGTCACCTATGCAGAGCAGGGGTTTGTATACGGCAAAAATAGTAAAATGTCACCCACCAATGGAACAGACGATTTTTCCAAATTTACCTCCCTGTCACCTATGCAGAACAGGGGTTTATATATGGCAAAACTGGGTTATTGTCACCCAATAATGTAACAGACGATTTTTACAAATTTACGTCCCTGTCACCTATCTAGCACAAAAAGTTTTTTTTTTTTATAGCACTAATGTAAATGCAGTATGTTACGGTTGTATTGGACTGTCAGAAATGCAGCGCATCATGTAAATTTGCTATCTAGCACAATAAAATATGTGATTGTTTTTATAGCAGCAATGTAACTAGTATGTAACGGTTTAATTGGACTGTCAGAAATGCAGCATAAACAGTGTGCTTTTTTTTATAGCAGCAAGGTAACATTAGTATTTAACGGTTTTATTGGACTGCAGTGCCTGTTGCAGACAGAGAAAAAATTGCTTTAGGTCACAAAAATATGTGACAGACTGATGTAATTGAATAATTTTCACTGCCAGGTATTCACTGCAGGCCGCAGGGGTACTTGATTGGCCAAAAAAGGGAATTTGTCCTCCACTGAGCTACCAGAACAGAATTAAAGTAATGTCCCTAGCACGCATGCAGTTCAAATGCAGTTGCAAGATTTAACACCACCAAGTTCAACAGAATTCTTCCCTAATCTGTCCCTCACAGCAGCAGCAGCATCCTGTTCCTACACTGAGAAGAGCAGAGTGAAGTGCGGTGCTGCGTGACTCCAGCCTATATAGAGGCTGGGTCACATGCTGCTCTTGTCTAATCACAACCATGCCATTAGTAGGTATGGCTGTGATGGCTTCTAAGGGCAGACTAGTGAAACACTTGTTGATTGACTGCCCTGCAGACTTTCAAAAAGCGCCTAGAAATCGCTGAAACACCGAATCCGAACCCGAACTTTTATGGAAATGTCCGGGTACCAAAAACCGTAAAGTTCGGTACAAACCTGAACTTTACAGTTCGGGTTCGCTAAACCCTAGTCACTTGACCTTGTTTCCATGTGAATTGTATCTCTTTTTAGCTGCAATTCTTCCATGAAGACCACTTCTGGCCAGACTTCTTTGTACAATAGATGGATGTACCTGGGTTTGCACTGGTTTCTGCTGGTTATAAGCTGATGGCACTGCAGTACATTTTCTGATTTTGAAGGGAAGTAAGCATGATGGTCTTTGGTCGGCCACTGCATCTTCAGTCCTTAATCTGGCAAAGGAAAAGTGTGCAGTTGAGCACTGTGCCCCCATATCAGAACGGGCAGTGTATAACTTTATATAAAATCCATAGATCTTCCGTGAAGCTATACATTAACAGCCAAGTAGAACAGAAATGAACAGGCACAGTGCTTGGCAAGCCTCACCACCCAAACCCGTTATTAATGACATGCCATATGTTTGCTAAAATAATAGGTACCCTTTTATAAACTCCTGACTAACCTAAGTATCTCAGTAGAGTTTGGCTTTAATGAGTGTATTTACATAAAGCAATTTTTTAACCTATGTGTCCATCCAACCAGAAACCAAAACCAAAACCAAACTTAACATTAACGTGGCAAAATTACAATTTCCATTGAGGCTGCATATAATTTTTCTGTAATAAATTGATTGATATATAAATTGGTTCCTACCATGTTTCTAAGATTATGTCCACATTATTCATTTTGTCCATTAGCAGATTTTTTTCAACTTATGTTTAAAATATGATATGCCAAGAATATGCTGACGAGATTGAAATGTATTTATAATGGCAGCACAATAAACACATTTCCCAGATTCCCTAGTTACCAGCTGTCCTAAAAACCTTGTGCTCAAGGCAGCTGGCAGAAATGATTTGAAATACACAAGAACATAGTGAAAGGTAAAGGAAATGTTTTAACATTCCAAAGTCAAAAGTAAGATGGTTTGATTTTGCTCTTCTCACTACCTCATAACATTGGAACAGACAAAATCTGAACGCTGGGAGAAACACAACATAAATTAAGCATAAATTCAGGTGACTACAAGCCTAGGGTCTGACAGTCGAGGAAGGTAAAGACTTGAAACAATTTGACTGTTCAGACAAATTTTTCAGCCTGTATTTCTTTGTAGGAGATGCCCTTGACTTTAGCTAAATGTAAAATACATGGAACAAAGAAGGCATCTGTAAGACAACAATGACTCTGCTTTACTTTAGGTTTTCGCTTGAATAATATATATTGGGAACTATATGGCTCCGGTCACTGCTCAGTTCATTTATGTTGAAGTGTACTGTAGTTTAAAAAATATGATATGCCATAGTAACATATCAAACGTTTTGATTGGTGGGGGTCTGAGTGTTGCAGGAGATGGACTCATAGACTTTCTACTGAGACCATTTTGAACAGAGAGGAGAAAGAGCTCTATGTGAGTGCTTCTTTCTCCTCGTTCTAGCGATTAGTGGGGATCTCAGTATTTAGACACCTAACAATCAAAACCTTTGATATATGGCCATGACTAGTTGAACATATTTTTTTAAAGTACAGGGACACTTTAATTATTTTACTATTGAACTAACAGACCATATTGTGAACTTTGAACCTAGACATGTTATACAATACACAAATCCTTGTGAAATGTGCATTAATGATTCGACTAGGATCTGCAATGCAGTGACGTCCATAGAAGAGAGGTGACCAAGGGGACAAAGATCACATTAAGCCTTTCATTATAGTGCAGGGTTTTTCCCTGTTCATGCCAGGTCGCCTCACATTCCGAGTAAATGCAGCAAGCATGCAAGTAATAAAAAGTTGCATTAATATTAGTACCTGCAGGGTGCTGCTGAATTTCTGTGTATGTTTTTTTTTGCACTGCAGACAATGCATACTTACCTTTGTACATTTATTTTAGTTTGTTCGAAAGTGATTTGACTGTTTTTACTTTGGACTGAAGATCCTGTTGCCTCTTTTCCTTTTAACGCCAATTTGAGCCAGTTTTTAGACAAAAAGACACAGTAAATCTGGGCCAATGTCTGCACAGGATTTGGTGAGATCTTTATATTAGTCTCTGTAATCTAATTTGGAAAAAAAAAAAAAAATATGGGACTATGGCTCAATTTTCACTTCCTAGTTATCATTTGCTCCAAATAAATCACTTTGTGTCAGTTATTTGTTATTATATTACATCACTTCTTATGTTCATTACTTTAATTATTACATATAGATACTCTTTGTTTTATATTTAAAAATTAATAATGTGATAACTATAATACACATGCACAGTAAGTCAAAACCAAATTAGTGAATTAGACTGGGAATATCATCAAGGAATAAACTTGTGCTGCACGTTATCCATTATGAGATAGTGACATATTGCAGGGGTATATTTAGTTACTACATTAATCTAAATCATTAGTTAATTCATCTGTTAGCTTTTCTATGATGTACTGTATTTAGAGTTTTACAGACATATGGCCACAAAGATTAATACCAGCATACTGTATCTTTTAACATAGCACTCATCATTCTATTTGACAAGTGTTGGTAATGATTCATTGGGAATTTTAATTCATTTATAGCAAATACATGTTTTAAGGCCAATATGTTGGCCTGTATTTGTGGGAGGGGCCTATTGCCCTTATAAGCCGGCGTCCTACCGTAGGGAGGCAGCGCTTCATTAAGAGCGTTCGCCTGGTTGCCTCTGGAACATCGTGCTCTAGGGATCGGTATGCTTTAGTTAAATGTGTATCGCACGTGTAAGCTCATGCGCAATCTTGTATGACGTAGTATGTTCCTCATGACAAAGGATATATATGTTTTAATATGGACAGGTTTTCTCAGTTTGGTCTATTTGGAAGTTTTCAGAGTCTCTTTCCGGACGGCATTGGTAAGTTTTCAAGTTACAAAAACTTCCACTGATTACGGCTCGTGGCGGAGCTTTAGATGTTTGGGTCACTTTTCCCTCAGATTGGTTGTGTATATCTCGCACGTTCAATAGGTGCCTCATGGTAAGGAATATATGTTTTACTATAGGCAGGTTATCGGTTGGTCTGTTTCGGATTTCTCAGATTCAGTTTGGACGACATTGGTAAGCTTCCAGTATAAACCTTCACTAGTTGTGGCTCTTTTTGCGAACTTCTAGATATCTGGTTCACTTTTCGTTTCAGCCTGGGTGTTTTGTTCACAGAGGTACGGTGATGGTGTCAGTCAGTCACTGTTCTCGGATACCATTAAAACACATATTTTGTTCCACAGCGATTATGTCCCACAGTTCTGACATTGTGGATGCTTCTGTGGAGGAAAATGGCTCTAGGATATCGGAATCTGGCAGCATTCCTTCACTACGAAACTGGACTATTCCAAGACTGATAGCAGAGCTAACTAAGGGGGGTATTCCTTTCCTGGCTACGGCACGAAAGGCGGAACTTTATCGTTTGTTAGTGACGGCCCCCGCTCAGTTGAATTAGGAAGAGGTGTCTATAGTCACGGTCCAGGCTTTGTTATCCCAGCTGCATGCAATGTTGAATAATGTGACAACTTCTTTAACAAATATGCAAACAAGGTTGGAGTCAGTGGAGTGTAGGGTGACGGCTATGTCGAGCTCTTCTCCGGAGGTGTCAACGGCAGTAGTACCTGTAGCAAGTACGTTTGGTGGTATTGCCAGTTCTCCTAATGTCACTCCGGCACATTTTATCCCTCCCAATATCAAGAAAGATATCTTGGAGGGTAGGGATGTGAATCTGGCATCCCTGTTAATCGCCACGCACGATTTGTCTGAGAACAGAGTTATAGCATGTGGTGATGTATCTGTTTAATAAAGTTTAGTAAAAAGGAAAGGATGGTTTATGATTTATCCGCTCCACAAGGCTCGCATATCCCTTGCCTTAACTCCCTTATTCCTGCCGAGGAGGTCAGTATGAAGTATGCGTCCATTGACCAAGCAATCGCTATAATTTTACAATTAGGTCCAGGTACAGCGTTATCCAAAGCTGATATTTCGGACACTTTCAAGTTGCTCCCGATCAAACCCGAACTTTGGCAATGGCATGGGATTAAATGGAGAAATAACTATTACTTCGCCACTAAACTCACCTTCGGTTCCCGGAGTAGTCCTTGGTTGTTTGATCAACTGGCAACGGCTCTGCATTGGATCCTAGAGCACACATGTCATTGCCAGCATGTCATCCATTACCTGGACGACTTTCTCTTGATCGAATCACCAGGGGGTCACTCTAGCAACTTGCAGAAACTGTTAGCTTGCTTCATTCAGTTGGGGGTTCCAGTAGCCCCAAACAAGATTGAGGGACCATCCTCGGTCCTTACCTTCTTGGGTATCACGTTAGATACGCTTAGCATAACGGCCAGGCTGCCCGAGGAGAAATTGTCCAGGATAAGGGAAGTGATACAAAAATTTACCGTCAGTAGGGTAACTTGCAAGGTTGAGTTACAATCGTTATTAGGATTGTTGAATTTCGCCATGCGCGTAATTCCGCAAGGTAGATCCTTTATCGCATGGTTGTTAGCCCTCTTAGCGACAGCCCCTTGTCAGGACAGTCCGGTCCATTTGGACAGAGAAGCTGAGGCAGATCTTGTGATGTGGCGACGTTTTTTAGATCAGTGGAACGGTATCTCCATGTTTATTCCGGTGACTGCAAGAAGTTCATTGGTGATATTCGTAGCAGCTACCAGTGAGGGTTTTGCAGCTATATTTTATACCCATTGGTTAGCGGAGACATGGCCACTTGCAGTGGCAGCACAGACAGGTTTCGTTCAGTCCTCGGCCTTTCGGGTTTTGTACCCCATAGTGGCCGCAGCATATGTTTGTGGTAGTTCCTGGACTAACTGGGTGGTAATATTCAATTCCGACAGTCCGGCCACTGCCGATATTGTCATTAGTGGCAAATCAAAATCTGCATATGTGATTTAATTAATGCGCCGCCTAGTACGGCTTTCCCTACAGTTTAATTTCTATTTCAGCTGCTCCCACATATGCGCTACGACCAATACTGCAGTCGACGCTAATTTCTACCTTTTTTCACAGGTCATGACAGAGGCAGATGTTGGGCCAACACCGAGCCCCCCGCATTCGGAACTAACGCTGGTCTGAATAGACACCTGGACACTGCTCACCAGTTAATAACTAAATCCCTTTCACCCAATACCGTTAGAGGTTATAACACCGGGTGGCAGTTGTTCCTTAAGTTTCAGCATACATATACCCAAGGCAATATGTCTTTCGTTAATCATATTCTTGCGTTTATTGGTTATTGTCACTCTGAGGTACATCTGAGTCATAGTACTGTCAAATCTTACCTAGCAGGTGTTCAGCATTTTTCCTCTATCACGCATCCCGAAAGGGGTTCCTTGTTCTCTGTGCATGTGATTAAAGCCGCGCTACCGGGGTTACAGAATAGCCGTACCAGTGATAACTATCGTAGGTTACCTATTTCAGGGAAAATTTTCAGACAGATGTCGGACTTACTGGATAGGGACCCCTTCGGAGTTCTTCATAGTCTGGTTGTGAAAGCGTCCATTTACCTGGCGTTTTATGGTTTTCTTAGACCAGGGGAGTTCACACGTACTACAGCCAGCAGTCCTTTCCCCACTGTCATACAGCTAGTTCCTGACTCTGAAGGGCACACCCTAGTTTTGACTGTCACCAAGACTTCCCAGGTCGGTCCACCTACGCACATCAGGTATTTCCACATGGCCCACCGCTGGTGTCCAGTTCAAGTGTGTCAAGTGTCAAGTGCAGCAATTAACCACTTCTCTGCCGAGTGCCGAACCGTAGTCCCAATAGTCCGTTGTTGCCATTTACCTCAGGGCCTCTGTCCACGTCCCAGTTTGTGTCCCATGTACGTCTTTTAGCCACCAGCTTAGGGGTCGAACCTACCTCCATATCCGGGAATTCTTTCAGAATAGGCGCAGCTTCGGCGGCTAGTAAAAACAAAGTACCCACTCACGTTATACGTAAATAAGGCCGCTGGCGCTCGTCTTGTTTTCACAGATATTTTCCCAATCCTGAACGAGAAATTGCATGGGCTTTTCAGAATTTGGTTTTGTGATTTGTCAATAAAGTTTTGGATATCACGCTGTATCTTTGCCCTTCTTCAGGTATACTCTCGTCGAAGCGGTTATGGCACATTTCAGACCGTTTGTGCACTCCAGGGGTTTGTAGGTATTGATACGTTAACCTGGTGTACTGTGGCTCTGACCACAAGTTTTAAGGCCAATATGTTGGCCTGTATTTGTGGGAGGTGCCTATTGCCCTTATAAGCCGGCGTCCTACCGTAGGGAGGCAGCGCTTCATTACGAGCTCACCCTCCCTGCCCGCCCTCGGTCCTTCTTTAACACAGGCAGGGTATGCCCTCCTTCAGGTATACTGTCGTCGAAGCGGTTATGGCACATTTCAGACCGTTTGTGCACTCCAGGAGTTTGTAGGTATCGATACGTTAACCCGGTGTACCGTGGCCCTGACCACAAATGTAAAAAGGCATGTGTCGTGGGAAATATATAAAAAAGTCAGCAAAATAAACTACTAGGTAAGAAACCAAAAAGATTTTTAGCTTTCTTATGTATATTTAAGCAGGTTCTCTATCAAATTGTACTATATAACATATGGTTGAGGACATAAGAGAAAGAAAGATTTAGTTTATGTTCTGCCAAGCTAACTTGATCCTTCTTTGCCCTCAGTAAGGTGGCAGTTCTACCAAAAATTAAAGATAACCATATTCATAATTTTTATTTTTTTGAGTTTAGCAAAGTTAGAGCACAAACAGGGGAAGGCATGAAATAAAAATAAGGATAATAAACATTACTTACTGGGTGTACCACCCATTGCTCCAGCACTGCCATTCCCATCTGTCTCACTGTTTTTTCTTTACATCCAATCACTGGCCTCAACAGAGTAACTCTGTAGCAGTCAAGTTTTTTTTTTATCTCAATGTCAGCACTGCATTGCTGTAAATAAACACCAGAGGAGGACCAAGATGGCAGCACTGGAGCGGCAATTTATCAGGTAAGTAATGCGTATTTTCATATTTTACACTATCCCCTGCATGTGCCCCAATTTTTGCTAAGCTCATACAACCCCTTTTAATAGCTACCCAGCGAACACATCTTCTCACGGGATTTGATCCCGTGCTGAGCCATGCCCCCTGCACTGATCACATGACAGTGACGTCACCCCAGGTCCTTCGGCTGTGCAACAGTTCGGGTAGGTGGCAGCCGCCCCTTATGGATTCCATATGCGCTATAGTGGAATCCATAACGGGATGCGCGACTTACCACCACCCGAACGCCGAACAACGGACTTTTTTTAAATGTTCGCTCATCTCTACCTTCGGTCCACCTACGCACATCAGGTATTTCCACACGGCCCACCGCTGGTGTCCAGTTCAAGTGTGTCAAGTGTCAAGTGCAGCAATTAACCACATCAGCCCCCCTAGCTTAAACACCCTTAATGACCAGGCCACTTTTTACAATTCTGCACTACGCTACTTTCACCGTTTATTGCTCCGTCATGCAACTTACCACCCAAATGAATTTTACCTCCTTTTCTTCTCACTAATAGAGCTTTCATTTGGTGGTATTTCATTGTTGCTAACATTTTAACTTTTTTTGCTATTAATAAAAATTTAACGACATTTTTGCAAAAAAATGACATTTTTCACGTTCTGTTGTAATTTTTTTTTTAAAAAAACTACATTTCTATATAAATTTTTCTCTAAATTTATTGTTCTACATGTCTTTGATAAAAAAAAATCCAATAAGTGTATATTTATTGGTTTGGGTAAACGTTATAGCGTTTACAAACTATGGTGCAAAAAAGTGAATTTCGGCATTTTGAAGCAGCTCTGACTTTCTGAGCACCTGTCATGTTTCTTCAGGTGCTAGAATGTCAGGATAGTATAAATACCTCCAAATGACACCATTTTAGAAAGAAGACACCCCAAAGTATTCGCAGAGGGGCATGGTGAGTTCATGTATCATTTCATTTTTTTCACAAGTTAGCGGAAAATGACACTTTCTGAGGAAAAAAATAATAATAAAGTTTCCATTTCTGCTAACTTCTGGCAAAAAAATAAAAAATCTCAGACGGGCTCATTATGCCCCTCAGTGAATACCTTGGGGTGTCTACTTTCCGAAATGGGGTCATTTGTGGGGTGTGTTTACTGTTCTGGCATTTTGGGCGGGGCTAAATTGTGAGCAGCCATGTAAAAGCTAAAGGTACTCGTTGGAATTTGGGCCCCTTTGCGCACCCAGGCTGCAAAAAAGTGTCACTTATGTGGTATCGCCATACTCAGGAGAAGTAGGGCAATGTGTTTTGGGGTGTATTTTTACATATACCCATGTTGAGTGAGAGAAATATCTCTGTAAACTGACAACTTTGTATAAAAAATTTAAAAATTGTCGTTTACAGAGATATTTCTCACACCCAGCAGGGGTATATATAAAAATACACCCCAAAACACATTTCCCTACTTCTTCTGAGTACGGCGATACCACATGACTGCCACTTTTTTGCAGCCTGGGTGCGCAAAGGGGCCCTAAAACCAATGAGTACCTTTAGGATTTCACAGGGCATTTTTACGCATTTGGATTCCAGACTTCTTCTCACGCTTTAGGGGCCCTTAAAATGCCAGGACAGTATAAATACCCCACATGTGACCCCATTTTAGAAAGAAGACACCCCAAGGTATTCCGTGAGGGGTATGGTGAGTTCATGTAAAATTTTATTTTTTGTCACAAGTTAGTGGAATATGAGACTTTGTAAAAAATTAAATAAAAAAATATATATATCTCAATTTCCGCTTACTTGTGCCAAAAAAATTCTGTGAACTCGCCATGCCCCTCACGGAATACCTTGGGGTGTCTTCTTTCCAAAATTGGGTCACTTGTGGGGTATTTATACTGCCCTGGCATTTTAGGGAACCTAAAGCGTGAGAATCCAAATGCGTAAAAATGCCCTGTGAAATCCTAATGGTACTCATTGGTTTTAGGGCCCCTTTGCGCATCTTGGCTGCAAAAAAGTGTCACTCGTGTGGTATCGCCGTACTCAGGAGAAGTAGGGCAATGTGTTTTGGGGTGTATTTTTATATATACCCATACTGTGTGTGAGAAATATCGCTGTAAACGACAACTTTTTAAATTTTTTTATACAAAGTTGTCAGTTTACAGAGATATTTCTCTCACCCAACATGGGTATATGTAAAAATACACCCTAAAACACATTGCCCTACTTCTCCTGAGTACGGCGATACCACATGTGTGGCACTTTTTGCAGCCATGATGCGCAAAGGGCCCAAATTCCCATGAGTACCTTTTAGGAGGGCATTTTTACGCATTTTCTTCTCATGCTTTAGGGCCCCTAAAATGCCAGGGCAGTATAAATACCCCACATGTGACCCCATTTTGGAAAGAAGACAGCCCAAGGTATTCCATGAGGGGCATGGCGAGTTCATAGAAAAAAATTTTTGGGCACAAGTTAGTGGAAATTGATTTTTTGTGTTTTTCTCACAAAGTCTCCCTTTCCGCTAACTTTTGACAAAAAGTTAAATTTTTCATGGACTCACTATGCCCCTCAGCGAATACCCTGGGTGTCTTCTTTCCAAAATGGGGTCACATGTGGGGTATTTATACTGCCCTGGCATTTTAGGGGCCCTAAAGCGTGAGAAGAAAATGCGTAAAAATGCCCTCCTAAAAGTTACTCATTGGAATTTGGGCCCTTTGCGCATCTTGGCTGCAAAAAGTGTCACTTATGTGGTATCGCCGTACTCAGGAGAAGTAGGGCAATGTGTTTTGGGGTGTATTTTTACATATACCCATGCTGGGTGAGAGAAATATCTCTGTAAATTGCCAACTTTGAATAAAAAAATGTAAAAAGTTGTCATTTACAGAGATATTTCTCACACACAGTATGGGTATATATAAAAATACACCCCAAAACACATTGCCCTACTTCTCCTGAGTTCGGCGATACCACATGAGTGACACTTTTTTGCAGCCAAGATGTGCAAAGGGGCCCTAAAACCAATGAGTACCATTAGGATTTCACAGGGCATTTTTACGCATTTGGATTCTCACGCTTTAGCATTAGCACCCCTAAAATGCCAGGGCAGTGTAAATACCCCACAAGTGACCCCATTGTGGAAAGAAGACACCCCAAGGTATTTCGTGAGGGGTATGGCAAGTTCACAGAATTTTTTTTTTTTTGGCACAAGTTAGCGGAAATTGATTTTTATTTTTATTTTTTCCAAGTCTCATATTCCACTAACTTGTGACAAAAAATAAAATTTTGCATGAACTCGCCATACCCCTCACGGAATACCTTGGGGTGTCTTCTTTCTAAAATGGGGTCACATGTGAGGTGTTTGTACTGCCCTGGCATTTGAGGGTCTCCGCAATCATTACACGTATGGCCAGCCTTAGGAGTTTCTGCGATTCTCCTTATATTGAGCATACGGGTAATGAGATTTTTTTCCGTTCAGCCGCTGGGCTGAAAAAAAAAAATGAACGGCACAGATTTTTCATTCGCATCGATCAATGTGGATGAAAAATCTCTGCCAAAATCAGTGACTGCGGTGCGGTGGGCTGGGCGCTAGCTACCTAACAAGTAGCTAACTAACTGGCGGTGATAAGGGACCCTTATGCCCCATTCACATGTCCGCAATTCTGTTTGCGGAACGGAATTGCGGACCCATTCATTTCTATGGGGACAGACTTTGTCCCGCTCGGATCCGGAATTTACGGATCCGCGCTTCCGGGTCTGCACTTCCGGGTCTGCACTTCTGTTCCGCAAAAATATAGAACATGTCCTATTCTTGTCCGCAATTGCGGACAAGAAAAAGCATTTTCTATATAGTTCTGGCAATGTGCGGATCTGCAAAATGCAGAAAGCACATTGCCGGTGTCCGTGTTTTGAGGATCTGTGGATCCGCGGATCCACGGATCAGATCCACGGATCCGCGGATCAGATCCGCGGATCCACGGATCCGCAAAACACATATGGACGTCTGAATGGAGCCTTACAAGGGGTTTGATCAATGACAGGGGGGTGATCAGGGGGTCTAGATTGGGTGATCAAGGGGTTAATTGGTGGGGGGGGGGGTTAGTGTAGTGTTTGGTGCAACTTTACATAGTTACCTGGTCCTCTGGTGGTCGATCCCAGCAAATGGGACCACCAGAGGACCAGGTAGCAGGTATATCAGACGCTGTTCACAAAACAGCGTCTGATATACTTGTTGGATGCGATTTATATCGCATCTACAGCCTGTCAGCGATTGATCATCGCTGGCAGGCTGTAGTCCAACTCTTGAGACGCGCGATGCTGTGAGCGCGCACGCGCGCGCGTTCACAGGAAGTCTCACGTCTCGCGAGATGACGCGCCGAGGCGTCCGATCAGAAGAACAGGACCGCTCGCAGGACGCAATCCTGCGTACGGCGGTCCTGAAGCAGTTAACCACTTCTCTGCCGAACCGTAGTCCCAATAGTCCGTTCTTTAATGCTTTGTTATTAGTCTAGTGAAAAAAATCTCGTGCTAAATATTTCTAGTAATTATTTTTATTTTTTTTTCATTTTGTATATTGACCGCATTGTAATGCAGCAGTTGTGGACTCACTGTGCCACTGAATAGATTTCACTTGGGGAAACTCCTGAAGGTGTTGTCAAGGTGGTTCCCTGGTATTTACCTGTTCTCCCTCATACAGGGATATGGAATTTACTGCATGTGCCACCGTCACTGCCTCTAGGAGTAGTCTCTGTTCAGTGGTTGCTGTCCTGGCGGGTCAAGAGACTGTGATGCATGGCACCGAAGAAACATGCAGAAGGGTGGTCAAAAGACAGGACAGACATTCATGCAATACAGTAATCAGGCAGAGTTCAGGCACAGGGTCACTGCAGTTATCAAGCAGAAATCAGGCTTAGGAGTTCAGAACACACAATAACCTTCACAGGAACTAGACAAGCTAGGAACCTTTTTGCTCAGGCACCCATTTATAGGGACAGGTGCAATATTTGGTATGCCTGCTGGGGATAGATTAGCCTGTGCGTGCTCTGCCCTTTCAAAAGCTGGGGAGAACACACAAGCTGGAGCAGGTTGAACGAGGCAGGGGTGACCAGCGGCAGCACAACAGGAGGGGGTGAGTACTCCGAGACCTGAAAGTTCGGATTTGCCCATCCCTAGTGACAAGATGACTTTATTAATGGTACCTTTTAATTTGCCTAAGAACGTATTTTGTTTCCGTGTCCGTTCCATTTTTTTTACGGATAGGATGCTGACCAATTGATTTCAATGCGTCATCAAAAAAATGCTGATAGTTCATCTGTTTGTGTTCCGCATACGTTGTCCGTGTTTCCCTTTCAGCAAAAAAAATAGTGCATGTCCTACTTTTTTCACAGTTGCGGACAAGGATAGGCATTTATTACAAGGGATCTGTGGAAAAAAATGGATCCTCCCAAAAAATGGATGCCGCATCCTTTTATTTTGCGGACGCACAATTTGCGGACGCAAAAAACAACTGTCGTGTGCATGTAGCCTTATCTTGTATTGGAAAATAAGAAAAAATTACTTGTGGGGTAAAACTGAAATAAAAAATACAGCCAAGAATTTTTGGGGGTTTTAATATAACTGCTTACACTGTACTCTGAAAATTACAAGACTTCCTTATTTTGTGAGTCAGTACCATAACTGCAATACCAAATTTGTGTATTTTTTTTATGTTTTACTTTGTAAAATTTTCTTCGCATGACCATTTTCTGACACCCACAAATCGTTTATATTTCTGTCTACAGAGCTGAATGAGTTTTTTTTTTGCGGGGCAAATTGTAGTTTTTATTGGTACCATTTTGAGGCAAGTATGATCACTTTTTATTACATTTTTTTTTGGGGGGGGGGGGCAAGGTAGCAAAGAAATAGTGAATAATGTATTTTTTTTCTGCTACGGCATTCACCAGGCAGGAAAAATATTTTGATATTTTGGGTGAGTAGCTGTACTACAGGTGGGATGCCCCTGTAGTAAGCAACAATATATGATTTTGTGGGAACAACATAAAACCCATCAAAGACTGCCAATTAATTCAATCACAGCTGGAAAAACCATATATTGACTGCTGACAGCAGAAATATATACTAATCACAGCAGAAGTATATATTAATTATATTGGATGTTGAACTTTACATATGGATAATTCTCTAGTATCCCATACTAAATGCACTAGAATAATGATGGGATATGACTAACAATTGTGTTGCGATAATACTAATGTATTAGTAATGCATTTCTAATGTAATTTTTAATGTGTATAATCTAACTAATGTAAACAAGGTGACAAGATTTTTATTCTTTTTCTTCATATATTTTTCTTATTTCTACTTATGTTTTTATAACGGTTCTTTTATTGAGTATAATAAATATCATATACAAAAAAAACTTTTTGACGTGCATGAGAATATGGAACACGGATGGTAAGTGCCTGCTACTATATTGCCAAAAGATTTTAGATTAAGTAAGTGATTGGGTGAATCACTTTAAGCAGAGCATCATTACCAATGTGTCAGGAGGGGTGAGCTGCTATAAATAAACTATACCTGTTATCATATTATGAAATGTATTAAGACAGAATGTAGGACCTATTTAGGTAAAAAGAAAAATGGTGGCAGAGATCTTTAAATATAGCTAGATGCACAACACTTGGTCAAATAGCAACAAAAACTGATTTGCTGACGTAATATGAATTAGGCAGTGATATACCCAAGGGGCTTACAGGGTCAAACCCCCCTACAGCATCAACAGGGCTAAGTACTCTTAGCTGTTCCCTGCTATCCGATACCATGTGTTCCAAACACCACACCATTGATAGTATTCAATACATTCTACTTAATTACCAAAGTCCAAGTGTCATTTTGTCAGACAAAATATATTTGCCGGGTTAAAATTAAACTTAAAAGGGTTTAATTTATTCATGTGGTAAAAAACAAGCTCTGAAATGTGAAGACGGAGAAGTCTGAAAAATTAATGCCATCAGCCAAGACACGCGGTTCACAAGAAATATGCAGACAGCAGATAAATGAATAGTCTAAGGCTATATGACCTTTCGATTTTCTGCTTTTGTGCTTTGCTATGATACAGATGAACATGTTCTTTACATATTACATAGGGCTTTTAACACGGTCATTTGTATTTCTGGCTTTACCAACATTGTTTTAGAGGATCAACCAAGGTCAAACACATCAACTGAGATATTGGATTATCAGTGTGTATAGACTATTCTGTATGTAGTAGATCTGTAGCAGACGCTTGTATTCATCAGTAAGATGCACATTAACAGAAACAATACAATTCAATTACTTTACTTTCAGTCCAGCCAGTTTAGACAAATACAATAGTTGCTTATAATAAGTATTCCAATTGATGCATCTGCAATAGGTTTCACAGGAATCGTGATTCTCTAGTCCTGTGTGGTACTTTGGGGATTCAAAGTACTTCCAAACTGTTATAGAAACACAGTGATTGCCCCAGTCTTCAGACTCTAAGTGCTCAGTAACTCAGTGTAAATTTTGTTAACTCCTTTATGATGGAGCAATTTTTCATGTTTGCATTTTCACTTTTTACTCCCTACCATCTTGGAGACATAACTATTTTTTTTTTTGTTCACATAGCCATATTAGTGTTTTTTTTGTTTTGTTTTTTGCGGGACAAGTTTTACTTTCTAATGGCTCCATTTATATTACATAGAATGTAGTGGAAAGCTGGAAATAAAATTCCAAATGGAAATTAGAAAAAAATTCTGTTTTATAAGCTTTGCGTAAAACTGAATTGTTCTCTTCATTCTCCAAGTCAGTACGATTATAAAGATTCCACAAATGTATAGTTTTTCTTGTGTTTTAATTCTGAAGAAATAAAAACTTTTGAACTTTTTATCGCCATATTCTTCTGACCTTCATAACTTTTTTATAGTAATATTTACAGAGCTGTGTGAAAGCTCACTTTTTGTGAGGTGATCTGTACTTTTCAGTAATACTATTTTGAGAGGCAAAGTGATGAAAAAATGGCAAGTTGGCTATTTTAAATATTTTGTCCCAATATGCCATTCACCGTATGGGATATTTTAATATTTTTATATTATGCAGCCTCCCAGCAAGAGACACAAGCTAAGATACTTTTAGAACACCTCGAAGACCTGGAGAACAGTAATTGGCACTACAATCTCTAATTTATTGGAATTCCTGAATCTATCAAATGCGAGGACCTTTTCTACTTCCTTTCTCACGACCTCATGCAAGCTCTAGACCAGTGGTGGCAAACCTATGGCACGGGTGCCAGAGGCCGAACTCGGAGCCCTCTCTGTGGGCACACAGAAATCTAATAACTATAACCTATAATATTATTACACTCCAGAAATACATCCAGGCCCCTCTTAAACTCTTAGTGACTTCACCATCACTACCTTCTCAGGCAGAGAGTTCCATAGTCTCACTGCTTTTACCGTAAAGAATTCTCTTTTATGTTTGTGTAGAAACCTTCTTTCCTCCAGACGCAGAGGATGTCCACTCGACACAGTCACAGTCCTGGGGATAAATAGATGATGGGAGAGATCTCTGTACTGACCCCTGATATATTTATACATTAGATCGTCTTTTTTCTAAACTGAAGAACCCTAATTTTGATAATCTTTCTGGGTACGGTGGTCCATCCATTCCAGTTATTACTTTAGTCCAGGGGTGTCCAAACTTTTTTCAAGGAGGGCCAGATTTGATGAAGTGAACATGTGCGAGGGCCGACCATTTTGCAATTGTAAAAAATCGCTGTTGTGACATTAAAACAGCTTCAAGTTGCTTCAACTTTTCGCTGCGGTTGCACCCTGTTAGCTTGTCGTATGTGCTATGTCTCAACTAGTAGTGTCTCTTGTCTGATATGCCAAGAGCCACGGTCTCTTGGCATATCAGACAAACACAGTGATTCGGTATTTCAGTGAAAAAATATTCCACTTTCCACCTTTTCTGGAAGCTGCGTCCTTCACTGGCAACTTTTCGTTTCTTATTTGTAGTTACCATTATAAAAATTGTCCAGAAGGGGAGAAGTTATGTAGAGAGAACTAGGAGCACAATCAGATAATCAAATTACAGCACAGTGACGTACAGTGAGGGGTTAATGAAGTGTATGACAGTTTGCTACCACAGATTCCTATTATGCTCCCTTGTCTGCTTTATTATACAATGAGTTCACAGCCCTGCCTGCCTGTCAATATGTTTTTTTTCATCAGTAGGCTCAATAGCCTATATGGTCGCCCTTGTGGCTGTGTGTGTGAAGGCACTGGGAGAAGGAATGGCCAAATATAGATCTTATGGCCCCTCCTAAGAACGTAAGCTTATATATATATATATATATATATATATATATTCCAGTGATTCCCCGAGCACAGCTCAGGACTCCTTTGATCTCTCACTTACGGGACTTGACGTCATCAGCCGACTAACGAAGGAAAGGCCAAATCTCACGACGTCCGAGATCTCGTGAGATTTGGGCTCAGGGAGAAGGAAATCCCTAATCTCGCGACGTCCGAGATCTCGTAATATTTGGGCTTTCCTTCTCCCTGAGCCCAGGTCTCACGAGATCTCGGACCTCATGAGATTAGGGCTTTCCTTCTCCCTGAGCCCAAAGCCCAAATCTCATGAGATCTCGGAAGTCACGAGATTTGGCCTTTCCTTCTTCGTTAGCCGGCTGATGATGTCAAGCCCCGCAGTGAGAGATCAAAGGAGTCCTGAGCTGTGCTCGGGAACTCACTCCGGGGGCCGTATGATTACTATTTACCTAACTTAGCTGGGGGGCTGCATCAGTCCGGAACGCGGGCTGCAATTTGGACATGCCTGCTTTAGTTGCTCTCCTGTGAACCCTCTCTAGATATGCTGTGTCTGTCTTGTTCACAGGAGCCCAGAACTGTGCACAATACTCCATGTGTGGTCTCACTAGTGATTTGTAAAGTGGCAGGACTATGTTCTCATCATGGGCATCTATGCCACTTTTGATGCAACCCATTATCTTATTGGTTTCTACAGCTTAGTTTGCTCTCCACTAAAATTCCTAAGCCCTTTTCCATGTCAGTGTTACCCAGTGTTTTACCATTTAGTATGTACAGATAAACTTACATTTGTCAGTGTTAAACCTCATCTGCCACTTCTCTGCCCACAACTCCAATCTATCCAGATCCCTCTGTAGCAGTATACTGTCCTCTTTCATGTTAATTTATTTTACTGTGCAGGCCTTCTACAAGATCATTAATAAATATATTGAAGATAATAGGGCCCGATACTGACTCCTGTGGTACCCCACTAGTGACAGTGAGCCAATATGAGTGTGTACCATTAATAACCACCCTCTGTTTTCTATCACTGAGCCAGTTACTCACTCACATACAAACATTTTCTCCCAGTCCAAGCATTCTCATTTTATATACTAACCTTTATGTGCCGCAGTATCAAATACTTAGGAGAAGTGAAGATATATGACATTCATTGACTCGTCACAGTAAAGTCTAGAACTTACCTTTACATAGAAACAAATTAAATTAGTTTGTCAAAACCTATCCCTCATGAAGCCGTGCTGATATGGAGTTATTCACTTATTTTCATTGAGGTACTCCAAGGTAGAATCTCTTAGAAAACCTTTAAAC
Source organism: Bufotes viridis (assembly GCA_033119425.1). Classification (NCBI taxonomy): domain Eukaryota; kingdom Metazoa; phylum Chordata; class Amphibia; order Anura; family Bufonidae; genus Bufotes; species Bufotes viridis. Next base: position 406,990,965 of record CM065591.1, on the reverse strand, counting down.
AGTTTACCCAGGACAGGTGTTAAACTTACCGGCCTATAGTTTCACCACATTTGCTAAGCGCCAATCCTGTGGAACGCTCCCTATTAACATAGAGTCCTTAAATATCAGAAATAAGGGTCTGCCTATGACATTACTTCATTCTCTTAGGATACGCTGGTGTATGCCATCTGGTCCTGGTGATTTGACTATTTTAATCTTTTTTAAGACGCTGCTACACTTCTTCCTGGGTCAGACAGGCCACTTTTAATAGGAAATTTTATTTCATCTGAGAAAAAAATATTTAATAGCTTTGCTTTCTCATCATTGTTCCTGCATCTTCCCCCTCATCATTCTGTAAAGGGCCGACACCTTCAGATCTATACTGTTTACCATATCTATAATTGAAGAACATTTTAGGGTTAGTTTTGCTCTTTGGCAATAAATCTCTCTAGTTTGGCTCCTTTTATTTGTCTTTTAAATATTCAATTTTTTTCCTTAGTTTCCATAGTTTTTCAATGCTTCCTTGCTACCCTTCTGTTTTAGTGATTTTAATACTTTAAATTGATTTGCCATCTGGTGGCCCGTCGCGAACAGATGGAGGAGGTAAGTTTGAATTGTTTTGTTTTTTATACTATTTCAGGTTCGCTGACACCAAGCATGAGGAAATTCGGCTTCTAGGCGAATCAAATTTATCCTGAAATTCGGATCGAATTGCACTTAGTGGGATTCGATTCACTCATCTCTACTTCCTTTACATTTCTATTTATACATTTTTTTTTACTTGTTCCTTGTCTTTTTTCTCCATAAGGTATGTACTTTTCCAAATTTGTGGCTGCATTTTTATTTTTGAGGACATTGTCCCAGTTAGTGAGGCTAATGGTCTCTCTTAGCTGGTCAACTTTTGCTTTTTTGAAGTTTGGTATTTTTGTGCCTCCCCCCAAGATACACTCTTTTGAATGACAATTAGAAGGTTATGTGCTCGTAAACTGCTGTATGGCCAAACGTCAGGGCGCAGAAGGAAGGGAACGCCATATGGTTTTTGGAAGGCAGATTTTGCTGGACTGTTTTTTTGACACCATGTCCCATTTAAAGCCCCCCCTGATGCACCCCTAGAGTAGAAACTCCAAAAAAGCGACTCTATCTAAGAAAGTACACCCCTCAAGGTATTCAAAACGGATTTGACAAACTTTGTTAACCCTTTAGGTGTTCCACAAGAGTTATTGGCAAATGGAGATGACATTTCAGAATTTCTATGTTTTGTTACCTCTCCTCAAAAGAGTGTAATATAGAGCAACCAAAAATCATATTTACCCTGAAATAATAATTTTTTAGAGTTTCTACTGTAGGGGTGCATCAGGGGGGCTTCAAATGGGACATGGTGTCTAAAAACCAGTCCAGTAAAATCTGTCTTCCAAAAACCATATGGCGTTCCTTTCCTTCTGTGCCTTGCCGTTTGGCCATAGAGCAGTTTATGGCCACATATGGGGTGCTTCTATAAACTACAGAATCAGGGCAACAAATATTGAGTTTTACCAACTGTTCATGTGGTGCAGTACTGCGTGGCGGCCGTTGTTTGCTGCGGCGCGGCGCTGGGGGGTTGGCGGGACGCCGTGCAATGTCCCCAAAAAATTAAATGGCATTCCCAAAATGATCCATACATGAAGTAGACATATTGGGAATGTAAATTAATAACTATTTTTGGAGGTATTACTATGTACGATAGAAGTAGAGAAATTGAAACTTGGAAATTTGCGAATTTTTCCAAATTTTTGGTAAATTTAGTATTTTTTATAGATAAAAATGAACTTTTTTGACTCAATTTTACCAGTGTCATGAAGTACAATATGTGACAAAAAAACAATCTCAGAATGGCCTGGATAAGTAAAAGAGTTTTAAAGTTATTACCACATAAATTGACACTGGTCACATTTGCAAAAAATGGCCTGGTCCTTAAGGTGAAAATGAGTCTGGTCCTTAAGGGGTTAAAGGGTTAACCAATAAGTGCTTTCCCCACTAGTAAGGCCTCATGCACATGACCATACCATGTTTTGTGGTCCGCAAAACACAAATGCCAGCCTTGTGTGTTCTGCAGAACTGTTTTTCGGAACGGAGCAATGGATGTGGGTAGCACATGGAGTGCTCTCGGCATCTTTTGCAGCCCCATTGAAGTGAATGGGTCCACATCCGAGCCTCAAAATATGCGGCTTGGATGCAGATAGAGTTGAGCGAACCCGAACTGTATAGTTCGGGTCCGTACCGAATTTTGGGGTGTTAGGGATATGAACCCGGACCCGAACATTTTCAAAAAAGTTTGGGTTCGAGTCCGTTGTTTGGCGATTTCTTCCTGCACAGCAGCCAATCAGCTAGCATTTTACTTCTTGCCCTAAGAAGCCATCACAGCCATGCCTACTAATGGCATGGCTGTGACTGGCCAAGTGCAGCATGTGACCCAGCCTCTATTTAAGCTGGAGTCACGTGGCGCTGCCCGGCACTCTGCTCTGATTAGTGTAGGGATAGGATGCAGCTGCTGTGAGGGCGAGATTAGGCAGGGAAGACTCAGCAAAACCACTTAATGAAGTGATCGATCCACAGCTGTGAATCATTCAGCCTCTGTTAGTTGATTGCTCTCTGGTTTTTAGGCTGCCCAGGGTGTTTTTCTGTCATTTTTTTCTGCTGTGATCGGCAGCCATTTTGTGATCTTTTGGTGCACCAGCACATGTTTTGAGCTGCCACCAAGTTCAACATACATTTTTGGGTTCAATAGTAGGCTTTTTTTTTTTGCAATATCCTACATCAGGGGTTGTGCTTATTGTCACACCTTGAAACACAGTATAGAAATTGCTATATTTTATTGAGGGGTGAAATTCAATTGCCAAAATACCAATCCCCTAAATCTGGGGTTCCAGCTGTGGCTGGCCAGTGTAATACTGTCCGTCAAAGGATAGATTTTTTTCTGGGGTGAAATTGAATTGCCAAAATAACAATCCCCTAAATCTGGTGTTCCAGCTGTGGCTGGCTAAGTATAATACTGTACGTCAAAGGATAGATTTTTTTCTGGGGTGAAATTCAATTGCCAAAATAACAATCCCCTAAATCTGGGGTTCCAGCTGTGGCTTTCCAAGTGTAATACTGTCCGTCAAAGGATAGATTTGTTTCTGGGATGAAATTCAATTGCCAGAATACCAATCCCCTAAATCTGGTGTTCCAGCAGTGGCTGGCTAAGTTTAATACTGTACGTCAAAGGATAGATTTTTTTCTGGGGTGAAATTCAATTGCCAAAATACCAATCCCCTAAATCTGGTATTCCAGCTGTGGCTGGCCAAGTGTAATACTGTACATCAAAGGATAGATTTTTTTCTGGGGTGAAATTCAATTGCCAAAATAACAATCCCCTAAATCTGGAGTTCCAGCTGTGGCTGTCCAAGTTTAATACTGTACGTCAAAGGATAGATTTTTTTCTGGGGTGAAATTCAATTGCCAAAATAACAATCCCCTAAATCTGGTGTTCCAGCTGTGGCTGGCTAAGTTTAATACTGTACGTCAAAGGATAGATTTTTTTCTGGGGTGAAATTCAATTGCCAAAATAACAATCCCCTAAATCTGGGGTTCCAGCTGTGGCTTTCCAAGTGTAATACTGTCCGTCAAAGGATAGATTTGTTTCTGGGGTGAAATTCATTTGCCAGAATACCAATCCCCTAAATCTGGTGTTTCAGCAATGGCTGGCTAAGTTTAATACTGTACGTCAAAGGATAGATTTGTTTCTGGGGTGAAATTCATTTGCCAGAATACCAATCCCCTAAATCTGGTGTTTCAGCAATGGCTGGCTAAGTTTAAAGGATAACTGTCACATTTAGACCCTAATTTCAGTTTTCATATATGTAGTTACTAATAGGATAATATTCCTAAATCAATAACTATTAGACTTACTTACCCCTTATTTAATAAGATTCAGCCCTTAGCAACCAGTCTGCATAAAACTGCAACTTCACTATTCTGTTAAGATGGCCGCCCTCAGCCCTGAGGCTAATCCATAGGACACCTGCAGTGAAGTTAGTGAAGACCAGCTCTGTATAGGGGGGTCTTGCAGTGAAGTTCCCAGGTCTGGCTGAAGCCTGTAGTCCTTCCACAAGTTCTCCTCTTATCAGATAAGGCTGTCATTTATACACTGAGCAGCCCCATATCTTCCCTGAGCTTTACATTCTCCAGAACTTCTAAGGGAGTGTCTGCCAAGCACAGGCATGTGGAGAAGTTCACACACACAGCCCAGCACTGTTATCTCCTGTCAGGAAGAACCTGGCTTTTTATACATTCCCTTACAATGCTGACTCACTATCAGTTCCCAGTGCACGCAGCGTGCTCCGTCCTCTATCTGGTAGACGGAAGGAGCTTAACAACCAGATTTTATCTCAGGTAAATATAGCCAATACTGGGGACTTTTAGGTGGCTTTTAGGGGTTATTTATTAAACAATCAGAAATTAAAACAGGGCCAACAAGGTGATATTAATCACCAAAATCCAATAGTAAAAAAAAAAAAAATTTGACAGTTATACTTTAATACTGTACGTCAAAGGATAGATTTTTTTCTGGGGTGAAATTCAATTGCCAAAATACCAATCCCCTAAATCTGGTATTCCAGCTGTGGCTGGCCAAATGTAATACTGTACATCAAAGGATAGATTTTTTTCTGGGGTGAAATTCAATTGCCAAAATACCAATCCCCTAAATCTGGTATTCCAGCTGTGGCTGTCCAAGTGTAATACTGTCCGTCACAGGATAGATTTTTTTCTGGGGTGAAATTCAATTGCCAGAATACCAATCCCCTAAATCTGGTGTTCCAGCTGTGGCTGGCTAAGTTTAATACTGTATGTCAAAGGATAGATTTTTTTCTGGGGTGAAATTCAATTGCCAAAATAACAATCCCCTAAATCTGGGGTTCCAGCTGTGGCTGTCCAAGTGTAATACTGTCCGTCAAAGGATAGATTTTTTTCTGGGGTGAAATTCAATTGCCAGAATACCAATCCCGTAAATCTGGTGTTCCAGCTGTGGCTGGCTAAGTTTAATACTGTCCGTCAAGGGATAGATTGTTTTTCTGGGGTGAAATTCAATTGCCAAAATACGAGTCCCCTAAATCAGTGGTTTTAGCTGTTGCTGGCCAAGTGTAATACTGTGCGTAAAATGATAGATTTTATTTCTCGAGTGAAATTCAATTGCCAAAACACCAATCCCCTAAATCTGGTGTTCCAGGTGTGGCTGGCTAAGTTTTATACTGTCCGTCAAAGGATAGATTTTTTTGTGGGGTGAAATTCAATTGCCAAAATACCAATCCCCTAAATCTGGTGATCCAGCTGTGGCTGGCTAAGTTTAATACTGTACGTCAAAGGATAGATTTTTTTCTAGGGTGAAATTCAATTGCCAAAATAACAATCCCCTAAATCTGGTGTTGCAGCTGTGGGTGTCCAAGTGTAATACTGTCCGTCAAAGGATAGATTTTTTTTCTGTGGTTAAATAAAATCCCTGAAATAGAAATCCTAAACATCTGTGCTTTCCACTGTTTCTCTCCAAGTGTAAGTCTGTCCACAATAGGGTATATTACATTCAGCGTGTCAGCGTCTAAATACAAGGCCTGAAAAATAAATCCTCTATATTTGCACACGCTACTGTGCATCTCCAAGTGTAATTCTGTCCGTAAAAGGGTATATTACACTCAAGGTCTAAATACAAGTGCTGAAAGTGTAATCCTCTATATTTGCACACACTATTGTGCATATCCAAGTGTATTTCTGTCCGTAAACGGGTGTATTACACTAAGTGTTGAAATACAAGGCCTGAAAGGGTAATCCTCTATATTTCCACATGCTATTGTGCATCTTTAAGTGTAATTCTGTCCTTGTGAACAAACTACTGTACCTCAGGTCCCAGTAGCCGCCAGAATCTACAGCGATATTTGGTCGGGCCTAATGCCGTTCTAAGGATGGTAAGGCCTGAGCAAGTACAGGCGCTAGTCAATTGGGTGGCCGACAGTGGATCCAGCAGGTTCACATTATCTCCAACCCCGTCTTCTGCAGAAAGCATACAGGTGGCGCCTGAAAACCAAGCCCATCAGTCTGTCACATCACCCCCATGCATATCAGGGAACCTGTCTGAGCCTCAAGCTATGCATGCAGCAGTCTATTATGCTGTTTGAAGAATTTGCTGGCAGGGTTTCCCAAAGGCATCCACCTAGCCCTTCCCCGTGGAAGACATAGAATGCACTGACGCTCAACCACTTATGAATATAGCAAGAGATACTGAGGGCACCGTTATCACACCTGGAGTTATAGGGGAACCCAATCCTGGCCTCTTCCGATCCTCCGGGAAACAGGGTGCAGGCTAAATAGAACTTCAAACGATTGCAAGGTAGATAGATCAGCCGCACTCACCATCCGTGTTCACATCTTTATTGCAGGGTGCATTACAAGGGTGGACTCACATGGAGCATAATAAACAGCGACGGCCGTTTCGCGGTGTGACCGCTTCTTCCGGCTGCTTGATATCAAGCAGCCGGAAGAAGCGGTCACACCGCAAAACGGCCGTCGCTGTTTATTATGCTCCAGGTGAGTCCACCCCTGTAATGCACCCTGCAATAAAGATGTGAACACAGATGGTGAGTGCGGCTGATCTATCTACCTTGCAATCGCTCAACCACTTATGTTTCCTGATGATGAGGACATGGGAATACCACCTCAGCATAGTCAGCACGTCTCTGATGATGATGAAACACAGGTGCCAACTGCTGCGTCTTTCTGCAGTGTGCAGACCAAACAGGAAGTCAGGGTGGAAGACGATGCAGGGGACGATGAGGTCCAAGACCCCACATGGATGAATGAAGGTCGTGACACTGACTTTCAGAGTTCAGAGGAAGAGGCAATGGTGAGACCGAGCCAACAGCGTAGCAAAAGAGGGAGCAGGGTGCAAAAGCAGAACAGCCGTCGCCAGAACAGCCAAGAAAGTTTGCTTGCTACTGGCCACCGCCACCAGGGACCGAGCACACCAAAGGCAGCTTCAAGGAGTTCCCTGGCATGGCACTTCTTTACACAATGTGCTGATGACAAGACCCGAGTGGTTTGCACGCTGTGCCATCAGAGCCTGAAGCGAGGCATTAACGTTATGAACCTTAGCACAACCTGCATGACCAGGCATCTACATGCGAGACACAGGCTGCAATGGAGTAAGCACCTTCAAGACCAAGAAAGGGCTCAGGCCCCTCCTGCTCCATCTTCTGCTGCTGCCTCGGCCTCTTCCTCCACCTCTGGAGGAACGTTGGCACCTGCCGCCCAGCAAAAAGAGGATGTGCCACCAACACCACCACCTCTGTCACCAAGCATCTCCACCATGTCACACGGTAGCGTTCAGCTCTCCATCTCACAAACCTTGGAGAGAAAGCGTAAATTCTCACCTAGCCACCCTTGATCCCTGGCCCTGAATGCCAGCATTTCTAAACTACTGGCATTTGAAATGCTGTCATTCAGGCTGGTGGACACAGACAGCTTCAAACAGCTGATGGCGGTGGCTGTCCCATAGTACGTCGTTCCCAGCCGCCACTACTTCCCAAAGAGAGCCGTGCCTTCCCTGCACAACCAAGTATCGGATAAAATCAAGTGTGCACAGCGCATTGCCATCTGTGGCAACGTCCACCTAACCACAGATACGCGGACCAATAAGCACGGCCAGGGACGCTATATCTCCCTAACTGCACACTGGGTAAATGTAGTGGCGGCTGGGCCCCAGGCGGAGAGCTGTTTGCACGTCCTTCCACCGCCAAGGATCGCAGGGCATCATTCTTTGCCTCCTGTTGCCTCCTCCTCGGCTTACTCCTCCTCTTCTTCCACCTGCTTATACGGTCAGCCACAGACCTTCACCACCAACTTCATCACAGCCCGGGGTAAACGTCAGCAGGCCGTTCTGAAACTCATGTATTTGGGGGACAGGCCCCACACAACGCAAGAGTTGTGGCGGGGTATAGAACAACAGACCGACGAGTGGTTGCTGCCGGTGAGCCTCAAGACTGGCCTGGTGGTGTGCGATAATGGGCAAAATCTCGTTGCAGCTCTGGGACTAGCCAGTTTGACACACATCCCTTGCCTGGCGCATGTGCTGAATTTGGTGGTGCAGAAACTCATTCACAATGACTCATTCACAGTTTAAGCTGCAGCACGCATGGGTGAGTCGCACTGCGGAACAGCACCACTTCACCGCCACTGAGTGGGCCTTCATGCGAGACCTGTGTGCCCTGTTGCGCTGTTCCGAGTACTCCACCAACATGGCCAGTGGCAATGACGCCGTTATCAGCATTACAATACCACTTCTATGTCTCCTTGAGAAAACATTTAGGGTGATGATGGAAGACGATGTGGCCCAGGAGGAGCAGGAGGAGGAAGAGGGGTCATTTCTTACACTTTCAGGCCAGTCTTTTAGAAGTGGCTCAGAGGGAGGTATTTTGTAACAGCAGAGGCCAGGTACAAATTTGGCCAGCCAGGGTTCACTACTGGAGGATGAGGAGGAGGTGGAGGAGGATGAGGATGAAGCATGTTCACAGCGGGTGGCATCCAACGCAGCTCGGGCCCATCACTGTTGCGTGGGTGGGGTAAACGGAGGATGATGACGATACGCCTCCATCAGAGGACAGCTTGTCCTTACTTCTGGGCAGCCTGGCACACATGAGCGACTACATGCTGCAGTGCTTGCTGCGCAATGACAGCAGAGTTGCCCACATTTTAACGTGTGCTGACTACTGGGTGGACACCCTGCTGGATCCCCGGTACAAAGACAATGTGCCCACCTTAATTCCCGCACTGGAGTGTGTAAGGAAAATGCGCGAGTACAAGCGCACGCTGGTAGACGCGCTCCTGAGAGCATTCCCAACTGACACGGGGGGACAAGTGGAAGCACAAGGCGAAGGCAGAGGAGGAGCAAGAGGTCGCCAACACAGCTGTGTCATGGCCAACTCCTCTGAAGACAGGGTTAGCATGGCCGAGATGTGGAAAAGTTTTGTCATAGCGCCACAGCTAACTGCACCACTAGCTGATAGGGAACATGTTAGCAGGAGGCAGCATTTCACTAACATGGTGGAACAGTACGTGTGCACACGCCTCCACGTACTGACTGATGGTTCGGCCCCATTCAACTTCTGGGTCTCCAATTGTCCACATGGCCAGAGCTAGCCTTTTATGCCTTGGAGGTGCTGGCCTGCCCTGCGGCCAGTGTATTGTCTCAAGGTATATTTAGCAAGGCAGGGGGCATCATTACAGACAAATGCAGCCGCCTGTCCACAGCCGACGTGGACAAGCTGACGTTTATAAAAATGAACCAGGCATGGATCCCACAGGACCTGTCCATCCCTTGTGCAGAATAGACATTTATAACTGCCTCGCTCTCAACCATACATTCTTGTACTCTAGGGCACTTCTTTATTGAATCCTCTTTTTTTATTTGTACCAGTATTTTTGGGGGCAACACCCCGTTGAATGAACCTCTCCTCTGTCTAGGTGCCAGGGGCCTACATTTCAGCTAATCGCCTGCTGCTTTGGTGCGTGACATTAACCTCTTTTTGCTGTCAAATTACCTGTTTGGGTGTCAGGGGCCTAAATAACTGAAAGTGGCCTGTTACATTGGTGGGTAACATGATGCCTGTTTTGCTGCTAAGGGACCTCTCTTCTCTGTCTGGGTGCTAGGGCTTAAATTAACGAAAGTGGCCTGTTCCATTGGTGGGTAACATGATGCCTGTTTTGCTGCTATGGGACCTCTCTCCTCTGTCTGGGTGCTGGGGCCTAAATAACTGAAAGTGGCCTGTTCCATTGGTGGGTAACATGATGCCTGTTTTGCTGCTATGGGACCTCTCCTCTGTCTGGGTGCTGGGGCTTAAATTACTGAAAGTGGCCTGTTCCATTGGTGGGTAACATGATGCTTCTTTTGCTGCTATGGGACCTTTCTCCTCTGTCTGGGTGCCAGGGGCCTACATTTCAGATAATCGCCTGTTGCTTTGGTGGGTGACATTATCCTCTTTTTGACGTCGAATGACCTCTACTCTGTCTGGGTGTCAGAGGCCTATATTTCGTTTAATTGCTTGCTGCCTTGGTGGGAGACATTAAGCTCTTTTTACTGTCAAATGACCGAGCAAAAACTCGTTTGTCAGTTGATTTACATCTTTTGTCAGGATGAAAGATGTACGATAATCGTCAGCACATCTCATCATGTAATCAGGGATGTGCTGCCAATAATCAACAGAACTGAATGAGGAAGTAGTGACTGTGATAGCGATCATTCCTCTCCATTCACTTTGCATCGGCCTGTCTAATAGGCTGATGCAAACAAGTGCTGATTAACATTTTTTATTTTTTTGCGGTCCCTTGAAATTGAACAATGTGACAATGCGGCCCCCAGACCAAAAAAGGTTGTGCATCCCTGCTCTAGTCGGATCCTGAACCAATATTCAGTATTTTAATATTGTTTTTGACTCCATGTACTTCTACCCATAGCGACTCCACATGTTATTTTCCCTAACTTATATCTTCCCGTAGTGTGGGCTTTAGACAGTACTTTACATAAAGGCAACCCCCCCCCCCCCCCTGGTTTGTCATAGTTTTCCTCAGACATTGCTACTTCCAGTTAATCAGTTTTAGTAGTCAGGATTCTGGCATTAGTATATCTTTCCCTCCTATCATGTAATTACCCAGATAAATAGCTCCAATCGTTACACCTTTAGAGAATTGTTAGACAGATACAAATTTCCTCCCTAAGCAATTTTCCGCTTAATGCAGGCCTCCGTCAGCTTAATATGACCACCATGCAAGATCTAACTGTCAACTTATCTTTCACTACGAAAGACTCCCCTAAGAAAATCTTAAGATACTATAACTTTCTCTGACTCATTCTAAAATATTCCTAGATCCACACAGGCATCTCATCATGAACACAGCATTTCCCAGACCTGTCACTTATAGGGAAAATACCTTCCTCAACTTGCCCTATATGCACACAGCTAGTTGTTAACCTCTACCATTGTTTTTGGGAGTGCCCCCTTATACAACAATTTTGGAAGTGGCTTGAATCTTTTGCAAAAACAATCTAATTTATTCCAAATGGACGGGGTGTAAACTGCCCAACATAAAGAGATGAACATCAAAAACATTTTTACTTTATGGGAATCGTTTATTGAGATCCGAACCAAGACACAACTGCATACCTGTTTCCAAAGCATGAACTGGTACTTCAAGCAAACCATAGTGGTGGTTCCACCAATGCCCTGACGAATCCCCAACCATGGAATGAGATGTACTCTTTCCTCCTCCAATCTACAGTGTTGTGATGGTGGTCTTTATGGGATAGTTTGCACATAGTTTCTCCCCTATTTCCCTCAACACCATCCCCCTTTCCTTTCCCTGCCTATTCATTACTTATTTTTTGGTTTATTTATTATGGTTTCCTACCAGCTTGATGACCTTAAGTAGATTTACACATACCAATAATTGGACAGATTATCGGGAACGACCGTTGCTGTGAACTCTCGTTCCTGATTATCTGGCCATCAAAATGTGCCGCTGATCACTCAATGAAACTCAACGAAACTCGAACTTGGTGAAACTTCTTCATCTGGTGATCCTGTCGTTAGTGCAAGCACTCCAATCATCATTTCTGGGTAGTAGATTGTGCAGTCTCACCAGCGATTTGCTGCCCAGAAACAATGATTCTGTATGGGGATGTGGGATCGCTATAGGGATCCTTCATCCTCAAACTATAAAGGAGATTGCTGCATGTAAATGCAGTAGTCTCCTTCACTGAGCGAGTGAATTGGCTGTTCCATTGGCCCATGTAAACCCCACTTTACTTTCTTTTCTGATGTTCAACTCCATATTCTTTGTTCATCTATGCATATAGAGTATATACTGAGACTTCTACAGATATTTGCCCATTGCATAATGCATGATAGTATTTGTATCTCAGAATGCATGGTTCCTTTGTGATGCTATTTACTGTGTTTGGAAACTTAATAAAAACAGTTTAAAAAAAGGACTACGAATAGTAAGCCCCGCCTCTTGGCAATGTCTCCGTCTCTTTGATCACCTGCCAGTCAATAAAAGGGATGAGAAGGAAGTAATCGCATTGTTCTTTGTGAGGTCTCTACAATATTGTTTGCTTCATAAACGTGCAGAAAATCCTGCAGGCTGACAAGCAGTGCCTGCATGATCTCCTGTGTATAATTTCTTTGTATGGTTATCTGATTTTTTTATGATTCCATTAAATTGTAATTGCTGCTGATTTGTGTAATAATATTGCCAAATTGTTAGTCCTGTTTTTCCTTACAGCAGTTATTCCAGATCCATTACTAAATATCTCTGTCCACTATGTAGATCAATTCAATCAATTCGGGTTTCCTGCAAATGTAAAAATGTTGCTATTCCGTAAAGACCAGAAAACAGGATAGCAAGGCAGAAAAGATGAAGAAGGAAGACCACATGACCACGGAGAGAGCCCTAGCAGGTGGGCTTCCCCATAATACCTTGCAGTCAGCTGTAGGCACGATGATGAGTTGTGTCATAGGAACTATATAAGATCCCAACCAGGGAAGCCATATGTTTTCTGAGCTTGTACATTAATGTGATCATCAGCAAAGAGACAGCAAAGAAAGCTTAGCTTTAAACACACAACTACTTTAGGGTCAGACAGGGATAGTTTTAGGGAAGATAATAGCTAAAAAATTAGATCAGTGGCTGAAACTGGCCCAGATTGTAATTTGTGTGCTATCAAGTCCAACCTCTAGTCTACTGTCGGAGAGGGTATTTAGCATGGCGGCTGGCATCATCACATTGAAGTGGACAAAATTGTTCTCCACAAGTGTAGAAAATATTACATTTGTGAAAATGAATTGGGCATGGGTCTGTGAGGATTTTCACCAACCCCTTCTCGACAGTGGACACTGGCCTTTTTTTTATTCCACCAATGATACCACTGTCACTGTTTGCTTATTTATCATGTATCACACTGTACTGCTGCTGCCACTACTACTACCCCTACACAGCTAGACATCTCTGCTTTGTCCATGAGGTTCCACACTGCACTGCTGCTACTGCTGCTGCCAAAAGGGAGAATTATTTTATTGCATCTTTACTATCCCAGAACTCAGGCACACTCACCAGCACCAGAGCTTGATAAGTCCTAGCAGACCCCAGAGTGTTATATACGAAATATTAGGGCATTCTGAGCACTTTTGATTCAGGTTGAACTTATTCATACTCAAATCAAACCTGCAGTGTGATTCCTTTAAATTGGACGTGAAACAGATTTTAATAAATTCACTCATCTGTAGTTAGCATTTCTGACATCCCTCACATGCTACATAATTGTCAGTACAGTCACTACAGTATACCAGGCTAAAAAAAATCTGACCTTTATATGTCCTGCATCTAGTGAACAGTAATGCTCCATAGAGTTTTATTGATTTCTTATAGCCATATCCTGCATTTATATCTGAAATATAGCAAATCATATAAGCCTTGCAGCATCCAAAAAGCATAGATAATGAAAGCTTTTCTATCTGCTATACTTGAGGCTCTCTACTTTCAGATCATTATAAAAGAAAACAAAATATTAGGTTGATGTTGATAACGCTGACCCCTCATAATTTATTTTGGCTTTGTTCACATACTGTATCTGTAGTATCCCATACCTGAAGTTACTACAATTTGTATGTAGTTTGCAATGTTATGTGTTTTGTATTGTTTTATCTGGTCGTATGTTCCAGCAGGATATGGATGGTAAAAGGTTAAGACGGAACAGGTCTAACCATCCTGTTCCTCCCCTCTTGGTAGCAGCGGGCTGGTCCTGCATCCTGCCAAGAGAAGGAGTTCCTGTCCAGAGGCAGAGAGGAGATGAAGCACATTGCTGAGCTCCTGTTACAGATTCTCCAGAGAGAATTACTCAAACATGCCTCAAATGAAGTCTTGAGACGCTAGACATCAGAGTGAACTGCTACAACCAGCAGTGGAGGCACTGCTGCAGAATAAGGGATTATGGCTAAGACACCCACCACCCAGAACGTTACTAGGCCAGTACCACTTATGTAAGTACTAAATTGCCGTTACCGATGAAGTGTTGTGTTACAGTGTTCACCCTCAGGCTGTTGCTCTCTGTGGACTGGTGCAGTGGAAATGCAGTATTGAAGAATGAGATAAACAAAATCCAAGAGTAAAGATACCTGCACTTTATCTGATGAAATAAATGCACTTTAAATTAAGTTGTTGTGTCCTGTATATGGAATGCTATCATAGAATGAGGCCAGAAATGTAACAAAGTCTTTTTACTAAGTGCAACATAGAACTTCCAATACATTCAGTAGCAGCTGACTTTAAGTGCAAACCTTCTCTGATACCAGCAAAGATTATGCCTCCATGCCTCCATAATCTTTGCTGGTGTCAGAGAAGATTTGCACTTAAAGTTAGCTTCTACTGAATGTATTTGAAGTTCTAAGTTCCACTTAGTAGAAAGACTTTGTTATGTTTAATTCTGGTCTCATTCTTCAATACTATTCCATATACAGAACAACTTAATTTAAAGTGCATTTACTTCTTCAGATAAAATGCAGCTATCTGTACTCTTGGATTTTGTTTATCTCGTTCTTTAATACTACGTTTCCAATGCACCAGTCCACATGGAGCAACAGCCTGAGGGTGAACACTGTGACACAATACTTCATCAGGGCCACTACCACTCTCATCCTCCATGCCAGCTCCTCCGGGTCTTGCTGTATATCTGCTTGGTAAATCTGGTAGTCTAGCCTAGCCAGACACCACCAGGCATAGTCAGATCCCCATTTACTATAATGTTGGTGTCTGACTATGTCAGAACAGACTACCAGATTTAACAAACAAAGATGTAAACCTAGCCTAAGAGAACCTTAAAACCACTAGTACCTTTAAGGGGTTAAGATTTTTAAGCTTGCCGCCTACTCCATGAAACAGATTTATACTTACCTGCTACATGCTGCTTTGGTCCACACTGCCTCCATCTTAAAGTCACTGTTCTGTTCTGGCTGTGCATGGGCATGCTCACATGTACATCTCCAGCCAATGACTTCAGTGGAGATGTGGCCAGTTATTTGCCAGTCATTGGCTGGAGCAGTGCATTTGACCATGCCCATGCTGGGAGTGGCAGAAGTAATAGTGGAGGCAGTGTGGAGGACCGGACCAGAGCAGCATGGAGCAGGTAAGTATGAATCTTCTGTTTCGGGGGCAGGCTGCGGGCACTTGCATAAAAATCATTATTACCAGAAAACCCCTTCAACCATTATTCAATCTATAGGATGATATATACTTTCTTTTTACTAATTTTGTATTATTTAACCAGCAGAAATTCTCTCATATGCAGCATTTGCTTTTATATTCATTAGAGAATTCAGACTTAAAAGCTCAGAAAAATGACGTGCATTATATTCAATTTTCCCTTTAACCAAACCGTTTTGATTACATTTTATTTGTCCTCTGCAGCAGAGTTGTAGTTTTTGAGCATCTTATAAGATTTGTTGTTTCTGTCAGATCAGCGAAGGTCTGTGCTACAATAAAGCCTCTGGTGTTTATGAAATGTCATTTAAGTGACCTACATTGCAACAACCAAAACATAGCTTCTAGTGCAGATAGGTTCTGTCAGAGCTGTCCCTGCACTCTTTTACCTAATTGGTCAGACAACAGTTTTTTCCCAGGATTGTTTATTATCAGATTGTACAGTTACATATATGCAGAAAACATGATGCTATTGGATATGGTTACTGACGTTAAACTAACCCAAATATACATTTATAATTTTTTACCATGTGCATCTGCAAAAAAATTAAAATCTGAGGGTAGCAATAATTAAAAAAATTTGAACAACATTTTTTTTACTGTATTTTTCTCTGATACCATAGTGGGCCCCAAAAATCTATAGAAAAAAAACAAAAACATTTGGAGACAATAACTTGCCCCTAGGGTCTATTTAGTTGAATCAAAACCTATTAGACTTTATTGATGATATAGCGGTTGGGCCCCCAAGAATAATTTCCTCTAGGGGCCCAAGGAACCCCAGTCCAACCCTGCTTTAATGTATTACTTTCATGGACATAGGCAAGAAGGGCAGCTTCTCTCCTGCTCCCATTATAGCAGTGTCCCTAAATTAAGACAGTGATCAAAGGATGCACTGCTCCCCTGACTATCATTTCAACATTGATGGTCCAGTAAACCAGGGATGCTCAGCCTGTGGCCCTCCAGCTCTTATAAAACTACAACTCCCACCGTGCTCTGCTGTAGGCTGATAGCTGTAGGCTTTCTGGGCATGCTGTGAGTTGTAGTTTTGCAACAGCTGGAGGGCCGCAGGTTGTGCATCCCTGCTGCAAACAGTTCACTGCTGTGCAGCTTAAAGGGAAGAGTGCCCACCATTGGTTGTGCAGGGAATTGCAGCACAGCTCCACTCAAGAATTGCTGGAGCTCCTGATATTCAGACTCCCATTGTTCAGAAACCTCTAATATTGCTCTTGAATTTAGCTGTATGGATTATTTGGGTAAAATTATTTTCAAGATCAATGTGATACAACATAATAAACATTGAGTGGCCATGTCAAGCTGTTAAAAATTATTTTCATACATTTCTGATAAGTTATATCTGATTAGGTGAAGGCTGAGTGACAACCAATATGGTCACCATTGCAGCCACAAGAGTTGTCACGGTTTCTCTCATACCTAGGGACCTCTTCCTACATATGCCACAATACAACCTCCATCCAGCATAGAAAGCATACTTAAAAGGGGTTGTGCCAAGCTTTAAAGTTCAAACAAAATTCCCTGTCTGGGAGATGAAATCCAACTTGTCACCCTATTACTATAAAACTTAACCTTTAATAGTCAAATAATTCATAAAATATAAGTGAGTTAATTAAAGAGGATCTGTCACCACTCCTAACATTCCTGTTTTAATAGGTTCATGCATTCCCCATGAAATACCAATTCTGGAGCCTCTATTCTTATGGCTCTGTGTTGTGTCATTCCTTTATTATTTCTACTAGATGTTATGAATGACTTGCTAGCAGTTTGCAGTAAGGGTACAGAGGGGTGGTAACCAGTTGGGGGTGTACCTGCACAGACTGACTCTATCCAATCAGTGCTGTCATTGTCAGAATGTGCAGGTACACCCCCCAATTTGTTACCACCCCTCTGTACCCTTACTGCAGACTGCTAGCAATTCATTCATAACTTCTAGTATAAATAATAGGAATGGCACAACATGGAGCCATAAGACTAGATGTTCCAGAATTATTATTATATGAGAAATGCAAGTAGCTATTAACCACTTCAGCCCCCCAGCTTAAACCCCCTTAATGACCAGACCACTTTTTACAATTCTGCACTACACTACTTTCACGGTTTATTGCTCGGTCATACAACTTACCCAAATGAATTTTACCTGCTTTTCTTCTCACAAATGCAGCTTTATTTTGATGGTATTTGATTGCTGCTGAGATTTTTTGTTTTTCTGATATTAATCAAAAAAGACTGCAATGTTCTCAAAAAAGTGTATTTTTAACCTTTTCTGGTAAAATTGTTCAAATATAATTACATTTCTATACAAGTTTGTGTCGAAATTTATTGTGCTACATGTCTTTGATAAAAAAAAATCCAATAAGTGTATATTCATTGGTTTGCGCAAAAGTTATAGCGTTTACAAACTATGGTACAAAAAAGTGAATTTCCGCATTTTGAAGCAGCTCTGACTTTCTGAGCACCTGTCATGTTTCTTGAGGTTCTAGAATGCCAGGATAGTATAAAAAAAAAACCAAATGACACCATTTTAGAAAGAAGATACCCCAAAGTATTCGCGGAGGTGCATGGTGAGTTCATGTATGATTAAATTTTTTTCACAAGTTAGCGGAAAATGTAAAAAAATATAATAAAGTTTCCATTTCTGCTAACTTCTGGCAAAAAAAAAAAAAAAATCTCCCACAGACTCACTATGCCCCTCATCTTTTCAGGGAAAGAAAATAGCTCACACTATGAAGTTTGACCCTAAGCATATGGATGACATGCGCTCTATCAATCTTTCAGATAGACCCCTGACTGAGGTTGAAACAAGAGTACTCAGCAGAGGGCTATCATTTGTGCCAACCAATAAATTTGATCTTTTTGGTTGGGTTAAAGACCTTAATCTGTTTGTGCGTAGAATGAAATGGCACAAATTCTTCGCCTCACATGACAGAAGGCAGTGCCTTGAACTAGGGATTACTGAAGCAGAATTGGCGGACGTAAATCTTCTAGCCAGTTTATGGGAGGAGGGTGCCAGAGGTTTGGGGGATGGTCCTTTTACATCTTTGAGACCTCCATCTACTCTTAATCCCCCGGTGGGAGATCATACCCCCATGGATATTTTCCTAAAGATGGTGGTTGATCGGCTCTCCAAGCTATCAGATGAGGGGCAGAGATATACCAACCTGTCAGTTGAAGAATGTGATGCTTTGAGGGGATTAGAAACTGATCAAACAATAGTGATCAAGCCCTCTGACAAGGGGGGCAACCTGGTTATCCTTAACCAGATACAGTATGAGAGGATGTGTCTCCGGATTTTGGAGGACAAAGATGGATACCAGGTGCTCGCCCATAACCCGTATACAACTGACAGACTGGAACTACAAGGCATTTTAGCAGAAGCCCTCTCTGATAGGCTGATAAGTGAGGCTGAATACAAATTTTTGTTCCCTCCACACCCTCAGATGGCCTGCTTTTATGCACTACCGAAGGTGCATAAAGGTCTGGACCCTTTGAAGGGCTGACCAATTGTATCTGGGACTGCAAGTCTCACTCATCCAATCAGCACCTATGTCGATCGGATACTGCGACCATTTGTTCTTGCCCTCCCCTCATATGTACGGGACTCTATGGAGGTCATCAGTAAAATAGATGGCCTACAAGTCGAGAGTGAGGATATGCTCGCTAGCCTTGACGTAGAGGCCCTGTACAATTCCATCCCCCACGAAAAGGGGTGTGAGGTGGCGGCATCTTTCCTTAGTCAAAGGAGTATCCACATGGAGAGACATAATGGACTGGTTATTAAACTTTTACGGTTCATTTTGGAGCATAACTCCTTCATATTTAACAACAGGACCTACCACCAGGTAAAGGGCGTGGCGATGGGGAGCCCTTGTGCCCCCACATATGCCAACCTTTACCTGGGTGGTTGGGAAAAGGAGGTTGTTTTTACGGATGAGATGGCATCATACACATCGTCGATTCTTCTCTGGTTGAGATTTATTGACGATGTGTTGATACTTTGGAGAGGCTCGGCACAAGATTTTGGACGGTTTGTTCAACATCTTAATCAGAACGATTGGGGTCTATTTTTCACATCAGAGATTAATGATTCTAAGGTGACATTCTTGGATCTGACCATTTATAAAGATCAAAATGGCGAATTGGGGACCCGGTTGTTTCGCAAAGAAACTGCCACTAATTCATTACTTGAATGGAACAGCCATCACCCTCAATCGTTGAAACGTGGCATACCCAGAGGACAGTACCTACGTATGAGGCGCAACTGTTCAAGCCTGCGGGATTACCGTAAGGCGGCACAGGACCTTAGGGACAGATTCAGGAGACGAGGCTATCCTGAGACTGTCCTTAAGCGGGCCCACCATCATGCACTCAATTGTGACAGGATTGAGTTGTTACATCCTCGCCAGCGATCAGAGGAGAATCAACAAATACGTATTGTGGGCAATTACGATGCAGCACATAAGCAGGTTAAAGAGATACTGTCCGAATTCTGGGGGATTCTACAGGCTGACCCTGACGTTGGTCATCTAGTGGGACAGGCACCAGCAGTCACCTATAGGCGAGGCAGAAACATCAGGGATCGCCTGGTACATAGCCTGTGGTCTCCAATACGTTGGCAAAACAACAAGAGAATTTAGGCGGCGAATTGGAAAGCATCTTAATGACATCAAAAATGAGGTTGATAAACCAGTGGCACGCCACGTTGTGGAGCACCATGGAGGTGATCAGAAAGTGCTATCCTTTCAGGGGATTGAGGTTGTTAGCCATTCACTGAGAGGGGGTGACTTTGACAAACGGGTTCTTCAAAAAGAGGCCCAATGGATTTTCAGATTACGGACAGTGAGACCACAGGGTCTCAATGATCATATCTCTTTTAGTTGTTTTCTGTAATAAATGTTGACGTCTGGGCCTCTTTAAGTGTGAGCTTATATTTGGATGTACAATAGTGATGGAATTAAGGTCAGTGGAGATCGAAATGACAGCCACGGGTAGTCAACAAAGTAGGTAGTGGGACCCTGAGTTGTGTCCTATTGGTAAGTGGGAGCCGTGAACTAGGGCCTGGTATTATTAAGGGACTGGCTCAGGTGGTCAATACTCACAGTAGAATGCTATTTTGTGAGTTTGTGAGATTTGGGTGATTGATCTATCATCCATTCATTAGGGGGCCAATATTCACATTAGAATGCTACTTTGTGATTTTTGATATTTGGATGATCGATCTATAACACTGACCCTGTCACTATATTATATGTAAACACATCTCTGTGCATCGGCAGTGGCCGAACGAACCTTACTGCTACGTCCCTGTACTATCCCCTTACCATCATACATTAAATCCGCCGTTTGTTTCCCAGCATATTTTAATAATGCAGACGTCCGGTGTAGGGTCGGCGGATACAGTATGCGCTCATGAGCGCCATGTCAGTACTGTATTGGCCGAGAGAGGGGGCGTGTCTGCTAACTCCTCCTGCAGGCGGGACCAAAGCTATTTAGCTGTGTAGGATGGGCGCCCGCGGCACGGCCATCCTAGTGCCGGAGCGCTACTCCTAATGAGAGAGGAGAGCGCATCCTCGTGTTTCTTGTTTGTTTGTCTGTTTGTTACAATGTTGCACTGCCACTAATAATGAAAATGGCAAGCTCCTGATGACACTAAATGTTGTAGAAACGCGTTGAGCGTTTGCCAGCACAAGGAGTTAGTTGGTGGGGGCAGAATATGTTTGTTTTACAACAAGTTTAGCGAGTAACAGTTTCTGGGGGTTCAGCTTAATATCCGGACCATTCTCTGAATATTTGGGTCCAGGATATAGCTATTAACCTAAGGAGAAACAAATCCTCCTTGCTGCCTATAGGCAGTTTGATCGGGGAGGATTGTGTATATAATTTAAAGTAAATGTTAATGCTGTACCCCCAGTAGCCGGATTGACCAGTGAAATTCCATGTAAGCATGCGGCATGGGATTTAATTTTTCACTGATCTTTTCACTGTGACACAGTTGCACACCTGCACATTAGGCATCCATACGCAGCCAGACCGCTGGCAGTTGGTGTGCTGCAGTAATAGGGATGTGTACTGTGGGCACAGTGTTTGAGGCTGTCTACATGGCCCCGTGTTTTTGTGTAGTAGGTTTTTAAATTGAATACAATATAGTATATTAGTTTTAAGCACACCTTAGATTGAGTAAAATTGGAATATTATATAAATAATAGGAATGGCACAACATGGAGCCATAAGACTAGATGTTCCAGAATTATTATTATATGGGAAATGCAAGTAGCTATTAACCACTTCAGCCCCCCAGCTTAAACCCCCTTAATGACCAGACCACTTTTTACAATTCTGCACTACACTACTTTCACGGTTTATTGCTCGGTCATACAACTTACCCAAATGAATTTTACCTGCTTTTCTTCTCACAAATGCAGCTTTCTTTTGATGGTATTTGATTGCTGCTGAGATTTTTTGTTTTTCTGATATTAATCAAAAAAGACCGTAATGTTCTCAAAAAAGTGTATTTTTAACTTTTTCTGGTAAAATTGTTCAAATATAATAACATTTCTATACAAGTTTGTGTCGAAATTTATTGTGCTACATGTCTTTGAAAAAAAAATCCAATAAGTGTATATTCATTGGTTTGCGCAAAAGTTATAGCGTTTACAAACTATGGTACAAAAAAGTGAATTTCCGCATTTTGAAGCAGCTCTGACTTTCTGAGCACCTGTCATGTTTCTTGAGGTGCTAGAATGCCAGGATAGTATAAGAAAAAACCCAAATGACACCATTTTAGAAAGAAGATACCCCAAAGTATTCACGGAGGTGCATGGTGAGTTCATGTATGATTAAATTTTTTTCACAAGTTAGCGGAAAATGTAAAAAAATATAATAAAGTTTCCATTTCTGCTAACTTCTGGCAAAAAAAAAAAAAATCTCCCACAGACTCACTATGCCCCTCAGTGAATACCTTGGGGTGTCTACTTTCCGAAATGGGGTGATTTCTGGGGTGTGTTTACTGTTCTGGAATTTTGGGCAGGGCTAAATTGTGAGCAACCTTGTAAAGCCTAAAGGTACTCGTTGGACTTTACGCATCTAGGATGCAAAAAAGTGTAACACATGTGGTATCGCTGTACTCAGAAGAAGTAGGGCAATGTGGTTTGGGGTGTATTTTTACATATACCCATGCTGGGTGAGAGAAATATCTCTGTAAATTGACAACTTTGTATAAAAAAAATTAAAAAGCTGTCATTTACAGAGATATTTCTCACACACAGTATGGGTATATGTAAAAATACTCCCCAAAACACATTGCCCTACTTCTCCTGAGTACGGCGATGCCACATGTGTGACACCTTTTTGCAGCCAAGATGCGCAATGGGGCTCAAATTCCAATGAGTACCTTTAGGATTTCACAGGCATTTTTACCCACAAGTGACCCCATTTTAGAAAGAAGACACCCCAAGGTATTCTGTGAGGGGTATGGTGAGTTCATGTCAAATTTTATTTTTTGTCACAAGTTAGTGGAATATGAGACTTTGTAAGAAAAGAAAATTTCCGCTAACTTGTGCCCAAAAAAAAAAAATCTTCTATGAACTCGCCATGCCCCTCACGGAATACCTTGGGGTGTCTTCTTTCTAAAATAGGGTTCCTTGTGGGGTATTTATACTGCCCTGGCATTTTAAGGGCCCCTAAAGCGTGAGAATCCAAATGCGTAAAAATGCCCTGTGAAATCCTAAAGGTACTCATTGGAATTCGGGCCCCTTTGCGCATCTTGGCTGCAAAAAAGTGTCACTCATGTGGTATTGCCGTACTCAGAAGAAGTAGGGCAATGTGGTTTGGGGTGTATTTTTACATATACCCACACTGTGTGTGAGAAATATCTCTGTAAATGACAACTTTTTCCATTTTGTTATACAAAGTTTTAAATTTACAGAGATATTTCTCTCACCCAGCATGGGTATATGTAAAAATACACCCCAAAACACATTGCCCTACGTCTCCTGAGTACGGCGATACCACATGTGTGACACTTTTTTGCAGCCTACGTGCGCAAAGGGGCCCAAATTCCAATGAGTACCTTTTAGGAGAGCATTTTTAGGCATTTGGATTCCAGACTTCTTCTCACGCTTTAGGTCCCCTAAAATGCCAGGGCAGCATAAATACCCCACATGTGCACGGGCGTAGGAAGCGGGGGGGACGGGGGGGACGAATCCCCCCCAGGAAATAATGCGGGGGGGGGGACAGGTATGTAAAAATCCCCCCCAGCGGCAGCGCAATGTGTGCGGCGGTGGTGGAGCACAGGAAGATGAACGCTTCCATTGTGGAGGCGTTCATCTCCACAGTTATCTGTATCGCCGTCCCCAGGACAGCGATACAGATGGCTGTGCTGCGGAGCAGGAGAGGGAGAGGCGTCTCCCTTCCCTGCTCCTCTGATAGGCTGCCAGCACTAGGCCGGCAGCCTATCAGATGTTGGTACAGGTGGCGCGATGACGTCATCGTGCCGTCTGTGAGCCGTGCAGCGCGGGACACAGGCCGGAAGAGGCCTGCATCGCATCGCTGTGACGGATGGAGGTAAGTATAAGTGTCTTGTTTTGTGTGTGTGTGTGTGTGTTTTTTTTTTTTAAACTGGACCCACTGGCCCATAAGGGAGGGGGGGGAGGGAGAGAGAGATTTTTGGCACTTGGGGGGGCGGAGAGATATGTGGGCATGGCTTGAGGGTGGGCGGGGACACGGGCCCCATAAGTGCTGTCCCCCCAGATTTTTTGGGCTTCCTACGCCCATGCACATGTGACCCCATTTTGGAAAGAAGACCCCACAAGGTATTCCATGAGGGGTATGGTGAGTTCATGTAAAATTTTATTTTTTGTCACAAGTTGTTGACTTTGTAAGAAAAAACAAACAAAAAAACTATTTCCGCTAACTTGTGCCAAAAAAAAAAAATTCTATGAACTCGCCATGCCCCTCACGGAATAACTTGGGGTGTCTTCTTTCTAAAATGGGGTCACTTGTGGGGTATTTATACTGCCCTGGCATTTGAGGGTCTCCGCAATCATTACATGTATGGCCAGCATTAGGAGTTTCTGCTATTCTCCTTATATTGAGCATACGGGTAATGAGATTTTTTTTTTCCCGTTCAGCCTCTGGGCTGAAAAAAAAAAATGAACGGCACAAAAAAGAGGGGAAAGGACATAGGAGTGCTTGCGAAGTAAAGCTGCGATCGCTAATAAAGATCCAAAAAATTCAAAAGTGATCTTTATAGCGCCGCAGCGATTTTACAGTGTTTTTGCAGTGATCAGAAAAAAAAAAAATTCTGACACTGCGGTGGGGCGGACTGAACGCAAGTGTGCGCACAAGATCAGGCCTGATCAAGTGAACACTGGACACTGACCAATAGCTGATTAAAGAGTTAATATAAGGTAGCAAGAAGCATGTGAGGAAGGCCAGTTTTACTTCACAGTGTTTTATATAAAGCACCTTCTAGGGTTCCCTAGAAGAAGGATCCAGCAGAATTAAAGTTTTTATTAAGTTTTATTAAATTAAGTTTTTTATTTTTTATTAAAACACTAGAAAAACTATACAAATGTGGTATCGCTGTAATCATACTGATCCCGAGAATGAAGAGAACAGGTCAGTTTTACCATGTAAAAAACACTGTAAAAACAAAACTTGTTAAACTGTGGCGGAATTGCGTTTTTTTCCCCCAATTAAATAGTACCATTAGAAAGTACAATTTGTCCCGCAAAACAGAAGCCCTCATACAGCTATGTGAATGGAAATATACTGTAAAAAAAGGTATAGCTCTGGGAAAGGAGAAAGTAAAAAACAGAACTGCAAAAACAAAAAATCGCCTAGTCCTGAAAAGGTTAAAGGAAAACTCATTTCTAAGAGAAAACAGAAGAACATTGTGTTAACACTGCTGTATATTATGGGAGAACAACACAATGCTGTTATAGTTAATTAAGAGTGTTTGTATTTGTGGAAGCAGAGTATTGATTTTCAGGCAGCAGACATAGATTTACACCAGCTTTCTGTCTACTGAGATGGAACAGATTACAGTCTCATTAACGATGACAATCCAACACTTGACATACGTGCTAGCATACAACTAAGGCTTCGTTCACATCACTGTTCAGCCTTTCCGTTCTCCTGCTCCATTTAGGAGCAGGAGAGCAGAAAAGACGGATTCGGCCCATAACTGAGCCGAACGGAACCTGAGGAACCTGTAGACTATAATGGTGTCCTGCATGCACTACTTTTGTCTCCTCTCCAAAATAATCTTCTGAGCGGAAACCTAACAGACCCTATTATAGTATATGGGGTCCTTCGGTTCCGTTCGAGTTATGTGCCGAATCTGTCCTTTCCGTTCTCCTGCACCTAAACGGAGCAGGAGAACGGAAAGGCTGAAAGGTGATGTGAACGAAGCCTAGGGGTGCATTCACATCACCGTTTAGCTTTCCGTATTTCTGATCCATTACCCTGGGTTCAGACCTGAGCGTTCTTGAAACGCGCGTTTTAGTCGCACGTATTTTAGCGCGTTTATGCAAATAGGAAACGCGTGTTCGTACGCGCGTTCTTGTGATTGACTACTGTGGTGTCAATCACAAAACACGCGACAAACGCCCCAAAAAAAGCTCAAGCACATGTTTATGCGTTGGGCGTTTTACAGCGCGTTCAAACGCGCTGTAAAATGCTCAAATGAGAACCAGGGCCATAGGAAAGCATTGGTTTTCATGTGTTGAGCGTTTTACAGCGCGTTTGAACGCGCTGTAAAACGCTCAGGTGTGAACTTAGGGTTAGAAGAAGAGAGAGAGAAAAAAAAAAGGATCCAGTAAAAAAAAAATGGCTCCTGTTGCATCAGTTCTAATCTGTTTGAGCCATTTCCGTCTGAGATCCATTTTTTACACAGTACTTTTGTTTCAATCTAAAAAAAACAGATCTCAGACGGAAATGGCTTAAATGGATGACAACTGATGCAACAGTATCCGTCTTTTACTGGATCCTGTAAAAAAACAGATCCTCTGCAATTCTATGCATAAGGGTCCATTCAGACGTCCGTGTGCGTTTTGCGGATCCACAGATCCGCAAAACACAGACACCGGCAATGTGCATTCCGCATTTTGCGGACCGCACATCACCGGCACGCTCGTAGAAAATGTGATTTGGGACCCGGAAGTGCAGATCCGCTATTGTGAATGCGGGCAGGACATAGTGTGTCCCCATAGAAATGAATGGGTCCACAATTCCGTTCTGCAAAATGCGGAACAGAATTGCGGACGTGTGAATGGAGCCTAACTGATGCAACAAGATCCGTTTTTTTTTACAGGATCCTGTTTTTTTTCCTCTCTCTTTTTTCTTCTGACGGAACAGAAAAACCATAAAGCTAAATGGTGATGTGAATGCACACTAAAAAACTAGAGACCCTATTAAGGGAGGGTTCCATAGCAACAAAAAAACTTTGCTCAATTGAGCTCAATTCACCACTTTTACCCTTAATATTTAAATCAGTAAAACTTCACTTTTATTAGTAGTTCTCTAAAAATGTTTGTGAGTTTTGACACACTTGTTAAAACTACTACTCGAATTTGCACACTGCTATCGCACAGGTTGCTAGTGGTAACGGAGGGTGTGCACTACCCTCCTAACCTTCCCACAAGTTTGCAATCAGTGTATAACTACCTGCCTGACTAATCCTGCAGGGTACTCGGTGCTGTGAACATACACCCTAAAGTAAATAACTGTTTCCTACTGTTTCCTACTCAGTGTTTAGCAACTCGAGCAGAGCTAAAACCAACAGATTCTGTCCCCCAACATGTTTCACCAGATAAACTGGCGTCTTCAGGTGAAAACTGTCCTCTTCAGTGTTAATTACTTTACACAGTTTAGTGTCATCTGCAAAAATAGATATTTTACTGTGCAAGCCTTCTACAAGATCATTAATAAATATATTGAAGAGAATAGGGCCCAATACTGACTCCTGAGGTACCCCACTAGTTACAGTGACCCAATCTGAGTATCTACTGTTAATAACCACCCTCTGTTTTCTGTCACTTAGCCAGTTACTTACCCACATACAGACATTTTCTCCCAGTCCGAGCATCCTCATTTTATATACTAACCTTTTATGAGGTACGGTGTCAAATGCTTTGGAGAAGTCCAGATATACGACATCCATTGATTCGCCGCTGTCAAGTCTAGAACTTACCTCCTCATAGAAGCTGATTAAATTCGTTTGGCATGACCGATCCCTCATGAACTAACAGAAAAACAAAAAAGGGGCTTATTCCAGAAATAGGAATGAAGGAAGCTCTTTGCGCACATTTTTGATCAAAAGTATGTCGGGCCCAAGTGCCACTTCACGGCGACTTCCGCACATGGGTCCCTAACACTACAGATACTGCCTCTTATAGACTTATCAGTCTCCTTATTTTCAGGGCACTGTAGGAACCAGCTAAATTGCTTTTGTGCTGAGAAGTCCCAGGAACTTGGGCGTGTCTCAGTCCAAAAGAGGCGCCACCCTCAATATATACTATAAGACAGAGTTCAGACTAAGCACATATATTTCTACACTCAGAAGTGCATGACCATAAGGCAAATAAAGTTGGTTAAAAGATGGCCGCACAATACCTCTCAAACTAGCACTTGGGCCCGACATACTTTTGATCAAAAATGTGCGCAAAGAGCTTCCTTCATTCCTATTTCTGGAATGAGCCCCTTTTTTGTTTTTCTGTTAGTTTGAGATGTATTGTGCGGCCATCTTTTAACCAACTTTATTTGCCTTATGGTCATGCACTTCTGAGTGTAGAAATATATGTGCTTAGTCTGAACTCTGTCTTATACGATCCCTCATGAAGCCATGCTGATATGGCGTTATTTGCTTATTTTCATTGAGATACTCCAAAATAGCATCTCTTAGAAACCCTTAAAACAGTTTACCAACAATAGATGTTAAACTTACCGGCCTATAATTTCCAGGCTCTGTTTTTGGACCCTTTTTGAATATTGGCACCACATTTGCAATGCGCCAATCCTGTGGAACATTCCCTGTTATTATAGAGTCCGTAAATATCAGAAATAATGGTCTGGCTATGACATCACTTAATTCCCTTAGGATACGGGGGTGTATGCCATCCGGTCCTGGCGATTTGTCTATTTTAATCTTTTTAAGTCGCTGTTGTACTTCTTCATGGGTCAGACTGGGCACTTTTAATGGGGTATTTACTTTTACATTCTGCATTTCATCTGACAGTTTATTTTCCTCAGTGAATATAGTGGAGAAAAAAATATTTAATAGTTTTGCTTTATCCTCGTCGCTCTCTGCAACACCCCCCTCATTGCTATGTAGAGGGCCGACTCCTTCAGATTTATATTTTTTACTATTTATATAATTGAAGAACATTTTAGGGTTAGTTTTACTCTCTTTGGCAATTAATCTCTCGGTCTCTAGTTTGGCAAATTTTATTAGTTCATGTATGATTTCATTTTTTTTCACAAGTTAGCGGAAAATGACACTTTCTGAGGAAAAAAATAATAATAAAGTTTCCATTTCTGCTAACTTCTGGCAAAAAAAATAAATAAATCTTCCACGGACTCACTATGCCCCTCAGTGAATACCTTGGGGTGTCTACTTTCCGAAATGCGGTCATTTTTGGGCTGTGTTTACTGTTCTGCCAATTTGGGCGGGGCTAAATTGTGAGCAGCCCTGTAAAGCCTAAAGGTACTTGTTGGACTTTCGGCCCATTTACGCACCTAGGCTGCAAAAAAGTGTCACAGATGTGGTATCACCGTACTCAGAAGAAGTAGGGCAATGTGTTTTGGGGTGTATTTTTACATATACCCATGCTGAGTGAGAGAAATATCTCTGTAAACTGACAACTTTGTATAAAAATTTTAAAAAGTTGTCATTTACAGAGATATTTCTCACACCCAGCATAGGTATATGTAAAAAATACACCCCAAAACACATTTCCCTACTTCTCCCGAGTACGGCAATACCACATGAGTGACACTTTTTTGCAGCCTGTGTGCGCAAAGGGACCCAAATTCCAATGTGTACCTTTAGGATTTCACAGGGCATTTTTATGCCTTTGGATTCCAGACTTCTTCTCACGCTTTAGAGACCCCTAAAATGCCAGGGCAGTATAAATACCCCACAAGTGACCCCATTTTAGAAAGAAGACACCCCAAGGTATTCCGTGAGGGGTATGATGAGTTCATGTAAAAAAAATTTTTTTTTTCACAAGTTAGTGGAATATGAGACTTTGTAAGAAAAAAAAAAAAAAACAATTTCCGCTAACTTGTGCCAAAAACAAAATCTTCTATGAACTCGCCATGCCCCTCACGGAATATCTTGGGGTGTCTTCTTTTTAAAATGGGGTCACATGTGAGGTGTTTGTACTGCCCTGGCATTTGAAGGTCTCCAATCATTACATGTATGGCCAGCATTAGGAGTTTCTGCTATTCTCCTTATATTGAGCATATGGGAAATGAGATTTTTTTTTTCTGTTCAGCCTCTGGGCTGGAAGAAAAAATGAACGGCACAGATTTCTTCATTCGCATCAATCAAGGTGGATAAAAAAAACTCTGCCCAAAAATGTGCAAAAAAAAAAACAGGACAAAAGGGAAAGGACATAGGAGTGCTTGCGAAGTAAGGCCCCATTTACACGTCCGCATCTATTCCGCAATTCTGCGGACTCATTCAGTGTGAATGGGGCCGGCGGTGATGCGGAGAGCACACTATGTGCTCTCCGCATCAGCATTTGCGGAGCTGCGGCCGCGAACTTCCGGGTTTCGGCCCCGAAACATCCGGCCGCGGCTCCGCAAAATATAGAGCATGTCCTATTCTTGTCCGCAATTGCGGACAAGAAAAAGCATTTTCTATATAGTTCTGGCAATGTGCGGATCCGCAAAATGCGGAAAGCACATTGCCGGTGTCCGTGCTTTGC
Source organism: Bufotes viridis (assembly GCA_033119425.1). NCBI lineage: Eukaryota > Metazoa > Chordata > Amphibia > Anura > Bufonidae > Bufotes > Bufotes viridis. Next base: position 406,960,729 of record CM065591.1, on the reverse strand, counting down.
AGATCCGCAGATCCGTGGATCCGCAAAACACATACAGACGTCTGAATGAGCCTTACAGGGGGTGATTAGTGACAGGGGGGTGACAGGGGGTGATCAGGGGGGTGACATGGGGTAATTAGGGGTTAATCAGTGACGGGGGGGTCTGTGTGGTGATTGGTGCACTTACATATGTTTCCTCTGGTGGTCCCAAGAAAAAGGGACTACCAGAGGAGCAGGCAGCAGGCATATCAGACGCTGTTAACAAAACAGCGTCTGATATGCGATTTTTTTTTAACTACTACAGCCTATCAGCGCTGGCAGCCTGTAGTTAAACTTCCTCCCGACGCGATCCTGTGAGAAAGAATTAAACTGGAAAAAGTTTTTCCTCATTTAATTTAATTCCAGTGAAACACCTAAGGGTTAAACAAAGTTTGTAAAATCCGTTCTGAATAACTTGAGGGAAGTGGTTTCTAAAATGGGGTCATTTATGGGTTTTGTTTTTTGTTTTTTTAATAATTTTAGAAGATTTTTATTTTTAAGCAAAATTTGTGCCTTGGGTGCACCTTTCCTTTTGGGTTCTGACTAGAGATGATCGAATCGAATCCCATGAAGTGGAAATCAATCCGAATTTCAGGACAAATTCGATTCGCCTAGAATCCATCTTGCTTGAAGATCTCGGCCAAAATCCCGTGGTCCCTGGTCATTAGAACATAGAAAAGACAACTCTATATGTATTGCAATAAAATAAGTATTACTCATAAAAGGTAAAGTTCAAACAATGAATAGGAGAGCTTTGTTTACTGAGATATGCAAATAAGACCATAACGGAATACTGCATGGATTACACATCCCTGTGCTATGCATTGATCTATTATTGCTTGTCAGCACAATTCATATTGTTTCGCAGCTTAAATAATAGTATACCAAGCCCTTAGCTTCATAGCGTACACGAAGCATTAGTATACGTTTTGATGAAAATGCATAGGCGCACTCACCATGCCAAGGTTGCCTCTACAAGTGGGTACCTACTCTAAATTGGTGCAGCACCATATGGAGACCGCCATGTATCAGCACTCCTCCTATTCCCCCCAGGTAATTTTAATTAGCAGGAGACTGCAGAAAGGTTCATAAATTCCTACTATGATATTGAATTATCAATTGCAATCTACACAGAGGATCATAGAAACTGGACAATATGGAGGTTTCAGCTGTCAGAATAGGCTACACTAATACCTAATTTACTGTTAGATACTACAGATTCCTAATGATTGTTTAGTACCCCAGGCCTGGGGGTACTACAAATTGTATTGTTATGTATAATGTATTTTATTGTTTAATTCTGGCTGTAGTTCCCAGCAAGGAATAGATGGCAAAGCTAACCACCCTGTTCCTTCCCTCTTGGTAGGAGTGGGCTGGTCCTGCTCCCTGCCAAGTTCCTGTGTAGCTATAGAGAGGAGAGGAAGAAAACTACTAAGCTCTTTCTCCTGTTACAGAACCTCCATAGTGATCACATATTCTTTAGTCTCAAGCGAAGTCTTAAAAAGCTCAACAGTAGTGTGAACAGTTCTAACCAGCATCTACAGACACTGCTGTAAGGTGAGGGACTATGGCTAAGACACCCATCACCTAGAACATTACTAGTCTAGTCGAGAGAATTGCTGCTATTGAATATGTTGGAAGTAAAAAATACTTTGGAAGTAAAAAATACTTTGTTACATTTAACCCTTAATCCTTCTTCAATACTATAATTCCACTGCACTGATCCCCATGGAGAAACAGCCTGAGGGAGTTCACTCTGACACAATACTTCATCAGGGCCACTACCACTCCTATCCTCTACACGGACTAATCAGGGGGTCGCTGAAATTGCATAATATATTTACTTAGATAGATCACTAGAGAACTAGATCTGTCGCTCTGCAGCACTGGAACCCGGTGCTTAATTATTTAATTAATAAATTAATTCAATCATTTATTAAAATATGTCCATAAAAATGAAGAATGTGATAGAGAATTCACTAGACAGCTAATTTCTTTTATCGGTAAGAGCAACAAATTAGAACAAGGAGAATGTGATTAGTGTTTTGAACTCAAAGAGCAGTGTATGGCTGACATACACTAGAAAAAATGTGACTGGCTAGGCAATGCCCATTCCTGCTCATTTTCTTAAAAATATCGTTAAATAGGATTTCCACTAAAAGACATGTCAGTCAACCATATCATGAAATGGGATTTGTAGGGTTAAGGTAGATTTACATGGCTCTATATTCAGGCACATTATCAGTAACAAATCTACGAATGCTCATTCCCGACAATTTTCCCATGTAAATGTGCCGCTGATCACCCAATAAACAAGCAAAATTCTCATTCATTGGGTGATCCTGTTGTTTGTGCAAGCACACTAAGTATCATTTCTGGGCAGCAGATTGTGCTGTCTAAACACAATAGTGATCCCTCATCCTCATACAGTGAAGGGGATCACTACATGTAAATGTAGTGGTCTCCTTCACTGAATGTGCAGCCGACTGTCGGGATGGAGAGCTTCCTTTCCGACAATCGACTTTAGCTCGGTGCGTGTAAACCTACCTTTAAAGTTCCATGGACATCACAAATCTCAAAAGCAAGACAGAGCCATTTCAAGAATTTCTTACCCAATTGCACAGATAATCACAGAACCTGAATTGTATGTATAGTTGTCATGCTTTGGCTCTACAATGCATTCAGAAGGTCCTCAGACCCTTTGGCCATATTCACATTCTGTTTCCTGAACATGATTATGGGGGCTGCTATATTGCCTGACCTGTTTTTAAAGGGGTTGTCTCACTTCAATAAATGGCATTTATCATGTAGAAAAAGTTAACACAAGACACTTAGGCCTCTTTCACACGGGCGTCATGTTTGACGCCCAGATTGAATGCGGGTGCGTTGTGGGAATATGCGCGATTTTTCCACGCGTGTGCAAACGTTTGTAATGCGTTTTGCACGCGTGTTGGAAAAATCGCCATGTTTGGTACCCAGACCCGAAGCCAGACTTTATCACTGAAGTCCGGTTTCGGGTTTAATATTCTGGTGAATTTATTATTTTCCCTTATAACATGGTTATAAGGGGAAATAATAGCATTCTTAATAAAGAATGCTGTGTAAAATGAGGATTAAGGGGTTAAAAATAAAAAAAACTTAACTTACCTTAGCCACTTGATCGCGTAGTTGGCGATCTGTCTTCTCTCTTCAAGCTTCAGCTACCAACTAAGGACCTGTGATGACATCATCACATGGTTCAATCACATGGTCCATCACCATGGTGATGGACCATGTGATTGGACCATGTGATGTGACGTCATCACAGGTCCTTTAGAATACAGCTAAAGCTTGAAGTGAGAAGAGAGATCGCTAACTACGCGATCAAGTGGCTAAGGTAAGTTATATTTTTTATTTTTAACCCCTTAATCCTCATTTTACACAGCATTCTTTATTAAGAATGCTATTATTTCCTCTTATAACCATGTTATAAGGGAAAATAATAAAGATCTGGTCTCGTTGCTAAGCAACCATGCAGGAAAATTGCACTGCATCAGCACTTGCTTGCAGATGCTTGCGATTTTCCCGCAGCCCCATTCACTTCTATGGGGCCTGTGTTCCGTTAAAAACACAAAATATAGAGCATGCTGCGATTTTCACGCAAAGCAAAAGTGATGCGTGAAAATCACCGCTCATGTCCACAGCCCCATAGAAATGTATGGGTCCGGTCATAGACACAATGGACAGGGGAGGACCTGATTGACTTCTATCGGACAGTTTTCTTGGCATGCTCTGTGACATGTGAAAGAGGTCAGGAGGAGTAACCAAGGCTACTTTCAACTAAACGGATCAGTTTTGCCCTAATGCATTCTGAATGGAAAAGGATCCGCTCAGAATGCATCAGTTTGCCTCAGTTCAGTCACCATTCCGCTCTGGAGGCAAACACCAAAACGCTGCCTGCAGCGTTTTTCTGTCCATCCTGGGGTGCGGAGCAAGATGGATCCGTCCTGACACACAATGTAAGTCAATGGGGATGGATCAGTTTTCTGTGACACAATAGAAAATGGATCAGTCCCCCATTGACTTTCAGTGGTGTTCATGACAGATTTGTCATGGCTATAGAAGACATAATACAACCGGATCTGTTCATGAAAGGATGCATGCTGTTGTATTATTGTAACAGAAGCGTTTTTGCAGATCCATGACGGATCTGCAAAAAACGCAAATGTGAGAGTAGCCTAAGCGGTGATATCAGCTATTGTGAATGGAGGATCCTGTGTTATCTATATATAGGTGATATCTGTCAATGTAATCCTGTCTGTAGTGATTAGGAGATGACTGCAATAAAGTGATCTGTATAGACCAAGAAGTGGCACTTATTATAAGGCTTACCGGCCACTGCATGATTAGCTTTTTTTTCAATATAGATATTGACATGGGAAATTAAAAAATAATATCACAAAAGTATTATATTATTATATAATATTTAAATATCTTTAAAATATGTTCAACATAAAAACATGATTAAAACAATAGGTGATTTTCTGATGACACATTCCCTTTAACTTACCCACACATACATGCATATATATATACATACTCTCCTTAGCAATAACCCAATGGAGTCCTTCTCTCAATGAGAAAAGCCATGTAAAGTTGTGAATGCTACCCTGCACCCTCTATGGCCCAGCCTACAACATCTGAACATCAGAAGTGGGCATGCCCACAGGGTATAGTAAACCCCTGCTGCCATTTCCTCACATTTGTGCTCAGCCATGAAAACGTGCTTTACAAAAATGTAATATGAAATATCTAAGTGCATTTACCAATCTTCTTGCCTTTTGTGAGTCTCCCCTGTGCCATGCAGCCAGACAAATATTTTCTTATATTAGCATATGAAATGCAGCATGCTTGTGTCATTTCCTGAGTAAGGTAAGCTGCTTGCTCTCTTGATGGAAAATGCTTGTCTTTATACAGTATGTTTGCCACTGGGAGATTAAATTGGATATTTTGTACAGAAAAAAATAGTGTGGAAATAAAAATTTACATTCCCTTATCTTTCATGAATACTTTATGTTTACTTTGTAGCAGGAACGACTTTACTGCTAGAATATTGAATGTAATTGAGACTGCAATTAACCAAAATTTTGACATGGTGATGCTATAATGTTGTCACAGTGCTTGAAGCATCACACAAGTGGTAGTTGGAATACTGTACAAATATAAATGGTAATAAACTGTAATTGCTATTGTATTGTCAAATCAGTGCATAGTACACACTATTCTATCATTGCATTTAAACCCTAGACGACAAGTACACGTGCAGCAGATGTCTCTTTAAAAATGCATTTTCTACATCAAAATCTGCTCAGAGTGAAGGCCCCCTAAGCTGTAGTTCTTATGGCGGTATGCAGGGAAGGAGGGGAAGAGGGATCCCTTTAAAAAGTTTTTTTTAAAAAAGAAGGAAAAATGTTTTTAAAAATATTAAAAACATTAAAAAAATTAAGAAAATAGAAAAATTCTAATCCCTCCTCCTTCCCCATAATAAAATTAAATAACCAATAAAAAAAAAATGAACAAATGAACATCACATCCAAAAATGTCTGAACTATTAAAATATAAACGTATTTATTCCGTACGGTGAAGATTGTAATGTGAAAAAAAACGTAAAATCGATGATTTAGGCCTCTTTCACATGGGCGTCATGTTTGACGCCCGGATAAGAGGCGGGTGCGTTTTCGGGAATATGCGCGATTTTCCCGCGCGGGTGCAAACGTTTGTAATGCGTTTTGCACGCGCGTGAGAAAAGACGCCATGTTTGGTACCCAGACTCGAAGCCGGACTTCATCACTGAAGTCCGGTTTCAGGTCTTCTGAGAATTTATTATTTTCCTTATAACATGGTTATAAGGGAAATAATAGCATTTAATAAAGAATGCATAGTAAAATGAAGTGGAAGGGTTAAAATAATAAAAGTTAACTTACCTTAGCCACTTGATCACGTAGTTGCGATCGGTCCTCTCGTTCCCAGCATCAGCTAAGAACTAAAGGACCTGTGATTGATGACGTCACATCACATGGTCCAATCACATGGTCCGTCACCATGGTAAGATGGACCATGTGATTGGACCATGTGATGTGACGTCATCACAGGTCCTTTAGTTCTTAGCTGATGCTGGGAAAGAGAGGACAGATCGCAACTACGCGATCAAGTGGCTAAGGTAAGTTAACTTTTATTATTTTTAACCCCTTCCTCTTCATTTTACTATGCATTCTTTATTAAGAATGCTATTATTTCCCCTTATAACCATGTTATAAGGGAAAATAATAAAGATCGGGTCTCGTTGCTAAGCAACCATGCGGGAAAAAAAAGCAAAAATGGATAATTGCCTGGTCTACGGGTTAAAGGGAATCTGTCACCAGTGTTATAGTGTCCTAACTAAGGACAACTTAAACTAGTGACAGATCCCCCTAACAAAATGCAGGATCACTTTCTTTAATTGGCTAAAATCTTGTACTAAACAGCTCCAGCGCATGCACCCTGCTGCTAATTCAGTTGGGAAAAAAAAACTGTCAGTGGCAGGGGGCGGAGAAAGACAGAAGTTCGTGAATATGTTATAGAACCTAGCAACATAAACTGCTGACAGATCCCCTTTAAAGTTTAGGCAGTATTGACTGCAGGTAGCTAGAACTGTGTCTTTTAATTTTAGCTGTATGTGGGTGATTTGGAACTGATTTATTGGCCTATGTTTATATAGATCTGGTGTATTGCATGGCACTTTATCAGAGTAAACACTTGTGTATGGAAAGTAACCAGAATACAAGGAGTCATGGAGGTGTTGCCTTGGGTTCGATTCACAAGTCTGAATACTAACCACTAAGCCACTGTTTAAATTCATACAAGTTAAAACTTTCTTTTATGTTGCTTGTAAGTGGTTGCTTAGTCAGTTTTTTTTTTTGTAAAAAGTTTTGCTATTAAAATGAGTAATATTTATGCAAATAAAAACACAAGAAATATTTACTTATTATTTACTGATATTGTTCTACTAAGGCAATAAATATGTAAACTCTTTACTTTTATAATATTTCATCATTGATAAGTTTATCCAGGACATACCATGATGTATGCTGCAGTGTGCTTCAGAGCTTTTCTTTATTCAGTGTTACATAAGTAATCTACATTCAAATGCAACTGAAGCAAAAGAGCAAACAGAAATCCCAAGATTTATTAAATAATTCTTAATTCTGCAGCCTTGTTGGAACTCTAATTTTGATAAGTGGAAACAGGAATGAAAGTAATATGAAGTAGAAGTTCTGCACTATTTGTCAGTATTCCATTTTTGCAAGTTCTAAGGTTTTACCACACAGTGTGAACTATATATTCCTAAGAGAAATGACTGACCTGATTATTTTTGTAACAGTTTGTACTATTTCTACAAATAACACTTAAACATTAGCAGAAAAACCCTAAGCTAAACCTAACTAAATACATCAGTCTGTCACTGCCAATAATGAGGTTAAACAGATGTATACAAGTGGGAATGCCGGTTCTGCACTTATGCCCTCTTTCTATGCCTTAATCTTTTAATCCTTGGATTGTTTTCATGGTTTCATGGTCAGACCAATATTCTTGTAATTTTAGAATGTCACAAATGCATCTATAAATGATATGTTTCTATCTATCTATCTAATCAAATCAGGTTTATTGCTAGGACGAAATACATTTTAGAAATGCCAAAGCAAGTGGGAAACAATTGGGTAGGGTTGGACGATGGGGACAAATCCAGGGTGGGGATATAGGAGTCCATAGTATATCCGGCTCCTCTCAGTCCATGGCAGGCAGTAATATATTGTGCTGCTATGGCCGCTGTGTTCTGCTCTTCCCCCAGCAGTATGGAGAGTCTCTCTTCCTCCTCCATGGAGGTGAAGTCTGGGCAGAGATCAGACAGTCTCCTGAAGTGAGAATCCCTCACTGCTGAGTATTTGGGGCACCGCAGCAGGAAATCTATCTATCTATCTATCTATCTATCTATCTATCTATCTATCTATATCGTATATCTATCATTTATCGATCTATCTATCTATCTATCTATCTACCCACCTCTGTCTATGTGTTTACCCCAACATGTTTAAATGTACTTGCTGTTGCCTTTCTTTGTACTAGACTACCCAACTACTTGGGAATGCAGTTTACTTTTTTCAAAGCTGAAGGGAAGCTACAATTAAATTTTTAATTTATCAAATATTAACATGTATGTGAGTATTCCATGTAATTTATTTTACAAAAAGCAGGTGGATGATTGCCTTCATTTTCTGGATTTTTAGCATGGCAGCCTTGCTTGACTTTCATTCATTGTGAACAGAGGGAAGGGAATGACTGACTCAATTAGGGCATCACGCATTACAAAGTGCAATACTCTTCTGTGAGCATCTTTATCTGGTCCTATCAAGAGAACAATAGAGTTGTCATACTGTCATCCCAATTCTGAAATCTACTATTGTACTAAAAGATAACATCTTCCCCAACAGCAGCAGTATACTGACATGGATTACCTTATGTAGGATTTTTATCTCCCTTGATGACTGTTATAAAAAGACAATATGTTGTATTTAATTTTCAATGGTATAGTTCTGCTGAAAAGAAAAACAGCCACAATTCTAAAAATGTTTTTGTTCTATGAATATTGATTTAAAACAATAAACCTTTTTTTATGTAATCTCTTTTTATTTAATAATTAGTGAACATAAATTTAAACACATTACAAAATTGAAAGGGTACAACCCCGTAGGCAATCAGACAATCTTGACTAAAGAGTAGTGATGAGCGGCAGGGGCAATATTCGAATTCGCAATATTTTGCAAATATTTGGGCGAATATTCGCGAATTCCTGTTCTTCAGGTATTATTTTCTTGATTGCGAAAATTCACATTAAACTATATCGCTTAAAAATTTGCATAGACTGGTATTTAAAAAAAAAAATGAATATTCGCGATTATGAATATATTTTGAGATATTCTAAATATTCGCGAATTCTAGATGTGAGGATATTCACGATTAAAATTCGCAATTCGAATATTCGTTATCAACACTACTAAAGAGAAGGTGTTTTTAACTATGTAGCCATTCAAGAATAAGTGCTTTTTCTTACAATAGCAGTTGTACATGTCTGACCCCCCAAACTTGGGGAGGGAAAAGCATGCAGTCTCTAGGTTCATGTGAGTTGCTGTTGTTCCTAGATAAGTATACATCACAACTGTCCACTTTGAGCAGATAAAGCTAGTGATCCACATAAACTGAGTATATGAGAAGCAAACATAAAATAAAGACAAATAGATCAAAAAGAAAACTCAGAGTCCACGACCCGCAGCAGGACCCTCAGGCACTACAATTAGTTTAAAGGCAACATATTCCCATCCTAATATTTATATTCCTTACGTAGGCCAAGCCTTGAGAATGGTATTATAAAGTAAGAGAAAGAAACAGAAAAAATAAAGAAAAAGTCCCTACAATTTATCTTAATCATCCCTCGACATTGCATCAACCAATAGCTGCCAAATCTTTAGATATAGTTGTCTGTTGTTATTTTACCAGCTTGCAAGCTCCTCTAGTCTATTAATTTGTTGTACTTTGTTCTTTCAGAGGTCAATAGTTGGGGGTGTGGGATCTCTCCATTTCGTACGGATGAGGAGTTTGGCTGCAGCTAGCATATGTGTAGGGAGATTCACTTTAGATGGTGTGAATACTGAGTGAGGCAGCCATAGAGGAACCAATTCCGGGGTCAGTGATATATTTAAAGAACATATATTACGGACCGGGTCAGAACCAAGAGAGCTACGCAGTACAAAGGGTTAAGCAAAGAATGGTCAAATACCAGGAGAGTAGAGAAGTACCAGAGGAGTCCGCAAAGAGTAGTCAGGTGGGAGCCGAGGTCACAATACCAGGAGGGATGCGCAGTACAGGAGGAGCAGGCAAAGGATCATCAGGAAACAGGATCAGGTGAGTATTCAGAAGTCCAACAAATAGCCAGGAACCTAGAATTAACAGGCAACCTGTGGTCAGCAGGCTGCCTGTATTTATAGTGGGGTCTGAGGGTCATCTGACGTGACCAGCTTCACATGACAGACAGACAGACTAGTCGAGCACCGAGTGATCAGCTCGGCACTCAAGGCAGACCTAGGAGCAGGAAGCCTCCCCACCAGCAAAGCCGCCCTGGGAACGAGGCCAAACACAGATCCTTGCTCCCGAAGCTAAGCAGCAGGTCTACGGCTGACGGGAGACCAAGTTTCCTTTTGGCGCCCCGTGACATATATTTTTTTTTTGCCACTAATACTCTCCACAAAAGTCTTTAGAACATATAACTGCACCACTGAACAGCAAATATATTTTACTTTTGCCACTAATGCACAACAAAAAATGCTTTAGAACATATAACTGCACCACTGAACAGCAAATATATTTTTCTTTTGCCACTAATACTCTCCATAAAAGTCTTTAGAACATATAACTGCACCGCTGAAGGGCAAATATATCTTACTTTTGCTACTAATGCACAACAAAAAAGGCTTTAGAACATATATACTGCACCACTGAACGGCAAATATATTTTTCTTTTGCCACTAATTGACGATAAAAAGGGCTGCAATTTCTGCACTTTACCACACAACGGCTAATAAGCCCTTTTTTCCCACTAATACAAGCCAAAAAATGCTTTAGAACATATAACTGCACCTCACAAGGGCAAATAAGACATAGAAATATTTCCTTGTAATTAACCCTATTAATGTCTGTATCAAACAGCACTTGCACCCCAATAACAAGAACGGTTTGATGGAATTACAGAACTGTATGATGGCAATTTGGGTGCCCAGTCAGTTCAGCAAGGTGTAATAGGCTGTAACCTCCCCTAGTGAACTCTGTTCAACATAAATGCTGTAAAATGATTCCTCCATATCATTACCCTACACCTTGAATAATCTTTCCAAGCACTTGTAAATCGTTTTTTTAGCATAATGAAGTTTTTTCTAGCACTGTCCTTAGCGCCTGCTGACGTCTCTCCCTGCACTAGGTACACTGGAAAATGGCAGAATCCAAGATGGCTGAGGCTATTTATAGGGCTGTAACATCACAGGGTTGGCTGGCTGCTGATTGGCTGCATGCATGGCATTATGGGTGATCCGCCTTCCCAGAGTTTATTGCTCCATGTCCTCACACGTGCAGCAGCCATTTTTGTTACCATGAAGCGTGAGTTTATTCTGATTCGGTACGAATCCAATAATTCCTGAAATTTGGATCGAATTCCACGGGCAGGGCCCTCGTTCATGCTTAGTGTAATTGTCTGTATTATGTATGTATACCCCTTTTCATATGAATAGTGCTATGGAATGAATGGTGCTTTAATATTAAATAAAAAAATAATAATAAAAAATGTGTTAGGTATTTTTATTGGGAGAGACTGCAAGATATATAAAATCTGGGGAAGAACATACGTGGCGAGTAGGTTTTTCCTTCCAAACTAAGAGGCATAAGGAATCTGTAGAGAGCTTAGGTACGTCTTGATTTTTTGAAGGAGCGGTTTATAGTTCAAGTTTAAAAGACGTGAGGGATCCGATGGTAGCAGGAGTCCTAAGTACTTAATGGCAGATGGAGGACATTTAAATAGGCTTCAGATTTAGAGTAATTAATTTTGAAGTTGGATACTTTGCCATAGGTGTCAAAGATCTGCAATATTTTTGGAAAGGACTCTGCTAGATTAGAAACCATCAGCAATAAATCATCTGCAAAGGCTGCAGTTTTGTGCGTGAACTGGCCGAGGGTGAGTCCTTTAATCTGTTCTGTTTGTTGTATTTTGAGCAGAAGGGTTTCCATACATAGGATAAAGAGTGACAGAGATAATAATGGGCAGCCCTGATGTGTTCTGTTTGTAATTTGGAATGGGTCAGAAAATGTTCCATTTATCAATACTTGGGCAGATGGTTGAGAATATAAAGAAAAAATAGCTTCTATAAATTGTGGGGGAAAATCAAATTTCTTTAACGCCTCCCTCATGAACTCCCACTCCACCCTGTCGAACGCCTTTTCGGCATCTGTACCCAGAAGGAGAAGTGGCAATTTCTTATATTTTGCTGCATATATTGCTTGTGTTACCCTACAAACGTTATGCTTCCCCTTCCTCCCCGGCACAAACCCAATTTGTTCAGGATCTATCAATGTGGATAGAAATGGGGCTATCCGGTGGGCAACAAGTTTTGACCACCATTTAAGATCACAGTTTAGGAGAGATATGGGTCTATAATTACCAGAATCTTCTGGATCTTTACCGTCCTTATGCAGGATAGTGATATGTGCTCTCGAGCCTGTGCTGGTAGGTGACAGGGTGTGCCAAGAAGAAAAGAGTTACATACCTCAAGATTCAAGAAAGCGGGGAGAGCAAAAAAACGTCCAGCTCCTTTTCCTTAAGAACCAATGCTTTATTCTTTCACACATTCATTTAAAGTCCATGTGTACAAACGGAGAAACTATAGTAGAATGCCACTTGCATATGGGCCCTTCATCCAGACATGTACAACTAACTTATAACAACATTTTTATATACTCAGTACACCCTCTCTTGATTTGATGATTCACATCAACCTCAGTGCAGCCACTGACGTGGATGCAGTGTGGGGGAGGGTAAATCACCAAACTAGGCAACAGGTGACTGTTTCTCTGAAAAAATATAGTGATGTATGGTTTACTTCAGATGCACGATACTATACTATACAATTTAATCAATGATCATGAATTCTCTCTCAAAACAAGCCTACCAAAAACAGTTATTTATATTGTAAGGTGAGGTCGTGTTTCTTGTTTAAACCTTTTGGTATACATGTATCTAAGCAGAACATCCTGTAGGTCTCCCTACTTAATAATTTCTGCCTTCGATCCCCCCCCTCTTATAGGCATGAAAATCACTTCTAGCCCTTGCACTGCGAACCCTAAAGTGTCCCAGCTGTGAACTGTTGCAAAATGCAAAGACGCAGCGGATACATTTTGTGTCAAAGCATGTGGAATATCACTGAGATGTTTTTTTATGACCTTTAATGCATTCGTTGTGCACCCCACATATTGAAGTTCACAACTTTGGCATGTTATTATACAGTATATACTACATATTCAGTATTACAATTAATATACTATTGCATAGTATATACTGTATATTTCAAGAAAGTGGGGCAATAGGTGTTTTCTAAATTTTTTGTAGTAAATGATTGGCAGACCTTCGGGGACTGGACTGCCTGAAGGAATGCCTGAAGGAATGGAGTTTCTCTAATTCTTAAGCGGTGAATGAGAGCAGGAGGAAATATTTCTCTTCAGTAGTCAACCTGGAGGAATTAATGGAATCAAGAAAGAAAGAGATAATAACAAAGTTGACTTAGATGTTTCATTAGCGGATGCTGGGTTGTTGGCAATATTATATAGTTTTAGTTTAGTATAGTATTCCTGAAAGGCCTTGGCAATTAATGGGGCTGTAATGGCTTTGTGAGGCCCTGCTGTACAGACAGAGGAAATTAATGTTTTCTCCCTTCTTTTTTTGATAAGTTGCGACATTATCTTGTTGCCTTTATCTCCATGGGCATAGTATTTGTATTTTAGCAGTTGCAGGGATTTCACAGCTCTAATGTTAAGAAGATCCTCAACTATCTGTCTAAGGGCCGCAAGGGCTGTCAGGTGGGTTTCAGTTTTGAATTGTTTGTGCATTTTTTTCCAACTTCTGGACTTAGGCCATTAAGGAGTTAAGTGCTTTTGTTAGTTGCTTTTTAATATGTGTGCCAAGAGCTATAGGTTCCCCTCTTATGAAGGCTTTATGAGCCTCCAAGACTATGGGTGTAGATATTTGTGTGTCAAGGTTATTACTAAAGAACTCCAAATTCTTTCCCAATGCCTCGACATGCACAGTCCGACTCTATAAGGGTATCATTTAATCACCAGCACAATGTCCGCTGGGGAAGACAATTTAGAGCTATTGTCATCTTAACTGGAGCGTGATCAGATATCACTATTGCTCCTATATCTCTTTTGTGATACCACTGGAAAAATGGAGAGTTGGGGAATTTTGGAATGTGGCTGTGGCAAAAGTGAGTCTCTTGCAAGAGAACAATATCAGCCTGTTGTTTGTAAAGTAGACTGAACAACTGCCTGTGCTTTTGTGGTACATTGAGACCATTGACATTGTGGGAAACAACAGGAAGGTTAGAAGCAAGGACCTGAAAAAGGAGGTCCCACCACGGGTCACGGAAAGGACGAAAACACAGAAAACACAAAGGGTATAAACAATTCTGCAATCAAGCGAAATAAGAAGGTTATACCTTCCACAATGTTTGTGCCCCCAACTCAGAACCCCTACCCTCCTATAAACTTGTATGCAAATATAAAGAGGTAGAATAGGGAGCGAGGGACCCGGGAGGAAGGGCACCAACCCGAGGGGGAAAGAACAACCATTTGCTGAGTGCCAAGTCCTGAAACACTTGTATCTTAGTGTCCTTATATAGCAGCTCTTTTTAAGCCACAAATAACATCCCTTGGTGGGTTTCCTGGAGGGGGGGATCGGTCTTAAAGCCCTGTGCGTCCTCTCAACAACAATGCTCTCTCTGGGGCCAATAGAGAGGAGAAGATGGCGGTTACCGCCTGAGGAAGCTTGTCTGAAGGGGTCTCTTTCGGGATACCCCTGAGGCAGACATTTTTCCATCTACTTCTGTTCTCCTGGTCCTCTATCTGTAATAGGGCCATATTTAGGTGCGTTTGGTAAAAGTGTAAGACAGCTTGCATAGACTCACTATAGTGGATGACTTGTTGCTGTGTGTCCTCCAGGGCCGCAACTCTCTGCCCAACCTACTTTATCTCTGTCTTGATATCCACAATATCTCTCTGCAGAGATGGAACAATGCCTTATAGAGAACTTTCTTGAAGAAGGAGCAAGAGAGTCATAGTTCTTAAGCTTCCTAGGCCCTTCTGACATAGTGCAGTGTGGGGAGTCGCTCTGGTAGTCAGCGGTGCGGGTGCAGTTTAGAGGCAAAACAAGGAGTCCAGATTGTGCAACAAACAGTGTTTTATTCACACTTGCACACAAAATGAAAAACAGTCTCTTGGTGACAGTTCACACACAACGGAAATAACGTAGCCAAACAAAAACAGTCCAACACAGGTTCAGTCACCTGGGAGGTGTAGGTGCAGGTTCGCACCACGCTGTCGGCCCAGCCGCAGGAGAATCCAGCTTCAGGTAGCCAGGAACAAAATACCTCCTTGCTGAGCTCTTTCCTCCTGGACAGAGAACTCCCAGCCCTGTTAGCAGCTCCAGGATAATCACACTCCCCAGACACAGCTGCTGGCTGCGTTTTATATCAGCCCAAAACATGGACTGGACCGTGGGGAGCAGCCACCCACCCTACTCTTTAGCTGCTCCCAGTAAGAGCCGGCCCGGATCGGCTTTGCAGCCATGCTATTTAACAAAGTCAAACAGCACTAGCTGCTGCAGACAAAAACCGGCTCTCACCTCACCGAGGCCAGCAACCTCGGTGACACGTACCTGCCATCACATATGACACCTTGCACCTTACCACATACCCCCCTTTGTTCAGCCCTGAGGGGTGAACACACGTGAGGCAGTGGACGCGGGACAGGGCATCTGCGTTGCCCTGCAAGCGGCCTGCCCTGTGTTCCACGGAAAACTTGAAATTTTGAAGAGATAGGAACCACCTGGTGACCCGAGCATTCCTCTCCTTGGCCTGACTCATCCATTTGAGGGGGAATGGTCGGTCACCAAACAGAACCTCCTCCCTAACAGGTAGTAGCGGAGAGATTCGAGTGCCCACTTGATAGCCAGGCACTCCCTCTCCACTATACTATACCTGGACTCGGCGGGACTGAGCTTACGGCTCAGGAAGACAACGGGATGTTCTTCCCCGTTGACCTCCTGCGACAGTACCGCACCGAGGCCTACCTCCGAGCGTCGGTCTGTACGACAAACTCCTTGTTGAAGTCGGGTGTCACCAAAACCGGGGACCCACACAGGGCCGACTTCAACGCGGAGAAAGCCTCCTCCGCCTTCTCACTCCAGCTAACCCTCCCAGACTTTCGCCCCTTCAACAGGTCTGTCAATGGCGCTGCTATTGTGGCAAAGTGGGGCACAAACCTCATGTAGTAACCTACAATCCCCAGGAACGACTTTACCTGCCTGGTGGTGACCGGTCGGGGCCAGTTACGAATGGCCTCTACCTTAGTTACCTGAGGTTTGATGACTCCCGCCCAATTACATATCCCAGATATTTTGTCTCCTCTAACCCTATGGAGCACTTCTTTGGGTTAGCGGTCAGTCCGGCTTTCCTCAGGGCATCCACTACCGCCTGCACCTTGGGTAAATGGCTTTCCCAGTCGGTGCTGTGGATGACTACATCATCCAAGTAGGCCGAGGCGTACCGACGATGTGGTCGCAGCACTATGTCCATTAACCTTTGGAAAGTGGCGGGGCGCCATGCAGGCCAAAGGGTAACACCTTGTAGTGATACAGGCCCTGCGGGGTAACAAATGCGGTTTTTCCTTAGCCGACTCCGTTAAGGGTACCTGCCAGTACCCTTTAGTGAGGTCCAGCACAGAAAAATAACGGGCTTGTCCTAAACTTTCAACCAGCTCGTCTACTCGGGGCATGGGATACGCGTCAAACTTGGATACTTCATTTAACTTGCGAAAGTCGTTGCAGAACCGCAACGTCCCATCCGGCTTAGGTATTAGGACTATGGGACTGGCCCACTCACTTTTCGACTCCTCAATGACCTCGAGCTTCAACATTAACTGTACTTCCTCGCGATGGCCCGTCGCCGAGCCTCGGGTACCCGGTATGGTTTTAACCGGATCTTGGCCTGAGGCTCAGTGGCGATGTCATGTTGGATGAGAGACGTGCGGCCAGGGAGGTCCGAGAACACATCCGTGTTCCGACTGATGAACTCCCTGACTTCCTGAACTTGTTTGGAAGACAGGCTGTCTGCAATTTTACCGTGGTTACTGCTTCACAGGCCTCGAACTGTGGGGCTGGACCCTTTTCACCTAGAAGCCCTGGCCGGGGCTGTGGTCGTCGGCTGTGTCCCTATCTTTCCACGGCTTAAGTAAATTCACGTGGTACACCTGCTCGGCTTGCGCCGCCCTGGCTGGTGTACTTTGTAATTTACTTCCCTACCTTCTCGATCACCTCATAGGGGCCCTGCCACCTAGCTAGGAATTTGCTGTCAAGGGTGGGTACCAGAACCAAAACCCGATCTCCCGGATTGAAGTCCCGTACCCGAGCCTGACGATTGTACACCCCTACTCTGGGCTTGTTGCGCTGCCTCCATATGCTCCCGGACCAAGGGCAACACCCTTTCCATCCGGTCCTGCATTTGGGCGACATACTCAATGACACTTTTGTGGGGACAGGCTGTTGTTCCCACGCTTCCTTGGCGATATCCAACAGGCCCCGAGGGTGTCTGCCATAAAGCAGTTCGAAGGGCGAGAACCCAGTAGAGGCCTGGGGCACCTCTCGCACTGCGAACATGAGATAGGGCAGAAGCAGATCCCAGTCCTTCCCATCTCTAGACACCACCCTCTTTAACATATTTTTTAGAGTTTGGTTAAACCTCTCCACAAGACCGTCTGTTTGCGGATGGTAAACGGACGTCCGTAACTGCTTTATACGCAACAATTTACACAGTTCCCTCATTACTTTGGACATAAAAGGGGTCCCTTGGTCTGTCAGAACCTCTTTTGGCAGGCCCACACGGGAAAACATTTCCATTAACTCTTTGGCAATGAGCTTAGCTGAGGTATGTCGCAGAGGCACCGCCTCCGGATACCGAGTGGCATAGTCGAGAACTACCAGAATGTGTTGGTGGCCCCTGGCAGACTTTGGTACAGGCCCAATTAAATCCATCGCGATTCGCTCAAACGGTACTTCAATAATTGGCAGAGGTACCAGGGGACTACGGAAATGTGGCTGGGGGCTAGTTATCTGACAGGTCGGACAGGACTTACAATAATTCTCTACCTCCTTGAACACACTGGGCCAATAAAATAAATAATAAATCGCTGCAGTATGCGGTCCTGGGTTTTCTGCCACCCCAGGTGTCCCCCAAGAACATGTTGGTGGGCAAGCTCCATGACAAGCTTGCGATACGCTGTGGGCACCACCAACTGTTCAACAGGTTCGCCTCGGATTTGGTTCACCCGATACAACATATCCTGCAGAACAATAAACCGTGGGAACATTAATTCAGCCCCTGGTTTCTGGGGTTTCCCATCAATTTCCAGCACATTCTCCCAGGCCCTGGTTAGGGTTTGGTCCCGGTGTTGTGCGGTCCCAAAATTTTCCCCGGAGACATTGAGGTCTGCCAACTCAGGTCCCGGTGGCAAGTCCTCCGTGTCTCCCACCATTACACTCAGTGGGGTTGTCTCCCCTCTACCGCTGCAGCAGTGGTCACCCCTACCGCTGGCCCTTCAGACTCGGGCTCCCAGGGTTCTGGCCTTCCAGTGGTATCAGGCCACTCTACTAGGGTCACCCCTGTCTCGGGTCCCTCAGATACCTTTATTGCCGGCCACAGCGCCGGAAAACCGGGGAAGTCCCTCCCAAGTATTAGTTCGTGTGGGAGTTTAGTAGCGACAGCCACCTCGTGGGTCCACCTACCAGCCGCTGTGGACAAAGTCACTAGTGCAGTGGGATAGTCTTTCAGGTCTCCGTGGATGCACAGGACCCCGACTTTACGGCCAGTATACTCCGCAGGCCGTACAAGTGCAGCCCTTACCAGGGAGACTAAACTCCCGGAGTCCAGCAGAGCCACCGCCAGAGAGTCTCCCACCTCTACCTGACACAGGTGGTTATGGTCCTGCACCTCACGGGTGCCAGTTGCGCACAGCTTCCGTGCATACAGGGAGTGACGACCCCGTAGTTCATATCCATCGGCTCATCCCGATGCGGACAGTTGGCCCTGATGTGGCCTGGCTCCTGACACCTCCAGCATACCACGGGAGGCGGACTCGCAGGGGGTATATTCCGGGCAGGCCGCTCTGTCGCCGGACGTCGGAACTGGGGCAGAGGCCTCCGGGTTTGACTGACCCCTTCCCGCAAGAGTCCCCTGCAGGTTTCTGGTGGCCTCGTAGCGCTCCACCAGGTCGACCATCTCCAGGGCATTGGTGGGCGATACCTGGCCGATCCAGTGCTGGAGGGGATAAGGCAGGGCCCTCCAAAAGATGTCCGCCAACAGTCGATCCAGCATGGCAGTGGGACTTAGTAGATCGGGCTGCAGCCACTTTTGCAGCCTGTGCAGCAGATCGTAGAACTGCGGCCTAGCGGGTTCAGTCGTTTTAAAGTCCCACTGGTGGACTCTTTGGGCGCGGACCAGCACGTTCACGCCCAGTCTGGCTAGGACCTCTCCTTTCACAGTGTCATAATCTGCCGCTTGGTCGTCCGACAAGTCGAAAAACACCTGCTGGGGTCCGGAAGCCTGGAACGGAGCGACCACCTCAGCCCACTGGTCACGGGGTAACTTTTCCCTCACGGCGACCTTCTCAAAAACCGCCAGGTACGTCTCAACGTCGTCTGCGGGGGTCATTTTTGGGATCGCCGCACGGACCGCTTTCCGGGCATCTTGGACGTGGTGGGACGCTCCTGCCGCCTGTAATGCCATCACATGTTGTAGCAGTAGTTGGTTGGTCTCCCGCTGCTGCACGTTAGCCTCTATGAGAGCCTTCACAGCAGCCTCCATGTTGCCAGAAACTCCTGCTTGCAGCTTTGCTGGCTTAATATATTCCATACACTTTAGAAAAACGAAACTTCGGCGTTCACGCCAGCCTCACTGCGCATGCCCGCATCCGACACCAAATGTGGGGAGTCGCTCTGGTAGATCAGCGGTGCGGGTGCAGTTTAGAGGCAAAACAAGGAGTCCAGATTGTGCAACAAACAGTGTTTTATTCACACTTGCACACAAAATGAAAAACAGTCTCTTGGTGACAGTTCACACACAACGGAAATAACGTAGCCAAACAAAAACAGTCCAACACAGGTTCAGTCACCTGGGAGGTGTAGGTGCAGGTTCGCACCACGCTGTCGGCCCAGCCGCAGGAGAATCCAGCTTCAGGTAGCCAGGAACAAAATACCTCCTTGCTGAGCTCTTTCCTCCTGGACAGAGAACTCCCAGCCCTGTTAGCAGCTCCAGGATAATCACACTCCCCAGACACAGCTGCTGGCTGCGTTTTATATCCAGCCCAAAACATGGACTGGACCGTGGGGAGCAGCCACCCACCCTACTCTTTAGCTGCTCCCAGTAAGAGCCGGCCCGGATCAGCTTTGCAGCCATGCTATTTAACAAAGCCAAACAGCACTAGCTGCTGCAGACAAAAACCCGGCTCTCACCTCACCGAGGCCAGCAACCTCGGTGACACGTACCTGCCATCACATATGACACCTTGCACCTTACCACAGCAGGAACTTTCTCCATCTGAGTCATCCCTCGTGGCTGTGAGTCTCACGGCGCCCTGAGCCATTTTGCTTCTACGCGTGGGAGAGGATCCTCTTTTCTTCAGGAATTTCTCCATTTTCGGTTGGTTTTTATCACTTTTAGGTGTTCCCTGACGAATCTCGAATCTGTCTCGAACAGTTTTGACCATGGTGCATGCGATGTAGGCTCGTCAGTGCTGTGGAAGCAGCAGCGTTAGTGAGGAGCTCTGAGTTCAGACAGCCATCACAGCATGCGGCTTTCTGACAGTGGTTTCCCTTTAAAGAGTTTGTCCCATCTGGACAACTCCTTATGTAAATGTTATTGTATATTTGTAGAAATGCTCTTCTTTTTTATGTCCAAAGCTGGCCAAACACATATTAAGCTGTAGAACCTTGGCAGATCCAACTCATCTTAGTAGATTGTACTCTTAATCTAATGTACATGACTACCACAAACATAAGATTCTCAGCAGATCTCACTAATGGCCTGCCTGCACCTTTGGCACATGCTGGCATACACTGAGGGCAGCCCTGAGGCCTTCATTAGGCCCATGGCTGCCATGTGCAGACACGGACACCCCACAATCTTATTAGTGGTGATGCCGATGGTTGAGAGAAGGAGCCCCCTGACTCTTAGATACCGCAGTTGCTATTGACCATGGGATCTAAAGTGTTAAACGGTGATTCTGCCAATCCAGCTCATTATAGCAGGAGCTCGGCTGTCATGCAAGAGCTGAGCTACTGCTCTTTGCTGCATGCGAGACCCGCGCAACACTAAGACTAGGCTGCCATAAAAAGGTAGCACATTAGCATAAGGCCCCTTAGTGACAGCCGTAAAATGTTATATAGGTGGTCAGTAAAGGACTAAGTGCAACAAAACAAAAATAGCTCATCATCAATTATAAGATTTGTCCAAACGTTGCGTTACCCTTGTTCACTCATTCATGTTATTTAAAACTTTGAAAAGGAAATGGAAAAAAACTATTCATGTTTTATACTTTTTATTCAATCTTAAGTGCTGTACTATGATTTTCATGCATTTATTTGTACAGCACTTACTGTATATTTTACATCTATTTTCAGGAAGTACTTATTGAATCACTAGCTTCCATGTACATGTTCTAAGCTATGCTGGAACATAACTAATATATTTCAAAGGGCCCAATGCCACATAAAAACAGTTTTATAAATGGTATATGGTAGGTGAGGGGTCCAGTTATTTTAAATTGTTGTCCAGGAACCTCAGGTTACTCTTATGTTGAGTCTAACTGGACATGAGAAAGTTGGTGTTTTATTTAAGAAGTGTCAAGTGTCAGTTTGGGAAGTCACCCCTTCCAGAACATATGATCTTAAAAAGGACCTGCCACCTCTCCTGACATGTTTTAATATCTACATGCATTTTTCATGTAATAACAATTCTGTAACATCTATTTTTATGACTTTATGTTGTGCCATTCCTTTATTATTTCTACCAGAAGTTCTGAATGAATTGCTAGCAGTCTGCAGTAAGGGTACAGAGGGGTGGTAACCAGTTGGGGGTGTGTCCCTGCAAAGTCTGACAATGGCAGCACTTATTGGATAGAGTGAGACTGTGCAGGGACACACCCCTAACTGGTTACCACCCCTCTGTACCCTTACTGCAGACTGCTAGCAATTCATTCATACCTTCTAGTAGAAATAATAAAGGAAAGGCACAACATAGAGCCATAAGAATAGATGCACCAGAATTGTTATTACATGGGGAATGCATGAACCTATTAAACCTGGCATGTCAGGAGTGGTGAAAGGTCCTCTTTAAGCTGTACTACAGTAAATATGGTCACTGATTATATCATCTAACTTTCTGTTGAGATATTCATCTTGTTACAGCTTAGTGATTCTACATTACAATGTCAGCAAAAGTAAAGCAAATTTCATAATTAACAGAGGGTAAATTTGCTCATTTGCTGGAGGACAGCGAATCATTATGGCATATAATATATATTTAGCATGCATTATTGATGTGCATATACTGCCCTACAACTACTATTATGATGATTCAGTTTTGAATATGCATTTCAGCAGTCGCCTGATTAAGTAAAGGTTCCTTTGTGATTTCACTTATTAACATAGCTTATTCTGCTATGAAATGATTGACAGAAAAAGCTACAATGATTTGCATTTTATTTTTACAAGCCATACAAAGGCGGTTTAACTCCTGTGTGATTGGCGTGGCACAGAACTGATACATGGTAGAGAGATGCAGCAGGTAGCTAAAACATATAAAACTGCACGTGTTACTATGCTTCCAATATTTGGAGAAATGAAAGGTTCTTCTACAGCAGGGATGCCCAACCTGCGGGCCTCCAGCTGTTGCAAAACTACAATTCCCAGCATGCCTGAACAGCCTACAGCTATCAGCCTACAGCAGGGCATTGTGGGAGTTGTAGTTTTACAACAGCTGGAGGGCCACAGGTTGAGCATCCCCGTCCTAGAGGGTTCAGAGAGTTATAGGAAGATTTCAGGTCATGTCTTGTTATCTGTCTAGTTCAGGAGACAAGGCAGAATCCTTGAGACTCATTATTTGATGATCTCTTTAGGGTTGAGAGGCTGATGGAGTCGCTTAGATACATTATCCTGGGGGTGCTGGTGATTCAGACAATGTGGGGGCTAATTTAGTAAGATAAAAAAGGAACCTAGGGGATACTATCCCTGATGATATGGTTAAAGGCAGGCTGGTAATAGGGATGGGTAAGATTAGCCAGCTTTATTATAAATGAGACATAACACTGTTCTAACTTCTAATCCCAACCTGCTTTTGACACCACTTTTGAAAGTAGTGAAGCTCATGAAATGTCGCAAAATGACATCAAAAGTTGCAAACAAATGCACAAATTTTGCATCCTTGAAATATTTTTACAAAACTGGTGCAGCAGATTTGCAAAATGTTCCGCATAATGGGGGACTAGCAAGACAGCCACCAGGGCCGGGCCGACACAGAGGCTGGGGAGGCTCCAGCCTCAGGGCGCTCCAGCGTCAGGGCGCAGGCCAGCTCCCCAGCCTCTGGGCGGCAGGGAGGCCACTGACCACGTCTGCGCAGGGACGGCGGCTTCACTGTTCCCAGCGTAGGCAGAGCGTACAGGGCGGGAGCAGGCTGGGAGCGCGGCAGCCGCAGAGTTGACGTCAGCACGTCACACTGTGTGCCTGCCCGCCTGAGCGCCTGCTGCTGCTTCTAGTGAGCCTCCGTGCCCAGGCCCCAGCTTCGGAGGAGGACTGAGCCTGCTGCGCCTGCACCACAGCACCAGCCAGAGGCACCCCTAAGAAGAATGCCTGGCCCTGCCCTGGCCCCAGCAAGTATGTACCGTACCCTACCTAGCCTCATGGCCTGCCTGCTACCCCAGCCCCTCCTCAGTTATAACCCTTAATGTACCCTGATACCCCTCAGTTATATAATATAACCGAGGGGTATCATTGTATATTATACAGGGGTAACATAACCGAGGAGGGCTATCAGACATTATACGGGGTAATATAGCTTACATTACCCTGTATAATGTCCCCTGATACCCCTCAGTTATATTACCCATAATGTCCCTGATACCCCTCAGTTATATAATATAACTGAGGGGTATCAGGGTACAATATAACTTATATTACCCATGTATAATGACTGATAGGCCTCCTGAGTTATATTATCCCTGTATAATTATGTACCCTGATATCCCTTAGTTATATTACCCCGCTGGGGTAATATAACTAAGGGGTATCAGGATACATTATTATACAGGGGTAATGTAACTCAGGAGGGATATTACACACTATATAGGGGTACTATAGCTTACATTACCCCAGTATAATGTCCCCTGATAGCTGTCCTCCATTATATTACCCCTGTATAATAATGTACCCTGATACCCTCAGTTATATTACCCCCTGTATAATGTCCCCTGATAGCCCTCCTCAGTTATATTACCCCTGTATAACTGATACCATTCAGTTATATAATATAACTGAGGGGTATCTGGGTAAATTACAGGGCAGGATAATATAACTATGGGGTATCAGGGTACATTATTATACAGGGGTAATTTAACTTAGAAGGGCTATCAGGGGACATTATACAGGGGTGATATAAGTTATATGACCCCTGTATAATGTCTCCTGATAGCCCTTCTCAGTTATATTGTAAGTAATTGTAAGTTTTTATGTGGAGTATGTTTATGGTATTCACACATAGCATGCACTATGTCACACAATATACGGTATATCTCTACACTTTGTAGTGGCTTTACTGTATATTGTACTGCATGGCGCAGGGGTTATATTGTCCGGCATGGTGTGACCTCTATACATTTAATGTATAGTATACATTATAATCCTTGCACTATGCCGTACAATATACAGTATAATCCATACACCATGCTGTACAATATACGATATAGTTCATACACCATGCTGGACAGCATATATTATAATCCTGTACATCCTGCATATACTGTACAGCATGGTGTATGAATAAAATAAACAAATGAATAAAAAGGTATCTCTGCATACCGCAATACTCTCGTATTTTATCTTAGCGGGGGTGCACTTGGGCAGCTCAGCCTCTGTTGGTGGTGGGCCTTGTCCCATCCCTGACAGCCACCATGTACATTTTTCCATTTGCTTCCTCCCTGGATAAAGCAAAGAGACGTATGGGGTCATTTATCAAAGTGGTGTAGCAACCAATCAGATTCCACCTTTCATTTTTCACATTTCCTTTGGGAAATCAAAGGTGGAATCTGATTGGTTTCTAGGGGCAAGTAAGCCAGTTCTACTTTACACTAAGACAGTTTTGACAAACTATAGATATCTATAGATGGATAGATATCTGCAAAAAATGGAACACAAACATGCAGACCCTCTTTCGTTTGCTAATTATTTTTTTTTTTTTCATTCACTAAGTTACAAATGTGACCAGATGCCTGAGTGTAAATAACCTTTATATACTATTTAGTATTTTGGGTACAGTGGTTTCATGATGCTTTGCATGTGTCACAATAAATTTGCATACATCATTACAATTATATGCACTATATGGCCAAAAATATGTGGACACCTGATTATCTCACATATATGATTTTGTGGCACATCCTATTCCTCAACTGTGGGCTTTTCTGGGAGTTCAATATTGAATAAAAAGTGATGAAAAAGTAATACACACCCCAAAATGGTATTAATAAAAACTGAATATAATTCTGCAACAAAAGAGCCCTCACAGAAAGGTTTTTTTTTTTCAGTATTAAAACACAAGAAACAAATGTGGTATTGTTGTAATTGTACTGACCCAGAGAATGAAAAGCATAGGTCAGTTTTGTCACATAGTGAATGAAGAAAAAAATAAAACCCATAAAACTGTGGCGGAATTGCGTTTTTTGTTTTTCCAATTCCACCACATTAGAATTTTTCCCCCCAGCTTCCCACTACATCGTATGCAATATTAAATGGTGCAATAACAAAAAATCTCACAAAAAACAAGCCCTCATACAACTATGTTAATGGCAAAAAACAATAAAAAATGTATGCCTCAGTAAAGGCAGGAAGGAAAAAACTCATGACCATGGCTGTTTCTGGAATTGTGGCTCAGCCCTGTTGACTTGAACAAGGCTGAGCTGCAATACCAGACACAGTCTATTGGCAACCGTGGCACTGTTTGTGGGGGAAAAGGCAGACTCATGCAATCCATTTAAAAACTGCCTAGGTAATGACAACAAAGGAATAAATCTGGATAATACCATAGATCCCATTTCAGTGTATTACTCCCTAACGCCCCTTGCATGAGCGGATTAGGTCCGGATGCATTCAGTGAAAAATGCGTTATTTCGCAAGCAAGTTCATTCAGTTTTGCCTCCGATTGCGTTCAGTTGATCAGTTCTTATCGTACGGGTGCAATGCGATTTAATTTGTTTTGCACGTGCGTGATAAAAAAAACTGAATGTTTGCAAACAACATCTCTTAGCAACCATCAGTGAAAAACGCATCGCATCCGCACTTGCTTGCGGATGCGATGCGATTTTGACGCAGCCCCATTCACTTCTATGGGTGGGTACACAGACCCATTAAAATTAATGGGTTTGGATTCAGTGCGGGCGCAATGCGTTTGCATCACGCATTGCACCCGCGTGGAATACTCGCTCGTCTGCAAGGGGCCTAACTGTTGAAGTTTATTTCTCTGAGATCACATATAGCCTCACTGAACAGTATATGACCTACATTTCTCCTATGACATATACAGTATCCCATATTCCACTTTTAGCAAGAATATAATACACTTATTTACAACCCAAATTATATATATGATCTCAAAATAATTGATATCATCTACTAGTATTGTGATCAGACAGGATTAGAGGCAAATGGAGAGATAAAACTAAGTAAATATATATATATATATATATATATATATATATATATAGATATATAGAAAGAAGGACGAATATATGTATGTATGTATGTATGTGTGAATGTACAGTATTGTGCAAATTAATGTAAACATGACCAAATAATGAGTATTTTGGTTATGGCAACACTGTTATGTCCATTCTGACAATTGTTTTGATGGTAAATCATTTAACCTTATGATCGCCATTACTTACAACCAAAAACACGTATAATTATTATAATTATTAATCCTTTTTAGGTTATGTTTGAGAGTTTTTGATATTTTGCAATAATAAAATATAATAAATCCATGACTCTACAGTACGCAGAAGACTCTTGGAAGCTGGAAGAAAAGCCATGAGGCCACAGAAAAAACAACTGTTGACTGCCCCTATGATGAAAAAGAGACTGAATGGGGCCAAAAAATATGCCAATTGGACCGAAAATTAATGGAGGAAGGTGCTGTTCTCAGACGAGACACACTTTCTAGTGCAGGGCCAGCGATCAAAATTCATTCGTAAGAGGGCGGATGAAAAACTTACTGCAGCCCATATTGTTCAATCTGTCACACATCCAGTTATGAAGATGTTCTGGGGCTGTTTTTCGTACTCGGGACCTGGCAAACTTATTCCAGTAGAAGGAATGATGAATAGTGAAAAATATAAAGCAATGCTAGATCGATTTTTGGCTCAAGAGCTGGAGAAAGTTCAAGCCAACGCAATGCAATATTTCAACAAGACTCAGCTCCATTTCTAAGACTATGGTGAAATATTTCAAGGACAAGAAGATTAGAATTTTGGACTGGCCTGGAAATACGCCAGATCTCAATCGTATTGAGAATTTATGGGCGATCTAGAAGGCCAAATTACGAAATATAGACTGTACGAAGATCAACAAGATGGTGGAAGCTGTTCTGCGTCGTGTTATAGAACTGTTGTATAACACTAGTCAGACAGTTTAACAATAATTTAGAAGTCAAGAAATGTGAGACATCAGGTCTGTATGTATTCTTTTTTCGGAATAACTTTGTAAAACTACGACATAAGCGCTAACACAACGATACAGTACAGTTGTGTTCAAAATTATTCAACCCCCACTGAAATTGAGTATTTTGGCCAGTTTGACATTGATTTTGATCATTTCAGTCATCTTGTTTACAATTAAATCAAAGAGGCACTTGTAAGTCAGACAAATATAACATAACATTTATAATGAAATAACCACAAATGTCTTTTTTGTGCTCACATCATTATCAGTTTTATTCAACTCCCAAGTGACATTCAATCTTAGTACTTAGTACAACATCCTTTTCCAGTTATAACAGCTTTTAAACGTGAAGCATAGCTTGACACAAGTGTCTTGCAGTGATCTACGGGTATCTTCGCCCATTCTTCATGGGCAAAAGCCTCCAGTTCAGTCACATTCTTAGGCTTGCGCACTGCAACTGCTTTCTTTAAGTCCCACCAGAGGTTCTCAATCGGATTTAAGTCTGGTGACTGCGATGGCCAATTCAAAATGTTCCAGCCTTTAATCTGCAACCATGCTGTAGTGGACTTGGAGGTATGCTTGGGATCATTGTCCTGTTGAAAGGTCCAATGTCTCCCAAGCCTCAGGTTTGTGACGGACTGCATGACATTTTCATCCAATATCTCCTGGTACTGAAGAGAATTCATGGTACCTTGCACACGCTAAAGCTTCCCTGTACCTGTAGAAGCAAAACAGCCCCAAAGCATGATTGACCCCCCGCCATGCTTCACAGTAGGCAAGGTGTTCTTTTCTTCATAGGCCTTGTTCTTCCTCCTCAAAACATAGCGTTGATCCATGAGCCCAAACAGTTCTAATTTTGTTTCATCAATCCACAGAACGGTGTCTCTTGGTATGTTTAACATCTTTGCAATCTTCTTATAGCCATTGCCCTTCCTGTGAAATCACCTCTTCTCTTGTCTTCCTGGACCATTCTCTTGACTTCACCATGTTTGTAAACACACCAGTAAATATCTAGAAGGAGCTGAGTATCACAGTCATTTTAAATCTGCCTAATTGGTGCTTATTATGCTTGATTGCTGCTCCTTGACATCCACAGGTGTTTTCAATACCTGATCGAAAACACTTGAATGAACCTTTGTTCTTAAGATTGGTAGTCTTTAAGGGGTTGAATAATTGTGTCAATGAAGAAATCACAAAAAAAACATTTAATACTGTATTACAAAAACAATTGATGTCATTTTAGTTGCATTTGGTTCTTTAAAAAGTCCTTGTAAGATTTCATTCTGAACACAATTACAAATGTACACTAAATTCCCTAAAACCATTTATAGCATTGGGGGTTGAATAATTTTGAACACAACTGTATGTGCAAGTACATTAAACATTGTACAACAGCTTCATTCCATCAGTGAGAGTTCTCACGGACAGTTCCATCACAAGTCCAGGAATAACTCAGAGCTCCACTGTAAGCTGCTTGCTAGATCCAGAAGCAGTTATGAAATGGAGGATAGGAAGTGCCAGGTTAAAGGTTACTGTTTCTCTATGTGAAGATTACCACTTCCTATAAAGTCCTAATTTAACTAGACATAGTAATAACTGACTCTGACCGCTATACGGCAGGCAACATGAAACATATCATTGCAGTATAATCAATTACAATACACTGCATACATTTACTTTCAACAATATGGGCAGAACACTCCCTGTCTGGCATAATTTATTATGACACTACCTATGTAACTACTGCCATGAAGAAAAAACACATAAGCAGGAAAATGGAATCCTAGCTAATCTGAGACTAAAACTATAATGTCAGTTATAGGTCTAAGAAAAATTATGTCCATCCCATTTTTTATAATCTTGACCTCCACCTTTCTAACCTTGCCATCTCTGCTTGGTAATGCATTGACAACAAGTCCTACGGGCCACTCATTCCTGCCCTCTTGGCTGTCCTTCAACAGAACAACATCACCCACATTTACATTTGGGCGATCCTCAGTCCATTTCCTATGGCGCTGCATAGTTGACAGATACTCTCTCCTCCATCTTTTCCAAAAGGTGTCTGCCAAGCATTGTACTTGCTTCCATTGTTTCACATGAACTTGCAATGTAGATGGAGCAAATGGAGCAGACAAAGAGTTCACCTTTTGAGTCAAAAACATTACTGGGGTAAGGACCATAGGTATATCTGGGTCTGAGGATACAGGAACTATAGGCCTTGCATTAATAATAGCCGTAACCTCTGCCATTAAGGTGCTTAAAGTCTCATGGGTCAAGTGAGCAGGTTTAGTTTGTAGCAACATAGCATCCAAGATTCGCCTGGCTATACCTAAAAGTCTTTCCCAGACACCACCCATGTGTGAGGAGTGTGGAGGATTAAAGACCTATGTACATCCTCTGTC
Source organism: Bufotes viridis (assembly GCA_033119425.1). Taxonomy (NCBI): domain Eukaryota; kingdom Metazoa; phylum Chordata; class Amphibia; order Anura; family Bufonidae; genus Bufotes; species Bufotes viridis. The sequence goes on along the minus strand of CM065591.1, from coordinate 406,930,450 downwards.
TTGGAGAAAGTCTTGCAATTGTGAGTCGCTGGCACAAATGTTAAGTTCCTTGCAAGCTCCCACAAAGTTTGTTCCTCTGTCAGAACGGAGCAGTTTTGGTGGGCCACGAATTGAGACAAATCTCCTCAAGGCATTAATAAAGCTTGATGTTCACATGGCTTCAATTAGCTCTATGTGTAAAGCTTGGGTGGACAAACAAGTGAAAAGGACTGCCCAACGTTTGCTGTTCACGCTGCCTCCTCTAGTGCGATGGGTTAAGTCTGACCACGGCCCAAACACATCTAAGCCCACATTGGTGAAAGGCGGTTCAGCAATTACTCTGTCCTCTGGTAGCTCTGCCATCTTTTGACTTTGTAATTTCCCTCTCAGCTTGCGACAGGTGACATATTTGTGTATAACTGCCGATACCAAGCTCTTGCCACCAAGAATCCAGAAACCTGCGGATCTGATTGCACCCTCGGTGATGTGGCACCCTTGGTGAACTATTTGTTCATGATAGTACCTAACAAGCAGTGAAGTGATCATGAGGTATAATGATAGGCTGTTTCTCTCCCTCAGAAAGTTCACCAAGAGACAAACGTCCACCTACTCTCAACAACCCATTCTTGTCTACAAAGGGGCTAAGCTTCCTAAGATGGCTTTGTTTTGGGAATGTCTTTTGTTTTGAGATACAGTTAATTTCCTTCTGGAAATGTTTGTTTTGAACAGAAGAAATAATAACAGACTTTGCCTGTGAAAGTTCTTCTAGATTGACCTGTTCATGGAAACTTTCCCACCTTCTGACCTGATCGCTATTGGTTTCCCTCTGGAAGGTTTTAGTAATGTGGATGAGTCTGGCTAGGGTCTTAACTAATATCTTCCAGCAAGAAAACCTCTCAAAGCAATGTGAGTGAAGTATAGCTTCAGAAGCTTTGGTACTGAAATTTGTAATTTCCGATCTGATTTTATGGCCGGCTTCGAGGCTCTATGAGTGGATAAACAATAGCAGTGTCTATATCCTCACAGTGTGGTTGTTATAGAAAGGATGGGCCTGAAAACCATATAGAGTTCTGAAGGCATGCTGCTTGAGTAAGTCTAGTGGCATAATCTGCGGGGTTTTGCTCTGTAGATACATAGAACCACTGATCTGGGTGAGTAGATTGCCTGATTCTATTCACTCTGTTGGAGACATTCAGATAGAATCTCCTTGTGGTCTTGCAAATGTACCCTAGAATAGTCTTGCTATCAGTGAAGAATTTCACAGCATCAAAGTCAGTGTCTAGTTCATCTGTGATTAGCTCAGACATTCTGATTGCAAGTACAACAGCACACAACTCTAAACGAGGAATCGTGTGGGCTCGTTTGGGGCTTAATTTGGACTTTCCCATAAGAAATCCAACATGACAAACATTTGCACAGTTCTTTCCTGCAAGCTGATGATAGAGATACGGAAACATGGCATCTGTCTATCTTTTGGTACTCTAATGCTTGCAAGGATTCTGTCCATTGAACCCACTCACATAGTCTCCCTTGTGGAAGCAATGCATCCCATTCACTTTTTCCAGATGACAGTTCCCGAACTAAGGCCTTACCTCTTATTGTCACAGGTAATACAAACCCTAGGGGATCATAGAGGCTGGATAGAATTCCTCTACATATAAAGGGCTTTTCCTCTGAGGAAACTCGGAAAACAAAACTATCTGTTTCTAGATTCAAACTTAGGCCTAGGCTTTTCTGCAGGGGAAAGATGTCTGTACCTAGACAAAGATCTTTAAGGTCTTTAGCTCTTTCTGCAACAGGGAAGGCTTCCATTACTTTTTGACTGTTGGAAGCGATTTTAAGAAGACGCAGATTGGATTCTGCCAGCAATTGCTTTACTTTACTGAGGATGGAAATTGCATCTTCAGGTCTGCTAGCAGAAGTGAGTCCATCATCTAACATTGAAATGCCTCAATACAAAGTGTACGGCTTCTTGTCCATAGCACTCTGCATTTTTCTGGGTAGCCTTTTGCATGCAGTATATAGCGACAGCAGGAGAGGGGCTGTTGCCAAATACGTGCACTTTCATTCTATACGCGACAATTTCTTTGTCTATGTCATTGTCTTTGTATCAGAGAAAATGTAGAAAGTCTCTGTGGTCTTCTCTTGACAAGAAAGCAATAAAACATTTGTTGCACGTCTGCTGTGAAGGCAACGGGTTCTTTTCTAAAGAGCATAAGGACACCTAGCAAAGTATTGTTTAGGTCAGGGTCACTTAACAGTACGTAATTTAAGGAAACTCCTTCATACTCTGGAATCAAAAACGATTCTGATTTGGTTAGGTTTGTGTGGATGGTAAACACCAAACATTGGTAGATACCGGTGTTCCCTATCTGTCTCAAGTGGTCCTGCAACTTCAGAGTGATCATTGTCTAGCATCCTTTTAATGAATTCAGTGAAATCTCTTTTCACTTCTGGTTTTCTCTGCAGTGTTTTGCTGAGTGAATGCAAACGCCTCATGGCTTGTTCCCTGTTACAAGGCACAACACATCTGGGTGTGCGAAAGGGGAGAGGGGCCACCCAACTGTGTCTTAGTAGGCCTCTCTATCCATAAACTGCAAGAAGGTCTGATCCTCTATAGAGAGGACCTGTTTATTATCATCTTTAGTTTTCTGGAACACTGTAATCCCTAGATAGTCTATCTCAATGTTGGAATTGACTTCTTCCTTGCCATATAGTGTGGAAGAGTCACAGTATTGTGTTGACCTGCCAAAGCTTTCCTTGACAACGAAGCTGTTGTGACAGGGACTGAGAAGTCTCCTCCAAGAAGTAGAAGGATAGAAACATCTGGTTCAACAGTTGGGATAAGGTGAGCAATTGATCAGAGGTGAGGGTGATGATGGGCTACTTCTGGAGAGGGAATCTCTGTTTTGTCATCAGGTATCAGGCCACACTCTATTAGGGTAGGAAGTGGGAACTGCACTTTCTTATTGAAGGATTCAATGGTAAAGTCAGTAGCTCTTCTCCCTGTTGTTTCAATTGTCCCCACACATGTCCTTAGAGTATATGGAACTGCACTTGCCTTAAGGTTAAAGTTATCAAAGAAGTCTGAATTTGCCAGGGATCTGTTGCTCTGTTCATCTAGCACTGCATACATTTTCACTGCCCTTTCTCTATTGCTAGTGGGATACACAGTCACTAAACAGAGAGTGGGGTCTCTTGTTGCTCCCTGCCCTGATCTTTCATGGGTTCTACAGTCTCTATTGGTGCAGGAGCAGGGCCGGGGTGCAAAGCTGCAATATGTCTCTCACTGCCACATTCTATACATTCTACTGGTATTTTACAGTCTTTGGCAATGTGACAAGTAGATCTGCAGCACTTAAAACAGATGCTGTTTTGTTTTAGGAAGGACATCCGCTCTGCAATAGGTTTGCTTTTAAAGCTTTTTCAGGGTTTTTTATTGTATGTACCTTGTGGGTGCTTTGACAGTCTGTGACTTCTCACGGTACAGCTATTTTGTGTGTGGATAGAGAGGTCTAACCATGAGGTCTGTGCGGTCTTTGTGATTGATTGCCGCTGGTGGTAAAGGCGAAATTGGGATCATTTCGGATTTTCGCTTCCTGTCGGACAAACCTAGAGAACACAGAAAAAGGGGGAAAGCGACTTCATAGTCTTCTTTGAATTTACCTCCCAGACATCCACTTGTCTTGCAGATTTGAAGGTAATTTCTCTACTATGGGATTAGTGCCTCTGGCTGTATCTAGATATGAAAGTCCTGGCAAGCAGCCCTCCTCTTTGGCATATTCTATCTCTAGCAGAAGATCACTCAGTTCTTGTAGCCACACATTGTCTCTGTAGCCCACCTTAGGAAAGACTTCAAGTTTTTTCAGCAGTGCTCCTTCAATTGAGACCTGCTGCATGTTGAGTCCTACTGCAGGGTTGAACAGGTTTGCTCTTCTCATCCTCTTTGCATGCTCTGCTGACCCGGTACCAAGCCATTTTATCATTAAAAAAAGCATTTCTGCTGGTGATAAGTTCAGACCTCCAGTGGCTTTCAAAAAGGAAGATTTCCATGCCCAATAGTTTTCAGGACAGTCATCAAATTGGAGAAAGCCTGAGCGAACCATTTCTTTGCGGATTAGATATTTGGTGACATCCACTGCACATTGTTTTTCGCACATGTAAATAGGTTGAGGTGGTGGGAACACTTGTTTTTTGTTCCATGGGGATTCTGGTGCTTTATTCTTGGTTTGCTGGCAGCCACTGAGCTCATGTGGTTGATTGGGCCTGCTCAGGGGGTCGGTTGATCTCAGCCTGAATTCCTTTGCTTCAGGTTTAAGAGAAGGTTCCTTTGTATGCACTTCAGTAAGGTTCTGGATGTACTCACTTGTATGATCTGCAGAGGATAGAGGTTGTAAAATGCTCAACAGGCGAAAACCCATGTTTCCCTATGGGCATGGTTCTCATCTGAGCGTTTTACAGCGCGGACGAACGTGCTGTAAAACGCCCTACGCCCAAAGAAGTACAGGAGCTTCTTTGGGGCGTATTGTCTCGCGTCCCCCATAGAGAAATATAGCGCAAACACGCGCACGACGCGCGATTTTTACTTTCATTTTCACGATGTGAAAATAAAAGTAAAGATAGAGCGTCGTACGCGCGAAGCGGGATGCGCGAGTAACATCCCTTGCTACCTGGAAAGAAATCTTGTGGGGGTCTCAGCTCTCTAGGGCGTACCGTTCCTGAGATATTCCCAAAAAATGACCTGCATGCATGCAAGTCTTTCTCTTCATATCCCAACTGCCATACACACGGTTACATGTCCCTTATAAGCCAATAGAAGCTCGCAGGCTTTAGTCTCCACACAAACACAGTTTTACTCCAGGTTTCCATAACAACTCAGCCATTTTTCTTCACTGCTGTAGGTCTTTAGGCTAAGGCTGCACGACACATAGGGCACAACTACACTGCTACATGCATCCAACTTGAATAGATGTTGTGCGACTGTCGTGTCGCAGTCGTAGCATTTCGCAGTGCGACACCATAGCCTATCATTATAAAAAAAATTGCGTGACATTGGTAGGACAAAATGTCGCAGGACACATGTCGTCCTAGCCTTAAAGAGGCAGGGCGCTATGGAGGTCACTGTCAATGGGGTGGGGCCCCTATTAAAGGGACAGGGCATTGTGGAGGACACTGTTAAGTTGGCAGGGGCCACAATTAAAGGGGCAGCTGCTGTGGAGGTCACTGTTAATGGGGCAGGGGCCACTATTAAAGGGACAGACCGTTGTGGAGGTCACTGTAAAGGGGCGAGCACTGTGGAGTTCACTATTAAGGGGGCAGGGGCCACTATTGAAGGGGCGTTCACTGTGGAGGTCACTGTTAAGGGGGCGTTCACTGTGGAGGTCACTGTTAAGGGAACAAGCCGCTGTGAAGGTTACTGTTAAAAGGGCGGGCACTGTTGATGTCACTGTTAAAGGGGCGGGCTCTGTAGGGGTCACTATTAAGGGGGTGGGCACTGTGGAGTTCACTGTTAAGGGGGCAGGGGCCACTGTGGAGGTAACTGTTAAAGGGGTGGGCACTGTAGAGGTCGCTGTTAAAGGGGTGGGCACTGTGGAGGTCAGTGATAAAAGGGCGGGCACTGTGGAGGTCACTGTTGCAGGGGCGGGCACTATGGAGGTTACTGTTAAAGCGGTGGACACTCTGGAGGTCACTGTAAAAGGGGTGGACACTGTGGAGGTCACTGTCAAAGGGGAGTTCGCTGTGGAGGTCACTGTTAAGGGGGCAGGCCGATGTGGAGGTCACTGTTAAAGCGGCGAGCACTGTGGATGTCACTGTTAAAGCGTCAGGCACTGTGGAGGTCACTGTTAAAATGAAGTAGATGAAATATACCTCTGCGAAGCCCGGTCCTTCTGCTAATGTAACTATATTTTTATTTTTTTTTAAAGCCTGTAAGTCATCACTATTGGTTATATTCTTGAATAACCATTTGATAAGACAAACATTCTTTAAAGAGAATTCAATGAAACTTGTAAAAGGTTTACAAACTGAAAGTTACAGGGTTGAAAAAACAGCAGACTGTTCTTGAATAAAAAAAAAAAAGAGACCTGCAAATAAATAACAAAAAAAGCCTACTCAGCTCTTCAATTCCCCAGCAATCCAGCACAGATGCTCCAGCGGTGCGCAGTCATTCCTTGTGTCCAAGCTGCCAGTGATGCCTCTCTGTTTATGGCTCCAAAGAAGCAGTGGGAACCATAAACAGTACCACATAATTCTCAGCCAATCTGTACCATTAGTAGATATCATGCGATACTATTGAGTCTCTATAGATCCAGATTTCTGTTTGGCAAATTGGGATCTGTTTACATAAGGGAGTATTCCAGGAATTTAATGTTAATGACTTATCCTCAATATCAGATCAGTAGACATCTGACCCAGCACACTTGCTGATCGGGTCTCTGAGGAGCTCTGGCCATGGAAGTAGGCGCTGGTACTACACAGCTTGGTTCACTGTGTGGTAGATGAGGGTGGTTACTAAAACTTTTCTTCCTTTGAAGTAAATAGGAGTAGTGTTACAGAAACCTGCTCCATCCACTAGGCAATGGACACCATCTTTAAAGGGGTTGTCCCATGAAAAATGTAAACATAATGAATATCAAACATAATATAGTATATCACAGTCTCTTTCTAAGAAAGCTGGAACCAGCCATGTAACTCACATGCTTCGAGAGAGCTCCCAATTCAGTTGCCCGCTAGATTTATTTGAAGCTTGTGGCTCAGGGGGTGTGTCCTTTCTGTTAGTGCCCTGTCCCTGTAACTCTCACTGCTTCTAACAGAAGATAAAGCTGGTGGCAGTTGAAGAATGAAACTGAGTATGTGCGTCCACGCAGCAAGGTGGACAGAGAAATAAGGAAAAGTTCTAACAGCAGATAGCTCTATACATATATTTTGTTGAATAGCTCAGTGGCTATACTAAATTTTTAATTGTATGCATCAGTGGCGTACATAGAAAAGTAAGGGCCCCATAGCAAGGATCAATCCAGGCTTCCCACACAAGACAGAAGGGTTTCCGCCTAAATCCCTTTCAATGACCCTTGGGCCATTTTTCCACTGCCTCGTTTGCTAAAAGTTGTCCTGACCAAGTTTTCACCTCCAGTAGAAGAGGACATGAACACAACTGGGCTCCCTCCTAACCTGGGCCCCATAGCAGTCGCATGGTCTGCCACTATGGTAGTTATGCCCTTGCATGCAATTACAAATATATTCAGGTCCAGGTGCTGGTTTGAAAAATGTTGAATCTTTTTCATTGGACAACCCCTTTACAGACCTGACATCCACCATACATATATAGGACGGATGTCTGAACAGGGTTAATATATTTTACCCATGTCCTTTTATAATCCAAATGCTGAAGTCCGCAGGGAAGAGAGTGGAGGACAGGAGCGGTAGCAACAATAATGGTGGCAGTTATTGAAGAAAATATTAATTAATATTTGGGATTAATATCAATAATTAATATTGATGAGTAGGCGTAAACGGCTATTGCCGACTCTGCCTTGAGAAAGGCTCTATAGCTGAGCCGAAACGTCGCATTGTATTTACCACATGGGTGAATAAATTTCTTCACGGTTTGTATTTTGGAGTGCTGTCCGTTTTTCTTTTTTCTATATATGGCTTTGAGCCATTAGCCCTGGGACATAGCACCCGACTTTCGTGACCTTCCGGTGCCGCCAGTTTTCTGATATATATATATATATATATATAGTTAAGGCTGCTCGCAGCCTGTATTTGTGGGCGGGGCCGAGGTCCCCCTTATTAACCCCCTCACCTGGGTCCTCGGTCTCGCACGCCGAGTCTACCCTCCCACCCTCCCCTCTGCTTGACTCTTCTAGCTAGGGTGGGCCCTCTTTTAGGCCTGCCCACGGTACGTGGCTCCAGGCACACTTTGGCCACAGTTAGGGTCCGAACAGCCACACCATGGGCCGTGGCGGCGCACACAAATATATATATATATATATATATATATATATATAGAAAAATGAACAGCACTCCACAAAAGTATAAAGTAAAAAAGCGGTGTTCCTTTATTCACCCATCAACACCTGATGGGTGAATAAAGGAACACTGCTTTTTTACTTTATACTTTTGTGGAGTGCTGTTCATTTTTCTACATATATTTCTGGGTAAGACGCCTATTCCCTTGAACGTGCACCCGATTTGGACTTTAGCCAGTGCCACCACTTTTTCCTTTTTATATATATATTTATATTAGTGGTTATACATTAATGGTAATACACTAACAGCACTATAATAATTAAACATAATAAACCTAATTACACTAACATTATACAATTCCAACTATAATTCCACCTCAAAATCTAGCTAGACTTATACTCACACACACGTAATAGCAGCACCCTCCTTCCTGACGCTAGACTGTCCCTAAAAGGGGTTACTTACAATAAATACAGGAGTTAACAGGGCAATACAGGGGTAGCCATGGGATAGTGGGGTATGGGGATATGGAGGGTTAAACTTTAGGGGTAAATGCAAGGGGTTAATAGGCGTTGGTGGAATATGGCAAGGTAGGGGTATTAGGGTTAGGCACTGCAGAGGTTATAATGCAGGGGTAATATTGCAGGGACAGGGGTAATATTGCAGGGATAATATAGGGGGTTAATGCAGGGGTAATATGGTAGGGTAAATGTAGGGAAAAAGAAACAATATTGGGTATTCATCAGGAGTATTAAACTACAAAAGAAAAAATAAAATTTTACCTCCCTTATTAAAAAATACCTTTTCAGAGACGGCGTGATGACGTGAAAGTTCACGTTGCGCTCTCCTCCCCTGCTCTCCCTCCCTCCCTCTATGCCTCCCGTGTAGCGCTTTGGGCGCGAAGTTTGACCCGAAAGTCTGCCTCTCCAGCTGACGGTGTTCCTGGACTGCTCCTGCCTCCTGACCTCCGGCTTCTGTCTCACCTTCCTCCTCGTGTGTGATCCGGTGTCTCCCCCCTCCTGCTGTGGCTTCGTTTGGATCTCCCCCGGTCCTCCTCTTCGCCTTCTCTGCTCCTCCGTGTTCCTCTGGGCTGTTCCCTGACCTGCCGTTTTCCCCCTGCTGGAGCGGTGTTGCCGAGCCGGGCTGGTTGTTTCTGCCTGCCCCTGTCCGTTCCGTGCGGAGCTGTGCCTGCTGAGTGTCTGCCAAGTGAGGACATCTGGAATCGGGCATCCATCCGACACGTGAGATAAACCTGGGGACTGTGTGTGCTGATTTTTATTTTATTTTTTCTGTTTGCATCTACCTGCATTTACCTGGGCACTCTGTGGTTTGTGTGAGGCTCCACAGGGGTTGTCTACCTGGACATTGCTCACCTGGACATTGAAGTAAGGACAAAAAAAAAAAAGGAAAAGAGGAAAAGAGGAAAAAAATTCTAAAAAATCCCAAAAATTTTTTTTGGGGGGAAGTAAAAGGAGTAGCTTTAAGGAGAAAGAGAGGAAGGTAGAGGGGGAAGAAAGGGGTTAAAACATTTTTTTTTAAAAAAGTAAAAACCAATATAAAAAAAATAAAATAAAAATAAAATATATTAATATAAAAAACAGGCATCAAATAGAAATGGCCCCCAAGCGGCGTTCAATTGACTCTTCTGGAATTAAGTCGGGGTCTAAGACCTTAGAGAGCAAAATTGATAAATACCTGAAATCTCCTTCTCTAAGTGAAAAAGATCTATCTAAAGGGAAAATTGTTAACCCCAAGAAAATTGCTAAAATTCCTCAAGCTGAAGAACTGTCGGAGGATGGGTCAGTAGAAGTGGGCATATGAAATATCTTTCTGAAAGGAAATGAACTGAAATAAATTAGCGGCGGGCTGGAGGGGAGATGAGATAAGCGGGGGGGGGGGGAACGGCCGGAAGATAGAGGTTTGCCGACTAGATCGGGCGGACCAACAGAGGGGGGGAGAGGGGATGGGTACTGCCCTGCAGGGAAGGTTTTTTTTTTTTTTTTTTTTATAATTGATGTCTGTCAGAACCGTTAGAATTGTCTCTTGGAATGTTAGAGGCCTTGGGGAAAGGGTTAAGAGGCAGGCTATTATGGATGCATTAAAGAGATATCTTCCTGCAATTATCTGCATAGTGGAAACTCATCTTATTGATGAGTCTGTGACCCGTTTGACGACGGGATGGCATTCCCAATCCTACCATTCAACCTTTAGTAGTGCCTCTAGGTGCGTATCGGTCCTGATTCACAATTCTATAGATTTCTCTCTATTAGAATCCTATATAGATGATCAGGGTAGATTTATTTTTTTGTATGGTAGGCTCTATGGCCATAGCTATACTCTCGCTTTCTTCTATATACCTCCGCCATTTTCTGTGTATCCACTTGTCCAACTATTGCGTTTTTTGGAAAAGAGACCAGAATGTCGGCTTGTGCTGATGGGAGATTTTAATGCTGTTATGGATCCTGAAAAGGACAGATTGTCTCTAGATGCAGAACTGGGAAGTAATATCCGTGGTTCTCCATTGCCTCAGTTCTGTTTGGAGGTTGGATTGGTGGATATATGGGAATATCTTGGCGGAGGAAAGAGAGTTTACTCCTGTGTTAGCAGAGGGGGTAGAGCAATGTCTAGGATTGATTTAGCGTTTACTAATGAGAGAAATTTGAATAATATTAGAAAGATACGATACGGAGTCAGAACAGTTTCAGACCACTCACCCGTTTCTATCGAGGTTTGCATTGGGGAGGATAAAGATAACAGGGCGCTTTATGGATAATTATCAGTCTATTAAAATACATGTATCCTCCTTTTGGGAAGTGAATCTCCCCTCTGCTAGAATCAATTCAGTTTGGGACGCCTTGAAAGCATATTTGAGGGGGGTTCTTATAAGTGACATTGCGGCTGTGAGGAGAACATTTAGGAAAAAAGAGGACGAATTAGTTAAGATCGTGGCATCCACAACTGAGCGTTTTACTGCTCAACCTAGCGAAAATAACAAAGAAGAGATGCAGAAGGCTAGTTGCTCTTTGGAGGATTTTGTAATGGAGAAAGCAAATCACAGATTGTTCTTTAAGGGACAAAAGGACGTCTGGACGTCCTGGTAAGCTCCTAGCTAGAATAATTACACAACAGGATAAGAAAAAGAAAGTTATAACCTCGATTCGTAAGTTAGATGGTGTAATCATATCAGCCCCAGAGGAAATTAGAGAGACCTTTTTTCAATATTTTTCTCAGATTTACAGAGCTCCTCCTGGATTACCATCTGATTTGGTGAGGCAGTTCCTGGAGAGAATCCATCTTCCAATGATAACGGAAGCCCCAAAAAATTTTTTGGAAAGAGAATTGTCTCTTTTGGAGATCCAGGAGGCTTTGGACTCTATCTCTGGGAATTCGTCTCCAGGGTTAGATGGCCTTCCGTATGAATTCTATCGCAAGTATAGGGATATTATTCTTCCTCATCTAATGGAGGTGTTTTCTGAAGCCCTACAGGGAGGGAGCCTACCACAGTCCATGATGGAAGCTTTGATAGTCTTAATTCCTAAAAAAAAATAAAGATCCGCTGGATTTGAGTTCATATAGACCTATTTCCTTATTGAATTCGGATATTAAGATACTATCAAAAATTCTGGCTAGGAGGCTCTCCGGGGTTATGTCCTCTGTTATTCACCCAGACCAAAATGGCTTTATGCCAAAAAGGGGCACCCACCATAATTTGCATAGGTTTTACACTAACATCCAATCTCCTGGGAGTGGCGCCCGCTCTATTCTGTCATTTGATGTCACTAAAGCGTTTGACAGAGTCGAGTGGGGGTTCCTCTGGGAGGTGATGAAGAGGATGGGCTTTGGCCCTAAGTTTATGGCGATGGTGCAGTTGTTATACAAATGCCCAGTCGCTAGGATCAGGATTAATGACATACTGACAGAGAGCTTCGTACTGGGAAGAGGTACACGCCAAGGATGTCCCCTTTCCCCTTGCAGCTAGCATTAGGCAGGACTTGAAAGTGGCTGGTTTTGGTGTAATGGGGGAGCAGGATCGTATATCTCTTTATGCAGATGATATCTTGTTTTTTATCCAGCAAACAGAAACTACACTCCCTCCAATTATGGTATTGGTCAATCTGTTTTCTGCCTCTTCCGGACTTGAGGTTAACTGGGAAAAAACTGCTCTTCTCCCTGTAGATGAATTGCGAGAATCGAGGGAAAACTCTATTATTAATCGGTTAATGATTTCTGACTCAATAAAATACCTGGGGATAATAGTTACTGCCAAAATTCAAGATTACCTACAACTTAATTTGCTTCCCTTATTGTTAAAAGTGAGATCTACAATTAAGGTATGGCAAAAAATTCTGCCCGCAAGAGCAGACAGAATCTCATTAATAAAAATGGTGGTGCTTCCCCAGGTTCTTTATGTTCTGCGTAACTCGCCTGTATGGATTGAAGATAAGTACTTTAGGTTGATAGAGCGGATGCTCAACGATCTGCTATGGGGGAGAAAGCGTGTGAGATTAAAGGCGCTATATTTTTCTATGCCCTACAATCGGGGAGGTCTTAACCTCCCCTATTTTAGGGGTTACTATATGGCCTCTCAACTCAGCTTTTTTTATGACTGGGAAAATAGCCATCTTTGTAGAAAATTGGTAAAAGACTCGGGTTTTTCTGATTTTTTTACAGTACTAGAGTCCGATTATTTAGTTAATATACAAACTGGATATAAACCTTTCTGCAGGATGGCTATTAAAGCTTGGTTGGTTATAAAGCGCTGGTTTAAAGTTGAGGCATTACTAATTTGTACCCCACTATGGCATAACCAAAAACTTCTGAACTTAGAGGACCCTAATTGCAGGGAATACTGGAGGATGAAAAATATTCAATATGTACATCAGGTGGTTAGAATTAGTCAGATCCTGTCGCATATGGAGCTAAAACAAAAGTTAAATGTAGGTGAGGTGGCTTGGTATGCCTACTTCCAATTGAGGTCGGCACTTTTTAGCACTGCTGTTAGTCATTCACTTAACGTAGACACTCTGCACAATTTGATTAGTAAGAAAGGATGTATGAAAGTTAAACTCTCACATTGTTACAGGCACTTGATGAAATTTTTTTTTATGGATTGTCTTTCTCCAGGACAGAGATCCTGGTCTGTTTTACTGTCTGAGGTGGGTTCCCCGGATTGGGAGAATATAGGTGATGGTTTAAGATTGGTTTCTCACAACTTCAACCATATCGTTGTTCAGTTTAATATTATACACAAAATATATTTTACACCTTTATGGCTTCACAGGAGAGGACTTAGAACTTCTTCGGACTGCCTTCGATGTGGGGACCCCGGGGCAGACCATCTTCATCTGTTCTGGGATTGTCCGATAGTGAACAAGTATTGGAGAATGGTTCAAATAGTTTTGGTTCAGAGGCTTAGTGTGAATATTCCTCTATCCCCAAAGATATGGGTCCTTGGTGATCTATCGGAAGTTAACTGGCAGCCCCCCAAGCGCCAATTGCTGACCAAAGTGATGTTTTTGGCTAGGCTTCTCATAGCCAGAGAATGGTGCTCCTCCTCTATTCCAGAGTGCAACCATTGGCTAAGCTTAGTTAAGAAGGTGAAAAGCTATGAGAAGGTGTTGTACAGACAAAGAGGCTCTTCTATCAAATGGAGTATTATTTGGAAGGATTGGGACAATTAACCACTTGCCGCCACGCTAACGCCGATGGGCGTCAGCGCGGCGGCTCTCTCAGGTCTCACTGCCGCCTATCGGCGTCATCTCGTGAGACCCGAGATTTCACATGAACGCGCGCGCGGCGTGCGCGCGCGTTCATGTGATCGGAGCCGGGACAACTGAAACTACAGCCTGCCAGCGCTGATCATGCGCTGGCAGGCTGTAGATGCGAAAAACGCATTTAAATCGCATATCAGACGCTGTTTTGTAAACAGCGTCTGATATGCCTGCTGTCTGCTCGTCTGGTGGTCCCTTTGTTTGGGACCACCAGAGGAAACAAAGGTAAAGTGCACCAATCACTACACACACACCCCCACCCCCATCACTGATTAACCCCTGATCACCCATGTCACCCCCTGATCACCAATGTCACCCCCTGATCACCCCCTGTCACCCCCTGTCACTAATCACCCCCTACAGGCTCATTCAGACGTCCGTATGTGTTTTATGGATCCATGGATCTGCGGATCCATGGATCTACGGATCCGCAAAATACGGACACCGGCAATGTGCTTTCCGCATTTTGCAGATCCACACAGAACTATATAGAAAATGCTTTTTCTTGTCCGCAATTGCGGACAAGAATAGGACATGTTCTATATTTTTGCGGAACGGAAGTGCAGACTCGGAAGTGCGGATCCGTAATTCCGGATCCGAGCGGGACAAAGTCTGTCCCCATAGAAATGAATGGGTCCGCAATTCCGCTCCGCAAACAGAATTGCGGACGTGTGAATGGGGCATAAGGGTCCCTTATCACCGTCAGTTAGTTAGCTACTTGTTAGGTAGCTAGCGCCCAGCCCACCGCACTGCAGTCACTGATTTTGGCAGAGATTTTTTCATCCACATTGATCGATGCGAATGAAAAATCTGCGCCGTTCATTTTTTTTTTTTTAGCCCAGAGGCTGAACGGAAAAAATCTCATTACCCGTATGCTCAATATAAGGAGAATCGCGGAAACTCCTAATGCTGGCCATACGTGTAATGATTGCGGAGACCCTCAAATGCCAGGGCAGTACAAAAACCCACATGTGACCCCATTTTAGAAAGAAGACACCCCAAGGTATTCCGTGAGGGGTATGGTGAGTTCATGCAAAATTTTATTTTTGTCACAAGTTAGTGGAATATGAGACTTTGTAAAAATATATATATATATCAATTTCCGCTAACTTGTGCCAAAATTTTTTTTTCTGTGAACTCGCCATGCCCTCACGGAATACCTGGGGTGTCTTCTTTCCAAAATGGGGTCACATGTGGGTATTTATACTGACCTGGCATTTTAGGGGTCCTAAAGCGTGAGAATCCAAATGCGTAAAAATGGGCTGTGAAATCCTAAAGGTACTCATTGGTTTTAGGGCCCCTTTGCGATCTTGGCTGCAAAAGTGTCACACATGTGGTATCGCCGTACTCAGGAGAAGTAGGGCAATGTGTTTTGGGGTGTATTTTTACATATACCCATACTTTGTGTGAGAAATATCGCTGTAAACGACAACTTTTTAATTTTTTTATACAAAGTTGTCAATTTACAGAGATATTACTCTCACCCAACATGGGTATATGTAAAAATACACCCCAAAACACATTGCCCTACTTCTCCTGAGTACGGAGATACCACATGAGTGACACTTTTTGCAGCCTGGGTGCGCAAGGGGCCCAAATTCCAACGAGTACCTTTAGCTTTTACATGGCTGCTCACAATTTAGCCCCGCCTAAAATGCCAGAACAGTACAAACACCCCACAAATGACCCCATTTTGGAAAGAAGACACCCTAAGGTATTCGCTGAGGGTATGGTGAGTCCATGAAAATTTAACTTTTTGTCAAAAGTTAGCGGAAAGGGAGACTTTGCGAGAAAAACAATAAAAATCAATTTCCGCTAACTTGTGCCAAAAAAATCTTCTGTGAACTCGCCATGCCTCTCACGGAATACCTTGGGGTGTCTTCTTTCCAAAATGGGGTTACATGTGGGGTATTTCTACTGCCCTGGCATTTTAGGGGCCCTAAAGCGTGAGAAGAAAAATGCGTAAAAATGCCCTCCTAAAAGGTACTCATTAGAATTAGGGCCCCTTTGCGCACCCAGGCAGCAAAAAAGTGTCACTCATGTGGTATCGCCGTACTCAGGAGAAGTAGGGCAATGTGTTTTGGGGTGTATTTTTACATATACCCATGCTGGGTGAGAGAAATATCTCTGTAAACTGACAACTTTGTATAAATTTGTTTTAAAAGTTGTCATTTACAGAGATATTTCTCTCACCCAGCATGGGTATATGTAAAATACACCCCAAAACACATTGCCCTACTTCTCCTGAGTACGGCGATACCACATGAGTGACACTTTTGCAGCCAAGATGCGCAAGGGGCCCTAATTCCAATGAGTACCTTTAGGATTTCACAGGGCATTTTTCCGCATTTTCTTCTCACGCTTTAGGGCCCCTAAAATGCCAGGGCAGTAGAAATACCCCACAAGTGACCCCATTTTGGAAAGAAGACACCCCAAGGTATTCCGTGAGGGTCATGGCGAGTTCACAGAAATTTTTTTTTTGGCACAAGTTAGCGGAAATTGATATATTTTTTTTTTTTACAAAGTCTCATATTCCACTAACTTGTGACAAAAATAAAATTTTACATGAACTCACCATACCCCTCACGGAATACCTTAGGGTGTCTTCTTTCTAAAATGGGGTCACATGTGGGGTATTTATACTGCCCTGGCATTTTAGGGGCCCCTAAAGCGTGAGAAGAAGTCTGGAATCCAAATGCGTAAAAATGGCCTGTGAAATCCTAAAGGTACTCATTGGTTTTAGGGCCCCTTTGCACCCAGGCTGCAAAAGTGTCACTCATGTGGTATTGCCGTACTCAGGAGAGTAGGGCAATGTGTTTAGGGTGTATCTTTATATATACCCATACTTTGTGTGAGAAATATCTCTGTAAACGACAACTTTTTAAATTTTTTACACAAAGTTGACAATTTACAGAGATATTTCTCTCACCCAGCATAGGTATATGTAAAAATACACCCCAAAACACATTGCCCTACATCTCCTGAGTACGGCGATACCACATGAGTGACACTTTTTTGCAGCTAAGATGCTCAAAGGGGCCCAAATTCCAACGAGTACCTTTAGGTTTTACATGGCTGCTCACAATTTAGCCCCGCCCAAAATGCCAGAGCAGTAAACACACCCCACAAATGACCCCATTTCGGAAAGTAGACACCCCAAGGTATTCACTGAGGGGCATAGTGAGTCCGTCTGAGATTTTATTTTTTTTTGCCAGAAGTTAGCAGAAATGGAAACTTTATTATTTTTTTTTTTTCCTCAGAAAGTGTCATTTTCCGCTAACTTGTGAAAAAAAATGAAATGATACATGAACTCACCATGCCCCTCCGTGAATACTTTGGGGTGTCTTCTATCTAAAATGGTGTGATTTGGGGGGTATTTATACTATCCTGGCATTCTAGAACCTGAAGAAACACGACAGGCGCTCAGAAAGTCAGAGCTGCTTCAAGATGCAGAAATTTACTTTTTTGCACCATAGTTTGTAAACGCTATAACTTTTACCCAAACCAATAAATATACACTTATTAGATTTTTTTTTATCAAAGACATGTAGAACAACAAATTTTGTGAAAAATTTATATAGAAATATAGTTTTTTTTGAAAAATTTTACAACAGAAAGTTAAAAATGTCATTTTTTTGCAAAAATGTCGTTACATTTTTATTAATAGCAAAAAAAGTAAAAATGTCAGCAGCAATGAAATACCACCAAATGAAAGCTCTATTAGTGAGAAGAAAAGGAGGTAAAATTCATTTGGGTGGTAAGTTGTATGACCGAGCAATAAACGGTGAAAGTAGTGTAGTGCGGATTTGTAAAAAAGGGCCTGGTCACTAGGGGGGTGTAAACCTGTGGTCTTCAAGTGGTTAAGAGGTTTATTTATTTATTTATTTATTTTTTCTCCCTACGGGGTTGGGAGGGGGGAGGGGGGGTATGGTGGGGTAGATAGGCATGACTTTGTAATGCTATAACCTTTTATGGATTGTACGTGATATGAACCTCAAAATAAAAATTATATAATAAAAAAAAAAAAAAAATACCTTTTATTAAATCCTTTAAAATATATCTTATGTGAAAACCTGGAGAAACAGAATCATTATATTAGTACCAGAAGGTCTCCCATATACAGCAAGTGTCCCCTGAAGAACCAGTGGCGATACTGGGGAAACGCAGCGTTGGGACTTTTTTCATCAATATTTCTTTGGGACTTATTTTTATCAATTGTTTCTCAGCATAATTAAACATGGCTTCTCAGCCCAATTTATAATAAATATACCCTATGCTATGTAAAAATGAGGCACTGGTGTACAGTTGGATCAAAGAGCATAGGCCCACCTACCACGACAAGGTTGCCTCTTCAAATGGGGACCTGCTCTAACTTTGGCACAGCACTGACAGACGGCAGGACCAACAGACGGCAGGACCCAGTAGCCACACAGCGCCCTCACTGTGCAGCAAAGCCACCCTGGCTCTGGGCCCCACCACTCCACCAGAACAGTACCAACGCAGCAACAGCCGATGAGCTGTGCTGCACCATGTGAACGGGTGCAACAAGTTCACCCAGTCACAACTCTCAGGAAATCCAACTGAGAGGTAGTAGGAATTTATAGACCCTTTGCAGACTCCTGCTAATAAAAACACCTAGTCCAAATGAGGAGGAGTGCTGATACCAGAAGGGGGAAAGAGAAACAAGACTATACATAATGTATAACATGTGAGAGTGAAACTGGATCGCACATCCTCAGTACTATGCTTTTGATATAACAACTGTTTCTCAGCATAATTAAACATGGCTTCTCAGTCCGCTCATACCGGCGCTGCGCTGGAAATACGTGGCCTACAAGGGCAGGGGAGCCCTTTGTTCCCCTGTCCTTGTTATGCCAAACCTTGTCGGAGATGTTTAGCAAAAGGCAGAGATTTTTTTCTAGTTTGCGGACAAGGATAGGCATTATTACAATGGATCTGCAAAAATAACGGATCCGCAAAAAAAACGGATGCCATACGGACGCCAACCGTTTTTTTGGCGGATCCACAATTTGTGGACCGCAAAACACATATGGTCTTGTGCATGAGGCCTTACTTGAATCAACTTGCATCCAGACAATATGCAAGCTTTCTTTTGGTTCCAGCAGGTTTTAGGGTAAACTAGCATGGAAAGTTGGAAACTTGAATATTCAGTTTTAGGGCTCATGCACACAACCGTATTTTGTTTCCTTGTCCGTTCCGTTTTCTTTGCTGATAGGATGCAGACCCATGCATTTCAATGGGTCCGCAAAAAATGCGGACAGCACACCATGTGCTGTCCCCATCAGTATGTCCGTTCCATTGCGGACCGCAAAACACATACGGTTGTGTGTATGAAGCCTTATGCTGTGCTAAACTCGGCTTTAGTCTGGTAGCTGGACTTTAGGACTGTTCTGATACTTTTGGAGTGGGATGCTTTTGGCTGTACTCTGCCTGTAAATCTGTAAGGAGTCAGGGTGATTCTCCTCTCCTTCCAACTCTAGACTAGACTGCACTCAGACTCACTGAAACTTCCTGCAGCCACTCCCTTGGGTAGGAAGCAGGAATAGCCCACTTTTGCCCAACCTGGGAGTAGAATGGAATGGTAAGCTCCATTCTATCTAAAGATCTCTCTGCCATATACTCTACCACCTGCTGGCAAACCAGGCACAATACATGAACATAACAGTTACATAGTAAGATTATGCATGCACAATGTAGGAGGACCTGGAATAAATACACAGATGACATAATGGTAGCTTATTAAAGATAGTAGCAGGGTGTAGGGTTGGAAATACCACTCTGGGGTATTACATATGGTCTTCTTAAACTGGATGTCTTCCAGTCTCCATCTCTTTAGCTCCTGCAAGAGACCAGCTTTCCTGGACAGTGGGTCTTATGTCACTGACTGGAGCATGCCTTGCTACCTCAGCTTCGGGGACTATCACTCCTCCCTCCGTATAACACTCACTGTTGGGATAAGCCATGTTGATTCTCTTGCTCGGTCTTTCTGCACACAGACTTACTTCTGAGTATGATCTGGTCCTGCCCCCTAGGTTCACTTGCATTAATAGGGCGTCAATTTCCCACTTTAGGCGGGTTGGTACAGATGTCTAGAGGCATCATGCAAAGTCAATGGTGGTGTAGCAATAATTCTTTAACTGCGTTTCACAAGTGGTGGCACCTTTAGGTTCCCACTTTTAGCAGAGCAGTTCTCAGCAGTGAGGATACAGCAAGAATTTATGTTGTTAACCCCTCATGGGCTGGTCAGCGGCAACTCAAGATATTTCATTCACTGACAGCAAGCTAGGAGGTTCCAGCATGCCTGCAACTGGACTGTCAGAACAATAAAGTCTCTTTACAGCCACACACAAAAGCAGTTCACAAGTTTTCCATAGTGAGTATGGCACTATTTTATATATTTTGTGCTTGCAGAGTGCTGATGCATTGTGTTTGTTTTTGCATTTCACAAGTAGGCAAGGATGAATGATTCTGTTTGTGACACTAAAATGTGGAGATGCAGTGATCCACAGGGGAGAGCATGTAGGACAGGAGTGGTAGTAATAGTGGCAATCCTCACTGACGCTCCCTAGGGCCATAGAGTAAGGCTGCATTCACACGTCCGTGGAAAACGGACCGTGTGATACCGGACTGGCACTCTGCTTAGTGCAGGAGCGCACGGCGTCATTGGTCCCTATGACGCCGTGCGATTCCTGCTGCCGCCACAGTACAGTAATACACTTATATAGATCATAGGAGTGTACTACAGTGCAGCGGCGGCAGCAGGAAGCGCACGGCGTCATTTTTCACAGCTCTTTTGGAAATCCAGTTCTACTTTACACCAGTTTGATAAATGACTCCAATTATGTCTACTGAGGTCACTATTTTTTCAGCAGTATAGTACCTGGGGCATTAGGGGGCACAATGGGCACAGTATTGGGGGTGGCAGCAGGTTGACCAGGATGGGGAAGTTGATAGAAAAACTGAGAAATCTAACGTGTCTGTTAAAAACTCTAGAGGCGAAAGAATTGTGTCTGATAGAATTTGTCATGGCGGTCTGGGTCAAATGGAAGAGAAGAGGAAAGAAAAGCTCTATGTGACAGGAGATGTCCCTGGATGTAAGAGGTATGTGGTCAAGTATTGGGGCGGGGAAGGGGGTGCCAGAGAAAGGACCCGCCCTGAGTGAAAAACGCCCTAGGCATGCCACTGCCCATTGCTCCTCGTTTTTGCGCGGTCTGCCCCTTTAATATACTTACCCTCCCCGGCCGGCGCTTCACTGTCCTGAGCGCGTACAGTGTACAGGGGGTGGAGGGAGGTTGGAGGGGGGGCGTCAACGGGGAGGGGGCCCCATGGATCAGTTTCGCACCGGGGCCCCATGGATTGTGTGTACGCCACTGTCCACAAAATGTCACTTTTATTTATCCCTCAGAGCAGTGGCGTACTTACCATATAGGCAGACCACGCAGCTGCTATTGGGCCCGTGAGGAAGAGGGGCCCACAGTGGAGGAGAGACCTCGCCCCCTAATTGCTCCTGTCTATCTTTCTAAAGCTAAAGGACCTTTGATGATGTCATCACAGGTCCTTTAAGGGAATTGCACAGTGTAAAGTGTAGTTCCCAGGTTAGAACAGTGCATCTGCCAGGACCTGTGATGACATCATCTTTAACATCACAGGTCCTGCAGGATCCAGCAAAGGAACTGCACCAAAAATGGAGTACTTCCTAGGTTTGAAAGGTACATCTGCCAGGACCTGTGATGACATCATCACAGGCCCTTCAACCCCTAACAGCAAGTATTAGAAGTTCACAATCAGTTCTGCATTAATCCATACAGACTGGAATGGAGTGGTAAGAGGAGGTCCTCCACTTCTCGTCATTTACCCCTCCCCCCGCCCTGTTTTTACTCATTGCTCACTCATGTTTAATACTTCAGACAGTTACAGTGATAACTACCTCATGTACCTCACACACACAGTGACCATAATGTATAACTGACCACATATTTCTGTAAACACTGCATCTACAGTATTATACCTTGTATGTCTCACATCAATACACTGCTCTGTGTGTGTATATATATATATATATATATATATATATACACATACACTGCATATATTACACAGTATTATAGATGCAATGTGTATAGATATATTGTATATAGAGCAGTGGACTGATATCTGAGGTAAGAGCTGTAATGTATACCTCATACCTCACGTCAATACATATTTACTATATACCTGTACACACTGTATCTAATATACCTCGTACTTCATATGTCAGTACCTGCTGTATAAACAATATATCTGTACACACTGCAGCTATTATACCTCGTACATCACATACTGTATTACACTACTGTATATACTATAAATCTATACACACTGCATATATTATACCTTGTACCTCACATATCAGTACTCTGCTGTATATACTATAAATTTATACACAATGCATATATTATACCTCGTACCTCACATATCAGTACTCTGCTGTATATACTATAAATCTATACACACTGCATATATTATACCTCGTACCTCACATATCAGTACTCTGCTGTATATACTATAAATCTATATATACTGCATATATTATACCTCGTACCTCACATAACAGTACACTGCTGTATTGACTATATACCTGTACACACTTCATATATTATACCTCATACGTCATGTGAATATACTGCTGTATTTACTATACACCTGTACACACTGCATATATTATACCTCATACCTCATGTTAATACACTGCTGTATTTACTATACACCTGTACACACTGCATATATTATACCTCATACCTCATGTTAATACACTGCTGTATTTACTATACACCTGTACACACTGCATTTTTTATACCTCGTACCTCACATGTCAGTAGTTGCTATATATACAATATATCTGTACACACACTGCATCTATTATACATCGTACCTCACTGCTGTATATACTATACATCTGTACACTCTACATCTATTATACCTCTTTTGTATGCCAGGGCTGTTTTGTAATCCCAATCCGGCCCTGATGGCGTAAATTATAAAACGCAGCAGCAAGCATAGTTCTTGGAACAAAGGAACAAGGCCTGGAATGGGTAGTGTGAGGGGCTATAAAAGGGGAATGGGGGCCCAATTTAGATTCTTGCTATTGGGCCCAGTGATTTCTATGTACTCCCCTGCCTCAGAGGCTGGTTTGAAGACTTTTCTCCAATGACAGGGTCACTACACAGAGCTGTTCTTTTTCTGCTTCCTCACACTTCTGTCTCACTCTCAACTAACTCTTCTTCTCCCTCTTCGAAAAGGGACACAGCCCCACCTAGCAATGGTTACTAATGGCTCATTAACCCTTTGTTCAGCATACATACATAATTTTCATATATCTCATAAAAAAAGCACATTTCAACCCTTAAAGGAGTTCTCCATTAATAAAAAGTTTTTATTTAATGCCTGGAGCCTGCCTCTTTAACCAGTTGCCGACCGCCGAACGCAGGATTGCGTCCTGGCGGCGGTCGGTTTATTCCTCTTGGACACGCCGAGGCGTCATCTCGCGAGACGCGAGATTTCTTGTGAAGGCGCGCACGCGCGTACGCGTGTTCACAGGATCGCGTCGGGAAGAAGTTAAACTACAGCCTGCCAGCGCTGATCGTGCGCTGGCAGGCTGTAGAATAAAAAAATCACATATCAGACGCTGTTTTGTTAACAACGTCTGATATGCTTGCTGATCGTTCCTTTGGTGGTCCCTTTTGCTTGGGACCACCAAAGGAATCTTTTGTAAGTGCACCAATCACCACACAGACCCCCCCCCGTCACTGATTAACCCCTGATTAACCTCCGATTAACCCCTGATCACCCCATGTCACCCCCCTGATCACCCCCTGTCACCCCTGTCACTAATCATCCCCCCTGTAAGGCTCATTCAGACGTCTGTATGTGTTTTGCGGATCCATGGATCCGCGGATCCGCAAAACACGGACACCGGCAATGTGCTTTCCGCATTTTGCGGATCCGCACATTGCCAGAACTATAAAGAAAATGCCTTTTCTTGTTCGCAATAGGACATGCTCTATCTTTTGCGGAGCTGCGGCCGGATGTTTGGGGGCCGAAACCCAGAAGTTTGCGGCCGCAGCTCCGCAAATGCTGATGCGGCGAGCACATAGTGTGCTCTCCGCATCACCGCCGGCCCCATTCACACTGAATGGGTCCGCATCTATTCCGCAGAATTACGGAATAGATGCGGACATTTTTGCAGACGTGTGAATGGGGCCTTACTACTTTTTTTTTTTTTTGCACATTTTTTGGCAGAGATTTTTTCATCCACATTGATCGATGTGAATGAAGAAATCTGTGCCGTTAATTTTTTTTTTTTCAGCCCAGAGGCTGAACGGAAAAAAAATCTCATTACCCGTATGCTCAATATAAGGAGAATCGCAGAAACTGCTAATGCTGGCCATACGTGTAATGATTGCGGAGACCCTCAAATGCCAGGGCAGTACAAACACCTCACATGTGACCCCATTTTAGAAAGAAGACACCCCAAGGTATTCCGTGCTGGGTATGGTGAGTTCATGTAAAATTTTATTTTTTGTCACTAGTTAGTGGAAATTTGAGACTTTGTAAAATAAAATAAAAAAATCAATTTCCGCTAACTTGTGCCAAAAAAAAAAAAATTTCTGTGAACTTGCCATGCCCCTCACGGAATACCTTGGGGTGTCTTCTTTCCACAATGGGGTCACATGTGGGGTATTTATACTGTCCTGGCATCTTAGGGGTCCTAAAGCGTGAGAATCCAAATGCGTAAAAATGCCCTGTGAAATCCTAAAGGTACTCATTGGTTTTAGGGCCCCTTTGTGCATTTTGGCTGCAAAAAAGTGTCACTCATGTGGTATCGCCGTACTCAGGAGAAGTAGGGCAATGTGTTTTGGAGTGTATTTTTATATATACCCATACTTTGTGTGAGAAATATCGCTGTAAACGACAACTTTTTAATTTTTTTTATGCAAAGTTGTCAGTTTACAGAGATATTTCCCTCACCCAACATGGGTATATGTAAAAATACACCCCAAAACACATTGCCCTACTTCTCCTGAGTACGGCGATACCACATGAGTGACACTTTTTGCAGCCTAGGTGCAAAGGGGCCCTAATTCTAATGAGTACCTTTAGCTTTACATAGCTGCTCACAATTTAGCCCGCCCAAAATGCCAGAACAGTACAAACACCCACAAATGACCCCATTTTGGAAAGAAGACACCCCAAGGTATTCGCTGAGGGGCATAGTGAGTCCATGAAAAATTTAACTTTTTGTCAAAAGTTAGCAGAAAGGGAGACTTTGTGAGAAAAAACAATAAAAAATCAATTTCCGCTAACTTGTGCCAAAAAAAAAATCTTCTATGAACTCGCCATGCCCCTCACAGAATACCTTGGGGTGTCTTCTTTCCAAAATAAGGTCACATGTGGGGTATTTATACTGCCCTGGCATTTAGGAACCCCTAAAGCGTGAGAAGAAAAATGCGTAAAAATGCCCTCCTAAAAGGTACTCATTGGTTTTAGGCCCCCTTTGCACATCTTGGCTGCAAAAAAGTGTCACTTATTTGGTATCGGCGTACTCAGGAGAAGTAGGGCAATGTGTTTTGGGGTGTATTTTTACATATACCCATGCTGGGTGAGAGAAATATCTCTGTAAATTGACAACTTTGTGTAAAAATTTTTAAAAAGTTGTCATTTACAGAGATATTTCTCACACCCAGCAGGGGTATATGTAAAAATACACCCCAAAACACATTGCCCTACTTCTCCTGAGTACGGAGATACCACATGAGTGACACTTTTTTGCAGCCAAGATGCACAAAGGGGCCCTAAAACCAATGAGTACCTTTAGGATTTCACAGGACATTTTTACGCATTTTGGATTCTCACGCTTTAGGGCCCCTAAAATGCCAGGGCAGTATAAATACCCCACGTGACACCATTTTGGAAAGAAGATACCCCAAGGTATTCCGTGAGGGGCATGGCGAGTTCACAGAATTTTTTTTTTTTGGCACAAGTTAGAGGAAATTGATATATATTTTTTTTTTTTTTACAAAGTCTCATATTTCACTAACTTGTGACAAAAAATAAAATTTTACATGAACTCACTATACCCCTCACAGAATACCTTGGGGTGTCTTCTTTCTAAAATGGGGTCACTTGTGGGGTATTTATACTGCCCTTGCATTTTAGGGGCCCCTAAAGCGTGAGAAGTAGTGATGTCGCGAACATAAAATTTTCAGTTCGCGAACAGCGAACGCGAACTTCTGCAAATGTTCGCGAACGGGCGAACCGGGCGAACCGCCATAGACTTCAATTGGCAGGCGAATTTTAAAACCCACAGGGACTCTTTCTGGCCACAATAGTGATGAGAAAGTTGTTTCAAGGGGTCTAACACCTGGACTGTGGCATGCCGGAGGGATCTATGGCAAAACTCCCATGGAAAATTACGTAGTGGGCGCTTGAAGTCGGGTTTTAATCCATAAAGGGCATAAATCAACTAACATTCCTAAATTGTTTGGAATAACGTGCTTTAAAACATCCAGTGTGTGTATACGATCAGGTATGATGTTGTATCGATCAGGTAGTGTAAGGGTTACGCCCGCTTCACTGACATTGACAGACCAAACTCCCCTTTTAATGCACCGCAAACAGTTCATTTGCACAACCGCAAACTCCCCATTTGCACAAGGTTGGATACCAAGCTAGCCACGTCGGTGATGTCATTGAAGGTTTCTTCCTCCACCCAGCCACGTACAACACCAAGGGTCCCCAAAGATGAATTGAATTGATTTTTCGAACGGTGAGATGGTTAAAAAACGCTGGCTCCCTCCACTCTGTTTTAAACCACGGTCACTGCGTCTGCGCCGTGCAATTTACTGTCACACCCGATATGAGTGGTATTTTCTGTAGTACTATTCTCATCAGTTTAATCCCTCTAACGTCCCCAATCTGGGGGCCATTTATTGAATAGATTTTTCGAACGGGAGATGGTTAAAAAAACGCTGGCTCCCTCCACTCTGTTTTAAACCACGGTCACTGCGTCTGCGCCGTGCAATTTACTGTCACACCCGATATGAGTTGTATTTTCGGTAGTACTATTCTCATCAGTTTAATCCCTCTAACGTCCCCAATCTGGGTGCCATTTATTGAATAGATTTTTCGAGCGGGAGATGGTTAAAAAACGCTGGCTCCCTCCACTCTGTTTTAATCCACGGTCACTGCGTCTGCGCCGTGCAATTTACTGTCACACCCGATATGAGTGGTATTTTCTGTAGTACTATTCTCATCAGTTTAATCCCTCTAACGTCCCCAATCTGGGGGCCATTTATTGAATAGATTTTTCGAACGGGGAGATGGTTAAAAAACGCTGGCTCCCTCCACTCTGTTTTAAACCACGGTGACTGCGTCTGCGCCGTGCAATTTACTGTCACACCCGATATGAGTGGTATTTTCTGTAGTACTATTCTCATCAGTTTAATCCCTCTAACGTCCCCAATCTGGGGGCCATTTATTGAATAGATTTTTCGAACGGGAGATGGTTAAAAAACGCTGGCTCCCTCCACTCTGTTTTAAACCACGGTCACTGCGTCTGCGCCGTGCAATTTACTGTCACACCCGATATGAGTGGTATTTTCTGTAGTACTATTCTCATCAGTTTAATCCCTCTAACGTCCCCAATCTGGGGGCCATTTATTGAATAGATTTTTCGAGCGGGAGATGGTTAAAAAAACGCTGGCTCCCTCCACTCTGTTTTAAACCACGGTCACTGCGTCTGCGCCGTGCAATTTACTGTCACACCCGATATGAGTGGTATTTTCTGTAGTACTATTCTCATCAGTTTAATCCCTCTAACGTCCCCAATCTGGGGGCCATTTATTGAATAGATTTTTCGAGCGGGGAGATGGTTAAAAAACGCTGGCTCCCTCCACTCTGTTTTAAACCACGGTGACTGCGTCTGCGCCGTGCAATTTACTGTCACACCCGATATGAGTGGTATTTTCTGTAGTACTATTCTCATCAGTTTAATCCCTCTAACGTCCCCAATCTGGGGGCCATTTATTGAATAGATTTTTCGAGCGGGGAGATGGTTAAAAAACGCTGGCTCCCTCCACTCTGTTTTAAACCACGGTGACTGCGTCTGCGCCGTGCAATTTACTGTCACACCCGATATGAGTGGTATTTTCTGTAGTACTATTCTCATCAGTTTAATCCCTCTAACGTCCCCAATCTGGGGGCCATTTATTGAATAGATTTTTCGAGCGGGGAGATGGTTAAAAAAACGCTGGCTCCCTCCACTCTGTTTTAAACCACGGTCACTGCGTCTGCGCCGTGCAATTTACTGTCACACCCGATATGAGTGGTATTTTCTGTAGTACTATTCTCATCAGTTTAATCCCTCTAACGTCCCCAATCTGGGGGCCATTTATTGAATAGATTTTTCGAACGGGAGATGGTTAAAAAACGCTGGCTCCCTCCACTCTGTTTTTAAACCACGGTCACTGCGTCTGCGCCGTGCAATTTACTGTCACACCCGATATGAGTGGTATTTTCTGTAGTACTATTCTCATCAGTTTAATCCCTCTAACGTCCCCAATCTGGGGGCCATTTATTGAATAGATTTTTCGAGACGGGGAGATGGTTAAAAAACGCTGGCTCCCTCCACTCTGTTTTAAACCACGGTGACTGCGTCTGCGCCGTGCAATTTACTGTCACACCCGATATGAGTGGTATTTTCTGTAGTACTATTCTCATCAGTTTAATCCCTCTAACGTCCCCAATCTGGGGGCCATTTATTGAATAGATTTTTCGAGACAGGGAGATGGTTAAAAAAACGCTGGCTCCCTCCACTCTGTTTTAAACCACGGTGACTGCGTCTGCGCCGTGCAATTTACTGTCACACCCGATATGAGTGGTATTTTCTGTAGTACTATTCTCATCAGTTTAATCCCTCTAACGTCCCCGACTCCCCAATCTGGGGGCCATTTATTAAATAGATTTTTGAACGGGGAGATGGTTAAAAAACGCTGGCTCCCTCCACTGATATGAGTGGTATTTTCTGTAGTATTATTCTCATCAGTTTAATCCCTGTTACGTCCCATATCAGGGATTGCCTTTTGTGAAAAAAAATTTAGGCCGGGTACCTTCGACTGCCTTCACAGTGACAGACCAAACTCTCGTACACTAAACTGAATTGATTTCAGGAACCGGGAGATGGAAAAAGCAGCTTGAGTCGGTCCTCTTACTCCCAAATTGGGGCACTGCGCGTGCACAGAGCAATGTGCTGTGACACCCTATATGAGTGGTGTCTTAACTAGTACTATTGCTATCAGTTTAATCCCTGTTACGGACCCTATCCGGTCGAATTGATTAACCATTGTCGAATCCCCATTGACATCCCCCTTATAAGCTGTGTAAAGCATATTTTTAGTTTGGTTTTGAACTGCTGCATCCTTTCCGACTTTCGGTAATTTGGTAACATTTCTGCCACTTTCTGCTTATACCGGGGTCTAGTAGCGTGGCCACCCGATCGCTTTTGGTCTGATCATAATGAAGCAACGGCCTTATCATCTGGGGTGTGGCAACATTGCCAACACACTTATAGAGGTGATGATGATTGCTTCATTGTGATACATAAGCCCCTTCACCACAACAAGGTAACGATCACGAAGGGAATTGACACTTGTATGTGCCTTTTTTTTGGTTTGTTTTTGCAGCCACAGTGCTGCACCATAGGACAGAAAAATTAGGCATGTACACATGCCTGAAAAATAATGGCACTGTTGCAGCCGCTATTGTAGCAGCGGCCGGAAAAATTTATGTTTTCCAGGCAGAAAAGTGACTAAAACATTGCGGCTTGAACCCTAGTTGGTGGTGGAGAATTCACGAAAGTCATCCGGTATGCAGACATTAAATACAGCAGCGTGGGGACCATTTTAAGGCCATGGCATGTAATCAGGCCTTTTGTTAGTCAAACGTATCCCCCACTGTCAGTCCCTTCGGGATCCATGCCTCATTCATCTTTATGAAGGTGAGGTAATCAACACTTTTTGACCGAGGCGACTTCTCTTGTCAGTGACAATGCCTCCTGCTGCACTGAAGGTCCTTTCTGACAGGACACTTGAAGCAGGGCAGGCCAGAAGTTCTATCGCAAACTGGGATAGCTCAGGCCACAGGTCAAGCCTGCACACCCAGTAGTGAAGGGGTTCATTGCTCCTCAGAGTGTCGATATCTGCTGTTAAGGCGAGGTAGTCTGCTACCTGTCGGTCGAGTCGTTCTCTAAGGCTGGATCCCGAAGGGCTGTGGCGATGAGTAGGACTGAAAAAGCTCCGCATGTCCTCCATCAACAACACATCTGTAAATCGTCCAGTCCTTGCCGCCGTGGTAGGAGGAGGATTACACTCACCTCTTCCCCTGTTAGATTCCCGTTGTGCTGTGACATCCCCTTATAAGCTGTGTAAAGCATATTTTTTAGTTTGGTTTTGAACTGCTGCATCCTTTCCGACTTTCGGTAATTTGGTAACATTTCTGCCACTTTCTGCTTATACCGGGGTCTAGTAGCGTGGCCACCCAGTACAGATCGTTCTCCTTTATCCTTTTTATACGTGGGTCCCTCAACAGACATGACAGCATGAAAGACCCCATTTGAACAAGGTTGGATGCAGAGCTACTCATTTCCCGTTCCTCGTCCTCACTGATGTCATTGACGGTCTGTTCTTCCCCCAGCCACGTACAACACCATGGGTCCCAGATAGGTGACAACAACGAGCACCCTGGGGTGCCTGCTGTGGTTGGTCTTCCTCCTCCTCAAAGCCACCACATTCCTCCTCTGACTCCTCTTCCTCATACTCCTCTTCCAGCGTTGCTGCAGGTCCGACAAGCGATGATGACAAGGCTGTTTCTGGTGGTGATGGTGACCACAACTCTTCCTCTTCCTCTTCACGCTCATCTACAGCCTGATCCAGAACTCTTCGCAGGGCACGCTCCAGGAAGAAAACAAATGGGATGAGGTCGCTGATGGTGCCTTCGGTGCGACTGACTAGGTTTGTCACCTCCTCAAAGGACGCATAAGCCTACAGGCATTGCGCATGAGTGTCAGTAACGTGGCAAAAAGATTCCCAGCTCCGCAGAGGCTGTCCTAGCACCCGGTCATACAAATACTCGTTGACGGCTTTTTCTTGTTGGAGCAGGCGGTCGAACATTAGGAGTGTTGAATTCCAACGTGTCGGGCTGTCGCATATCAAGCGCCTCACTGGCATGTTGTTTCGCCGCTGAATATCGGAAAAGTGCGCCATGGCCGTGTAGGAACGCCTGCAAATGGCCACACACCTTCCTGGCCTGCTTGAGGACGTCCTGTAAGCCTGGGTACTTAGACACAAAACGTTGTACGATGAGATTCAACACATGTGCCATGCACGGCACATGTGACAACTTGCCCAAATTTAATGCCGCCAACAGATTGCTTCCATTGTCACACACCACTTTGCCGATCTCCAGTTGGTGCGGGGTCAGCCACTGATCCACCTGTGCGTTCAGGGCGGACAGGAGTGCTGGTCCTGTGTGGCTCTCTGCTTTCAGGCAAGTCAACCCCAAGATAGCGTGACACTGTCGTATCCGGGATGTGGAATAGCCCCTGGGGAGCTGGGGGAATCAGTTGATGTGCAGCCAGGCGCCGCAGCAGAAGAGGACTCAGCCGAGGAGGATATTGAAGAGGATGGAGTAGGAGTAGAGGAGGTGGCAGTAGGTCTGCCTGCAAGTCGTGGTGGTGTCACCAACTCCGCTGCGGAGCCACGCATTCCATGCTTGTCAGCCGTCAGCAGGTTGACCCAATGCGCAGTATACGTGATATACCTGCCCTGACCGTGCTTTGCAGACCAGGTATCAGTGGTCAGATGGACCCTTGCCCCAACACTGTATGCCAGAGATGCCATGACTTCCTTTTCAATGACATGGTAGAGGTTTGGGATTGCCTTTTTGAAAAAAATTTCGTCGGGTACCTTCCACTGTGGTGTCCCAATAGCGACAAATTTTTGAAGGCCTCAGACTCTACCAGCTGGTATGGTAAAAGCTGGCGGGCTAAGAGTTCCGTCAAGCCAGCTGTCAGTCGCCGGGCAAGGGGGTGACTTTGTGACATTGGCTTCTTATGCTCAAACATGTCCTTGACAGACACCTGACTGTGGGCAGATGAGCAGGAACTGCTGAAGGTGAGAGATGGAGTGGCGGGTGGTTGAGAGGGGGCAGGGAGGACAGCAGTGGTTGGCGTGGCTGAAGATGCTGGACCAGGAGGAGCATGGTGGCTTTGAGTTTGTGTGCTGCTTGTACTCATGTGTTGATCCCATAGGCGTTTGTGATGTGAGATCATGTGCCTTCGCAAAGCAGTTGTACCAAGGTGGGTGTTGGACTTCCCACGACTCAGTTTCTTTTGGCACAGGTTGCAAATGGCATTGCTTTTATCAGAGGCAGACACACAAAAAAATGCCACACTGCTGAGCTTTGCAATGACGGCATTCTAGTGGTGGCAACAGCATGCGTTGACTGGCGTGCTGTCTGGCTGACCCCAGGTGCCGATACATGCTGTCTGACTGTGCCACTAACTCCTTGCGACGACCTCCCCCTGCTTCCAACTCGTCTCCTCATTCTCTCTGTCTCCCCTTCAGAACTTTCCCCCTCTTCTTCTCTTCGAGCAGGCACCCACGTGGCATCCGTGGACACATCGTCATCATCAACCGCTTCACTTGTATCTGACACCTCAGCAAAGGAAGCAGCAGCGGAGTACAACATCATCATCATCATCATCACACTGTACGTCCATGTGTGTAATCCTGCCTGACTGAGACATATCCCGTAATCTACATCATCTGGCAATAATGGTTGCGCATCACTAATTGCATCCAACTGATGTGTAAATAACTCCTCTGACGGATCAAGTGAAGCGGCTGTGGTGGCTGTGGTGGTAGTGGTGGTGGTGGCGACGGGCGGGTGCGTGGTAACTTGAGAGCAGGTGACCGAAGCTGAGCTGGAGGAGGATGGTGCGTCAAGGTTCTTAGCGGAAGCTGTTGAAGATTGGGTGTCCTGTCTAAGCCAGTCAACTACGTCCTCTGAATTTTTTCGGGTTCAGGAGTGCGTGGCCTCTGAAAACTGGGCATTATTCCAGGGACAGTGGAAATCACAGCACCACGACCACGACGGCCCCTGCGAGTCTGGCCTGCCTCTGCCTGTCATTTTTTTTAGATAAGTGGTACTACGCGTGCTAGGTACTGTGCCACCCGGTATGAGTGGTTGGCACTGGCAGTGGGCACACTACAGTCTGTGGAAGTGGGCCTGACACACACTGGCAGCAGGCAAGCAACTGAATTTAGACTACTGTCTAAAAATTAAATGCCTAATTTATCGGCAAGCTACTGTGCCACCCGGTATCAGTGGTTGGCACTGGCAGTGGGCACACTACAGTCAGTGGAAGAGGGCCTGACACACACTGGCAGCAGGCAAGCAACTGAATTTAGACTACTGTCTAAAATTAAATGCCTTATTTATCGGCAAGCTACTGTGCCACCCGGTATCAGTGGTTGGCACTGGCAGTGGGCACACTACAGTCAGTGGAAGTGGGCCTGACACACACTGGCAGCAGGCAAGCAACTGAATTTAGACTACTGTCTAAAAATTAAATGCCTTATTTATCGGCAAGCTACTGTGCCACCCGGTATCAGTGGTTGGCACTGGCAGTGGGCACACTACAGTCAGTGGAAGAGGGCCTGACACACACTGGCAGCAGGCAAGCAACTGAATTTAGACTACTGTCTAAAAATTAAATGCCTTATTTATCGGCAAGCTACTGTGCCACCCGGTATCAGTGGTTGGCACTGGCAGTGGGCACACTACAGTCAGTGGAAGAGGGCCTGACACACACTGGCAGCAGGCAAGCAACTGAATTTAGACTACTGTCTAAAAATTAAATGCCTTATTTATCGGCAAGCTACTGTGCCACCCGGTATCAGTGGTTGGCACTGGCAGTGGGCACACTACAGTCAGTGGAAGCGGGCCTGACACACACTGGCAGCAGGCAAGCAACTGAATTTAGACTACTGTCTAAAAATTAAATGCCTTATTTATCGGCAAGCTACTGTGCCACCCGGTATCAGTGGTTGGCACTGGCAGTGGGCACACTACAGTCTGTGGAGGTGGGCCTGACACACACTGGCAGCAGGCAAGCAACTGAATTTAGACTACTGTCTAAAAATTAAATGCCTTATTTATCGGCAAGCTACTGTGCCACCCGGTATCAGTGGTTGGCACTGGCAGTGGGCACACTACAGTCAGTGGAAGAGGGCCTGACACACACTGGCAGCAGGCAAGCAACTGAATTTAGACTACTGTCTAAAAATTAAATGCCTAATTTATCGGCAAGCTACTGTGCCACCCGGTATCAGTGGTTGGCACTGGCAGTGGGCACACTACAGTCAGTGGAAGTGGGCCTGACACACACTGGCAGCAGGCAAGCAACTGAATTTAGACTACTGTCTAAAAATTAAATGCCTTATTTATCGGCAAGCTACTGTGCCACCCGGTATCAGTGGTTGGCACTGGCAGTGGGCACACTACAGTCAGTGGAAGAGGGCCTGACACACACTGGCAGCAGGCAAGCAACTGAATTTAGACTACTGTCTAAAAATTAAATGCCTAATTTATCGGCAAGCTACTGTGCCACCCGGTATCAGTGGTTGGCACTGGCAGTGGGCACACTACAGTCAGTGGAAGCGGGCCTGACACACACTGGCAGCAGGCAAGCAACTGAATTTAGACTACTGTCTAAAAATTAAATGCCTTATTTATCGGCAAGCTACTGTGCCACCCGGTATCAGTGGTTGGCACTGGCAGTGGGCACACTACAGTCAGTGGAAGTGGGCCTGACACACACTGGCAGCAGGCAAGCAACTGAATTTAGACTACTGTCTAAAAATTAAATGCCTTATTTATCGGCAAGCTACTGTGCCACCCGGTATCAGTGGTTGGCACTGGCAGTGGGCACACTACAGTCAGTGGAAGACGGCCTGACACACACTGGCAGCAGGCAAGCAACTGAATTTAGACTACTGTCTAAAAATTAAATGCCTTATTTATCGGCAAAGCTACTGTGCCACCCGGTATGCAGTGGTTGGCACTGGCAGTGGGCACACTACAGTCAGTGGAAGAGGGCCTGACACACACTGGCAGCAGGCAAGCAACTGAATTTAGACTACTGTCTAAAAATTAAATGCCTTATTTATCGGCAAGCTACTG
Organism: Bufotes viridis; assembly: GCA_033119425.1. Lineage (NCBI taxonomy): Eukaryota > Metazoa > Chordata > Amphibia > Anura > Bufonidae > Bufotes > Bufotes viridis. The sequence continues at coordinate 406,895,429 of CM065591.1, read as the reverse complement.
TGCCACCCGGTATCAGTGGTTGGCACTGGCAGTGGGCACACTACAGTCAGTGGAAGCGGGCCTGACACACACTGGCAGCAGGCAAGCAGCTGAATTTAGACTACTGTCTAAAAATTAAATGCCTTATTTATCGGCAAGCTACTGTGCCACCCGGTATCAGTGGTTGGCACTGGCAGTGGGCACACTACAGTCAGTGGAAGTGGGCCTGACACACACTGGCAGCAGGCAAGCAACTGAATTTAGACTACTGTCTAAAAATTAAATGCCTTATTTATCGGCAAGCTACTGTGCCACCCGGTATCAGTGGTTGGCACTGGCAGTGGGCACACTACAGTCAGTGGAAGTGGGCCTGACACACACTGGCAGCAGGCAAGCAACTGAATTTAGACTACTGTCTAAAAATTAAATGCCTTATTTATCGGCAAGCTACTGTGCCACCCGGTATCAGTGGTTGGCACTGGCAGTGGGCACACTACAGTCAGTGGAAGTGGTCCTGACACACACTGGCAGCAGGCAAGCAACTGAATTTAGACTACTGTCTAAAAATTAAATGCCTTATTTATCGGCAAAGCTACTGTGCCACCCGGTATCAGTGGTTGGCACTGGCAGTGGGCACACTACAGTCAGTGGAAGTCAGCCTGACACACACTAGCAGCAGGCAAGCAACTAAACTTAGACTAAAGTGTAAAAATTAAATGCCTTTTTTGATGCAAAGTACTGTGCCACACGGGATGACAGGGGTGGGCACTGGCAGTGGGCACACTACAGTCAGTTGAAGTCGGCCTGACACACACTAGCAGCAGGTAAGCAGCTGAAATTACACTAAAGTGTAAAAATTAAATGCCTTTTTTATGCAAAGTCCTGTGCCAGCCGGTATGAGTGGTGGACACTGGCAGTGGGCACACTACAGTCAGTGGAAGTCGGCCTGACACACACTAGCAGCAGGCAAGCAGCTGAAATTACACTAAAGTGTAAAAATTAAATGCCTTTTTATGCAAAGTCCTGTGCCAGCCGGTATGAGTGGTGGACACTGGCAGTGGGCACACTACAGTCAGTGGAAGTCGGCCTGACACACACTAGCAGCAGGCAAGCAGCTGAAATTACACTAAAGTGTAAAAATTAAATGCCTTTTTATGCAAAGTCCTGTGCCAGCCGGTATGAGTGGTGGACACTGGCAGTGGGCACACTACAGTCAGTGGAAGTCAGCCTGACACACACTGGCAGGCAACTAACCTTAGATTAAAGTGTAAAAATTAAGTGCCTTTTTTAAGCAAAGTCCTGTGCCACACGGGATGACAGGGGTGGGCACTGGCAGTGGGCACACTACAGTCAGTTGAAGTCGGCCTGACACACACTAGCAGCAGGCAAGCAGCTGAAATTACACTAAAGTGTAAAAATTAAATGCCTTTTTATGCAAAGTCCTGTGCCAGCCGGTATGAGTGGTGGACACTGGCAGTGGGCACACTACAGTCAGTGGAAGTCAGCCTGACACACACTGGCAGGCAACTAACCTTAGATTAAAGTGTAAAAATTAAGTGCCTTTTTTTAAGCAAAGTCCTGTGCCACACGGGATGACAGGGGTGGGCACTGGCAGTGGGCACACTACAGTCAGTTGAAGTCGGCCTGACACACACTAGCAGCAGGCAAGCAGCTGAAATTACACTAAAGTGTAAAAATTAAATGCCTTTTTATGCAAAGTCCTGTGCCAGCCGGTATGAGTGGTGGGCACTGGCAGTGGGCACACTACAGTCAGTGGAAGTCAGCCTGACACACACTGGCAGGCAACTAACCTTAGATTAAAGTGTAAAAATTAAATGTCTCTTTTTGATGCAAAGTCCTGTACCACACGGAATGACAGGGGTGGGCACTGGCAGTGGGCACACTACAGTCTGTGGGCCTGCAGCTCCTCACACACAGGCAGGCCAGGCAACTGCAATATGTATATAAAGGGAAAAAAAGCAGACTAATGTTGCAGCCCTAAAAGGGCTTTTTGGGGTGCTGTCAGGACGCTGTCCTTACAGCAGAGATCAGATGAGTCTCTCAGGACTGGAGTGGACACTGAATTCACTAGCCTAGCTATCAATTTCCCAATTAAATCAGCAGCTACTACACTCTCCTTCCTCTCACTAAGACTGCAGCTTCAGAATGAATCTAAAATGGATGCTGTGCAGGAGGTGGGAGGGTCTGGGAGGGAGGGTATGCTGCTGATTGGCTGGAATGTGTCTGCTGACTGTGAGGTACAGGGTCAAAGTTTGCTCAATGATGATGTATAGGGGGCGGACCGAACATCGCATATGTTCGCCCGGCAGAGGCGAACGCGAACAAGCTATGTTCGCCGGGAACTGTTCGCCGGCGGATAGTTCGGGCCATCTCTAGTGAGAAGAAGTCTGGAATCCAAATGTATAAAAATGCCCTGTGAAACCCTAAAGGTACTCATTGGTTTTAGGGCCTCTTTGCGCATCTTGGCTGCAAAAAAGTGTCACACATGTGGTATCGCCGTACTCAGGAGAAGTAGGGCAATGTGTTTTGGGGTGTATTTTTACATATAACCATGCTGGGTGTGAGAAATATCTCTGTAAATGACAACTTTTTAATTTTTTTTTTTATACAAAGTTGTCAGTTTACAGAGATACTTCTCTCACCCAACATGGGTATATGTAAAAATACACCCCAAAACACATTGCCCTACTTCTCCTGAGTACGGCGATACCACATGTGTGACACTTTTTTGCATCCTGGGTGCGCAAAGGGGCCCTAATTCCAACGAGTACCTTTAGCTTTTACAGGGCTGCTCACAATTTAGCCCCACCCAAAATGCCAGAACAGTAAACACACCCCACACATGACCCCATTTCCGAAAGTAGACACCCCAAGGTATTCACTGAGGGGCATAGTGAGTCCGTGGGAGATTTTTTTTTTTTTTGCCAGAAGTTAGCAGAAATGGAAACTTTATTATATATTTTTTTTCCTCAGAAAGTGTCATTTTCCGCTAACTTGTGAAAAAAAATGAAATGATACATGAACTCACCATGCCCCCCGCGAATACTTTGGGGTGTCTTCTTTCTAAAATGGTGTCATTTGGGGGTATTATACTATCCTGACATTCTAGCACCTGAAGAAACATGACAGGTGCTCAGAAAGTCAGAGCTGCTTCAAAATGCCGAAATTCACTTTTTTGCACCATAGTTTGTAAACGCTATAACTTTTACCCAAACCAATAAATATACACTTATTGGATTTTTTTATCAAAGACATGTAGAACAATAAATTTTGCGAAAAATTTATATAGAAATGTAGTTTAAAAAAAAAAAAAATTACAACAGAAAGTGAAAAATGTAATTTTTTTTGCAAAAATTTCGGTCATTTTTGATTAATAGCAAAAAAAGTAAAAATGTCAGCAGCAATGAAATACCACCAAATGAAAGCTCTATTAGTGAGAAGAAAAGGAGGTAAAATTCATTTGGGTGGTAAGTTGTATGACGGAGCAATAAACGGTGAAATAGGTTAGTGCAGAATTGTAAAAAGTGGCCTGGTTATTAAGGGTGTTTAAGCTAGGGGGGCTGAAGTGGTTAAACAGAAGATTCATACTTACATTTAGTACTGGGTCTCTGCGATGGCTTCTGCATCTCCATGTTCCGGTCCCCAGAATGTTACATGAGCTGCACCGCCACAAGCAGTATTATTACTGTGAGCACAATGGAGGTATTGTTATTATTACTGGGGCATTTTAGGGGATGTTGTTATTATTGTGTGCACTATGGGAGCATTCTTACTACTGGGGGCATTATATAGACATTATTGTTATTAATGGAGGCATTTTAGGGGCCATTATTACTACTGGGGCACTATTTTTTCAGCAGTATAGTATTTAGCATGGGAGAGCACAGCATGCATAGTATTGGGGTTAACAGCAGGATGACAATGTGAAGGCACCAAGATGGAGAGTTTGTTGAGGAGGAGGAGGACATTACTGTTGAGAGACTTAACTGTTGGGGGACCTTACTGTGGGGGGACAATACTATGGGGGGACATTACTGTTGGAGAACATTATTGGGGGACAATACTGGGGGCACTATGGGGGACTTTACTAGCTGCACAATAGGGAGCATTACTGCGGGACACTATGGGGGAATTTTCAATACTGTGGACAGTATAAGGGACATTAAAGGTAACTTAATACTGGAACACTATAGTATCACTGGGGGCATCTTTAATGCTGGGGCACTGTGGGAGGCATTACTGGAGGCACTGGGGACATTTTAATACTGGGTCACCATAGGAGGGCATTATAGAGGGAATTTTTTGTTAATATAGAGGAGCACTATAGGGCTGATTATTGGAGGCACTGGGGGCATTTTAATACTGGGGCACTATAGGGGAACATTTAGTACTGGGGGCATTATTATTACTGGGGGCACAATATGGGGTATGAGCATTGCTGGAGGCAGTATGAGGGGCATTATAAATACTAGGGGGAACTATATGGGCATTATTACTGGAGTACAACAGGGGGTTATTATTGCTGGAGGCACTGAAGACATTTTTTTATTACTAGGGGCATTTTATGGGATTTATTACTCCTGGAACCCTACTGGGGAAATGTCTACTTCAGAGGAAACATCACTGAAATAAGCAGTCATGGTAGTTTGGTCTGGTGTTGGCCACCACAGAGAGGCAGCTTGTAGGGAGGTATTTTGTGTTGCTGAGGCAGTATATTGTGCTGCATTGTGGTATTAAGTTCTGCTGGGGCAGTATTTTCTCCTGCATTCTGGTATTTAGTTCTGCAGCAGAACCAAACACCAAAGTGCAGCACAATATACTGACCCAGCAATACCAATTGCGACAGTGCAGAACAAAATACTACCTCAGCTGGGTGCTGTAGACAAGCAGGGATACTTACTTTAACCCATTCACTGCTCTAGACCACCAGAGATACTGCAATCAATCCCTTCACTGCTATAAACCACTAGTCATACAGATAGTAATCCCACCACTGCCCTAGACCACCATTGACAGTAAACCCTTTACTGCCATAGAATACCAGAGATACTGGAATTAACACTCTGACCTTCATAGATTATCATGTTTTAAACAATTGGCTGCCCAGGAATACCAGGGATAGAGGAGTTAATACCTAGACTCTCCTAGATCACCTGTCTCTGCCAAGACCCCCAGGAGACTGACATTAATGCTTCACAACCCTAAACCACCAGAAGTATTGACATTATTCTTTCTAATGCCCTAGATCAGGCATGCTCAACCTGCGGCCCTCCAGCTGTTGCAAAACTACAACTCCCAGCATGCCTGAACAGCCGACAGCTATCAGCCCACAGCAGGGCATTGTGGGAGTTGTAGTTTTACAACAGCTGGAGGGCCGCAGGTTGAGCATGCCTGCCCTAGATAACCAGATATGCTGACACTTCTTTATGCCTCTTGTACACAAACGTTTTTTTTTCGTTTCCGTTCCGTTTTTGCGGATTCCGTTTGCAGACCCAGTATGCAGACCCAGTAATTTTAATGGTTCCGCAAAAAAATGGAATGTACTCGTATGCATTCCGTTTCCGTATATCCGTTCTGTTGAAGGATAGAACTTGTCCTATTATTGCCTGCAAATAACGATCCGTGGCTCCATTCAAGTCAATGGGTCTTCAAAAAATTTGGAATGCATACGGAACACATCCGTATGTCTTCTGTTTTTTGCAGATCCATGCCCACTTTTCCCATGTGTTTACTGTTAAAACACATTACTGTACATTATATTAATGATTAAAAATTTTCTGTTTCTGTTTGTGATCCGCAAACAGCGGATCGCATACGGAAACCATATGGAGATTTTTTGCGGAACCACAGAACAAAAACAGAAACAAAAAAAGGAACAATGGATCCGTTAAAAACAGACCGCAAAATACTGAAAAAGCCATACGGTCGTGTGCAAGAGGCCTTACTGTCATAGATCACTGCCCTAGACCACCAGGGATATAGAAAATAATCTTCACTGTTTTAAACATACGCTCTCTTTAATACTATTTGTGATCCTGTATAACTGTCTGCTTTATAGCTACATATTGGAATGCTGTATGGTAATATTTATTTGATGTGGTTTTCTATTGCCTGTCCGGAGGGAGCAGTGTCCAGCTCTATAACTGACTGCTCACTAGCTACAATGGCTATGAAGATTCCTTTTTTTATATTATATAGCAAATATTTATTAATTTTATGAAGCAAACAGGAGAACATTTCCAAGAAACCTAACTAGAACAATAATAACCATCATATAAACATGTATTTTAATTATTTTTTTCAGGGTCATTGTTATAAAGCATATGTAGCACATATAAGCACAATTATAAGAGTGGGGGTCTCTCTGTAAATGTATGTGAGAGTTGTTCTGTTGATGTTACTAAGCAACCTCATAGGAAAGGAAGCAAAACAAGAAACTCTGAATATTCTATCCCCTTGGATACCTGAGGTTTTATCGTTTTTGTGTTTTCATTTTTCTTTCCAATCTTTCTTAAGCCATAACTTTTTTATTTTTCCATTCACATATCTATGTGAGGGCTTATTTTTTGCAGAACAAGTTGTACTTTCTAATGCTACCATTTAATATGGCATACAATGTAGTGGGAAGCGGGAAAACAATTCCAAATGGGGTGGAATTGAAAAAAAAAAGACGATTCCTCCACCGTTTTACAGGTTTGGTCCCTACGGTGTTCCCTTTGCAGCAAAACTGACCTATGCCCTTTATTCTTTGGGTCAGTACGATTACAACAATGCCACATATCTATAGGTTTTTTATGTCCAAATAGTGTAAAAATAAATTAAAATTTATACATTTAAAAAGAAAAAATTCTACATCACCATATTCTGACCCCATAACTTTTTTATAGTTATGTTTACTAAGCTGTGTAGGGGCTCATTTTTTGTGGGACATTCTTTAGTTTTTATTGATACCATTTGGAAATTTGTGTGACTATTTGATCACATTTTATTACATTTTTTTGGGTAAGCGATGAAAAAATGGTGAATCGGCCATTTTGACCCTTTTCGCCATATTGGAATTTTTATATTTGAATAGAACAGGCGTTTTTGGACGTGGTGATGCCCATGATGTTTACATTTTTTGTCTCTTATGCGTCCATTTTTTTTCCTTTTAAGGAAAGGGGGTGATTTTAATTTTTAGATTTTTTTTTGGTTTTGTAGCTCATCTTTGAGGCTACAAGACTAAACTTTTTTTGTAATTCTGTACCATCGTGTTTCTTATAGATCCATGATGGTACTAGAATTGCTCATTTTCCTGGCCAAAATAAGAATTGCAGCTCCAATACCCTTGGTCCCTTTAGAGAGACCCAGCGTATTGAATCAATTACCGGCACCCTCATTGGCTGTAGAGGATGCCGGTAAGAGGTTTTCCAGGTTTTTTAGATTTTAGATGTTTTTAGACGTGTTCACACTTGATCACAGCATCTAAAGGCTTTAATGACCAAGCATAGGAGGAAGGGGGGGGGACTGGAAATCAGGCCTGAGAACTAAGGAAGGAAGATGGACACCTCCTAGTGAAAACCCTAACCAAAATCCTGACTGGATACCAGTATGAACAGATCCCAAAGGTAGGTGAGTTCATACATAGGAATGCCTAGAGTTCTATTTAGCCCTATAGGACCCTGGTACTAATGGCAGGGACGAGACTAACTGTTCCCCAAAAATGAAGGACGAACAGGAGGCACCTTCAGGCCTAACACAAACAATAAGGAAATGCAACACACAGAACCCAAACAAAATACAAAAGTAAAGACTTAACTTCAAAGGGGCTATGGATGCACCAGGAACTCAGCCAAGATCCACACTCCAGCAATCCACAACTAAACTGAAGCTATAAACCGCACTGCATAGTGGGAGAAGCAACTATAAATAAGGAAGGTTAAAGGACCACATTAGCAACACCTAGAGGCAAGCGGTGTGACCATTACCAGCAACAACACAGATGCCTATTGATCTACCAGGAAAACCTGTCAGATCAAACCACGTGTTGCCAGTCTCACAGATCTACTGCCACTCACTGTTGCCAGGACGTCCGTATGTCTCGCTACTTTTGTGACAGTACCACCCCCCCTTCTACGGACGACCTCCGGGCACCCAGGACTGACCTTATCCGGGTGAGACCTGTGAAAAACTTTCACCAAACGACTGGCATTCACGTCAGCTGCCGGTATATAGCCCTTCCAGTGAACAAGATACTTAAGAGATCTACGGCTCCAAAGGTTCAGCATATCTCTTCAACAAAGATTTATGAAACACTATGAATTTTCAGGGCCTGATGAAGTTCAAGACGAAAATCTACAGGATTAATAATGGCAGTGATCTTATATAGACCAATAAACCTTGGACCCAACTTCCAAGAAGGTACCTTCAACTTAATGTTTCTTGTGGACATCCACACAGAATCACCCATTCTTAGGTCAGACCATTCATACGATTCCTGTCAGCCACACGTTTATACTTGTTGCCCATATTCATCAAGTTATCTTGAATTTTCCGCCATATAGATAACAATAATGACGGAAACATTCCTCCTCAGGATACCCGAAGTATCTGAACCAGAAAATGTGCCAAACTGCGGGTGAAACCCATATGCCCCCAAAAAACGTCGACTTCCCAGTGGACTCCTGTCTGCGATTATTTATGGCAAGCTCTGCGAATGACAAAAACGAAGACCACTCCGTCTGGTTCTCCGAGACAAAACATGTCATCGCTATGATCGGCACATGGCGGTATTCGGCTGAATACTGCATGTGCTCGAGCGCAATGCTCGAGTCTCCTCCCCACACTTTTCTTGGTTGCTACGCAGCCAATAAACGTGCAGGTAAGTACTGCCCTCACTGTAATGCTGTAGCTATGTTGGTTACTGCCATTAGAGTGATTGGCTGGCCGGAAAGCGCCATCGGGTGCTATATAGCACCCCATGGCGCGTGTTGATGCTGTGCATAGGAAGGGACAGACAGTGTAGAGAGTGATATTGCACTAGTTTTATTAGAAAAACTTTTCAGAGACCCAAAAGTCCTTTTAAGGACTATTGTGTGTGGCAGCAGCAATATCTTTTTTTGCGCAACCTGCGCTAAATTGCTAAAACTTTACAGACCCAAAAGTCCTTTTAAGGAGTATTGTGTGGTGCAGCAGCAATATATTTTTTTTGGCGCATCCTGTGCTAAATAGCGTCTAATAGGCCGCTGCGGACAGTTAAATTATCTGCGCCACATCTCCTGTGTAAAGTGTGCGCATCCCAAAAATATCTGTGACATCCAGTGAACTTTTTCTGTAGACGGTGTCCGCTGCAGACAGTGACATTAGCTGCGCAACATCTGCAGTGTAATGTGTGCGCTTAAAAAAATTATCTGTGACATACAGTGTACTTTTTCAATAGACGGTGTCCGCTTCTGACAGTGATATTACCAGGGGATATCTCCAGTGTAACATGAGCGTTTAAAAAATGTATCAGTGACATACAGTGTACTTTTTCAATAGACGGTGTCCGCTTCTGACAGTGACATTACCAGGGCATATCTCCAGTGTAAAGTGAGCGTTTAAAAAATTAAATCAGTGACATACAGTGTACTTTTTCAATAGACGGTGTCCGCTTCTGACAGTGACATTACCAGGGGTATATCTTCAGTGTAACAAGTGCGTTTAAAAAATTTATCAGTGACATACAGTGTACTTTTTTAATAGACGGTGTCCGCTTCTGACAGTGACATTACCACTGCGACATCTGCAGTGTAACGTGTGTGCATAAAAATGTTATCTGTCACATACAGCGTACTTTTTCCGCAGACGCTGCAGACAGTTACATTACCTGTGGTACCTCTCCTGTATAACGTTTCCTCATCCCAAATACCTGTGACATTCCCTGTAATTTTTTATTAGCCGCTAGTGACAGCATTGACATTATCTGCTGAATATCTCCTGTGTGACGTTTCCACTTCCCAAATACCTTTTTACATTTTTTTGCTCATACACTTCCAAATCCTACGCTACTGTACATGTCTGTGACGTACTTTTAAGCATATATAACATTTAAAATGAAGAAGGCGAGCAGTAAGGGACGGGGAAGTGGCCATGATGCTGATGGTGCACGCAGAGGCCTTGGCACATTGAAACTGTGCCTGCTGCCAGAGCACAAGAAAAACAATCATCCACAATACCTAGCTTCATGTCCCAGTTTGCAGGGTGGCACAGGACACCACTCTTGAAGTCAGACCAGTGCAACCAGGTGGTCGGTTGGATTTCAGCAAATAATGCTTCCAGTCGGTTAAGCACCACCATGTCTTCCACCAAGTCCAGTCTCAGTAGCCAGGAGTCTGGTCAACACAATCCTCACCCTGATCCTCCTTCCTCCCAAACAAGTGATCCCACACTCGGATATTCCGAGGACCTCTTTTCATCGCCATTTCTTCATTTGGCTCTCTCGCCAAGCATGCTTGAAGAGGGACAGATCTTGTGCCCTGATTCCCAACCTCTTTTAAGACGACGGTGGGGAGCGGCAATTACTGTTTAATGAGGTGGATGATGATGATGAGACACAGTTGCCAATAAGTCAACAGCAATTACTGTCTCAAGAGGTTGATGAAGAGGATGAGACACAGTTGTCAATCACTGAGGTTGTGGTTAGGTGAACAAGTCAGGAGGATGAGCAGAGTGAGGAAGTGGAAGAGGAGGTGGTGGACGATCAAGTCACTGACCCAACCTGGAAAGGTGAAAAGCCGAGCGAGGACAACAATAAAGATGGGGAGGGATCTGCAGCACCACAACAGGCTGGAAGAGGCAGTGGGGTGGCAAAAGGGAGAAGGCGGGCCACACCAAACAGGCCTGCAACTGTTCCACGGAGCACCCCCTTGCGGAAATCTCCCTTGCTAAGGGGTAGGTGTTCTGCAGTCTGGCGCTTTTTTGAGGAAAGTGCGGACGACAAAAGAATAGTAGTTTGCAACCTGTGCCGTACCAAAATGAGCCAGGGCGTGAACACTAGCAACCTCACCACCACCAGCATGATCCGCCACATGGCATCCAAGCACCGTAATAAGTGGGACGAACGCCTGGGTCCACAATCTGTGTCTGTGGGTCACACCACTGCCTCCTCTTCCCCTATGTTACGTGCTGGCCAATCTCCTGTCGAAGGCGCAGGCCCGGATGCCTCCCACCCTGCACCTGGACCTTCGTAAGCACCATCAGCGACCAAATCCACTTCCGTGTCCCAGCACAGTGTCCAAATGTCCTTACCTCAGGCCTTTGAACGCAAGCGCAAATACCCAGCCACCCACCCACAGGCCATAACAAAAAATGCGCAGCTTTCCAAATTACTGGCCCTGGAAATGTTGCCATTTAGGCTTGTGGACACTGAGGCCTTCTGCAGCCTGATGTTGGCGGCCGTCTCACATTACGCAGTCCCCAGCCACCACTATTTTTCAAGGTGTGCCGTGCCCGCCTTACACCAACATGTGTCCCGTAACATCACACGTGCCCTGAACAACGCAGTTACTGGTAAGGTCCAGTTAACCATGGACACATGGACAAGTGCATTCGGCCAGGGACGCTACATTTCCCTGATGGCACACTGTGTGAACATTGTGGAGGCCGGGAGCGAGTCATACCCTGGGATGGCACAGGTGCTACTGACGCCAAGGATTGCGGGCCCTATGTCGATCAGGGTTTCCGCCAGCACCTACTTTAGTGGCTCCAACCTCCACTTCTCCTCCTCTGCCTCCTCCTCCTCTTCCACCTCTGAATTATCTGCGCAGCACCAGTCAGCCATCAGTCGGTAGCTGGAAGCAGTGTAGCACTGCAGTGGGGAAGCGGCAACAGGCCGTGCTGAAGCTGATATGCTTAGGGGACAAAGAGCACACCGCTGCAGAGCTGTGGCAGGGGATAAGAGACCAAACTGAGCTGTGGCTCTCACCAAGCAACCTATAACCAGACAGTCTAGACCAGATAGTTGTGTCTGATAATGGCCGTAACTTAGTGACGGCTTTGGAGCTCAGCAAGCTCACACACATCCCATGCCTATCCCACGTCTTAAACTTAGTGGTTCAGAGGTTTCATAAAACCTACTCCAATTTGCCTGAGCTACCAGTGAAGGTGTGCCGCATGTGTGCACATTTCCGCAAGTCATCGACAGCTTCAGCCGGTCTGTCAACGCTGCAGCAGCAATTGAAATTGCCAGCTCACCGGCTGTTGTGCGACTTGAGCACGCGCTGGAACTCGACGTTCCACATGTTGGCCAGGCTTTGTGAGCAGCAGAGGGCAGTAGTAGAATAGCAGCTGCAACATGGTCGGCGCCTTTCCAGTCAGCTTCCGCTATTCACAAGTAAGGAGTGGGCATGGATGTCTGACCTCTGTGAGGTTTTAAAAAACTTTGAGGAATCAACACATATGGTGAGCGGCGATAACGCTATTATCAGCGCAACCATCCCACTTCTGGGATTCCTCAAAAGCTCGCTGCTCCGAATTAAGGACGATGCTTTGCATGTGGAAGAGGTGGAAATGGGGGAAGACATTACACAGGGTGATAGCCAGACCACCCTTAGTTCGTCTTCTCAGCACAAATTGGACGATGAAAAGGAGGAGCAGGAGACGGTTGCCTCCGCTACAGAGGGTAGTACCCATGGAAGTTAAATTCCATCTGTTCAGCGTGGGTGAGTAGAAGAGAAGGAAGAGGATGAGGAGTATTAGAGTCATCCTCCTGATGACGACAGCAAACGCTTGCCTGTTGTTACTCTGGCACACATGGCTGACTTCATGTTAGGCTTTTCCCGCGACCGGCGCGTTATACGCATTTTAGACAACATGGATTACTGGTTGCTCACCTTCTCGACACCCACTACAAAGAGAACTTCTCATCTCTCATTCCTCTGGTGGAGAGGACGAGCAAAACGGTGCAATACCAGAAAGTCCTTGTTAAAATATTGCTCCAAAAATTTCCACCTGACAATGCTGGCGGCAGAGTCCGTAGTTCATTGGGCAACCAAGGAGTGGAGACAAGGGGAAAATTACAGCAGTTCCAACAGAGGCAGGGCAACACTCTCCAAAGCCTGGGACATTTTCATGACACTCCGCCAGCACCCTCACCCTGATACGCGGCCTACTGTCACAAGGAGGGAAAAATTTTGGAAGATGGTGAAGGAGAACATAACAGACTGTATCAGAGTCATCAATGATCCCTCAGTGCCTTAGAACAACTGGGTGTCTAAGCTGGAGGTGCTGGCCTGCCCTGCCGCCAGCGTTTTGTCTGAGCAGGTATTTAGTGCTGCTGGTGGCATCATAACAGATGTGTATCCGCCTGTCAACTGAAAATGCTGACAGATTGACTCTTATAAAAGTGAACAAGGCCTGGATTGCCCCTGACTTCTCTACTCCACCAGAGGAAAGCGGCTGAACATAAAGGCACTTTAAATGTGTTGTTTATAATGTACTGAATACACTGTATTCCCATGCACCCCTTCCACCACAAAAAAGGGTATATGGTTGAATCTTACTTTTCTCTTCCTCCTCCTCCTCTTCCATCATATCAACATGCTTATCCGTCGCATATAATGCCCTCGCATATATGCCCTCGCATATAATGTTTTACAGGGTCAGCTCACCAGCAGGCCCTGACCTACAATCTTTTACAGGGTCAGCTCAATTGCAGGCCCTCGCATATAATGTTTTACAGGGTCAGCTCACCTGCAGGCCCTCACCTACAACCTTTTAGAGGGTCAGCTCACCAGCAGGCCCTCGCATATAATGTTTTACAGGGTCAGCTCACCTACAGGCTGTCACGGTGGGGAGTGGGGGAAGGTCACCTCCTACAGCATACCTAACCTGGCCCTAATCTCCTAGCCATATGAGCCAACCCAGATGGTAGGAGGTCCCATACTCAGGAACTCAGACCCTGGAATCCCTGAATAGCCCTAGAGATGGTGACAGGGCTGAGACAACCTGTTTGTCTAACACCATGGATGAGTAGGCGTCTCCCAGCAGCCCAGTAACAGACGGAATACAGTGAACACGGAACTGACTCAATAGGTAAGTGTCTTGTGGCAGAATGTCCACAGACCACAGTACAACATGGACACTTATCCGTCTCAGCTGGAAGTAAGACGCTCAAACCGAACTCTCCACCAGGAATGAGTACCTACATACAACACAGGATACCATACACAACACAACACAGGAACCAGCTTCCCTGCTATCGCCTGAACCCCCAAAGACAAAGCTGTTTACTGGCTAGAGGTTCCCCTTCTGGAGAAAAAGACAATCAGGGGAAATGTCTAGCAGGCCTGCTGGACACAACATCAACAGACCAGACATGTAACAACGAACTAGACAACAACCAAACCTCAAATCAAACCCACACCACATGTAGACACATCGGGATGGGTAGATACATGGAGAAGACATAGAGATGACATTGCTAAAAGACCTTGATGTCCAACAAGGTGGCCCTCAATGACTGGGCAGATGGAATTGCCCAAGAATGGAGCATAGCTTACAGCCCATACCAAGGCTAGAGCACAACTAACCTCCAGGCGACAAGCCAAGGCTATATAGCTCCAAGAGACCACGCCTAATCCACACCCAGTCAGGAAATTAACCCCACGCTCAACAAACAGCAGGAAGACTCACCTTAAAGGGGAAGTGCATGTGCAAATCGCAAACTACACGTTGCCACCGGCAACCAGTCTGCATGACAAACATGTCATGGTCAAACGACACAGGCCCTCGCATATAATGTTTTACAGGGTCAGCTCACCAGCAGGCCCTCACCTAAAATTTTATAGAGGGTCAGCTCACCTGCAGGCTCTCACCTACAACCTTTTAGAGGGTCAGCTCACCAGCAGGCCCTCACCTAAAATCTTTTAGAGGGTCAGCTCACCAGCAGACCCTCACCCCTAATGTTTTAGAGGGTCAGCTCAGCAGAAGGCCCTCGCCCCTAATGTTTTAGATGGTCAGATCAGCAGACCCTTGCTCCAAATAATTTTGAGGGTCACCAGCAGGCCATCAATCATAATTTTTCAAGGGTGTGTATGATGCCCTCCTTTATGTGTAACAAAGGGTGTTTTTGAGTGCCGGTTCCTTGTAATTTTTGCCAGTCCTTTCACTTAGTGCATAGGCTTTATGAGTGTAGGAGTCCCACTATATGAACAATTGTACCACAATGTGAATGAGGCCGTCCTTTATGTGATATACAAGTTAGCCACCAAACATAATCAATGCGCCTAATAGTGGCATGGCCGCGCCAAACCTTATACTCCAATGAAAGCCACGCCAACCAACAATAGTAAAGTTCAATAATCTTTATTAATTCCATAATATAAAATCCATGATTACAAAAATAAACAATCTATAACCCAGCGGAATTTAGGGTAAAATGACAATAAGGAACAGGGGCGCAACCGGTATGCTGACTATTCAAGTATGCTATAGAAAATCCCCAAAGAGGGGCACTGCTACATTGGTGTTAAAGTTAGATACATAAGCCACCAAAAATCATAGGTGATTACCATCAATGTCAGTGTCTAAGTGATAGAAATTGTATAGCATAAATAATGGAGGTGGGGGCAATATATCCACCGGTATCTATGAATACTATATGCTATCTCCGGTCCCCACACACCCAGGGTATATACCCACGCACCAAAACCAACTGAAATATAACTATAGCATAATGTGTATTACCTGAGCAGCACTTTCGGTTGCGTCCCGTTCACTGATCCCCAACGCGCGTTTCGCCCGTAGCTTTTCAAGGGGCTTAGTCACAGAGGGCTCCGGGTCCGAACTAAATACACGTGTCCATTAATTCAAGTCCAACCCCTTCCTATCGTTTAGGCCAATCGCAAGTGCTCATGGTGGGTTCGGGAATCCGCGATTCTCGCGCATGCGCACTTACTAATTCAACTACCAATCCTCCATCTTAGATAATGGCAAAGCTGCCCAACTTGATTATAAAGTGCGATTTGCTTCTTAAGTGTTTCATGGACTCAATATATTCCCAAAAACATGATACATACATTTGTATAACCCCACGGTAAGTCATTGATTCCATAAAAATGCCAATCAGTACAAATAATTCATCCCAGTTACATGCCGTTAAAACCTGCGCCTGCGCAGTCCAACCCCCACACATTCCCCGTCATTATATATACATTTGAATGTTAATTAGATAATCCAGTGTAGCGTGCCTCATTGTACCATACATATAACTATAATAATCAATAAATAAATGCCATGTTTATGCCTAAACAATAATAAAGTGAACAGTGCTCAAAAAGTGCCAGTGCTGGTGATACACACGTGAAGGTGACAGTGCCTTGCAATAACAATGATATTACTCTTAAAAAATACATATAAATAGATAATGTTACAACAATCCATATAATAAATAATATATATAAATATATATAAATATAATCCAAAAATTCAATCAAAAATGTGCAGTGACAGTGTATGGAAGGAAGGGTAAGAAAAATCAAAAGTATGAGGAAGGCGGGAGAGGAAAGGAGAAGGTGGAAGACCAGGTAGAAAATTGAACAGGAACCGAGGAGGAACCTCTTCATAACCGAGGGGATATTTAGGGAGTCCAATGGAGATTTCCATCACATCACTATCTGGCGAAAATCCCAGTGCCCCAGTATCGTCCAGACCCATCACTCATTGCCTCTGTGAATCTACAAAAAATTAACAATAGGTTAAAAACATATAAAAACAGGAAAATAAAATCAATTGCTGAAATGCTAAACTGGCCGGAGGGCCCTACAAAGGAAATAACTAGAGGAACGGGACAAAAGTGTTCATTTCATTAAGACCATTTGGTGCCAATGTATTTAATGTATATATCCACCTTGATTCTCGTTGGGCCAAAATCCTCTTCCAATCCCGCCCGGTTCGAGATGAGGACACGATCAATTCCCGAAACCTCAAACTTGATCCATCTGCTTGATGTTTATCATAGAAGTGTCTGGGTATGGTCTGTAACAATTCCACTTCCCCACTGTTCTTTACCTTTTTTGCTGCTTCTATGGCCAGAATGTGTTCTCTCACCCTTCTTTTGAGTGGTCTGGATGTCATACCCACATAAATTTTGTTGCATGGGCAGATAGCCCAGTATACCACCCCTATTGTATCGCAGGTGATTGTATGGGTAATCTTAAACTCCCTAGTTGGGTTCTGGTCCCAGAAGATATCTATACGGTCCACATTGTCACATGCCACACAATTCCCACAGGGCCCCCCTCCCCAAGGTGAGATTTATAACGGAGTATAACTCTGGATTTGAAGAGGTACGGGGGGCACTAAGAAAGTACTGGGACGTATTGCTCCTGGATCCACGACAAAAAGCCATGATTGGTCCTACACCCCACATGACGGCACGGAGATGTAAAAACCTCAGAGACCTATTGGTTAAAAGCCACTATGAAGAACCCCCGCATAGTCAGCGATGGGGATCTAAAGGGGCGAGATGGGGGTGTAAGCCCTGTGGGAATTGTGTGGCATGTGACAATGTGGACCGTACAGATATCTTTTGGGACCAGAACCACACTAGGGAGTTTAAGATTACCCATACAATCACCTGCGATACAATAGGGTGGTATACTGGGCTATCTGCCCATGCAACAAAAATTTATGTGGGTATGACATCCAGACCACTCAAAAGAAGGGTGAGGGAACACATTCTGGCCATAGAAGCAGCAAAAAGGTAAAGAACAGTGGGGAAGTGGAATTGTTACAGACCATACCCAGACACTTCTATGATAAACATCAAGCAGATGGATCAAGTTTGAGGTTTCGGGAATTGATCGTGTCCTCATCTCGAACCGGGCGGGATTGGAAGAGGATTTTGGCCCAACGAGAATCAAGGTGGATATATACATTAAATACATTGGCACCAAATGGTCTTAATGAAATGAACACTTTTGTCCCGTTCCTCTAGTTATTTCCTTTGTAGGGGCCTCCGGCCAGTTTAGCATTTCAGCAATTGATTTTATTTTCCTGTTTTTATATGTTTTTAACCTATTGTTAATTTTTTGTAGATTCACAGAGGCAATGAGTGATGGGTCTGGACGATACTGGGGCACTGGGATTTTCGCCAGATAGTGATGTGATGGAAATCTCCATTGGACTCCCTAAATATCCCCTCGGTTATGAAGAGGTTCCTCCTCGGTTCCTGTTCAATTTTCTACCTGGTCTTCCACCTTCTCCTTTCCTCTCCCCGCCTTCCTCATACTTTTGATTTTTCTTACCCTTCCTTCCATACACTGTCACTGCACATTTTTGATTGAATTTTTGGATTATATTTATATATATTTATATATATTATTTATTATATGGATTGTTGTAACATTATCTATTTATATGTATTTTTTAAGAGTAATATCATTGTTATTGCAAGGCACTGTCACCCTCACGTGTGTATCACCAGCACTGGCACTTTTTGAGCACTGTTCACTTTATTATTGTTTAGGCATAAACATGGTATTTATTTATTGATTATTATAGTTATATGTATGGTACAATGAGGCACGCTACACTGGATTATCTAATTAACATTCAAATGTATACATAATGACGGGGAATGTGTGGGGGTTGACTGCGCAGGCGCAGGTTTTAACGGCATGTAACTGGGATGAATTATTTGTACTGATTGGCATTTTTATGGAATCGATGACTTACCGTGGGGTTATACAAATGTATGTATCATGTTTTTGGGAATATATTGAGTCCATGAAACACTTAAGAAGCAAACCGCACTTTATAATCAAGTTGGGCAACTTTGCCATTATCTAAGATGGAGGATTGGTAGTTGAATTAGTAAGTGCGCATGCGCGAGAATCGCGGATTCCCGAACCCACCATGAGCACTTGCGATTGGCCTAAACGATAGGAAGGGGTTGGACTTGAATTAATGGACACGTGTATTTAGTTCGGACCCGGAGCCCTCTGTGACTAAGCCCCTTGAAAAGCTACGGGCGAAACGCGCGTTGGGGATCAGTGAACGGGACGCAACCGAAAGTGCTGCTCAGGTAATACACATTATGCTGTAGTTACATTTCAGTTGGTTTTGGTGCGTGGGTATATACCCTGGGTGTGTGGGGACCGGAGATAGCATATAGTATTCATAGATACCGGTGGATATATTGCCCCCACCTCCATTATTTATGCTATACAATTTCTATCACTTAGACACTGACATTGATGGTAATCACCTATGATTTTTGGTGGCTTATGTATCTAACTTTAACACCAATGTAGCAGTGCCCCTCTTTGGGGATTTTCTATAGCATACTTGAATAGTCAGCATACCGGTTGCGCCCCTGTTCCTTATTGTCATTTTACCCTAAATTCTGCTGGGTTATAGATTGTTTATTTTTGTAATCATGGATTTTATATTATGGAATTAATAAAGATTATTGAACTTTACTATTGTTGGTTGGCGTGGCTTTCATTGGAGTATAATGTGATATACAAGTTGTATCGGAGTGCCTCTTGCTTGTAATTTTTGGCAGCACTTGCACTTTATATACAAGTACAAATACAGGAAAGAATGTTTTCTAACAATTTTTCCTCTAAAATCGATTTTATCTTTGGTTTTGTACGTATTATTGTCAGTATGTAAAAGGGGCGTACTACTCGGACAACATCATTCCCAACAGCGACCTGGAAGTCCAAGATGCATCCAGACATCCTCTCCATGCTGTTCCCGAACCATTTCTTTGGTGTTTCCATCGATTTCTGACCTTTTCCTATGAACCAGGCACCCTCCACTCTTCAGAGCAGGGGGTGCCTGGTTTAATGCCCAGGTTCTCCCATTGACTTCCATTATAGTCGGGTGCTCTGTAGTGCACCCGAGCATCCTGATTTTTTCAGCCCGAGCACTTGAGTGCTTGATCAAAACTACAAACCTTTCCACAAGGTGATGAAAAATGTCATTCACAAAATGCTGCAAAACCGCAGGAGCATTGCTCAGCCCAAAAGTCATGACCAGGTTCTAAAAGTGCCCCTCAGGAGTATTAAAAGCTGTCCTCCATTCGCCCCCTTCCTTAATCCTAACCAGATTATATGCCCCCCGTAAATCCAACTTGGAGAACACCTTGGCACCAACAATCTGGTTAAACAAATCGGTAATCAAAGGAAGAGGGTAAGGATCATGGACAGTAATCCGATTGAGTTCACGGAAATACAGACATGGCTTAAGACCTCCGTCCTTTTTTTTTTAAACAAAAAAGAACCCTGCTGCCACTGGAGACTTGGAAGGTCTTATGTTTCCTTTAGCTAAACTCTCGGTAATATACTCTCCCATGACCAGTCTTTCAGTACCAGAAAGATTATACAATCTAGATTTTTGCAATTTAGCTCTGGGAATAAGGTTGATAAGACAATCATATTCCCGATGCAGAGGTAAATCCTGGCATCCACTCTGTTGAGGGAAGTGCCCCCTGATATATATGTGGGCCGCTGGCCTGGGTACACTGCATGTGTGGGTATATGTGTATGTATGTATATGTGTGTATGTGTGTATGTATGTATATGTATATATATATATATATATATATATATATGTGTATATGTATGCACATGTACACACGTATAGGGGATGCATGCATGTGTATGGATGGGCCCCATGGCATCCATGCAGATGTATACTCCCAGAAAGTGGCATATGGATATGTGCATGTATGTGGATGTGCCCCAAGCATCCATATGCATGTATATATATATATTATAGCCCCGAATATATATTTGATGTATGCATGTATATGGATGTGCCCCAAGCATCCATATACATGTATATTATATATGATGCCCCCTGATTCACCTGAAACCAGAGGTATCAGTGTGAATGTGCCCCAAGCATTCACACGGATACCATCTGGTTAATTGCATCAGGATGACTGGACAAGAGTCCGGTCATCCTGGATGCTTCAAAGAGCTCCGATTCAATAGAATCGGAGTCCTTTGTAGTAATTATCTCCAGCGCTGCTGGAGATAATTATGCATGATAGGAAGAGGGGAGAAACCTCCCCTGCTCCTATTATACACATTCCGGCAGCGCGATTACTATCGCGCTGCCTGGAATGCAAAGTGCTACAGGCGGGAGATCAAAGGATTCTACCGCCTGCTAGCACATAGCGCGGCCCCGCTGTGCGCGTGCTGGGACGCGCGGGCTGGCGCGGTGACGTCATATCGCCGCACCGGCCCACGTGTCCCTGCCTGTGACGTGCACTCGCGCGCCTCAGCGCGGCCGGCGCGGGAGTGCAGGCTGCTGGATATAAATATCCAGCAGCCCGGCACTGAAGTTAGAAGCCTGCCGCCCGGACAAGAAGGACCCCCCTAGAGATGAGCAACCCCTTGACAACGAGCATATTAAGTATCTCTATTAACCCCCTACAAGCCCTACCACTAACCTACCAACGATTAACCCCCTAAAAACCCTACCACTATCCCACCAACGAATACCCCCTTAACCATTATACCCCCTTAACCCTTCACTGCCCACTATCCCACCAACGAATATATCCCCTTAACCCTTCACTGCCCACTGCCCACTACCCACTACTCACCAACCCTCACTGCCCACTCCACCAACTATACCCCCTTTACCCTTCACTGCCCACTATCCTTTACTGCACCCTACATTCCCTTTACACCCTACAACCACCCAACCTGTATACCCTACCTCCCTGGTCAGCAATACCCCAGCTCCCCTGTGTATTTTCCCCAGCCTGACTGCAATACCACAGTCAGGATCCATTCCTCTGGTTATCTTTACTGGGCTGTAACCGCAAATTGCAGCCAGTTCAATAATGCTATATTGCTCCCCTAGGGATAGTTAAGCCTAGGCAGGGGGAGGGGTGACTACAATTGTGTGTGTGTAATTTGTATTAGCTAGAGTTTTGGGAGGAATTTGGGATTGTGTAGTGTAGTTAGTACTGTGCTTT